>JASAUF010000671.1:2400000-3000000 GCA_030180095.1 Magnolia changhungtana
GTAACGGTAACAATGGCCATAACGGCCACCACCGTTACCTTTACGATACGCGTCGTAACGGCTGTTACGGCACCCGTAGCAGGTATTATGGTCACTTTTTTATTGAAAAACTCAAAAAAAAAAAAAAAAAAAAAAAACCATATATTTGTCCCCTAACGTTGAAAAAAATGTCTGAAAAACTTAAATATGACCTTGTAACAAACCATTATAGGGTTGTTGTGGCCTTTACAGGGGACGTAACGGGCCGTTAACAATGGTTATGGGTCATTTTTTTGCATAACGGTTATTACGGTCGTTACGACCTCGTAACGTGTAACGATTACCACCGTTACCTTTGCGCAATGGCCTATACGGACCCATAACAGCCTTTATGGCACACCATGCTTGTTCGGTTCAAGGGGGCCCAACTGTACCACGTAGTTGGCTCGTAAAATTAGCCAGCTAGCCCGTGGAGCCCAGAGAAGACTCATGGGCCCCACCTCAACCTTAGTCCTCTGCTCATAGACTTTAAGGTCCCCATCAGAGTCCATGCGGAGGTGTGTACTTTAAAAAAAGATTATGTCAAGGAATGGGCCTCCGAATCTTTGGCAATAGTACCATCTTAGTTCCTTGATAGTTGGGCAGATTTGTAATTAGTTTTTCGCTTTTTTGTCATTCTTTGGCTTTATGGAATGTTACATTCCACTCTAATTCTCTCTTCTACATGAAAGAAAAAGACTATCCGAACATTGGTCCCTTGGATGCTTTACGGAACTTCAAACCATTTGCTTTCTTTTCCATTTACTATAGCATTTGGATGGAAGAAGCATTAGGCTACCAAAATGTTTTTCATGCTTTTATTTGTCGTCGGGATTTTTTCTTTTTTATGTATTCAAAAATTATAACAGGCTGCCTTTGCGTACCTATGTTTGAAAGTTTTGGTCCCACTTTGGTTAAAAGCATATCATCCTCCCATTCAGAAAGGAGTATTAGGTTCCATATAAATCATTGAGTCGTCTTATCACAATTGTGCATGCTTGGGAACTCCACACCAATGGAGCCCCTAAATTGTTTGAAACATGATAGTCCTATTCCTTTTGGTCAAAGTGGCTCCACCATTATGCCATACACAAAGATAAAAAGAGAGAAATTTGAATAAGAAATTTATTCATGGAACTAAATGGGTGAGGAGATGATAGGATTTTATTTTGCAATGTAGTTGGGCAGCAGGTGAACAACTTGCGCATTGTAGGCAAATGCTTTGAAGTAATGTCATGACTGAAGACTAATCTCTTTATTATAAATAAATAAATAAATAAATAATAATAATAATAATAATAATGGTGATTGATTGGAAGAGCAAGACATCGCGGCTACATGATTTGGCTGCAGAGCGGGTTCATTACCATCAACTTACCTAGGTTTTCCTCTCCGCATGGATAAGCCTCCCATTCCTTATGGGACAGGGGGAGAAGATCAAAAGATAACAATCTGGATGGAAATAAAAATATCTATCTTTCAAATATGCCTGTTTGGATGCACCCTAAGAAGGGGTGGGGGGGGGCAAATAGAAGTTGATGTAGTGAAGACTCCCATCAACATAGCCCTTTCAAATATGACTATCTATTTCATGTCCCTGTTCAAAAGTCTGGGTTCAGAAAAAAAAAAAATCAAAAGTGATTTCCTCTGGAGAGGGGCAGGTGACAAACAGAAGTACCATCTTTTGGAATGGGCAGAAGCTTG
The DNA here is from genome assembly GCA_030180095.1 of Magnolia changhungtana. Taxonomy (NCBI): domain Eukaryota; kingdom Viridiplantae; phylum Streptophyta; class Magnoliopsida; order Magnoliales; family Magnoliaceae; genus Magnolia; species Magnolia changhungtana. The sequence goes on from JASAUF010000671.1 coordinate 2,401,723, forward strand.
CAAGCCAAAAAAAGTTTAGGTGCAGGAATCAAATCTCTAAAATTTATGAATCTTACACTGCCTGGAAAGTGGCTTTAGAGGTTTGGCTTAGAAATCAGAAGGCAATTCGCTGTGGAAGTGGGTGATTTAGTGGTATCTCTTGCTTCCAGTTATTGGGTGGGGCCATTTGGAAAGAGCAAAATGACCACACCTTTCATAACAAATCAAAATCTCCAGAAAGCATTGCTGTTGGTGTCAGAAATCCAATCATCTCCTGGGTGTTGGCTTGCAAGGAATTGAAAAGGGAGCATATTGCAGATTTGCATAGAGGTTGGGCTGTTGTCTTAGAAGACTGGGTCATTCTGGTTTAGTCTTGGAGTATTTGGGTTCCCCCTCCTGCAGGCCAATTGAAATTAAATGTGGATAGGAGTTTCAGGCCCGGCTGGGATTGGAGGGGTCATTCGAAATAGCTCGGGCGAAATGCTGAGGGCTTTCTCGGGTCGAGAGGGGATCATGGATTCCAATGAAGCAGAGGCAGGAGCATTATGGTTCAGTTTGAAGCAGCTATCTAGGACTGCCCTGCAGATGATCATTGAAGGATATCCATATCTTGCCATCACTGGGCTCTCTCTTCAGGCCTCTATCCTTGTCGTTTGGCTTGGTGGATAGAGGAAATAAGGGCCTGTTTGGATGCACCCTAAGAAGGGATGTTTGAGGCCTAAATGCTTGTTTTGATACAAATAGAAGTTGATGTTGTGTATTTGGATGAACTTTGCAAACCCCCATCCCCTCTCCCACTCATAGGCACTAAAATGACGACTTGGCAAATACTAATCCAGTTAGTTTTTTGTCAAGTCAACTGAAAATGCAGGCTTGCAACCCCATTTTCGGTAAAGCCCCTTTTGAGGAAGTGCATCAAAATTGGTCCTAAGAGAGTTAAGAGAAACATGTCAAGAGAGAAGCTAATTCGGTGGCTGGTGATCCAGCTAAAAAGGGGCCTTCTTTGTCTCATGTTTTGATTGGGGATTCACTGCCCTTGGTGTAACTGTATTACTTTTTTATTTATGGGTTGTTTGTTTTTGTGCTTTGGGTTCTCCCTTAACAAAATTCTCAATATTTGAAAAAATAAAAAGAAATGATTGAATCAGTTACTATTCCTAAATCCCAAAAAAAGAGATACAAATCGCTGGGGAATATTATCCAATTAGTTGGTATCCTAAATATAATATTGTAGGCAAGTCGAGGAACTAGAAATGAGCTAGGCTTTCCTGTCTACGGTGTTCTTGGTTGTAATAGAGGGTCCAATGTACTTTGCAGCCTTACTCACCCCTTTTCCAGCAAGATGATTCCTCATCATCTCAGCCTTTTTTGTTTGGCTTTGTGGGTCTCTTGGCCCTTGCTTTTTTCAATAAAATTATTGACGCCACGCACACATGCACATACATACATACATGCATACATACAAGCATATATCAATCAAGGAAACAGGAGAGTACCTGATCCAAAGTATGTTGAGCAAAGTCAGTGGTGGATATCATAACACCAGCAACAAATGAACCTAACTCAAGACTTAAACCCAGCTTATCACTGCACTGAAAAAATAGCATAAAAAGTGGAGGATTAGATGCGAATAAGAAGCTTTACTGCAAAAATGTCACAGCAGTATGCGGATTATTCATGGCATATCATACACCCATTATCTTAGCTACCTTCTGATATGGATAGGGGATTTCCTGAAACCAATTTTCTATTTTGAAATATCACCAAATTTGTATATTTGTATTCACAAAAGGGGTACAAGTGTTTTAATCCAATTACTAAAAAGTGTTATGTTTCTATGGATATTAAAATTGTTGAAGACGCTCCATATTTTTTTGGTGTAAAGGGGGAGCACTATTCTATGGTTCTTCATGTCCCTATCCTTCTAAACCCGGCAATGCTAAACATACGGTTACTACTGATTCCACTAAGTCTAGCTTGAAAGTATATGAACGAAGGAATATTCGTAATCATATTACTTCTCAGGACACAACAAAGCATGCTCCTTTGGCTATAGGTATTGATAGTGCTCCTACTCATTTGATTATTTATGCTGATCCATATTTTGACAACCCTTCCTTGGACTTACCTGTTACTATTAGAAAGAGAAAAATACATTGCACCTCTCATCCCATTGAGTGCTCTTCTTCCACCATTCCTAAAAATCTTTAAGCAGGCTCTTATTTCTTATCTATGGTAACGAGCTATGGAGCAGGAGATGGTAACTCTTGAAAAGAATCATACAAGAGAAACGGTTGAGTTACCAATTGGAAAAAATCATGTGCTTGTCGTTGGGTGTATGCACTCAAGTACAATCCTAATGGAAATATAGCTTGACGTAAAGCCCGCCTTATAACTAAAAGCTTTACGTAAACTTTTAGTGAGGATTATTCCGAGACTTTTGCTCCTGTTGCTAAGATGAATTCTGTTTAAATGAGTATTTCTCTCCTGCCAATTTGCATTAACCCATGCATCAATTGGATGTTAAAGATGCTTTTTTGAATGGTAATTTGATTGAGGAGATCAATATGATTCCTCTTGGATTTACTCGAAAGGGGGAGGAGAGGAAGGTATGTCGTCTAAGAAAAACGATATATGGTTTGTAGCAGGCTCCTCAAGCTTGGTTTGATAAGTTTAATGGGGCCTTGATTTATATTGGATTTTCTCATATTCATCCTTATTATTTTGTGTTTGTCAAGAGGCACGTGAAGGGGACCATTATTATGAGTGCATATGTGGATGATATTCTTATTACAGGTGATGGTACTAATGCCATTTCTGAGTTGAAATTATATCTGAGCAATGTGCTTAATATCAAAGACTTGGGACTGTTAAAATATTTCCTTAGAATTAAAGCCTCCCATACCAAAAATGGCATAGTTTTGTCTCAACGTAAATATGCCCTTGATTTGTTGACTTCAACCTCTACTCTTAGTGTCAAACTCTTTGATTTTCCATCGGAAGTCAATAAGGCTACAAATATCGATTCAATTGGATCCAAACCTCTTAGTTATAATAGATAGCCTTATACAATTACAAACATGCCCTTAATATTGAAGAGACACTAAAGAGATAGGGAAAAGGCAAATGGGGGAAATAAGAAAACACGGTTGAATCCTAAATAACTAAGTACTAAAAGTCCACAACACAAAAGCCTAGAAGAGGCACATTCAAGCCCACATGCAAGGCCCACGCACTCATAACACCAATACAATGCATTATATAGATCACTCCTTGTCACCCTTATATACAGTTTTTCTTTTCATTTTTTCCTTAGTTTAGAGTAGTTTTTCTATACAATGCATTATATAGGTCACTCCTTGTCACCCTTATATATAGGTCACTCCTTGTCACCCTTATATACAGTTTTTCTTTTCATTTTTTCCTTGGTGATAAATGTTTCATAAAGTTGTAATTGGCACTTGGTGAAAAAGGGAACACCACCGATAAAGTAGATCTACTGCACTTGCTCTGTGTATTCATTATATTCTAGAACTAATATATATATATATATATATATATATATATATATATATAGGGTTTAGGTACTATGCGCTCGAGCTAACGTTAAGCTCCCGTGAGGTCGAGCTGTGTGGGCCCCACCGTGATGCGTGTCGACCATCAACACCGTGCAATGGATTGGTCCCCTTTGGGATATCCCAAAATCAGCCATATACGGAACTCAGGTGGGCCATACCATCTAAAATCATGTGAAGACACCGTTAAAACATATAAAAGCACTTGGTGGGGCACTTACTTGAAGTTTTTCATGCTAAAAGCCCACAAACTTGGTCTAGAACCCTCATTCAAGTGGCACACACATAATGGATGGACTGGATTTAAACCACATTTGTGGGCCCTCAAAAATGGTTATGAATGTTTTAATGGTGCACGGCCCTCTCTGCATTATGTATGTGGTGTGGCCCACACAAGTCACAGATTGACTTGATTTTTGAGTCACTCCTTGGCCCACGATGGAATGGTGCATCTGACCGATGGGGTAGATGTTCAAAACGCATCACGGTGGGGCCCACACAGCTCGACCTCATGGGACGGACTCGTGAGGTCGAGCGCATAGTACCTTTTTCCATATATATATATATATATAAGTATCCATGTCACTGGACAAAACTTGAACGTGACATCGTTACCAAATAAAATGGAAAGTGAAAATAGTTCCCAATTCCATTTATCAGCTAGACAGAAAACTACAGGAATCAGATTTGAGAGAGAGAGAGAGAGAGAGAGAGAGAGAGAGAGAGAGAGAGAGAGAGAAGATGGGCATGGTAATGTAAGTTGCAGTAAGATAGAGAGAGCAAGAGGATGGGCAGAATAATGTAAGTTGCAGAAAGATAGATGAAGGGCTAGCTAGAGAGAGAGAGAGGGGGGGGGGGGGGGGGGTTTAAGATAGAGGATGAGCATGATAATGTAAATTGTAGTAAGATATTATAAATTTATAATGCATGACCCTGATAAACAGAGAGAAGTTACATTTGTTCTTACCCATGCTAATAATAAGCAGAAAGCCACAGAAGCTAGCTGATAGAGTTCATTCGTCTGCAAACCAGCACAAAGTCAGCTAATTGAATAAAAATAGTAGACAAACCATTTTGTAGTTTATGAAAGCTTGAGGAAAGAAAAACAAGACACTGCAAATCTTACAAAATATGCTAACTTAATGGATTACACAAATCTATGACATGGAACTTTCAAGATGCTAGCAGATATTCTTTATTGGCACAAAGGGAAGAGAATTAAACATCAAAGATACAAATATCTCACTAAAGATCAACGCATATCAGTAAAATAATAACGGATCGGAAGAGGTAGAAGTGCAACAGCCATATATCAACTTTATCCTAAGTGAAAACATACAAAGTTTATGGTATCTTATATGTGCATAACACTGAAACCACTTTAACTATAACAAAAAATAAAAATAAAAAGATCCCCAATTCAAGACAAGAAACCCCATCCCATCTGCAAAAGAATAAATGTTCCCAAATTTTGTGTCTAATTGCTCTCCTAAACAAGCCTGGAAAGAATATGACAAAAGGGGCTTTCTGTAGTGTCAAGATAAGAATCATAAGATCCAAAGGCAAAATAAACAAACATGATGAAGATCAAGCAAGCAGTATGGAATGGAACTTGAGCCTGAAATCAAAAGGGGGATTGGATCCTATCCTGCTTACCAAAAATTTGGCCAAAGTCTCTAACAGATCCACTTGGTTTATGCAAAAATCCCAACTAGAAATAAGGGCCACTGAATATGCTTCGACAGCGTTGTACTAGTGCTACTATAAAAATTAATAACAAGAATCATTCCTCTAAAGATGGGAACTAAGGGCCTGTTTGATTGTGTGAAAAGAGAGGAAAAGAAAAAAAAAAAAGAGTGTAATGATTAGCTTTCCAAGCACTTTTCAACAATGGATTAAAAAAGAGGGTTAATTTTATTTTGCAAGCAGAAAATCCTAGATTTATTAGATTAGGATCAGCTTGTACATTGTGCCAGAGAGATGCTACTAATGCTAACTCCAACGAAAACTGTGTGGAATCCATGGCTTTCCTTGCACATCAACGTAGGAAACTGTCTCATAAGGGATTTCGTTTCTTTTCCCATGGATTCCTCATAATCAAACAGACCCTTAAAAAAAACCTCAAGAAAGCTGTATTCATATAAATACTTATGAGCCCATTTAGGTCCATATTTATAATCAGATAAAAACTTATAAAACCCAACTTGCTAAGTTTAAAATGCTCATAACTTGCTATTGCATATATATATATGGGAACGCTCAGCTACGCACCGGTTCGTACGTCATTACGTGCGAACCTTCCTATCAACCGTCGGATAAGGTAGATGGTCGGGATGAAGGCGCTCTTAGTGCGAGCTTAAAAAGCGAGTTTCCTTCTCTCGCACGCCTCTTCATCCACTCTCCGAAGGATGTGGCGGAAGCCTTTCCACATAAAATTCTTCCACTAGAATGCTAGGTGGGTCCCGCCAAGATGTTAGTGATAAATCCACGCTGTCCATACATTTTAAAAAATAATTTTATGGTATGAACCCAAAACTGAGGTAGATCAAATTCTCAAGTGGGCCACACAGTGTTGATTGAACTCTCACCATCAAAAACTTCCTGGGGCCACCAAAATTTTGGATCAAGCTGATATTTGCTTTTTTTCCATCATCCAGGTCTATATGACCTAATCTACAAGTTGGATGTCAAATAAATATCACGGTGGGCCCTAAAAAAATTTAACGGTGAGAATCATTATCAACGCTGCTTCCTATGGTGTGGTCCACTTGAGATTTGGATCTGTCTTCGTTTTGGGATAATGCCCTAAAATGATAAGGAAAAATGGATGGACGGGGTAGATTTCTCAAAAACATCATGGTGGGCTCCACCTAGATTTCCAATGAACTTTGCAAATTACATGTGCCATTATGGGACGCGGACTGGATTTCCAACGTCCCTCACCTCCCGCATCGATTAGCTGCTGATAGGTTGAGTAACAGACTCTCTAATGAAGTGAACGTCACCAAGTTTTGTGGGCCACACCATGATGTATGTTTTGTATTTACACCGCCCATCCATTTGGAGAGATCGTATTAGGGGATGATCCAAAGAATGAGTCAGATCCAAAGATCTAGTGAACCCCACCACAGAAAATAGTGAGGAGAGTGACACCCACCATTAAAAAGTTCTGTGGGCCACAAAAGTTCTCGATCAAGCTAATATTTGTGTTTTCCCTTCTTTCATGTCTGCGTTAACACATGACTAGATTGGATCTCAAATAAAAATTATGGTGGACCTTTTGAAGGTTTCAATGGTGGGCGTCACTCTCACCACTATTTTCTATGGTGGGGTCCACCCCAGCCTTGGATCTACCTCGTTCTTTGGACCATAGCCTAAATAATCTCTCCAAATGTATGGACAGTGGGGATATAACACATACATCATGTGGGGCACACATAACTTGGTGACATCACTTCAGTAGAGACTCTGGCTACTCAACCTCTATTAGTATCCAATCCGCGTCAGCTACTCAACCTCTGTCGAGGACGCGGATTTCCTGCAAAAGCCTTCCTGCGCTGGGAACCTAGGTGGGGCCCACTGTCATATTTTTGAGAAATCCTATCTGTCCATCCGTTTTTTGAGTTCGGTTTAGGATATGAGGCCAAAAATGAACTGTATCCAATTCTCAAGTGGGTCGAAAACATGATAATTGAATGTCCACGGTTGAAATATTTGTCGGGCCAAAAAAGTTTTAAATCATGCTATTATTTGTGTTTTCAGTTCATTCCAGTACAAATGACGTTATTAACGGTATGGATGGCATGTAAACATCACTGTCGAACTTAGGGAGGTTTCAACCGTAGAAATTTCCCTAACTACCTTTTCCTTTAGTGCAGCCCACTTGAGTCTTTTATCCTAATAAATTTTGGTCTTATCCCCTAAAATGATCTCAAAAAATGGATGGACGGAGGGGATTTCTCACAAATATGACAGTGGGCCCACTTGGGATCCCAGCGCAGGAACTTCCTGCAAAAGGCTTTCGCAAGAAATCCGCGTCCCTCCGTCGGTATCCAATCCGCGTCCCATAATGACACACGCAATGTGCAAAGTTTGTTAGAAATCTAGGTGGGGCCCACCATGATGTTTTTGAGAAATCTACCCCGTCCATCCATTTTTCCTTATCATTTTAAGGCATTATCCCAAAACCGAGGCAGATCCAAATCTCAAGTGGACCACACCACAGGAAGCAGCAGTGATAATGATTCTCACTGTTAAATATTTTTTAGGGCCCACCGTGATATTTATTTGACATCCAACCTGTAGATTGGGTCAGGTCATATAGGCTGGCGATGGAAAAAAAAAAAAAAAAAAGAAGCAAATATCAACTTGATCCAAAATTTTGGTAGCCCCAGGAAGTTTTTAATTGTGAGAGTTCAATCAACACTGTGTGGCCCACTTGAGAATTTGATCTACCTCAGTTTTGGGTTCATACCATAAAATTATTTTTTAAAATGTATGGATGGCATGGATTTATCACTAACATCGTGGTGGGACCGACCTAGCATTCCAACGAAAGAATTTTATGTGAAAAGGCTTCCGCCGCATCCTTCGGAGAGTGGATGAAGAAGCGTGCGAGAGAAGAAAACTCGCTTTTTTAAGCTCGCGCTAAGAACGCCTTCATCCCGACCGTCTACCTTATCCGACAATTGATAGGAAGGTTCGCACGCAATGACGTGCGAACCGGTGCGTAGCTGAGCGTTCCTCTCTCTCTCTCTCTCTATATATACACACACACACACACACACACACACACACACACACCGGTGGGGGGGGGGGAAGCACCTTCTTACATGAGCACCTATGCGCACCTTTGCACACGTGTCTTAGGCACAGGATTTGAACGGTCCACTTGATGCGGGACCCCTTGAAACTCTATGGGCCCCATTTTCAGCCTAATCCAAAACTCTAGTGGGCCATAGCAAAGAGAAATGCAAGTTAAGGGAGGAAACTGTTTCCATTTTCCATGGCCTACTAGAGTTTTGGATCAGGCTAAAAATTGGGCCTATAGAGTTTCAAGGGGTGCCACATCACGTGGACCGTTCAAATCCTATGCCTAAGACACGTGTGCAAAGGTGCTCACATAAGAAGGGGCGCAGGTAAGCTCTCTCTCTCTCTCTCTCTTTATATATATATATATATATATATATATATATATATAGGGTTAGATTGGTGTAAAACTTGCATATGACTATGACTTTCCTAAAACCAAGAAAATCCAAATTAGAAATAAGTTAAAACAACCTTTAACCAATATGACTAATTACTGTTCAGTCTTAACTAGGATAACTAGCTCACCAAGCTAAACTTTTGACAAGACAAACCACGGTTACTACCTCCTAAACCCCTAATTGGAATTTTTCTCAATCATGGACTAGCCAATTTGACTCCTTTTTAATTAGTGATTTTATTCAAAGGAAAAGAAGAACGACATTTAGAAAGAGGGAAAGAATTTCCAATACAAAGAAACTAACGTCTAGCACCCACCCTAGCCAAGGATTCAACCATGAGAATGCCATTACAAATACAAATTGCATTCTAGAGGCTAGATATTGTATTTCATCAAAAATGAAGGACAGATTCCATGGCTCCTGCCTGGGGGATGCGGCCCACAAAATCACTCCCAAAGAATCCGCCTCCATAATCAAGGGACCCAAAATCTTCCTCACCAAAGACCTATATCCTTCACGAAGAGCCATGGACTCTACCGCACTCTCCTCTCTTCTATTTTCAGTCTGGAGAAAGTTTGATAACAATGCCTTTATCATCTCTAAACACCCCACCAATACCAAATGGACCAAGGTTACCTAGAGATGAGCCATCAAAATTCATTTCCACACCCTGGCTTGCAGAAAAGTCCATGCACAAATGTGTAAAGCACTTGAAGCTTTTTACCAATTGCGATCGACTCTTAGAAAACCTTAATTTTATTCATATCCCCGTACCCATTGATTATCTGGTCATAACTCATAACTTCTTCAATACTTGTTTGAATTGCATAAAATTTTATCCATTAGAAAGATATTTTGGTAAGTTGTCTGATGATACCAATTTTCTGTCATTTAAACATTGTTTGGGCCACAGAATAAGCACTTGCACGTCAAGTAAACAATCCAAGGCAGGGATTCCACTTTATGAACATTTTGATTGCTATCAGAATACAAAGTATATATCTACATTGAGGCTATGGTAATCACTCACTTGAGATGATAACTGTATCATTAGCTTCAAGAATCGAGGAACAAATGACCAAGACAATATAGATGCAGCGGTTAGGAACATGGACAACACGAACAACCTGCAGATGAAGAGTATACAAGAAACCTTAGTAGCGGTCAAGCATCAATGTGAAAGCTCAAAACCAACAAAGGCGCCAAGAGCAGAGAAGATTCAGCACCTTAAGATAAATAACTTAGTCCGAAAGAAATTTAAAATTAAAGTTCAAACATAAATTGCACCACCAAATGTTATATCATGAAACGGAAAATCAACTAACAATAGATAATACAAAGATAATAGTAATATTTGAAACAAGCTTATATCATTAGAGCAACTAAAAATCCAATAAATTATATAGTTTTAAGAATTTAATATTAAAAGGAAAAGAAGAAAAAAACTGCATCTAACCATTAGAAATTAAAAGAACTTACAGCTTCCCTATGGATATTATTCCTTGGAAAACACCACTATGACCACCAAGAATCGGGAGCAGAGCAAATAATAAACCAACAGCACAATCCTGAATAACCCACAGGGAAAATATACTTATACATTCCACAACCAATATTTTTAGTATGACATCTTTTCACTTATCAGTTAGATAATACTGTGCAGGAATTAAGAGTTTCATGCCAAATGGCCCAAACCTGTAGAATAAGTGTCCCAATTGTGACTTGACCATGAAGAACGTTGGTACTATTCTTTTCAACCAAAAATTTAGAAACCTGTAAAAGGAATGAAAGACCATGTAAACTCAACTAGATCTTGGCTGCCAGTAAAACAACTGGAAAATGTTATAGAAGGTAGAAATGACACAATTACCACAGCTGTTGATGACATTGACAAGAAAGCACCAACAAATATTCCCTCCGATAACTTTGCACCACATAACTGTATATAATAAACAGTTTGCACTTTTTTCAAATTAAGCAGTCAAAATTCCAAACTGGTCAGGATAAAATCTAGAAAAGACCATCTCAGCCAGTTGCAATAGAAATTTTAATTTACGAAGTGTTTTTCTGCATTGTACCATGGCAGTTACACAACACAAGAACATAAAAATAATTATTTGAAGTAGCCCCCCAAGAACAGCAACAGCCCCAACAACTCTTAACTGCATTTAATAAGATAAGCTAGATTAAGGGTCCAGTGGTAAGAAAAATAGAGAGGAAAAATATCATGAAAATTCAGAATCAACTACCACAAAGAAGTAATCAGATCTTGTCTACAAGATACCTTTGTCAAGGAAAATTCAAGACCCAAAGCAAAAAGAAGAAAGACAACACCGAATTGTGCAACAGTCTCAACCTGGATGCAAGGGGGGAAAAAACATCACATCACCATGATAGCAATAACAACTTAACGCATTTCATATTAATGAATTTACACCAAATAATTCCCAAAAGACTAGAAAGCTAACATCAAACCAGAATATGCACATCCTGTGCCAACTAATGCAAAAAAGACCATGAGATATTTCAGATCACTGGAGCCAGTCATCTTTTAGTGACCATAGATCTTTCCTCAATATTCTGAGAAGAAAAAATAGCATCCCTCATAGGTAAATGAATGCTCATGCACCTGAACAAAAAATTAGGTGGATTTTTGTCATTGGCATTTCAAATGCAGTGAAATCTCTATTCATGTGGACCCAACATTGAGAGTTGAAGACATAGCCAAGTTGACTCAATGTTGGATAATATTTAAAACATGGATCGGATGCCAAACCACCAAAAATTTAGCTTCAAGGATCCCAGACCAACCACAAACTTTAGCCTCAGTTACATCTGCATTAACAGCCAGTCTACAGAAAGTGAGACCAGCATTCCCTACTGACAATCACATTCTTCAAAATGTAAATTAGAATTAACTCATGACGCATTAAGCAAGTTCTTGTGTCTAGGTAACAGAAACAGTATGGTTACAGTGGCGTCAGGTTGGCTAATGATAACTCCGAAAGGGAGAAGAGACGGCCTTGGTTAGACAATAAAGATGAAATATTATGAAATGTGTAGTTAAAATAGATAATTAGGAAGAAAATTATTTTTGATATTCAAGCAATTTTGTTTCTTAGATTAAGATTAGGAGACCTAAATAACCTTTACATGTGTCTCTTTCTGCCATAAATATGCTTCAGAGCTTTTTTACCAGGACCACTATATATACCCAAAGTAACCTCTTCCTTTTTCTTTTTCTTTTTTTTTTTTTTTTTTTTGTTGGGGGGGGGGGGGGGGATAATTGATTATTTTATTAGCAGGAACCCTGCAACAAAAGAACAAAGAACAAATACAAACCACCCCAAGGGTTAGGCACCCCATTCCTGAATAAGCCGGAAAACCTTACTAACTACAGACCCCAAAGGTTCTTTCCTATCCCTGAAGCATCACTCATTTTTTCAAGACATCTGTTTGTTTTTCCTTCCCGTGATAATTATCCCACACTACGCATGTGTTTCCCAATGTCCTCCCAATTAGGATTGTTGTCACTTTCAAAAAAATAAATAAAGGATTGTCGACATGGGAAGTTCGAAGTTCGGACATTTTTTTAATTAATGAAATGGATGTGCATTTGTTGACTTAGATAGGGTCCCTTGTGAGTTAGTCTAGTGAGTGTTGGGAAAGAAAGGAGTTTCAAGAGGATATATTGGCATGATTAAGGATATGTATGAACCTGTGAGGGAGCAGCAACAAATGTGAGGACCACTAGTCAAGGTGTTCCGTATCCGTTACGATACGCCCGTAAAGGTCGATACGTATAAGTAATGGCCATGACCGTTACACGATACAGGGGTGAAACATGGCAGTTGATTTTGTGGAACCGTATCGGCCGTTATGGGGCATAACTCGGTTCCGTTACCCCGTCTTGAAATTTTGGAACTGAACAGGAGAACCGATGTTGTCCAACTCTAATCGAAAAAGGCCACGGCAGTTTTTTTTTCTATTTAAATCCAATTCCCCCCTTTTTGGAACCAAAAAAAAAAAAAACTTTTCTCATTCCCCCCCCCCCCTCTTTTTTTTTTCTTTTTTTTTAAAAAAAACTCTTCTAGATCATTTTGCAAGTAGATTTCGACCACTCTTACTATAGTTTTTAATATTAAAATCATAGATTGAAGTGATTTGAGCGAATAGAAGCTCCAATGGCCTTTTTTTCAAAAAATTGAAAAAGTAGTATTTATGCAATTTTTCTTATTTTTAGTTTTAATGCTTAATTGTGATGTGTAAACATTAGATACATATAATCATGTTCACAAATTAACTAGACAGGCTGATAAACACTCTCGCCAAAGAGTGGACCGTTACACTACCACAAACATGTTCAAAACAAAAAATGAATACATATTTGGAATATTTATACTATTCTTGATTTTCTAAATATTTTTTTAGAATTTTTCGGACAAAAGAAAATTTTCAACCGTTACGGTGGTCGTAAGAGTCGTTACACCCCCATATCGGCCGTTACAGCCAATACCCGTATCGATAATGATGGTGACTATTACGGCCACCATTACCGATATAGAATGCCTTGCCACTAGTGGAGAGATAAGTAAGTTCCCAATTACTATAGGCTTGCACCAAGGGTCAACATTGATCCCGCATCTTTCTCACTGGTTATGGACGAGTTAAAGGGGCATTTAGCAGGAAGATATCCATGGTGCATGTTGCAAAAGATATAGTTTTGATTAACAAGACAAGAGATGGAGTAAACACAAAGCTAGATTTATAGAGCGTTAAATTTATGGACTGTGATTTTAGTAACATGATGCGGGACATGAAATTCAAATATGATGTGCAAGATTTTCAGGCTTTACATGACGTTAGTTCAAAAACAATTACACAACATTCCATATCCCACACGAAAGTTCAAGCATTCAATCAAGGGGAATCTATGCAGGCCTAGGCCTACACAAGCTAGGGTTGGATCAATCAAAATTATAGACCAAACAATAATCAAATGAGGGTAAATTCATCCACACATGCACAGAAATAATTCCCCAATCCAAGGAGTTCATGGATTTCAATTCGGGGAACCCTAAGGTTTTAAAAAAGGCATAAAATTAGAGATTTGAATAATTTAGGGTTAGGTTTAGGGATTTGGGGTGAAAGAGGAGTGAAAGAGATGAGAGAGACGAACCAGATAAGTACCGCACATGTGGACAGCAGCAATGGCCCAGACGCACGTGCGTGTGATCCCAGCAGCAAGTGTATGGGGCCACTATTCAGAAAAAGGCCGGCTTAGCCCTGGTCGGCCAGGGGTGGACTTCGAAACCCCCAAATTTCAGCTCAATCCGATGCACAGTTTGTGCATGGTGCTCCGCTGAAGTTTCAACACTCCTGCAAGGCCAAATTCTGAAAATCTGTTGTAGAGAGAAAAACGGCTGCAATAGAGAATGAATTTGAAGCGTAGATGATTGTAGGAGAAGAGAAATATGGATGGAAGAAAGTGGAGGCAAATCGGGATAGGTGTGGCTTCGCACCACGATAGTCAGTCCTTCGAAGAAGGAAGGGTTTCACACCCAATTAAGTTTTCACAACTCAAAGAGGAGCAGGTAAAACACAGAAATTTTATTAATCTTCCATATTAAATAATAATAATTTTAAAAAAAAAAAAAAAACACCTTACAAAGGGTTGCCTATTTATAAAAAAAACCTATACCCTAAATGTCGCGCCCTGTGGGCATACTATTACTTAAAGACGAAATAATCAAAAATAACAACTAATCAATACAATCTAAACCGTTCATGATGTTCCTAATAACAGTAATAAGCAAAACTCAAAGTCCTAAGTCACCTAGGGTAGTGGACCACGATCATGAGATCCAATGATGGGATCCACATGATGATCAGGTTCACTCCAAGGAATCAAAATACAGTCCTCTAACTAGAAGGCCCTCCATGGATGTCGTCATCAATCCAGATCGAAGGTGGGGCCCTCCTCCTTGCGTATGTGCGTAAGGAGAGCATGCCTGTGCGGGAGATGTCCCCATCAACTCTCCGGCTACGAAGATTTCGCCACTGGAGAAACAAAACTCCTGAACCGCTCCAAGATGTTAGGATCAAGTCTCTGAAGCTCCTCCTCAGTGAGCCACGTACTATCTGAAGCTCGGCGTGACTTTCACTTGACCAGGAACTTTTGAAATCCGCTGTCTGACGTCGATATTATCTAATAGTCCAGAATACCTCTATCTCCTCTCTGGGTGTGGGAATGGTAGGTATGGGAGGTAGAGGCTGGGAAGATAGGTCGAGATGGAGCCATAGATCAAGGGAAGGGTCTGAGAAATCAGGATGGTTAATCAGTGGTACAATGAAATGCAACTAGATCATCCACATTGAATGTGGAACTAATTCCCATGGAAGGTGAAAGATCTACCACATACACATTGAGACAGTTTCGTTTTATAATTTTGAATGGTCCAGCGTTACACGCGTGTAATTTACGAACGACTCCCTGAGGGTACCGCTCTGGCCCGATGCGGACCATCACAAAGTCCCCTACATTGAATTCCTTAAATCCTTTATGTTGGTCTGCAGAAATTTTGTAATGTTCATTACTAGTAGTAATCTTTTGCTTGATTTCTTGATGCAATGAGTGAATGTGATGCGCAAAAGACTCTGCAGACTCTAATGGCCTATGAGATAGTGACATAAGGACAAGATCAATAGGTTTCCTAGGTTTATAACCAGTAACGACTTCAAAAGGACTTGGACCTATTGACAGAACTATTAAACGCAAACTCGGTTATAGGTAGTACGGTGTCCCACGTCCTGGTGTGTTGTATATCCTTCATAGGGGGAAACTCGTCCGATAGATCATTAGGAAAGACATCACAAAACTCATCCACTACCGAAATGGCCTCAGTGGGTAACTCTACACTAGCCTCTGGTGCACTATCTAGCCACAAGGTCGTATATGTCGTACCACTCAAAATAGTGGTCTTGATGTCCCTCACGGAGTGGGTGCACGGGTGCACGTCCATAATCGATTCCTTGGCCACCTTCATTCTTTGGTCTATCCTCCTGACCACCTACCTGAGATTGGGCATCTTTCCCAATTGTGGGATTTGCCCTGGCGGAGGTCTCTAGTTGAGTAACACGCACATCAAGTTGTTCAAAGCGTTGGTCCATACGTTATTCCAAGCGCCTACCCAAGGACTCAAACTGCTGGGTCAACTTGTTCATTGACTCTTTCAATTGCTCCATGTTTAGTGTAGGGTGCAAGCTAAAACCATGACCCGTACGTGTGGGCATACAACTACTAACCCAATCTAATGACCTTTTACTACGACTATATGCGCCTAGATAGGACTAAATGCTCTTATATGACTCTATATGGAGAGAACGACATAATACTACTTAATTTCCAGCAACCTAAAAAAAAAAAAAAAAAATCTGTTAACAGAAAAATCCAGCAAAGAGATGCGGATTTTCTGACAGCAGAAAAATTCAGCAGCTTATATCAAAAATTATGGACCTCTAAACAACTCTATATGATGATACTTAATACATAATGGACACAAATAAACTAAACCCTAAACATGTAATGTATTCCCCTATAAAAACCTTGTTCTCTTATACCAAATTTGATGCAGGACATGAAATTCAAATATGATGTGCAAGATTTTCAGGCTTTAGATCACATTAGTTCAAAAACAATTACACAAAATTCCATATCCCACACGAAAGTTCAAGCATTCAATCAAGGGGAATCTATGCAGGCTCAAGCCTACACAAGCTAGGGTTGGATCAATCAAAATTATAAACCAAACAATAATCAAAGAAGGGTAAATTCATCCACACATGCACAAAAATAATTCCTCAATCCAAAGGGTTCACAGATTTCAATTCGGGGAACCCTAAGGTTTTAAAAAAATGCATAAAATTAGGGATTTGAATAATTTAGGGTTACGTTTATGGATTTTGGGTGAAAGAGGAGTGAAAGAGAGGAGAGAGACGAACCAGATAAGTACCGCGCGTGTGGACAGCAACAATAACCCAGACACACGTGCGTGTGATTCCGGCCGCACGTGTATGGGGCCCACTATTCAGAAAAAGGCCAGCTTGGCCCTGGTCGGCCAGGGGTGGACTTCAAAACCCCCAAATTTCAGCTCGATCCAATGCATGGTTTGTGCATGGTGCTCCGCTGAAGTTTCAACCCTCCTACAGGGCCAAATTCTAGAAATCTGCCGTAGAGATAAAAACGGCTGCAATAGAGAATGGATTTGAAGCGTAGATGATTGTAGGAGAAGAGAAATATGAATGGAAGAAGGTGGGGGCAAATCGGAATAGGTGTGGCTTCGCACCACAGTAGTCAGCCCTTCAAATAAGGGAGGGTTTCACACCCAATTAGGTTTTTACAGCTCAAAGAGGAGCAGAAAAAATACAAAAATTTTATTAATCTTCCATATATAAAATTTATTTAAAAAAAAAAAAAAAAAAAAAAAAAAAAAAAACCTACAAGGGGTTACCTATTTATAAGAAAAACCTATACTCCAAAAGTCGCGCCATGTGCGCACAGTCTATTACTTAAAAACGAAGTAATCAAAAATAACAACTAATCAATGCAATCTAAACCGTTCATGATGTTCCTAATAACGGTAATAAGCAAACTTGAAAGTCCTAGATCACCTAGGGTAGTGGGTCACGATCATGAGATCCAATGATGGGATCCACATGATGATCGGGTCCACTCCAAGGAACCAAAACACAGTCCTCTAACTAGGAGGGCCTTCGTGGATGTCGTCATCGATCCAAATCAAAGGTGGGGCTCTCCTTGCGTACGTGCGTAAGGGGGGCGTGCGTGTGCGCGAGACGTCCCCATCATAACAATAGGAGTGTAAACAAGGAATTAGTTAAGGTTGCGTAAACAAGAAATTAGTTAAGGTTGCATAAACAAGGAATTAGTTAAGGTTGTTAACCAAGATGTTCCCCACAATTATCACTTTCGATATTTGAGGTCAATAATTCATGAGAGTGGAGAGATTGACAAGGATGTTACCCATAGAATTCAAGCTGGGTGGAAGGAATGAACATGTATCTCTAACGTGTTATGCGATCATTGTGTACCACTCAAACTAAAAGGAAAATTCTATAAGATAGCTATAAGACCAGCCACGCTTTATGGCATAAAATGTTGGGCAGTTAAGGAATAACATGTTCGTAAGACGTGTAGCTGAAATGAAGATGTTGAAATGGATGAATCGCAAGATGAGGAAGGATAGAATTGGAAATTAATGCATTCGAGGGAACTTAGGAGTAGCACCAATAGATACTAAGATGAGGGAAAGTAGACTTAGATGGTCTGGTCATGTGCAACAGAGAACAAGAACTATGTTGGTTAGGAGTGAGTTGGTACAAGTTCAAGGCTCTAAAAGGGTGAGGGGAAGAGCCAAAAAGATGTGTGGAGATAGTAAGAAAAGACCTCGATGACCTATGGTCTAACTGAAGTTATGGCTCTTGATAGAGTGGAATGGTGAAATAGGATTCATGTAGCTAACCATTAGTTGGCCTAAAGCTTGGATAATGATAATGATAATGATGATGATGGATGTGCATTTGTGTATATGTGAGTGTGTTCTAGAACCCAGAAAAAGGGAAGGTTGATGTCCGGTGGGCAGCTGATTGTAAAAAATTTCGCCAATCTACCATTTCAAAGCCAACCTCGATTTTTTGGAGAAATTCTAGGATGAAAACAATGACAATCATGCTGATTTGTATGTATGAATAAATGAATGCATATATGTATGTATGTTATAGCACTTCAAAAATCATAAATTATATCCATTAATAGTAGAAAAAATCATATCGCATAAAAATAGAAACATAGTTATGTATTGATGTGGCAGTGCATCTAGATGAGTTTCGTCAAAAGCAACGGCATATCTGAACAACCTCATACATCATAAAAGTTCTTTACACAAACAGACTCGTGTTCGTTAAATGGCACTCACAAGAGGTCTATGCTTGCAATAGCCTTTTTAAGGCCTCATTTATCATGACTGGATTGAAAAAATAAAAAGCAAATGAACAACATATGTATGGTAGTTTTTAAACATAATACATTCTGTGATAGCTCTGAACCCAACCCCCCAAAACAAAACAAAAAAAGAAGCAGCAGCAGCAGCATACCTGTACCATTTCACTGACGAAATTCAAACCCCCAGGTCCAATAAAAGACCCTGCAAGGAGATAACCAACAATGACCTGGCATATGAAGCCAATAAAAAATGGTGAGCTCCAGAGATAAGGACCAAATGACAAAAGAAATAGATTTTGAAATGAGGGTTAAACCCCACAGAACTACGACCATGACTCAAAACAAATGGTATAAGAGTACTTACTGGTTGTCCCACACACGAAAAGGCAATTCCACCGATTGTAGCAGAGACGATTACAACCACCAAGTCTGAAATGAACCTGCAGAGATACATTTTGATAAAAATAAAGCACAAGTACAGGAAGGAAGAATTCGGATACAGGCTACAAAAACCTTCCCATAAGGTTCAACATTGATATATTCTAGTATTGCCATTTCATAATATAACACAACGCTAGAGATCAAAGTCATCTAAAACATTGAGTGACTAACACAAGATAAATCAAACAAACCTTAAATCTACTTGAAACACTGGATACTTGGACTTCCGATTGGACATTATGAATACATTGTCCTGTCATGAAGTAGAAAGGCGAGTATGAAGAAAATCTTAAAATGGTAATTGGATAACGGTTACTTGGAAGCAATAATATCTTAGCCTTCTTATTAAGGCCGTGGTTTCTTGTCCAACGGTTGATCCCCAAGCAATGTCTAAATTTACCTTTTTATCTATCAAGGTTGTATCATCATCAGAGCCTTCATTTTCAATGGTAAAAACGTCTTGAAGCTGAAATGATCTAGTACCACTGCAAGAGAAAACATTGCTGCCATAACTACAAGAACGATACCCTCCATTATATGAAATCAAAAGAGGAAGTAAATTGCTCCTTATCAATTAAAAAGTACTGATTTCCTTACTTTGCCTCTTGTGTATCATTTTTCTTGGACTTCTCATGAGTAACTCTAGCTACAGTCTCTAATACAGCCTGCAAAACATGGGCAAAAGAACTCAGCAAAAATATAGAAGGAAACAAAGAAAAATAATCTGAATAGCCGCTCCAAGAAAGGAAGGTAAAAATAGTATATGGATAATGGTTGAAAAAATGGGACCGCTAAACTGCAAGATGGTAGGCTAGCTTTTAAATGAGAAAACCAGATGCTGCTAAAGATACATGACTCATGCAGATATATAGCATGGTTCCCTAATTAGATTCATTCACAATCTACTAGTATGCTCTATTTCAGCAATGTCCATAACACATTAAGACTAAATGATGTGGCCCTTAATTAACTGCTCTTTTTTCTTCAGCACGTGCTTTGGACATGTGCGCTAATGAGTCCTAACCGGCTGCTCTCCTCCCAGGTAGAGCTGTACACGAGTCATCTCGGTCAGCTCACTCGATTTGACTCGGAAAAGCTCGACTCGCCTCAACTCGAAACTGGATTTGGACTGAGTCGAGCTAGGTTTTGGAGCTCGAAAAAAATTCGAGCCGAGTTCGAGCTTGCCCAAGCTCAACTCGACTCAGCTCGAACCCTGACTAGAATCAGCTTAGTGACTAAATCATTTTGATCTTGATGCTACTCACCGAGTATTTGATGAAATGCCTCAAAAAAGTGTTATTCTTGGACACGCTTCATATCAGGGTATTCTCGAAATGGGTATTCGAGAGAAGATTGAAGAAATAAATCCCCACAAAAAAAAAAAAAAAAAAACTTCACATTTTAGGACTGCCCTCATATCTTGATGTCGATGCTGCTCACCGAGGGTTTGACAATATGCTTACAATGTGCTTTTACTGATTTGCATTTGAGGTGTGGGAGATTGAAGATGCAATATGTTTTGAGAAAATGTCATACAGGCTCGAACTTGACTCATGTTGTTGACCGAACCAAGCTGAGCTAGCCAATCAGGCTCAAGGACCGAGCCAAGCCGAGTTCAAGCTAGTGTTGGCTGCTGGCCGAGCTGTGCCAAGCTCGACTCAATTCGACTCGTGTACGGCTCTGCTCTCAGGTTACATAGAAAATCAGTTTTCAAAGGATTGCCTTGTTTTCTTTTTATTTATTTTTTAAATGTAAGTCTCTTTTTTTTAAGATAATGAAAACTTCATTAAAGCAAAGCAAAGAAGAAACAGAAGCTACAAGACCAAGCCACCGAGGTGGCAACCCAGCCACAACCCAAGAAAATCGATATTAGTCCTTGAGCTTAGAGACATTGGCAACCCATTCAACAACTAACATCCTAGCCCTTAGAGAAACACTTTCTGCCCTTTTGCACTCATTTCTAAAGCATCTTTTTTCTTCCCAAATGGCCCACCAAATTGCTAACAAAGACATTCTCCAGAGAATCGTCATAGGGATTTACCAAGAAGAGACCAGATTTGTCCCATTTCCAAAGCAAATTATCCGACATTGAAGGGTCAAGAGAGTAGAGTTGGATACGCTCCAAAAGGGCCACAAAATCATCCACTTCTTCGTCTCAAAGAAAATGCCTACAAGGAGGCTCCCAAACCACCACATTCCCAAGAATAGAGAAGCAATCTGCCACCATCACAGAAGTATTTGAAGCGAGACAAAACGAATGGGGGAAAATCTCCTTCAAACGAGTGGGACCCACCCACACATCTTCCCAAAAACAAATTTTCTCGCCACTACTTAGGGAGAACCCAATGCCTTCTTGAAATTTTGATTTCATTAAACTCACACCTTTCTATAAGGTCGATGCTCTAAAAACACACCCTCATCAAAGGTCGTCTGATGGATTTATGAACCTGACAACCTGGGAATGACTAAAAACCTTTTATATTTAATTTTCTAACTATACAATATCAATGATAAATTTATTAGAATGAAAGTACTACCAAAACATATCACATTTGTAGCTTTTACTATTATTTATAGTATTAGTGTATTACATACCTCACGTGAATAATGTTGCCAATTTGGGGCTGATTTGGCGGACCACTCGATGCCCCAAAGCAGCTTAGCAACTTCAAAGTTCATAATTTAATTTTTATTGAGCACTCATCCCATTAATGTAATTGGCCCCAAATCGATGGATATTTATTGACATGTTGTTCATCTGTTTTGTCGTGCTCAAAATGAAAAAATATTCAATAGTCCTATTGCAAAAAAACGAGTGTCTATTAAAAATCAATGGTTAAAATTTTCAAATAATTTGATTTTGGGTTTTGTAACAAGTCCATTAGCAACAATGGTCTCATAATTTAATTTGGGGATTTAATTTTGAGTTAATATATAACCTCTTGTACCTATGGTGTTTTGAAGGCATATGCGATAAGATGATGTTCGCAAAACGGATGGAGGCATACAATATAACACAGCAGATGAGGCCTGATGTATGCGTTGTATATGCATGTTGTTCATCTGTTTTGTCGGCTCATTTTAGGGCATAGTCCTAAAAATGAGGCAGATCCAAATCTCATGAGGTTGCAAACCCAAATAGTGGTGAATGGCTATTAAAAACAATTTGTGGGCCACGAAAGTTTTCGATCAAGTTGATATTTGTGTTTTCCCTTCATCCAAGTCCATGTGACCTTATCAACAAGTTAGATGGCAAATAAACATTACAGTGGGGATTAGGAAGTTTTTAATTGTGGGCATTTAATAACCATTGTTACCTATGGTGTGGTCCACCTGAGATTTGTATTTGCTTCATTTTTTTGGCATATGCGATAAGATGAGTTCGCAAAACGGATGGATGGCATAAATATATAACACATGCATCGAGGTGGGCGCCACGATCAGGGTACCGCCCACATCGTTGGTTTTGGGGTACTAGCCAAGTCGTGTCCGTAAATGGGACTCGGATTGGGTAGTGTAGAGTTGACATGGCAAAGTTTTGTGGGCCCCACCATGATGCATGCGTTATATCCACATTGTACATCCATTTTGCCAAATTATTTTAGGGCATGAGCCCAAAAATGAGGCAAATCCAAAGCTCAAGTGGACCACACCATGAGACAAAAAAACGCTTCTTCCTTTTTCTTTTTTTTCTTTTTTATCTTCTTCTCCTGGGGATTGAACTCCTTCTTCACTTCTTCCTTGAAAACTTCTTGGAGCCATAGAAGTTTTAGATCAAGCTGATATTTGTTTTTCCCTTCATCCAACTTTGTGACCTTATACTTCTTTAAAAAGGTTTATGTGATCTTATGAACAAGTTAGATGGCATATAAACATCATGGTGGGCCCTAGGAAGGTTTCAACGATGAGCGTCACTGTCCCTACTGCTTTTTGTGGTGTGGTCCACTTGAACTTTGGAATTGCCTCGTTTTTGGGCTCATGCCCTAAAATGATATGGAAAAATGGATGGAAGGTGTGGACGTAACACATACATCACGGTGAGGGCCTAATTTGGGCCCACGAGACATGTATTAACTTAAACATCAGCACATCACCTTCTTCTTTGTTTAATATTTATCGTATAATATAAAAGATATAACGGAGAGGGATTAAAATTAAAAAATGAAATTGTGTAGCTTACGAGAGAGAGAGAGAGAGAGAGAGAGAAGCATGGCTCCCTTCGAGTTCAAAACCCTACGAGATGCACATGGCTCCCTCCGACTTTCCCTACTTCGAATGGCTCCCCTAAGAACTAAGAGACGCACATGGCTCCCTTCAACTTTGAAACCTAAGTATAATATATATATATATATATATATATAGAGAGAGAGAGAGAGAGAGAGAGAGAGAGTTGGCTTGCTAGTAGAGGAGTGCGGGGTGGAAAAGGATAAAATGAGAAGAAAGAAGGAAGAAGGAGAAAGAGGAATCGTCAAAGAGGTATGCATTTTTCTTTTTCTTGGCTTTTAATGGGCTGGAATTGGGCCTTTTTTGTGCTTTTAATGGGCTAGAATGGGGTTGCTTTTTTGTTTTAATGGACTAGAACGGGCCTTTTTTATAATGGCTAGAATTGGGTTGATTTTTGGAGCTTTTAATGGGCCGGAATGTAGTTGATTTTGGTGGTTCTAATGGGCCGGAATGGGGGCTGATTTTAGGAGTTCTAATGGACCAGAATAGGACTGATTTTTTGAGGTTTTAATAGGCTATAATAGGAGCTGGATTTGGAATAAAATATGGCTATTTTTGGGTTGCTGCTGACTGAATTATGGAGGGTAGATTCTTGGCAAATTTTCAGTAGAGTTTCCCCTCGCCAATTGGACTTTTGGACTTTGTAAACAAAAAGAAAAAAATGAATGGAAGGGTAGGAAGATGGAAGCGATGAAGAGAATAAATGAAAAGATGCAGAATTTTATGATAAAACAACTCAGAAACAAAATATTGCGATTGTTGTTGATCCAAGACTTCAATCTAACCGTTAGAACCCGCTCCGATACCAAACTGGCACAGCCGACTGATGGGAAGGATCTGCCCAAATGTAGGCACCTTCAACTAAGCACAAGAATCACAAGCAAAGCAAAATAATAACTAGAGAATTTCATTCATTTTCAAGATGCCTTGATACTACTCATGTCAGGCCGTTAAATAAGATTTCAGACATACAAACAAGGAAGATTCATAATGTCATTGACAATGGCAATCAATGCCTTATTACAAAAATAGAAAAGTAATAAAGATATGCCTAAGGGATAATAATGCAATTAAGAAGATTTGACTAATTGATTATTGCATGGCTGGATGATTGAATTTGCTAGCTAGCTACCTGGGCCTCCTTATTGATGAGCCAGGTATGGGGGCTTGGGCGTCATAGGCCTGGACCTGGCCCATGGATTGTGGGCCTAATTAAGCTTGCATCAGCTGGGTGGCCCGACCCTATAGAGTCGGGGCTCGGGCCCGCAAACTTGGCATGAGGACCAGGGCCAGGGTCAAGCTTGAAATCTAGGCCCAATGTCCAAACCAGGGCCAATCATGAATGGCTGGTTGGCCTAGTCCAATCAACAAGTAGACCGCCTTTATACAAAAGGATAGACAATTTAAAGAAACCTGTGAGCAGTTCCCATTCGCCATGTGTAGTTTGAAGACACTCGCTAGATCTAGGTCATCTTCAATGACCCAAATTATTTATATGATGGGACTAGTGGTAGATAGAGGATACCAAAAAATATTCTTAAATTGGATTATTCCAAACCTTCGATTATTTAAAACTTTTCCTTATAGGCTCGGCCCTAACACTAGACCGGCCCAGCCAAGTAGGGCCAAGGCTAGAGCTAAAGGTACTAAGGCCAAGCTAGGGCCCACCCAGTGTTTTGAATAGCATCTGTAATGTAGCATAGCATAGCTACGACACTACGTACATAAATCCCCTGTAACATACGCTACAAGGGTCATAGCATATGTAGTATACGTGTAGCACATATAGCGCATGCATAACATATGTAGCATATGCTATGTTTTTTTTTATAAATTGTAAACGTAGTTTGTATCTTGTGCTTAATGCTCTCAACATGTGGGATTTTAATTTCTTTTCACACTTGTGACTTGTGGTTTCAATTAGACATTATTAATTAAAGTCGTTTTCTTAGAAAGTTGTTGATGTGATAATGATTTGATTTGATTTATATATATGGATTGGCTTTTGATAAATGATAATTAATAACTTGTTTGAACATGCTTCTAATTGAAAAAAATGAATCATGTTTTAGGCATATATATATAGGGGAAATGATCCTATGAGGTCAGCCTCATGGGAACTTCCCATGAGGTCGAGCTCTATGGGCCCACCTGTGATCTATGTTGGACATCCACACCGTGAATTTGGTGGGTCCCCTCTAGGTTATGGGATATCCCAAAAATCAGTTGTATCCGGAAGACAAGTGGGCCATGCCATCTGAAACTATGTGAAATTGTGCCTAAAACACCCTAAACCACTTAGTGGGGTCCACCTAAGTTTTTAATGCGGCTGAAATTGGTGCGACCTCTCATCCAAATGAGACACGCACAATGGATGGGCTGGATGTTTGAACCACATCTCAATGGTCCCTATAGACAATCATGAGGTTTCAATGGGTGGGTATCCACTCTCAACTGTTGTCTATGGCATGGCCGACTAGGGGTGTACATGAACCGAGCTAGCTCGGTTAGCTCGCTCGACTCAACTCGGAAAAGCTCGATTCGACTCAGTTCGAAGCTGAGTTCGAGCCGAGTCAAGCTGATTTTTTGAGCTCAAAAATGAGTTTGAGCCGAGTTCGAGCTGGCCCCAGCTCGACTCGACTCAGATCGAACCCAACTCAAATCGAACCAGTTCAATGACTCAGTTACTTTGATATTGATGTTGCTCACCAAGTGTTTGATGAAATGACTCAACGAAGTGTGGCTGGTGGCAAGGAAGGTATGTATATGAAACAAATACCCTTTTTTCTTGATTTTTATGTTGCTTAGAAGGTGTTTGATAAAATACCTGTAAAACCACTGCTGTTGTTTTACATACAGTGAGATTTTGAAGGTGCAGTCCATGTGTTTGTGAAAATGCTGCACAGGCGAACTCGACTCGAACTTGGCTCGAACTGACCCGAGCTGCTGACGGAACCGAACCAAGCTGGCCAGTCAGGCTCAAGGACCGAGCCAAGCCGAGTTCGAGCTAGGGTCAGCTAGTGGTTACACCCCTATGGCCGACCCAAGTCATGAATTGGCCTGATTTTTTAAGCCTGTGGCCCAGCATGGAAGGGTGCATCCGATTGATGGGTTGGATGTCCGACATAGATCATGGTGGGGAAAAGGTATATACTACACGCTACAGAGAATTGAATGCTACGCAACACACAACCGCTATTTAAAACACTGGGCCCACCCTAGCTTGGCTCTAGCCTGGCCCATTGCCACCTCTACCAAAGCATGGTCCATGCTTGTCAAGTTTAAAAACCGATGTGAATTGTGCAAAGCCCCAGGCAATGTATCCTATCATTCATCAATTTATGATTTTTTAGCATATTTTTGTGTTAGAATTTGTGTCGATAGTGTACTTATGGTGAAGTTTTACCAACTTAATGCATCATGTTTACACTCTTGGTTTCAAGGTTTTCAATATTCCAAAGGCTTGGTTCCATAAATCAAAAGCATATCCTGCAGGCTTGGGCTGCACTCTAACAACATTAGAGAAGTACCAAAAAGTATTCTCTAGGCTAAGTTTTTAACCATTCCAGGACACTTTTGGTCTTGGGCGAAGCTCCCTGCTGTACATGTCCTGCTCTTGTATGGCCTTTGTCCAAAACACAATATAATAAAATAAGTAGACAGTCCAAGCCCATATAGGAAATTTCAAGAGGAAAGTCACACCTACTTGTTGATCAGTTACACTGCTGTTAAAATTGCTTGAGTCAGGTCCTGAAGAAGTAGAATGCAGTACCATCTCATTAGCATTGAGGAGAACAACCAAAGAAGTAACAAATCAGAAAATCAATAAAACGATACTGACTACTGAGAATCTTATTGAAATACATGGTCATGTAGAGAGTGGTAGAGCACATAATAAGATATTATTGATTTGGTTATGCATTGGCAGCAAGAAAAAAAGCCAAAGAATAAAACATCATGCAGTAAGAGATCTTGTGCAGGCCAACCACTTGCAGAGATGAACGACCTTATTTCTTAAAGATGATGAGAGACCTTAGTTTCGTGTGCCTGTTTAATTTTAGTGGAACACATGAACCACACTTTTTTAGGTTTTGTTATTCTGCATCATCATCATCAATGATTTAATGCATTCTTCTCTTATTGATATAGATGTCCTCTTCAAGGTGGTTGCTGGTGAGAGCGTAATGGAAATTAGGGCAGGTGGGTTTTGTTGGCTACATCAGAGAATGTGGCCAGAATACAATGTCTGACTAGGAAAGACTAGACAACAACTAAGGAGGAAGCTTCAAGGAAAGGCCTTAATTCGCTTAGGTTTAATCTGAGGGAGGCTGACAACCTGATCATAGAGAACATTCCGTAGATGAAATTAAAAGCGACAGCCAGAAGGGATACTGTCCATTCACCATATGGTTGTTTACCCCTCTTCAGTTCAGATGAAAGCTTGATGTACACAAATATAAAACAGGAGTCTTTGAGTACATCATTGTGAAGTGAAATGAGGCAAAAAGCAAGGAAGGTGTGAATCTAACTCCGTGCCAAAATTTGGCAATTGACTGGCAGAGACATTCGCCTTCTCTAAATAGAGGTAAGGGGAACCTGAATGCCCCATGTCAAATCTTGGAGAACTCAAAATGCAACAACGATGAAGAGCCACTCCCCATCACCACCCAAAAAGTAGTTTTCTATATCGTATCGTTGGTTTAAAGCCAACAAGAAAATAAAACAAGCTAAGCTTAAAACTGTTTTTTTTTTTTTTGCAAGTTTGTCAAATCAACAATGCAATGTTATAATAAATATCATTATCGTCATCTAAGCCTTATGCCAACTAAATGGGATCAGCTACACAAAGTGAAAATTGTAGCAAAAGTTTCACACCAGCTGCCAACCTAACAAAACTCTCCCTCTTTAACCGGGCTTGCCACCAATAATGAGAACACAAAACTCCCACATGCAATATTTCCATGTTCTATCAAACCCATTGAATAAAGTCTTGGTTATGCTCTTCTCATTCCAAAATTTGCTTTACTGGTAAATTTCATGACTTCCACAAATTCAAATAGTTCTCAAAAACTTCTTGGGCCAATTTTTTTTCTCGGCCCGTTCATAGTGGGGCATGCTGGATGAATGGTTGCATCTCGTGCACCCTCATTCATAGGTCATGACCTCATAAAAGAGCTGCTCCTCAAAGTCCATGGGATGCCACCAAGAACCCAGAAAATGACACCCGACACCATTAACAGCCTGGAGACGACACTAAAAATCTCAACCAGTGATCAACCAAGACGACACTAGCTGCCCAATACTAATACACCTTAACCTATGCATGGATGCCTCTGCTTATGCTACGATTTAACCTGCATATAGATGCAAGAGTGAACTGCAAAAGTTTAGGCCATGTTCGATAAACACCTAAAGATGAGCTGACCTCATTTAGGCAACAGTAACTATGTAATCTCTAATACACAATTACTGCTAACATGAACTCATTATGTATTAGAGATCAAGTTCGGTAAACACCTAAAGAGGAGTTGACCTTATTTTAGGCAACAGTACCTATCTAATCTCTAATACACAATTACTGCTAACATGAACTCATTAGTATTAGAGATCATGATCTTTAATAGATAATAACCGTTAACTAAAATGAGATCAATCTCCAATAGATAACTACCATTAACTAAAATGAGATCAACTCATTTTTAGGCGCCTAGTCTACCGAACAGGGCCTTAGTTTTGTCACGAGGAAATGACAAAAATTAGTGATGTTTTGTTGCATTCAGGGTGAGGAAGTTGCCCTCAAATTCCAGTTTCATTCCTTTCAACTCCGACTTTGAAGTAACACAACTGCAATTTGGAGCACATTCCTCTAACAAATGCTAAGAAATGTAACTGTAATTGGGTTGCTTCCATAACTAATTATTGCAACTCAATTCGATGGCACATCCAAACACACTGTAACACAGACTAAGACATCAGCATTCAATTCAAAACACACGATGATGTTGGGTGTCCAATTCCCTTTTTTCCGGAATTTCTTAGTTTAGATTTCACGAAAAATTCTACTAATGCCATACAATGATAGAATGCTTTCACAATTTTCATAACAAGTCTTGCTATGGCTATTTGCAGCTCTCACCACACGTCCCAATGTGGGAAAGCGTGTGTGGGATCCAGACCATTCAGCAGACAGGCCCCACCATGCATGTACCCAAGAATCAGGTCGATATGATTATCGTCTTGGCCAAGCATATGCATCAAATGTGGACCTCTAGTTCTTTTCTTAACCGTCCATTTGTGATAAACGTGAGGCCCACCGACAACCGAACCAGACCAATTACCAGGCCATGGCACATATGGGACCCACCGGACAAACAACCCAGTCTAGCATGCAAATTCCACGCGAGGGGGAGGGTTGTGGGTGGCAATTGCATTCCTAACGGACAAAACGTATGATGAATTACAATTACAATGAATTTCCGCCTGAAAAATCCAATTGAAGAGTTATTAGAGCAGAAGAAAAACTCTAACCTTCGGGCTGATCGCCTTCCGTAAACTCCTTCTCAAGCACCCGATCAAACATCTTGGCAATGCTCCCCTCTCCGGAATCCGGCGGCGCCGATTCAAGAGACAGATTCCCGTAGAACCTCTCCCTGATCTCCTTGTCCGATCTCGCTGGTACAGAAACCCTAACGCAGAACGCCATTATAACGGACCAGAAGAGGA
Organism: Magnolia changhungtana; assembly: GCA_030180095.1. Lineage (NCBI taxonomy): Eukaryota > Viridiplantae > Streptophyta > Magnoliopsida > Magnoliales > Magnoliaceae > Magnolia > Magnolia changhungtana. The sequence continues at coordinate 2,431,893 of JASAUF010000671.1, forward strand.
GTCCGAGCAGCATCCCTCGAAATGGATTCCGATCCGCCATTGGAGATGCCATTGAATAATCCCTGGTTTTCTGCGGTGATGATGGCCTAGCTATGCTTGGAGAAATGAACAGTGGAGATCAACTGAAGATTCAGATCTTCTGGAAGCCATGGCTTTGATGAGAGAGATGATGAGATCTGGGATGCTTTGTGGAGAGCGGTAGTTGTGGGAATCCGTCAAGTTGGAAATTCTTTTAAGCGCGCTCTTTTTTTCCCTGGCCAAGGTATTTTAGGGGAAACGGAGGTGGTCCGCGGAAATACAGGATTAGGTGTGTCGCGGCGTACGTGGCATGTTGCCCCCCAAGAAGTTGTTAATGGTCAATCACCACTGTTTCATGTGGTGTGGTCCACCTGAGATCTGGATCTACTTCATTTCTGGGGCCACGTCCTAAAATGATCTGAAAAAACGGATGGACAGCGTGGATATACAACACATACATCAAGGTGGTTCCTACGGACACGACCTGACCGAAATGGGTCAGGTCCAAACCTGGCTGAATCCGCGCCCCAGAAAAGGAGGTGGTTCCCCGGTGTTCGTCTGGATTTTCCTTTGAACTGCCGAAACGGCCTTCAGTTAGGCCAGCCTTCGCTGTCTGATGCCAAGAACACGCTCTTGCTTTTCAATTTATCGTTGGGTGAGCCAAATAATGGCGGTAAATTAGAATGTATTGTGGTCCGCCGGACTACCTCGATTTGTTCGCAGCATCCATATCCGCGTCCTACCCCTGCCCGTCTCTAGTTAGGTACATGCGGGAGATTTGAGTAACCACCGTGATGTATTAGATTTATCCACACCGTCCATTCATTTTTCCATATTATTTCAGTGGATAAGCCCGAAACGGAGTAAATCTAAGCTCAGGTGTAACACACCACAGGAAGCAGCGGTTATAATGGTTCTCAACGTTGAAACTTTTCTAGAGCCCACCATGATGTTTATTTTCCATCCAACTTATTCATAAAGTTACATAGAACCGGATGAAGAGAAAACACAAATATCATCTCGATCCAAAACTTCCATGGCCCCTAAGAAGTTTTCAACGGTAAGATTTTAATCCCCATTGTGTGGTATATCTGTGTCTTTGATTTTCCTCAGTTTCAAGCTCATAATCTGAAATGATACGGAAAAATTAATGGACGGTGTGGATGAAACTCATACATCACGCTGGCCACTCAAAGCTTATGCCCATTCTCAGCTGGAGACAGGAGGGGGTAGGCCGCCGCGTTCCTCTCCCACGGGCGACATGGACAGTGCTTGAGTACCTCCTAACCGGAAGCAGATTGCGTCCGCCCACCGCTAGGGCAATAATCTGTTCGACCATATCTGTGTGAGGCCCACCATGATGTATCTGTTTATCCAATTCGTCTATCCCTTTTCTCATATAATGTTAAAATATGACCCCAAAAAAGAGGCAGATCCAACGTTCAGGTGGACCACACCAGAGATGACTCTTGCATTTAATATTTTGTGAATTTTTTTCTCATATAATGTTAAAATATGACCACAAAAAAGAGGCAGATCCAACGTTCAGGTGGATCATACCAGAGATGACTCTTGCATTTAATATTTTGTGAATTTAATGCAACACAAGTTCACTATATGGTGTGGTCCACTTGAGCGTTGGATCTGCCTCATTTTTGAGCCCAAGTTTTAACATTATATTATAAAATTGATAGACCAAGTGAATAAACAGATACATCACACAGATCTGGTCGAACGAGTTATTGTACGAGCGGGGTCGGACGCAATCAGCTTCCCTCCCAAGCTCCCAACCACCGTAGTTAGATTTATAGACCGAGCAAGAGCCACGTGGGTGGAACTTTCGTGAGATCCAGTCCGTCCATCAGGAATGCTGCCGTGTTAACCATGGAACCCGTGAACCATGACCCAGAACTCAGGTACACCACAGCATAAAATATTGGGATTTGTATAGCCCCACCGTAGCATTTATATCCATTCATCCCATGTGCCTCCTTATGATAGAAGGATTACCTAAAATTACCGGTTTACCAAACTCAGGTTGGCCATACCACGTAATTTAAAAGCTTTAGGTATGATTTTTTTTGGGTTGCCCACCTAAGTGTTGAACCACCCTAGCTTATGGGAACGAAAGCCAAACAAGAGAGTGATGTATCTGACGGACGGTGTGGATTTCATGCACGTCGAGTCGTCTCCCCCCGCATTAGAGAAAGTGGCCCTGGCGGTCCCATCGCCAGAAACACGAGCGTTTTCCCTTCCGCAAGCCACGGAATCATATGATACGGGTACGCGTCTTTGCATGCATGACAGGCAATGGTTTCTAAGCCTAATAGGTGGGGCCCATGGTTTTGTGATCTAGAACATCGGTTTCTTATGCCCCATGGTTGCATCCATTTTTCATCTGATTTCGAGGATTGAGCCCAAAATTGAAGCATATTAAAAACTAAGTGGACCATATCACGGGAAACTAGAGCTGAGCATCGGTCTTGATCGGATCAGATTAGGTATAACTCGATCAGATCCAAATTTCCAATGGTTAGACCCAAACTCGATCCGATCCAAGACCAGATTCGGGTCACCTGATTCGGACAAACCCGATGCCTGGTTGACCTTACCCAAACCGAGTCTGCCTCGGTCAAGAAAACTGAGCTGGATCGGATTAGGTACGATTCGAACAGTATGAATTAAATCAAATTGTTTCATATGATGTGGTCTAAGTTAACCTTTAATATATCTCCTTTTTTTGCTCAATGACTAAAATAATATTTCAAAATAGATAAACGACTTAGATGAAATATATACATCAAGGTGGGCCCCACATGGCTCTGAAAGAACTTCTAATCTCCGTGTATACGTTTTTATTTAACTTTTAAAGTTACTTCTCTTCAAGAAACTGTTTGCTTGCTTTTCACACAAGCACGGCCGGGTGAATTCGAATTGTGTATCCACGTTAGCGAGGTTTGTAGATCTGATGATGGGGTAAGTGTTATATCCAAACCGTTCATCCATTTGGCAAGCTCGTCTTAAGGCCTGAGACGAAAAATAAGGCAGGTCTAACTATTAAGTGGACCACACGAATGGTTTAACAGTGAAAATCATTCTTTGCTGCTATTTGTGGTGTGGTCCACATGATTTTTGGATATTATTCATTTTTTGAATAATGCTCTACGATGATCTCTAAAAATATATGAACGGTGTAGATATAATAAATACATCACTGTGAGCCCATATAACTTGATCTCCTTTGAACCGTTCGTACAACTCGGAGCTCGAGGAGCATCCGCGTCAGTGTCGTCTTCGCACGCCATAGCCAGCTGGCCTAGGCTACAACCTATGGCACAGCTGGTGTTTGTACTGGGACGTGGACTATGTAGTGCGTATTGAGTAACTCAACACGCCAGCCTCTGTGGGGTCCACCATGATTTAATTATTTTATCCACTCTGTCCATCCATTTTAAAAGATAATTTGAGGACTCTAGACCAAAAATAAAATATATCCAAATGTCAAATAGGCCTCACCACTAGAAACAGTGTGAATTGAAATTATACCGTTAAAAATTTCTTAGGGGCCACGGTAGTTTTGGGTCAATCTGTTATTTGTGTTATCCTTTCATCCATGCCTTTGTGATCTTATGAACAGGTTGGATGACAAATAAACATCACTGTGGGGCCTACCAAGGTTTCAACGGTGGAAGTCATTATTCCCACTATTTCCTATGGTGTGGTTCGCTTGAGCTTTGTGCATTCTTCAATTTTCGGCTCAACCACTAAAATTAGCTGGAAAAACGGATGTACGACGTGAATAAGCCACACACATTCATGGTAGGCCCCACTGAGTTTACTCAGTGCCATAAAAGCTTACTGAGTATGTGATACGTGCCATAAAACAAGACAACCCATTTCGTGTTACTGATGCTGACGAAAATGGATGGGCTACTCCCTGTGTTCGTGATATGTGAGCCCCACCATGATATATGTCTTTCATCGATGTCGTTCATCCATTTTTACAGATCATTTTAAGGCTCGATAAAAAATATTAGAGGGGTAAAAATCTCAGGTGGACCACACCATCGGAAAATAACAATGATTGGATATCCTCTATTAAAATCCTCCCCAGGCTCCGGATCAGGTTGGATCTGATCGGATTGGGTCCATTCGGATCGGGCTTCGGATCGGATCTGTCCGGATTGACCACGATCTAAACTAGATCCGAAAACCATTTGGATCTGAAATGACTAACCCGATCCTCACCGATCCAGGCCGTCGGTTCGGTTAGGATCGGGTCTGATCGGGTTGAATCCACCGGATCGGATCAATTTTGCCCAGCTCTACAGGAAATAGTGAGAATAATAATTTCCACCGTTGAAAATTTTCTAAGGCCCACAATGATATGTATTTGTCATCCAACCTGTTCATAAGATCCTGAAGATATGAATGAAGAGAAAAATACAAATATCAGCTTTGTACATAACTTCTATGCCCTCAAGTATTTTTCAATGGTAGACATTGAATTCACACTGTTTCCTATGGTGTGGTCCACTTGAGCTTTGATATACTTCATTTTTTATCTCACGTCATGAAATTATCTTTTAAAATAGATGCACAGAGTGATAAAATACATAGATCATTGTGGACCCCACAGAGTTTGCTAAGCTTACTGAGTTACTCAATACACAATCCACCATGAATGTATGTGGTTTATCCACATTGTCCATCCTTTTTACCAGCTCATTTAAGGGGTTGAGAACAAAATCGAAGCACATCTAAAGTTGAAGTCACCGTACCACAAGAAACAATGGGAATAGAGATTTCCATCGTTGAAACCTTGCTAGGCCCCATAGTCATGTTTATTTGTCATCAAACATGTTTATTAAAGCACAAAAATATGGACGAAAGGTATATTTCAATTATAAATATAACTTTCATCCAAAACTTCTGTTGCCCTCAGGAAAAATTCAATGGTAGATTTCAATTCACATTATTTTCCGTGGTGTGGTCCATTTGAATTTTGGATACACTTAAAGGTTTAGTAGGAGACTCGCTCCTGAGGTGACGTCAATAAGTTCCGTGGGCCCCACCATGATGTATGTTTTGTATCCATGCCATCCATCTATTTGGAGAGATCATTCGAGGGCAAGATCCAAAGAATGCCTTAAATCCAAAGCTCCACTGGACCTAACGAAGAAAACAGTGGGGACAATGATGCCCACGATTAAAAACTAAAGGCCACAAAAGTTTTAGATCAAGTTGATATCTGTGTTTTTCCTTATTTCATATATCTTTATTACTTTTGAACAGGTTGGATTTCAAATAAATATCATGGTGTGCCTTAGGATAGTTTCAACAGTTGGAATCACTCTCCCAGCTGTTTTCTATGATGGGTCCACTATAGCTTTTTATTTGCCTCATTCTTTGGCTCATGATCTAAAATGATATCTCAAAAATGGATGGAGGGTGTGGATACAACATATGACGTCACTTCAGTCTAGCTACACTACCTGTCAGCCGCTGATCCGCGAGAAATTTACATCTGTACCTGTACGACCCATTTAAGGCCCATTTACATTTCTAAGCCCACTTCTTTTTACCTTTCAAAAATAATCCACGGATGTACGGACAGCTTCCCAAAGGTCGAAAATACCCCTGCTTTTTCCTTCAAGCGGATCGGTGGTGTCGAAGACGAGCGCTGACGCTCCTCGAACTCGAGTTGTACGAACGGTTCAAAAGATATCAAAGTTACATAGCCCCACAGTTACGTATTTATTATATCCACAACGTTCATCCATATTTTGAGATCATTTGGGAGCATTATCCAAAAAAAAAATCATATCCAAAGATCAACTGGACCACACCACAAAGAGCAGCGAGAAAATTGATTTTCACCGTTAAAATTTTTGTAGGGCCCACCATAACATTTATTTTCCATCCAATCTATTCATAAGGTCACAAAGACCAGGATGACGAGGAAAAACAAGTTTCATAATGATCCAAAACTTCTGTGACCCCTAAAAGGGTTTCAATGGTAGACGTTCAATCCTCCACAGCCTTTTATGGTGTGGTCCACTTGATAGCTAGATCTGTCTTATTTTTAGTCTCAAGCCTTAATATGAGTTCGCCAAATAGATGGACGGTTTGGATATAACACATACCTCATAATAAGACCCACAAAAAGCAGTGGGGATTACAACAGTAGAAAATAATAATAATAAATAAATAAACTAGGAACTTATGGCTAGGGGTTTTTATGACTACGGATTATTACCGTAGCCATAGCCGTAGGCCCTACCATTTTGATATGTCCTTTTATATGTATCAAAGGTCTTTCGATTAATCAAAAAAGGTCTAGAACTGTCCAGCGAATTTGCCTCAAAAATCCTACAATTTTCAATATATATTGAAGGGTGTGGTTTTGCCAATAGCTACGGATTATAACCATAGCCATAACTTAGTCTGTGATAGTCTATGAAATTTTATTTTATTTTTTATTTTATTTATTATTATTATTATTTTTTACATAGAGAACTTTATTCTACCTACAATTTTCTCTAGTACATATTTATATAAATATGTATATATAAGTATATAAAATTTTCTCTCTCTCTCTTTTTTTTTTTCATTTCTTTCTTTATTCATTTAACAAGAATATCTTCTAAAAACCAAAATTAGTTACTTTACGTACCCTATATGATTTTGGGGTAGGAGAAGCTACTTTAGCCAACCAACCTGGTTATTTTTCAAGATTCCATCAGGTCGATGTTCAAAAATCCATTTCATTCACTTCGCGGTCAATTTTAATCAGTTCGCGGTCAATTTCATTCATTTCATTTACTTCGCGATCAATTCCATGCATTTCACGGTCAATCCCGATGATTCCGTTTTGATTGACGGTCATTTCCATGCATTTCACGGTCAATTCCATGCATTTCACGGTCAATTCCCTTCACTTCATGGTCATTTTCATGCATTTCATGGTCAATTCCTTTCACTTCATGGTCATTTTCATGCATTTCATGGTCAACCCCGACAATTCTGTTTCATTTCACGGTCATTTCCATGCATTCACGGTCAATTCGCTTCACTTCACGGTCATTTCCATACATTTTACAATCAATTCCCTTCACTTCACGGTCATTTCCATGCATTTCACGGTCAATCCTGGCGATTCTGTTTTGATTCACGGTCATTTCCATGCATTTCACAGTCAATTCTCTTTACTTCATGGTCATTTTCATGCATTTCACGGTCATTTCCCTTCACTTCACGGTCATTTCCATGCATTTCACGGTCAATCCCGACAATTCCGTTTCGATTCGTGGTCATTTTCATGCATTTCACAGTCAATTCTCTTCACTTCATGGTCATCTCCATGCATTTCACGGTCAACTCCCTTCACTTCACGATCATTTTCAAGCATTTCACAGTCAATCCCGGCAATTCCGTTTCATTTCACGGTCATTTCGATGCATTTCACGGTCATTTTCATGCATGTCACGATCAATTCCCTTCACTTCATGGTCATTTTCATGCATTTCAAGGTCAATCCCGACAATTCCGTTTCTTTTCACGACCATTTCCATGCATTTCACGGTCGATTCCCTTCACTTCACGGTCAATTCCATGCACTTCACGGTCAATTCCATGCATGGAAATGACCGTGAAATGAAACAGAATCGCCGGGATTGACCATGAAATGCATGGAAATGACCGTGAAATGAAACAGAATTGCCGGGATTGACCATGAAATGCATGCAAATGACCGTGAAGTGAAGGAATTGACCATGAAATGCATGGAAATGACCGTGAAGTGAAGTGAATTGACCGTGAAATGCATGGAAATGACCGTGAAATGAAACGGAATAGCCGGGATTGACCATGAAATGCATGGAAATGACTGTGAAGTGTAGGGAAATGACCGTGAAATGCATGGAAATGACCGTGAAGTAAAGGGAATTGACTGTGAAATGCATGGAAATGACCGTGAAGTAAAGGGAATTGACTGTGAAATGCATGGAAATGACCGTGAATCAAAATGGAATTGCCGGGATTGACCATGAAATGCATGCAAATGACCGTGAAGTGAAGGGAATTGATCGTGAAATGCATGGAAATGACCGTGAAGTGAAGCGAATTGACCGTGAAATGCATGAAAATGACCGTGAAATGAAACGGAATTGCTGGGATTGACCGTGAAATGCATGAAAATGACCGTGAAGTGAAGGGAATTGACCGTGAAATGCATGAAAATGACCGTGAAGTGAAGGGAACTGACCGTGAAATGCATGGAAATGACCGTGAATCAAAACGGAATCGTCGGGATTGACCGTGAAATGCATGGAAATGATTATGAAGTGAAGCGAATTGACCATGAAATGCATGGAAATGACCATGAAGTGAAGGGAATTGACCGTGAAATGTATGGAAATGATTGTGAGTCAAAACGGAATCGCCGGGATTGATGGTGAAATGCATGGAAATGACCGTAAAGTGTAGGGAAATGACCATAAAATACATGAAAATGACTGTGAAGTAAAGGGAATTGACCATGAAATGCATGGAAATGACCGTGAATCAAAACGGAATAGCTGGGATTAACTGTGAAATGTATGGAAATGACCGTGAAGTGTAGGGAAATGACCGTGAAGTGAAGGGAATTGACCGTGAATCAAAACGGAATCGCCGGGATTGACCGTGAAATGCATGGAATTGATCGCGAAGTACATGAAATGAATGAAATTGATCGCGAACTAATTGAAATTGACCGCAAATTAAATGAAATGGATTTTTGACCATCAACCTGATGAAATCTTGAAAAATAACCAGGTTGGTTGGCTAAAGTAGCTTCTCCTACCCTAAAATCATATGGGTACGTCAAGTAACTAATTTTGGTTTAGAAGATATTCTTATTAAATGAATAAAGAAAGAAATGAAAAAAAAAAAATTTATATGCTTATATATACATATTTATATAAATATGTATTAGAGAAAATTGTAGGTAGAATAAAGTTCTCTATGTTAAAAAAAATAAAAAAATAAATAAATTTCATAAACTGGCACAAACTACAGTTATGGCTACGGTTATAATCCGTAGCTATTGGTTAAACCACACCCTTCGATATATATCGAAAATTGCAGGATTTTTGAGGCAAACTCGCTGGACAGTTATGGACCTTTTTCGATTAATCGAAAGACCTTCGATACATATAAAAGGACATATCGAAATGGCAGGGGCTACGTCTATGGCTATGGTTATAATCCGTAGCCATAGAAAACCCTTAGCCATAAGTTCCTGTTTATTATTATTATTATTATTATTATTTTATTTTTTTATTTTTTGCTATTGTAATCCTCACCGATTTTTGTGGGTCCTATTATGAGGTATGTGTTATATCCAAACCGTCCATCTATTTGGCAAACTCGTATTAAGGCTTGAGACGAAAAATAAGACAGATCTAGCTATTAAGTGGACCACACCGTAAAAGGTTGTGGAGGATTAAACGTCTACCATTGAAACCTTTTTAGGGGTCACAGAAGTTTTGGATCATTATGAAACTTGTTTTTCCTCTTCATCCTGGTCTTTGTGACCTTATGAATAGATTGGATGGAAAATAAATGTTATGGTCGGCCCTATAAAATTTTTAACGGTGAAAATCAATTTTCCCGCTGCTCTTTATGGTGTGGTCTAGTTGATCTTTGATATGATTTTTTTTTTTTATAATGCTCTGAAATGATCTCGAAATATGGATGAATGTTGTGGATATAATAAATACGTAACTATGGGGCCGATGTAACTTTGATATCTTTTTAACCGTCCGTACAACTCGAGTTCGAGGAGCGTCAGTGTTCGTCTTTGAGCACCACCGATCCGCTTGAAGGAAAAAGCAAGGGCATTTTCGACCTTTGACAGGCCGTCCGTACATCTAGGTAGGGCTGTTCACGAGTCAAGCTAGCTCGAAAAGCTCGCTCGACTTGGCTCGAGTCAGCTCGGATTGACTTGGCTTGAATGGCTGATTCGAGCCAAGCCAAGCTAATTATTTGAAGCTCGAGTTGAGTTCAAGCCAAGTTCGACCAGGGAGCATTTCAACTTGACTCGACTCGAAGCTCAAACTCGAGCCCGACTCGGCTCGATTAATAAATATATTAAATATTATATATATATATATTATTATAAGTTTTAAGTTTAAACTTAAAAATAAAAAAAAAAATAAAAAAGAAACTTTAGAGTCTCTACCGGATCGCACGCACCCCTTCCCTTTCCCTTTCTTCTCTTTCTACGCCACCTTTACCGCACGCCTACCCCGACCACCACCACCAGTTTTCATTTCAGCTCCACAATAGTATGATTTCAATCTCTTGAGATCTACTTCTTAGGCGAGAAACCCAAGAAATTCGAGATGGGTTCTTCTTAGATTTGTTAGAGTTTCAAGGAAATCCAATGATCTGATTGGCTAGAGCTCTTTACTTGGATTTCTGATCTGTGTTATGCTCTATTTCTTTTATAGTACTTGGATTTTTGTTGGTGGAAGAAGATCAAGAACAGATCGGTTCTTATAGGTTTTCTCATCTAATTCGAAGCTTTGTTTGGTTTTTTCATCGGGTTTTGCTTTGATTCTCTTAAGATTTTTGAAATTTTCATCAATGGAGGAGGATCAATAATAGAATCCATTACTCTCTCACCCAACAAGCTCGAGCTCGACTCGAGGTAAACTCGACTCGACTTGAACCACTAGCTCGACTCGAACTCGAACTCGACTCGACAGCTTTGGCAAACAAGCCAAGCTTCAATGTTGAGCTCGAGGCCAAGCTCAAGCTCGAGCTCGAACTTGAGTACATCATGGACAAGCCAAGCCAAGCTTGGCCCACCTCGACTCGACTCGGCTCGATGCCCACCTCTACATCTGGGGCTTATTTTTGAAAGGTAAAAAGAAGTGGGCTTAGAAATTTAAGTGGGCCTTAAATGGGTCGTACAGTTGTAAATTTCTCCTGATCCGCGCCCATGTTCCGTTAGATTGAGCTCGATAGGCTGGCGTGGCCAACCACACAGGAAAATGCACATTTATATGGAGGAGATTGATTACATGTAATGCGAAAACGTTAAGTTGTGAGGGGCCCACCATGCATGCCGTGTATGTGATATCCAACCTGTCTGTCAGATACAACCCATGTTAGGGGGAAACGGATTGGCTACTCCCCTTACCACCAGCCATTGGCTGGTGGTCGGTGCTCTATGGGCCTCACAATGATGTATGTGTTTCATCCATGCCTTTCATCTATTTTTATAGATCATTTTATGGTGCAAAAGAAAAAATGAGGTATATCTCAATCTCAAGTGGACCACATTATAGGAAATAGTGTTGAATGAACGTTCACCATTAAAAATGTTTTTGGAACCATAAAAGTTTTGGATCAAGCTGATATTTATTGTTTCCCTTCATCTGGGGTTTTATGACCTAATCAACAGATTGGATGTCAAATAAACAGTACAATGGACCTTAGGAGGATTTTAATGGTAGATATCCAATAATTGTTGTTTTCCTATGGTGTGGTCCACCTAAGATTTATATCCCTATCATTTTTTTTATCAAGCCATAAAATGATCTATAAAGATGGATGAACGGAATGGATGAAACAAAAAAAATCATGGTGAGGCCCATGGAGCACCGACCACTAGCCACGAGGGGCTAGTGTCAGGGGGAGTAGCCAATCGTCTCCATGTTAGGGTTGAAACCTAGAAATCAATCAATCAACCTTGCACAAAAGCTAGCTGGGCCACATCACAGGCAACCACATGGAGCTATGGAGTCACATCACGAGTGCCACGCACCACGTGAATTTAAAGAGTTTAGGGGTGACTTTATATCATTCTTTTGGTGTGGCCCACTTGAATTTTTGATCAGTCTGATTTTTAGATTATACGGTGACCATGAGGCGATGTGTAAAGATTTTGCATGCACGTGACGGTGGGCCCGACAAAAAGCTCAACCGTGTGGTGACTCACATACATCGTAATATATGTTATCACCCTATGAAGGTTTATGTAACGTTTTAAATTTTCGCTATTTTGAATTTTTAAATATAATTAACTCATGTTGTCACCTATTGACCATTAACACTCAACGTTAGCCCATACGTGAATGGTATCGTTAAAGAACTACACAAATTCGATTAATCAACAGTAGAAAGTTAACGAATTCGTCAAATCACTTAAACATTGAGTTTAGTCTCGATATTTATTCACACAGGGCCCAAATGTATCTGACCTATCATTGACTAATCAAGACGACCACAACTAAATTAAAGATCCACCCAAAGCCAACACAACCAGGGGTCAAATCTTAATTAACAAACCAAAGTGACCCAATTATCCATTTAGCATACGAACCAACAGTTTAGAATGATTATGACCGAATTATCGTTTTTGCTAATTGTGAATAGGTCACACTATGAACACAGTTAATCCAAACCATAATAATTGCGCATAAGAAATATTGATATCTAATTCATCCCAGAAATGCCCCGACTATCCGAACAAGCTCTAAACTGCTCATTAGTTGGCTACTAAATCCGAGGTTATATAAAGACATTCATCTTAGTGGGCATGATGTCCATCACGTGTGGCGAACCAAGGCCTGGTTTGTATAAACTATGCTCTGATACCAACTGTAATGCCCCGAGTTTTCGGAACCCAAGAATATGACTTGTTCTCCAAAAACCCGAGTGTTAACCTTTAAAGATAGTCAAATTCAGGCATTTTCTTCTTTTTTTCTTTTTCTTTCAGAGTTAGCAGTTTAGCAAAAGATGAACAAACCAAACATAAAGAAAAATTTTATTTGTATTTAAATATACGAGCGGCTGCCCATAATGGCTTATACAAACCAATGTCTCCGTATTAACAAATACAAGAATTACGTAATTTACACATGAGAAATAATAAAATGCATATAAATTTAAGCCGCAAGATCACGCAACTTCTCTTAGCTATAACGCCCTGGAAATTGGAGGTCGTGTATGCGCTCGAATCGCAAGTCCCCGGGTGTCACTTATAATTAATTTTTTTAAATCAGTTTACGATTAATCAGATTTAAATGCATAATATGGAATTTTTTTGAAACATGAGACATAATCACAACAGGTTTACTAAAATGAAAGAGGCAAATTATACCTACATATACAGGTCCAAAAGAATGAAAAGGGGTCGCCCAAGGCGTTGCCCAAAAAAAATCCCAAAAATCATAAGTTCAAAAGAATAGAGTTGAGTTCACGACTCAGCAGTCTAAATCCCGCCTACCAAGCCGAAGGAGAGTCGCCCATCAACTGAAAGTAGGACAACTCGTCCTCCTCATCCAAGCTCGCGCCGCAAGGCTCCTCGTACTCGGCGTCACCTGCAACTACTGAAAAGTCTGGTTGGTGTTTTAAAACACCGTCCCAGAGTGGGAGTGAATGATCAACTTAGTGGGTGCTATTAGTCTTAAGTTACAACAGGCATCAATTAAATTATGGATTTAATGAAAGGCAACACATTCATAAAAACTAATTAATCTTATTAATGCATGTGCATGTATAATGATATGATGCATGCCCTCACCACAACACTCCCTCGAGCGACTCCATCTAATGATCGCGTATGACCAACACTCCCTCAGAGCGACCTCGACTGCCGAGTCGTCACCCTAACTAATGCGATGCAATGTGATCGTGTTAGCCGAGTTATTAGTTAAGTCCATTCATCCAGTAGGTTGGAGATTCTTATTCACCCTACGTATCACTGCACTAAGCTGGTTGCAAGGCCAAGACCCCCTAATGCGTGAGGCCGAGGCCTCGCGGTCCATGATCCCGTCGGGTTCCTCATCCCCGACTCCAAGCACATGAGGAGTGCCGAAAGGAAGGGATCGCTCACGGTCACTACGGGGAGGCGCGATACCCCATCGTACGCCGACAGCGCGGTCACTACGGGGAGGCTGTGGACCAGTTTCAATCTAGGTGTCAATGGGCTACAATGGTTGTGAGGTGTTCCAGGTTCCATACATAGGTGAGTACACAGGGTTAACAACATGGTTAGTCAGATAGTAAGCTAGACCGCACGAGTCAAGTGAGCGTGAGACGAGTGACCTCGGGCACAAGAGACCCATGTAGTCGAACTACAGCCACCCGAACACACCCGCCCAAACCCACGGGTTTAGCCTGAGGTTAGTCCCACCAATGAGACTACCATCTCTCCTCATGATTCCTGACCAACCCAAGGGTATGGAGGGTGATTCATAGTATGCCAGCTACCAATGTATAATCTAGTATAAACCACATCATGTTCTCATACTTCTCAACATATCGTTCAGATTCTCATAGCTAACATGGTTAACAATATCATGAAACAAGTGCATGTGAGGTGTGTGTGTGGGGGTGAGGAAATTACGCACTTCCTCCATCTCAAGCCATCATATGCATAAGGGTAATGAAAGCATACCTACTATGAGGTAACAATATATGGGGAAAACAATAAGACATAAGCAAGGATTCATCCATACACATAAGCATGTGAGAAGTAAGAACAACATCATGAAGGCTAAGCATGCAAATCCATACGGTTTCAACAGCATACATTCCTAGGGCTTTCTCTAGATTATTAAATCATAACATCTAAGTAATCAAAATCATTAAGCTCATACTAAAATTGGTGCTAGGCCACCTAAGAACAATAGTCCACACCTTAGGATTCGTTGGAGACTTGAAAATGACCTAGGAACGTCGATTTGGAGGCCGGTTGGTCGGAATCCCTAAAGCAAGCTCATACATGTGAGAAATTCATGCAAAATCCTCCCTTCCTCACAAGGGTTTTATGGCAAAGGGAGGAGGAACCTTACCTAGACGATTGACGGACGATTTTAGTGGTTGTGGTATAGGGTTTCCTCTTGGAGATGAGTTGGGGAGTTAAAGGGGTTGATTTCCTTGTGCCTACCTTGATTTAGGGTCCACCTTGCTCACTTTCACCGCCTATTGTTCTCATTGGTTATTGGAGAATGTGGTAGCTATCAGGGAGAAAGATTTGTTGTCGGAGGGTGAGGGAGTTACGAGGAAGAGACTTGATTGTTAGAGGTTAAAGAAAGTATGAGGAAGGAGAGGTGGGTTGTTAGAGATTTAGGAGTTATGGGGGAGAAAGAGATGAGTTTGTTGTTGGAGAATGGGGTTATGAGAGAGAGCTAGGGTTTATCCCCTATAATTGGGCCCCTTGGCCTTATGTTTCCATAATTTCTCTAAATAGCCTTTTAGGTCTCCTTATGGGTTTTGGGGTGAGCCCAACACCCCCTTGGCCACCAAATTCATCATGTAGGTGTCTTATAGCTCGATTAGGGTCCCTACAAGATTTGAGGACAAACGGATGAACAAATATATGATCTGAGTAAGCGTTTCCAACCTTTAAGTGGCCCTATGGGGGCCATTCTGGTGATTGGAGCAGTTCTGATGGCCCTCTGGCCTTGAAACTTATAGGACGGATGCTCCATGACCCGATGAAGGGCCATGTAAAATTTGAAGGCAATCGGATATGGAGTTTGGTCGCACAGGTCCAATTTGCGATCAACGGTCACCGTTCCACGATCGGGTCTCAGATTTTGTGGACGGGTGTAGTAAAATACATTAGACCTTCTTCGTAAATTTGGAAGGAATCTGACGGCTGGAAGGCCTGGTATCTCGATTTTATTTGCAAATGCCAGATTCCAATTCTGGCATTGGTGGGGTGCATTCGGCTAGTGCCAGATCCCAGTTCTGGGTGTCCACTGGGTCCGCAGTCCACGCTGGACCACAAGCCCAGTGAGATTTATAATTTCCTAAACTTTTAGATTTTTCTGACCCTCCTCGGTCGCTGGATGGCCCACACGGGCTGTTGTTAAGTGTAAACAGGCCATTTGGCTTGGCGGCCCGCACTTGGTTCAATCATAACCAGATTGGTCTAGTCTAATGGGCTAATCTTAGATTTAATTTACTTGTGATACCTCACCCTAAGTAGTTTAAACGAACGATCCTACGGCAAATCCGACGTGGACGCCCCAGGACACTGTGCTAGTTGAACGGGACCTTACAATCACTCATGTATAAGTTAGCATTGAGTGTCAATGGTCAGTAAGTGATAATATAAGTTAATTACATTAAAAAAATAATTTAAGGATTTTTGGAAATCCAAAATAGTAAAAATCTGGGATGTTACATTAGCAGATACAACCATGCATCCCGGCACTTGTACCCTGCTCCTGCCCTGACCGACTAGAGTTAATACAACATTACTAATTAAATTTTCAGCAGAAGGTAAAGAGGGAAAGCTATTTCACCATTGCCTAAAAGGAGTTGCCAACTTGGGTGTAAGACCCGTATCCTAGTTCGTACTGTTCTGATGAATCCTGCGATCATTTCCGTTGAAGTCCAGCAATCCGCGACTGATAATCGACGTTGCGATCGATCGTAAGTCGTATCCTTTATATTCGAGTCGGTTTAATCCGAGACCTATATCATTGCGACCGCACCGTCGCTGGCGTTCCAACGCCGCGACTCACGCACCGATCCGATACCCTGACCAGAACATGTGAGTCGGCGTTTATTTCAAGAAACGCGCGCTTTCTCGATCCCAAGAGAATCTCTACGACCCATCCCATCAATCAATCAATCACATCAATCAATCAATCACTTCAATGTCAAGTACAAAGCACCCATGCTTTCTTTTTCCACAAGTTAAGCAAACCCAAAAGTCAACCAATCCATCCCCTCACCCATCACTCACCTCACCCATCACTCACCTCACATCACTCCCCTCACATCCATCACTCTCTCTCCTTATCTCTCTCTCCCTCTCTCATTCCATCTCTCAACTCCCAAGCTCCATACGTCCCAACATTTCCAAGCAATCTCAAAGGCCAAGTGTGGCCCACTTTCCCTACTCTCACATCTCCCATCTCAACCGTTGATCATCATCAACCACCATGGAAAGTGGAGGCTAGGGAGCCAAGGAGGCTAAGGGAGCAAGGAAAAGGCTAATAAGGTGGGTGATCCACCGTTATTTCTTATTTTAGGGCCCACTTGTTGGTGGGACCCATTTGATGTATGTGATTTAACCAAGAGGGGCCCATAGTGGCATGGGTCCCTCTATCTCACCGTGTATCTCTCTCTCTCTCTCTCTCTCTCTCTCTCTCTCTCTTCCTAGAATGAAGTGGGCCCCACCAAATCATGTTAAATTCACTCCATTCATCAAATGGTGTGGCCCACCACATTTTAGGCGAAATCCACCGTCCTAGGTGGAAAGTCTTCATATAATATAACATATGATATTTATTTTATATTAATATTATACTATATATGTATATGTATGCATGGTGGGCCACGTGCATGTGGGACCCACCATGAGGTCTGTGTATACCGTCCAGCGTCCAGAGACGCGAACGTGATGGTGGGCTAACATGGAGTACGTGTGCTGACATGGTGGTGTACTTACAAGCTAACAAAAAGAAAAAGGTGGTTTTGGGGTGGGCCGCTCATGCAGCCCCACCTTGTTGTATGTAGATGATCCACGCCGTCCATTCTATTCTCCACCCCATTTTAGGCGTTGAACCAAAAGATGAGGCGATCCGATAATCGAGTAGGCCTTACCATAGAAACAAGTGGTTTTTACCATTAAAACTTTGAAAAATGATTGCTGGGGTCCACGTAAAGCTTGGACCCACCTGAAATTTGGTTTGGACGCCTAGTTTTGTGGGACACATACAATGGACGGGGTAGATCTGGTTAATGTGAGTCCCACCTAGGGTAACAAAAATTATATATATATACGAGAAAAGGTGGCAGACACCTTGCTGCCATGACGTGCACAAAGAGGAATGGGTCCCCATTGGCCCTAGTTGTGGACCCCACCGTGATGTGTGTTCTAAATCTCTGCCGTCCATTTGTTGGGACCCCTTCGATGAGGCGTCGATTCCAAAAATCAGTCATGAATAGTTCTTAGATGGCCCACATCGCCACTGTCAATACGAAGGTATGTTAAACCACTCGAAAATGATTGCTGGGGTCTACTTGAAGCTTGGACCCACCTGAAATTTGGTTTGGATGCCTAATTTTGTGGGACACATACAATGGACGGGGTAGATCTGGTTAATGTGAGTTCCACCTAGGGTAACAAAATTTTTTTACATATGAGAAAAAAAAAAGTGGCAGAACCTTGCTGCCATGACGTACACAAAAAGGTGGTCCCCATTGGCCCTAGTTGTGGACTCCACCATGATGTATATTTTGTATCCACACCGTCCATGAGGTGGACCACCCTCGAGGTGGGTCCCCTCCAAAGATCAGCTCGATCCAACGCTCAGTGTGGCCCACACCACAAGAAACAGCGGTGATTGAACTCTACCATGAAACCTTTCCTGGACCCACCTTGAAGTTTTGGGTCAATCGAAATTATTTTTCCTCTTCATTCAGGTCTACGTGTGACCTCATGAACGGATTGGATGGCGTATAAATATTAAGGTGGGCCCCACATGGGACCCACAATGATGCATGTGCTTTTATTACCACCGTCCGCCCGGACGGTGGTACCCACTGTGATGTTTTGTTTCAAAACCCACCGTCCAGGAACGGTGGGCGTGTGGGGTGTGCAAGCTTGTGTGCATACGTGTGGGGTGTGCACGTGCGTGTGTGCATGCGTGTGTGAGTGTGCACGTGTGTGTGCATAGGTGTGTGAGTGCATGTGTGTGTGTATATATATATATACTATATATATATACTATATATTATATTTTATACAATATATCTGATGGTGGGCCTCTATGGGCCCTACAATGATGCATGTGTTGCATCCAACCCGTCCACCCATTCTGAAAGCTCATTTTATGCGATGAATTACAGAATGAATTAGATCCATAGTTTATTGGACCCACCATGATGCATGTGTTGCATCCAAGTCATTCAACTATTTATGGCCGTTGTTGAGGCCCACTTCAATGTGTAATTGTGGCCTTTATTGAGGCCCACCTTGATATGTAATTGTGGTCGTTATTGAGGCCCACCTTGATGTGTATTTATGGCCGTTGTTGAGGCCCACCTGGATGAGTACTTGTGGCCATTGTTGAGGCCCACCTTGATATGAATGCAAGGCCCATGTTATAAGGCCCATTTGGGTGTATCTTAGGGCCCATGGGTCGAAACCCATTGTGATGTATAAAGGACCGTGGGTTGAGACCCACTGTGGTGTGCATAGGGCCCATGTTATGAGATCCATTTGACATATTGGAGGCCCATGGGTCGAGGTCCAATAGGGTATACATAAGGCCCATTGAATG
This sequence comes from Magnolia changhungtana, assembly GCA_030180095.1. Taxonomy (NCBI): domain Eukaryota; kingdom Viridiplantae; phylum Streptophyta; class Magnoliopsida; order Magnoliales; family Magnoliaceae; genus Magnolia; species Magnolia changhungtana. Next base: position 2,451,215 of record JASAUF010000671.1, read on the forward strand.
TGATTCCACCGTGTTTTATGTGTTGACCTATATGGCAGGTTATGCCTTGGGAGCAATGTTGGTTTGACGTCCACATTGTAAGTATAATGTTGGTTAAATGTCCGCATTACGACTCTCCCCAGGGCCATTGGTAGGCCCATACTTGTTGTGTGTGTAGCCGCCCAGCCCATCTGCAGTAAGGATAGTTCATCACCTTATAACCCGCTTAGTGTAGCTCCATGATTCATACCCATACGCATCATATGTATGCTTGATATGAGGAATGTTTGGTTATAACATGAGCCGTTGGGGCCGATATATTTACTGGGACTCCATATGAGATGGAGTGCCCGACATGAGCGCATGGTACGCGCGAGATGGCACGCATGTTTGACGGTGTGATTCATGCATCTCGCATACATGTTACTTGATCATTGTACGCCCTAAGCGACATCAGGCCGTGGCCTCCACGTGCATATCGTGGATGGCTAGACGGGACACCTGGAAATATTTGGTTCTAGCATACGGGCGCCATAGATGTCCCGGGTGAAAATCCCCGAACCTCCGTGGCCGGAGATGACTCCAACGTCGAGACCGAGTGGATATATGAGCGCACGAGGGCCGAATACTAGGAGGCCGCGTCTCCCACCGTGTCGTGGTCGGTTGGGAAGGGTGTGACCTTACCCGCCCGAGTGAGGGGCAATTTCTAGGTTGAGTTTGACCAGACTTGAGGAATCGGTCCGCTATCGACGAGCCGGGCCCGATATTGGCAGGCGGATAGTGAGGTCTCTTTCGCTCTTCCAGTTGTGCGTCCGGATAGGGACGGCAAGCTGGCGTAGAGTGTAATAGACCCCGGTGATTTCCCCAGAGAGCAACCGTACTGAGATGTGGACTTATTGAGCAGGAATTGCATACCCATTCATTCATTCATTCACTATCCACTAGGGCTGATGGTGGGTAACTATTTGTTACGTATACCATCGCATGGCCAGGATTTCGGTTGGGCGCGTGACTAACCTGAGATCAGGAGTTTACCACATTGTGTCTGACTATCCAAATTTAGGTATGGGACTGGTTTGGATAGAAGTCCCTTGTGATGGACCCCATAGCCTGTGATACTTCGTACTATCATCCCGACTTCACGTTCCTGCATGGTCATTTCATTCGCACCGCATATTACATTGCATCCGCAGTACTTAACATTTTGGGTTAATATGTTTTTGCACTTATATGACCTAGATGGGGTTGACGGTATTCGTGGCTCGTCAGGATTGGTATATTGCATTGCATTCTCAAAATCTCTGTTATTGTCTTATTATGTTTTGCATCGCATTGCTCTTAGTACGACCGATAACATTCATGGACTTACCAAGATACTTCCGCTTACTCGATGTCATATGATTCATGATCTTGTTAGTATTTCTCGCTTATCCCGATGATGTATGAATTATGTGCTTTATTGATACTTCAAGCACTTACCTTACACACACTTCCACCACCCTCTAAGCCAGAAGCTTATGCACGATAGATGCGTGCGGTGGCGTTAGATGCGGCGGCGTTGAGCTTGGAGCATGTAGGCTGTCTCCGGAGCTTTTGGAGCTTTGATTTCGATATATGTATTTTCCTTTCGCAAAGCAGTATTCAAACGATTATATTAGTGGATATGTGATGATGATGTTGCTTTATGATTTGAGTATACTTGTGGTTATGCTTCATTACAAAAAAAATTTATATCGAAAATCCTCCTTGTAGGATCCCGGGATCTAATCGCGTATGGGCGCCGGGAGCCGAGAATGGGGTACTACTTGAGGTCGTCAGCACTTCGGGATCGGGAATTTTGTGAGCCCGGTTTTCGAGTTCGGGGCGTGACAGAAGTTGGTATCAAAGCATAACTTGGGAATACCTGAGGATAACATCACATATCTGCTGATAGCTACCCTTCACTCCATGATTGTTGAGAACTTAGAATGGTTAGATTCCCATGTTCGGAGAACTTAGAGATTTTCTGATATAGCTCCCTACCGTTGAGATTATGAGGCAGCATATTATTTCCGTTTCGATCATTTTTGATCGGGATCCGAGGTCCAGTTAGATCATCGTAATATTGAAGAGGCGTTTTGGGAGCATGAGGCGGAGATTCGCGAGCGTTATCCCCATCTTTTCGATGTTTGATTGAATGTTATATTATATTTCGATTATATATGGTGATATGTTTCCTATTCTCTTATGAGTTACGTTTAGTTGCGATGGTAGTGTAAATTTCGAGGACGAAATTTTTATTAGGTGGGGAGAGCTGTAAGACCCGTATCCTAGTTCGTACTGTTCTGATGAATCCTGCGATCATTTCCGTTGAAGTCCGGCAATCCGCGACTGATAATCGACGTTGCGATCGATCGTAAGTCGTATCCTTTATATTCGAGTCGGTTTAATCCGAGACCTATATCATTGCGACCGCACCGTCGCCGCGGTTCCAACGCCGCGACTCACGCACCGATCCGATACCCTGACCAGAACATGTGAGTCGGCGTTTATTTCGAAGAAACGCCGCGCTTTCTCGATCCCAAGAGAATCTCTACGACCCATCCCATCAATCAATCAATCACATCAATCAATCAATCACTTCAATGTCAAGTACAAAGCACCCATGCTTTCTTTTTCCACAAGTTAAGCAAACCCAAAAGTCAACCAATCCATCCCCTCACCCATCACTCACCTCACCCATCACTCACCTCACATCACTCCCCTCACATCCATCACTCTCTCTCCTTATCTCTCTCTCCCTCTCTCATTCCATCTCTCAACTCCCAAGCTCCATACGTCCCAACATTTCCAAGCAATCTCAAAGGCCAAGTGTGGCCCACTTTCCCCTACTCTCACATCTCCCATCTCAACCGTTGGATCATCATCAACCACCATGGAAAGTGGAAGCTAGGAGCTAAGGAGGCTAAGGGAGCAAGGAAAAGGCTAATAAGGTGGGTGATCCACCGTTATTTCTTATTTTAGGGCCCACTTGTTGGTGGGACCCATTTGATGTATGTGATTTAACCAAGAGGGGCCCATAGTGGCGGGGTCCCTCTATCTCACCGTGTATCTCTCTCTCTCTCTCTCTCTCTTCCTAGAATGAAGTGGGCCCCACCAAATCATGTTAAATTCACTCCATTCATCAAATGGTGTGGCCCACCACATTTTAGGCGAAATCCACCGTCCGGTGGAAAGTCTTCATATAATATAACATATGATATTTATTTTATATTAATATTATACTATATATGTATATGTATGCATGGTGGGCCACGTGCATGTGGGACCCACCATGAGGCCTGTGTGTATACCGTCCAGCGTCCAGAGACGCTGAACGTGATGGTGGGCTAACATGGAGTACGTGTGCTGACATGGTGGTGTACTTACAAGCTAACAAAAAGAAAAAGGTGGTTTTGGGGTGGGCCGCTCATGCAGGCCCCACCTTGTTGTATGTAGATGATCCACGCCGTCCATTCTATTCTCCAGCCCATTTTAGGCGTTGAACCAAAAGATGAGGCTGATCCGATAATCGAGTAGGCCTTACCATAGGAAACAGTGGTTTTTACCATTAAAACTTTGAAAAATGATTGCTGGGGTCCACGTAAAGCTTGGACCCACCTGAAATTTGGTTTGGACGCCTAGTTTTGTGGGACACATACAATGGACGGGGTAGATCTGGTTAATGTGAGTCCCACCTAGGGTAACAAAAATTATATATATATACGAGAAAAGGTGGCAGACACCTTGCTGCCATGACGTGCACAAAGAGGAATGGGTCCCCATTGGCCCTAGTTGTGGACCCCACCGTGATGTGTGTTCTAAATCTCTGCCGTCCATTTGTTGGGACCCCTTCGATGAGGCGTCGATTCCAAAAATCAGTCATGAATAGTTCTTAGATGGCCCACATCGCCACTGTCAATACGAAGGTATGTTAAACCACTCGAAAATGATTGCTGGGGTCTACTTGAAGCTTGGACCCACCTGAAATTTGGTTTGGATGCCTAATTTTGTGGGACACATACAATGGACGGGGTAGATCTGGTTAATGTGAGTTCCACCTAGGGTAACAAAATTTTTTTACATATGAGAAAAAAAAAAGTGGCAGAACCTTGCTGCCATGACGTACACAAAAAGGTGGTCCCCATTGGCCCTAGTTGTGGACTCCACCATGATGTATATTTTGTATCCACACCGTCCATGAGGTGGACCACCCTCAAATGTGGGTCCCCTCCAAAGATCAGCTCGATCCAACGCTCAGGTGGCCCACACCACAAGAAACAGCGGTGATTGAACTCTACCATTGAAACCTTTCCTGGACCCACTTGAAGTTTTGGGTCAATCTGAAATTATTTTTCCTCTTCATTCAGGTCTACGTGTGACCTCATGAACGGATTGGATGGCGTATAAATATTAAGGTGGGCCCCACATGGGACCCACAATGATGCATGTGCTTTATTACCACCGTCCGCCCGGACGGTGGTACCCACTGTGATGTTTTTGTTTCAAAACCCACCGTCCAGGGAACGGTGGGCGTGTGGGGTGTGCAAGCTTGTGTGCATACGTGTGGGGTGTGCACGTGCGTGTGTGCATGCGTGTGTGAGTGTGCACGTGTGTGTGCATAGGTGTGTGAGTGCATGTGTGTGTGTATATATATATATACTATATATATATACTATATATTATATTTTATACAATATATCTGATGGTGGGCCTCTATGGGCCCTACAATGATGCATGTGTTGCATCCAACCCGTCCACCCATTCTGAAAGCTCATTTTATGCGATGAATTACAGAATGAATTAGATCCATAGTTTATTGGACCCACCATGATGCATGTGTTGCATCCAAGTCATTCAACTATTTATGGCCGTTGTTGAGGCCCACTTCAATGTGTAATTGTGGCCTTTATTGAGGCCCACCTTGATATGTAATTGTGGTCGTTATTGAGGCCCACCTTGATGTGTATTTATGGCCGTTGTTGAGGCCCACCTGGATGAGTACTTGTGGCCATTGTTGAGGCCCACCTTGATATGAATGCAAGGCCCATGTTATAAGGCCCATTTGGGTGTATCTTAGGGCCCATGGGTCGAAACCCATTGTGATGTATAAAGGCCCGTGGGTTGAGACCCACTGTGGTGTGCATAGGGCCCATGTTATGAGATCCATTTGACATATTGGAGGCCCATGGGTCGAGGCCCAATAGGGTATACATAAGGCCCATTGAATGTGATTCCACCGTGTTTTATGTGTTGACCTATATGGCAGGTTATGCCTTGGGAGCAATGTTGGTTTGACGTCCACATTGTAAGTATAATGTTGGTTAAATGTCCGCATTACGACTCTCCCTAGGGCCATTGGTAGGCCCATACTTGTTGTGTGTAGGCCGTCTAGGCCCATCTGCGTTGTAAGGATAGTTCATCACCTTATAACCTGCTTAGTGTAGCTCCATGATTCATACCCATACGCATCATATGTATGCTTGATATGAGGAATGTTTGGTTATAACATGAGCCGTTGGGCTGATATATTTACGGGACTCCATATGAGATGGAGTGCCCGACATGAGCGCATGGTACGCGCGAGATTGCTGCATGTTTGTACGGTGTGATTCATGCATCTCGCATACATGTTACTTGATCATTGTACGCCCTAGCGACATCAGGGCCGTGGCCTCCACAGGCATATCGTGGATGGCTAGACGGGACACCGGAAATATTTGGTTCTAGCATACGGGCGCCATAGATGTCCCTGGGTGAAAATCCCTGAACCTCCGTGGCCAGGAGATGACTCCAACGTCGAGACCGAGTGGATATATGAGCGCACGAGGGCCGAATACTAGGAGGCCGCGTCTCCCACTGTGTCGTGGTCGGTTGGGAAGGGGTGTGACCTTACCCGCCTGAGTGAGGGGGCAATTTCTAGGTTGAGTTTGACCAGCTTGAGGAATCGGTCCGCTATCGACGAGCCGGGCCCGATATTGGCAGGCGGATAGTGAGGTCTCTTTCGCTCTTCCAGTTGTGCGTCCGGATAGGGACGGCAAGCTGGCGTAGAGTGTAATAGACCCCGGTGATTTCCCCAGAGAGCAACCGTACTGAGATGTGGACTTATTGAGCAGGAATTGCATACCCATTCATTCATTCATTCACTATCCACTAGGACTGATGGTGGGTAACTATTTGTTACGTATACCATCGCATGGCCAGGATTTCGGTTGGGCGCGCGACTAACCCGAGATCGAGTTACCACCATCATTGTGTCGACTATCCAAATTTAGGTATGGGACTGGTTTGGATAGAAGTCCTCTTGTGATGGACCCCATACTGTGATACTTCGTACTATCATCCCGACTTCACGTTCTCGCATGGTCATTTCATTCGCACCGCATATTACATTGCATCCGCAGTACTTAGCATTTTGGGTTAATATGTTTTTGCACTTATATGACCTAGATGGGGTTGACGGTATTCGTGGCTCGTCAGGATTGGTATATTGCATTGCATTCTCAGCATCTGTTATTGTTTTATTATGTTTTGCATCGCATTGCCTTGGTACGATGATAACATTCATGGACTTACCAGTATACTTCCGCTTACTCTGATGTCATATGATTCATGATCTTGTTAGTATTTCTGCTTATCCCGATGATGTATGAATTATGTGCTTTATTGATACTTAGCACTTACCTTACACACACTTCCACCACCCTCTAAGCTTTTGTAAGCTTATGCACGATAGATGCGTGCAGGTGGCGTTAGATTGCAGCAGCGTTGAGCTTGGAGCATGTAGCTGTCCTCTGGAGCTTTTGGAGCTTTGATTTCGATATATGTATTTTCCTTTCTGCAGTGTATTCAAACGATTATATTAGTGGATATGTGATGATGATGTTGCCTTTATGATTTGAGTATACTTGTGGTTATGCTTCATTACAAAAAAAAAATTTATACTGAAAATCCTCCTTGTAGGATCCCAGGATCGGAATCTGGCGTATGGGCGCTGGGAGCCGAGAATGGGGTACTACGGAGGCTGTCAGCGCCGAATTCGGCGATCGGGAATTTTGTGAGCCCGGTTTTCGAGTTCGGGGCGTGACATTGGGTGGGTCCCACTATGGTATTTATACAAAATCCACCCGACCACAAGCTGCGTCACCCCATGTTAGGCCTTGGTCTCATAAGTCAGTCCTCTCCGTGTTTCAGGTGGATCACACAAATGGAAAAGGTGTATAGGGTAATGCTTATCATCCAAATTGTTTCCCTTTGTGTGGACCATATAAATAATGGACAGGCCTAATATTTTGGCCCTAGGCTTAAATTTTGGTTTGGTATATAATGGTTGGAGTGGATTTTAACTAATCATCATGGTGTGCCCTATATATATATATATCAAGGGTACATGTCTCTAGTGATTGTTTCCCTAGCGTGGCCACATGAATCATGGATCATCCATTATTTATATGGTCTATTGACATAAGATATCGGAAAGAAATTTTCAAACTTGCAAAAATGAGGGAAGGAAAACGCAGGGACCTAGATCATGTTAAAAGCATTTAGAACAATGCCAATATAGTGTTGATTAAGGATTACAAGATCAGTGAAAGGTGGAGAAATTACTTCCAGAACTTGCAAAATGATGACCACTCCGAGCACTTAGGGATATAAGTAATCATAAATTCAAATGAAGCTAGAAATCTTAAATACTTTCATAGGATTAGATATCTAAAGTAATATTTACAGCCTTAATCCGATCATCTAGATGCTTCCGACGTTCTGACAGTTACTACAGCCATTTAGCCGACTTAACCCTCTTTGCTTCTAGACCTGTCATCTATCCTGTAACTGCTTTTGCACAATTACTCTTCACTCGACCGCTTAGTGAATAACGCAGCGTTACTCAATGTGCTCTGAGTATATTACCAAGAATCCTTTTCGTATATCCCCAAATATCTCTAGATACACTATGCAAATCCATCAAGATCACATACAATATGCTCTGATTGGTTTTTGTAGGAATTGACGACAATGTGGATGAGCATCACCCCATTTAGAAAATGAGCCCAGAGTATGAGGCAAATCCAAGGCTTAAGTGGATCAGAGCACAACAGTGATAGTAATGCCCACCGTTGATACCTTCCTAGGACCCACTGTGATGTTTATTTGCCATCTTACCTGTTGATAAGGTCATATAGATATGAACGAAGGGAAATCACAAATATCAGCTTAATCAAAACTTCCATAGCTCCTAAGGTGTTTTTAATAGTAAGCATTCAGTCCCCACTCTATGGTCCACTTGAGGCTTTTAACCATCTCATTTTTGGGCTCATACCCTAAAATGACCCGGCAGCTTTGATAATACTCATATATCACGATGGGCCCTATAAAGGTTTCACTGGAGCATAGATAAAACCCATACATCATTCGAGCGTAGGAGGGTTTCAATCCCCACTGTATGGTCCAGGGAGCAGGACGCTATGCTTCCATTCGTGCTGTGCTCCAAGAGGGGCCCACCTTTTAGATGAATTGTCCTAAAAGACAGAAACCAGGTAGGCACAATCATGCCTCCTCAATGTGGACAGTCCGAAAATATTTACCAAGTATTGATATAGACGCTCAAACCGACTAAAAATCACGTTAGGGGCCGCAATCGGAGAGGGATGTGGATTTCATAAGAAAACCTTTCTCCCTAAGTTCCTATGCAAGAATTCTGGGTGCTGCCATGTGTGTGAGAAATCAAACCTGTCAATCTATTTTTCGACCTCATTTTAAGACATGCTACCAAAAACAAAAACGAAGAGGATCCAAAACTCAAGTGGGCCATAGGAGATGAAACAGTGGGGAAAGGAGTTCCTACCGTTGAAACCTTCATAGGCTCCGCCTTGCTATTTATATGCCATCTAAACTGTTTATAAGGCCATTTTCACTCAGATAAAGTGAAAACACCAAAAAAATTAGACCGTTACAAAACTTTTATGGCCATATAAATGTTTCAACGGTGGTCACTAAATGTTCACTGTTTCCTCTCGTGTGGCCCACTTGAGTTTTGGATCCTCCTCATTTTTGTTTCACGTCATAAAATGAGCTTCAAATACGGATAGAGGGGTTGGATTTCTCACAAACATCTAAGTGGGCCCCACACAGAATCCTTGCGCAGGAACTTCCTGTTAAAGGCTTTCGCAGGAAATCCGCGTCCATCGCAGAGCTGGTATGGGCCATAAAAATTAAAATTTTGAACATGGCTAGCCCAAAAGACCAGACTGACCAATTCAAAATCTAGGCCTGGGTCGGCCCATTTCCAGGCATACTGCCCAGCAGCCAGGCTTGGACCACTGAACTTGGTCTGAGGACTGGGCTGAGGATTGAAATTTAGCTTGATATCGAGGCAGTGTGAAGGCTAACCATCGATGGCTCAGTCCAATCATGAAATGGCCCACCGTTGTAAAAAAGAAATGGATGGTTTAAAGATGAGCGGTTCATGTGCTACTTTGAAGGCAGTCTTGGATGGTTTAATGATCTGAACCTTTCATATGACGGGACTTGTCGTTAATGGAAAGGATAGTATCAAAAATTCCTATACTAGATTATTTAAAACCTTTGATCATTTCACTCTTCGTTGATGCTGGCAGAGTGGATTAGGTGCGCCTCTATCTTAACCAACATGGTGGGGCCCATCTTGATGTCTTTGTAGCATATTCATTGTAAGACCCGCATCCTAAACCGTATCGTTCCGTAGGTTCCCGCGATTTTCCCGGTCGAATTCCGGCAACCTTCGACCCTTAACCGACATTTGCGTGCGACCCTGATTCACACGCCGTCAACTCGAGACTTGTACCTTAGCAATCGCGCCGTCGCCGTAGTTCCGATGTCGTGACTTGCAAGCCGATCCAATACTCTAACCAGGAGATGTGGGTCAGCGTTCGGTGTGAGAAAAATACCGCGCATTGCAAAACCCAAGAGAATCTCTACATCATGTCACATCCATCAATCAATCCCATCATGTCAAGTACACCATCACCTCTCACCCATCCCCAAGCAACCCCTAAAGTCAAAAGTTTCTTACACACCCATACCTTTTCTTACAACATCTACCCCTAAAGTAAAAAAACTCTTACACCCATCACTCACCACATCCATCACTCCATCACCCATCTCTCTCTCTCTCTCCCTTTATAACCCTCTCTCTCTTTCATTCTTAAATCACTCTCCCAAGAAAGAGAAAACACCATATGCCCAAGCTCTTCCAAACCTCCCCAAGAGAGAGCTTTGTGTGTGGCCCACTTCCTACCCTCTTATCTTCCATCTCCACCATCAAAACTTCATCAACTCCCATTGAAATCGACGCCTAGGCGACTACCTTCCCATCGGACCAAGGAGTGGACGATGGGTGATCTTGGACCCACATTTGCATTAGTCTTTATTTTGTGATTAAAGGGCCACATGTGGTGAGACCCACTTTGATGTATACTTGTATCCATGAGGGGCCCATAGTGGCGGGGCCCCTCCGTTATCACCGATCTCTCTCTCTCTCTCTATGATCATGACCCATTTTATGATGTGTGTATTTTACCCAAGCCATCTAAATAGTGGGCCACCTTAATCCTTTTTTTGAGGCCTGCAAGACCGGGAGGTCACACAGGCCCGGATGAAAGGGAAACACAAATATTAGCCAGATCCAAAATAGGTGGTCCATGTGGACCCACCTTAATGGGGTACATACCCACACCGTCCATCACCAGTGGAGGGTGCACTGATGTTGGGTGTGTGCTAACAGTGAAGTGTTAACTAATAGTGGAGTGTGGACTGACAGTGGGTGTACACTAACAGTGAAGTGTGGACTGACAGTGGGGTCCATGGGACCCATCCATGCCATCCATCCCTTTTTATGGGCCACACCATGGTGTGTGTGCTTTATCCAGACCGTCCGCTACCCCTGGACGGTGGGACCCACGTCTGTGTGGGGCCCTCCCTGACACACCCAGATCCATAGCTCAACTGGCAGATGGAGTGAAAGATATCTCGTTTCAACGCTGGGACCCACCCAGCTCCATAGCTCACGTGGTAGACTGAGTGAGAGATACCTTATTTCAACACTGGGACCCACCCAGCTCCATAGCTCAGGTGGCAGACTGAGTGAAAGATGCCTCGTTTCAACACTCGAGGCCTTGGTATCGATCCCTGTGGTGGTGGCTAACATGGAGTATGTGTACTGACATGGGCATGTGCTGACAGTGGGGTCTAGGGGACCCATCCACGTCGTCCGTCCATTAGGGTGGCCATACCACCATGTACGTGTTATGTCCACCGTCCTTAGACGGTGGGACCCGCCCCAGGAGGTGGGGCCCTCCTTGATGTATGTGACCGTCCAGGCCACGGCCTGGACGTTGCATTTATATAATATTATATATATATATATATATTATATGCATGAGGGTGGGCCCTATGTGGGACCCACCTTGCCCCTTTAATGCAAAAAGCTGCTCAGCTGCAACAACTTGATATAAAAATAAAAATATATTATATATTATATACTTTATATGTATAGAACGGTGGGCCCTACATGGACCCACCTCTGCCTCTTTCAGGTAGCAACAGCTGCCCTATTTCTGTTGTGCACGACAACAGGTGGACCCCACCGCCAGCTGTTGTACACAACATCGAGTTTAGTAGGTCCCACCTGTTCCATCCATGCCGGCTATCTATGGGACCCACCATGATGCATGTGTTGTATACAAATCGTCTAATAATTTGAGATATCATTTTATGGCGTGGGCAAAAGAGTGGGTTAAATCTAAAGTTCAAGTGGACCCCACCATTTAAATAATGGACCGTGACATCCACCATTCAAAACTTCTATGGGCCACCGTAGTTCCCAATATTGTTTCCACTTCATTTATCTCTATGTTAACTTATGAATAGGTCGGATCTCAAATATACATAAGGGGTGGGCCCGATTTGATATACATGAGGCTCATCGGTGCGACCTATTTGATGTACATGAAGCCCATTAGTGTGGCCCATATAATGTGGCCCATGTGATGTGGCCAGCTTGACATAAGAGGCCCATTGAGATGTATTCAAGGCCCTGGTGCGAGGCCCACCTGTTGTGTGTATTCGAGGCCTGATGTGATGTATGTTGGCTTGTATGATGAGGCCTATGTGACGTAAATGAGGCCCATCGTGATTATACGTGAGGCCATGGGCCCACTATATGTTTAGCCGGATGTAGGCCACCCCTTGGGAGCGATGTTGGTTTGACGTCCACATTGATGGGCAATGATGGTTAGATGTCCTCATTGTGACATTCCCTTAGGCCTTGTTAGGCCCATTCTCATCATCCCCTTGGTGGGTTAACCCAAATAAGTAGGCCCTATTCGCTGTAGACGAATGACTTCATAACAACAGCCGACGCCGATTATCGACCCTGATTATCGGTGCCGATTACCGATGCTGATTATCGGTGCCGCTTGCCAAGGCCGACGCTGGTTATCGATATTGATTATGAGTATGTGACAACATAACATCATAATACATGCCCATACGCATCATCTATATACTTGTGATGAGACGAGTGATTGATCATTGCGCATGCCATTAGGCAGATTGTTGTGGGACTCCCTAGTAAAGGAAGATGCCCACATAAACGTGTGGTACGCGCATGATTGATGTATAACTGGATTACGTGATTCATGCATCTCACATTGTGAGACGTGTATACTGTACGCCCTAGCGACATCAGGGCCATAGCCGCCCAGGCATATCGTGGTTGACAGGATTGGAGACCAAAAATCTTGTTCTACATGAGATGCTATAGATATTCCTGGGTGAAAGTCCCTAAACCCTTATGGTACCAGGAGGTTGCTCCAATGTCTAGACCAAGTGGGTGCATGAGCGCCGAGAGCCGAATACCAGGAGGTCGCGCTCTCCACCGTGTCATGGTCGGTTGGAAGGTGGTGCGGCCTTACCCGCCCGAGAGGAGGGGGCAAAACTAGGCTGAGTTTGACCAGCTCAAGGAATGGGTCCACTATCGACGAGCCGAGCCCGATATTGGTAGGCAGATAATGAGGTATCTTCTACTTATCTTATTGCATGTGATGGGGTGGCAATCTGGTTTGGAGTGTACTAGACCCCGGTGATATTCCAGAATTAAGCTATTTTGATATGTGGACTTAGATGAGTATTTGTATGCTTGAGTTGCATCTCACATCACATGGCCTTGGTACGGCCGACATTATTCATGCCTTGTATCGTATAGCCTTGGTACGGCTAACAGTATTCATGGATTCATCAGCATGTTCCACATTACTCTGATACTGCATAACTGTATTACTACCTTGCACATAGACTCTCACCACCCTCTAAGCTTTCTATAAGCTTATGCACGACCGTTGCGTGCAGGTGACGTTAGACCGCAACAGCGTTGAGGCAAGAGCGCAGAGCAGATCATCTTGGAGCTTTTGTCCATTATCATTATATTTCCTTTTATGCTCATTATACTTATAAAGTTTTTTATTATAGTGGAAATGTGATAGGGTTTTTAGTTGTTGTTTGTGGGTCATGCCTTTGGTTATGCTTATTATGAATCAAACTAACGTTAAAAATCCTCCTCGTAGCATCCCATAATCGGAACCTGGCGAATGGGTGCTGGGAGCCGAGAATAGGGTACTACGGAGGCTGTCGGCGCCGGATTTGGCGATTGAAAATTTTGTGAGCCCGGTTTCCGAGTTTGGGGTGTGACATCCATGCCGTCCATCCATTTAACAAGGTTTAAAGTATCTAAAAAAGATGAAAGACACCACTAAGTCCTTTGATATACATTGATATACTTTTAAACTTTTCAAACTTTTAGAGCAAGTGGTTATTGGACACACTATTACAAAGGACAATAATAAGCAAAGCATGTAAACAGACAACAATAATTGTGTGAAATCAAAGAAAGTAGTGGATAACATTCTCTATTAGACTATTTTAAAAAAACACAGCCCATCCTTTTGCCCAACGTGTTTTATATCCTTGCCATTCATTCCTTTCGCCGTCATTTAGAGTATGTGGGCTTCACCGTGAAATATGTGTTTTATTCAAGTCCTCCATCCATTTTGAAATATCGTTTTAGGGCATGAGCGCAAAAGGGAGAGATTGAAGGCTTGAGTGGACCGTGATGAAAGGAAAATATAAATATCAGCTTGATCGAAAACTTCTAGAACCCCCTAGAGGTTTTGAGCAGTAGGCATTCAATCCTCACTATTTCCTGTGGTGTAGTTCACTTGAACATTTAATCTGCCTCATTTTTGGAATCATCATCAAAACTTATTTTTCAAAATGGATGGATGGTGTGGATAAAATACATACACTACAATGAGCCCCACAGAGTCCCTATCAGGACCGTTCGTTTCTAGATAATTACTAGGGAGGTAGTACCAATCCCCCTATATTTTAGGCATAAACTCCGAAACCAAGCATATCTGAAACTCAAGTGGACCACACCACAAGAAATAGGCCGAATTGAAAACTTACCATTAAAATTTTCATGGGGACCACCAAAGTTTTGAAACAGGCTAATGGTTGTGTTTTCCCTTCATTCATGTATGAGTGACCTTATCAACGGGAGTGGAATAGGTGAGACGTGGGATCTACTAAGGTAGGTAGGGCCCCTGACTGTGGGGCTCACATGATTTATGTGCCTTAAAATCCACACCGTCCAACCATTTTGAAAGCTCATTTTAGGGCATGACTCCAAAAATGGAAATCTTAGGTGGACCAGACCACAGGAAACATCGTGATTGAATCCCCACTGTTAAAAACCTTATAGATTTCACTAGAATGTTTATTTGCCATCCAACTGTCTCCTGTATTATGGTCCATCTAAGATTTTTATTATTATTATTTTTTAAATACACAAGCACACACACCACCACACACTCACGCTGTGATTTCACCACCTATGGATACTTGAACCCTTGACCGGGTGTTGAAATTTCTGAGAGTCTACCGCCGGAGTAAGAGTAAGGATCCTGGTCCATCTAAGATTTGAAACCACTTCATTTTTATATTTTTTCAATATCATGTCCTAAAATTAGCTTTTAATAATCTGCGTTCAATGTACTTACATACATCACAATAAGCCCCATGATTAGGGATCCCGCCCACCTCGGTGGATCCAGGGTCTTACCTAATATGTTCTCTTTATCAACGGTTAGATGAAAAATAAATGTTTGAGTGGCCCTTGAAATGTTTCAATGGCAAGTGTCATTATCCCACTGTTTTATATGGCATGGCCCATTTGAGATTCGAATCTGCTTTGTTTTTGGTATAATGCCTTAAAATGATATGGAAAAACGGTTGGACGACATGGATGTAGAAGACATACATCAAGGTATGCCCTATGAAGTTTTTAATGGTAAGGCCTTCAATCACCACAGATAATTCAATCTACTTAATTTCACGAGTAATACCCTAAAATGATATGGAAAAATTGATAGATGGGGTGAATAAAAAATACATACATCAAAGTGGGCCCCACAATAAGAGTCGTACCATCTTAGGTGAGTTTGGGTCTCTCCTAATCCGCTCACATAAAATTTGAGTTTTTGGTCCAGATGGTCCTGTACTATGACGTGGTCGTCTCAGGAGCTCGTACAGACCAAACTTAGGTTTTTGCAGCTGCGAAATCACTTTTTCAATTTTTGGAGACAAAAATGTTGTTCTGTCACAGGCACTCGTTTCGCGGGCTCTTATTTTAAAAAGAGAAATGTTCTTTTAAAAATGGACATATTTCCCACCAAAAACTGAAATTCAGTTCACCCTTTGGCTAATCTGATCTGTTCATTTTAATCAGACAACCATAAACCCATAAAATAGATTTTTCAATTTTTTGTTTGAAGATGTCTATGACCCACAACTACAGTAATGTTGTGTGTTAATTTTGAACTATTTTCTTCGATGTGATTAATTTGTGATGAGTTTTGCCTTCAAATTTGGATCGATGACATAAAATTAAAACACCTTACATGTGGATAGGTTAGATTTTCTTCACGATAACCCAACAGACCCCACATAAGATGTTGATGGGTTCAAAATGTGGGGTCATTTCCGCGTAAGGCCATTTGGTCATTTCCTTCTTCTTTTTTTTTTTTTTTTTCTTTTTTTTCTGTGTTTTTTTTTCCATTGGAGGTGAGGAGGGTGTGAAAGGGTGTTTTTAGTTCCCTTCTTCCTTTCTTGCTTTTCTTTATAGTTATTATTATTTTTTCTTTTTATTGGGTATGAATGGTAGGATTTTGTAAAGGGGAAAGAGGTGTGGAAGAATGTTGTAAATAATGAATTTTTATAATGGAAGGTTATTGTGTAACGTCCCGAATTTTTCCTAACTTGGCGATGGACGTCCTTAGGCACTGGGTCGATCATAACACCTTATTAACTTCTTAGAACTCAGTCTCAAAGTTAAAAAAATCCATTTTAACCCATTTCCTTCAAAATCTCACCTTTCACCACCTTATTCTTCAAAAATTTCTAAGTTCTTTCATATTAGACACAAATCTTAAAGTTTAAGTGATGAAGAACAATACTTAAACTAAAATTTACTATAAATAGTAAATAAATAAATAAAATAGGTTTTTCAACCATTAAACTTTTGGAATCTCATGAAATAAATAAGTTATTTGGATAGAGCGGCTTCTCTTACCCTAAAATCATATATTGCACGTTAAATGTAACAGCCCGAATTTCCGCCAACCTGGAACTAAACGTCCTTAGGCAATGGGCCGCTCCTAACACCTTATTAACTTGTCAGAACTGAATCCCACAGTCTAAAATCGCTTGTGAACTCATTTCTTTCACAAATCCCACCCTTCACCACCTTGTTCTTTCAATTTTTCTAAGTACTTTCACCCTAGACACTATCTTAAACTAATTAAGTATTATAACTTGGATCACCTTATATACAAACTACAAAGGCCTAAGTACCACCTCGACCAGAAATCACTTAGGATTAAATCCTTTAGAAATGAGACAAAGTAACTAAGTGCTAAACTAGATTAGCTACGAAATTCGTTTGATCCACTTTAAATACGATCTGCAAGACCCAAAACTTATAGAATCATTGACGCTAGGTTACCCTAAAATCTAGGATCAATCTCATTACTCAACTGCTCTCGGGAGCACGTTGAAACTCCGTATCAGATCTGGACCGCACATCGGGAGTCCGAATAATACGAAGTTAAGGACTTAGGACCGCCTCGCTGGGCTTGACAACCATCTCGGAAATCAAATCCAGATAGTGTCCCACGGCTGTTCGCTTGAGTCCGGAGCGAGAGAGTGTGAGAACCCTTGTTTTCTTTACAAAATAAATATCTTGAATAGTAATCTGAGACTCGTCGCTTGCGGATCAGTATTAAGCAACCAGACCGTCAGAATCTGACCAAATTACACCCTCGGATCAGGAAAAATTTCATACACATTTACATGTACTCGGAATCTCCGATCGAGACCCACTAACCGTCGAACTGAAACTGGTCCGCCACGCGTGATCTGAGAACCCTACTGGAATGAAAACTTAATAGTACGTAGATCTAGTATTAGTGAACTTAAGTCCGACCTTTGGCTCAAGGAGGCCCGCCAGAAGTCCTCCGTTGAGCTGAAACTGCCCCGCTTTGGTTATAACCTAAGTATACTTTGACCTGGAGTCTATTTCGGTGAGTTTTTAGGCTATATAAGGACCTTAAACCCTCTCTCATTGCAACCATACGAATTTGAGAAAAACCCTAGGAAAAGAGAGAGAAAGTGAGAGAGAAGTGGGAGATTCTTCCCTGCCGTTCTTCCCTGCCATATCCAAGCTCAACCGCTCCATTCTCATCACTTTTTCGGCGATTTCAGCTCCGTTTCTAGGTAAGAAACCCTAACCTAATCTATTTTGGGGATGTTTTGGTTGTAGGTTATGAAATAGCTAACCTATTTCGTTCTCTAGGTTGCCAAACTGCCGAATACGGAAGCTTAGCAAACCTACCGACTCCGTTATGATTCTACGATACAAGGTGCAGACTTTAGGTGTATAGGTTCTGGTTTTCAGCGCTTTCAATGTCAGATAATGATAGATTCATGATCTGCATGCAATTACACATGTACAAAGTGTTTTTCGATTTCTGTTTCGATTAAAGATGTAAATTATGGAATTTTACATATTCTAAGTATTCGTAGAAAATACCATATACATATATTTTTTGGAAATGTGTTTGACATGATTATTTGTTGCATGAATATACGATATATGGATAAAATACTTATTTGGCGAATGGATTCGCCCAAATACATGTTTTACTAATATACACTATGTATGTAGAAATACTGTATTGTAGAAAGTACTGTATACATATGTATTTTAGAGATTTGTTTGCCATAATTATTTGTTGTATAAATATATTATATGTGCGTAAAATATTTACTTGGCGAAAGTGAAAAGGCCTAGCTATAAGTCCTAGAGGGGGGGTGAATAGGACTATGCCAAATAAAACTTATAACAGCAGAATTAAAATGAATATGATAGCCAAAATAAATCACAATGGAAAGTAAAATAACCTCAAAAATCGATCTTGAGGATTGATACAAATGTTGTTCTAAGGACAACCTTTCACCAAAAACAGAGTTTATGGTAGGACAACCTTATTTCTAGAAAGATCTTTGTATCAAATCTCAAACCAAAGAGGAATACAATTAAGCACAAATTGAAATAAAGCGTAATCACAAATGTATTGTTCTAGGGATGACCATACACCATAAAAATGGCGGGGCAACCTTCTTTGCCGGAACAACTTTAAAAGAAATTGAATTTAAGCGAGATAAAGTAATAAGTGAAAGTAAATTCTAAACTATTACAAAATTCCACAATGCTTGAATTAAATGATTACAACATTCACCACTACACATACATCCCACAAATAAATATTAAAGATTAGAAATGTAAACCATTCAACCATAACACAAGGGATTATAGTGGTTCGCTGTGTGTTCACCAACTGTTAAACAACAACTACCACAAAATGCTACTCCACTCCTAATATCCTCACACGGGGGATATTAGCGTTCACTCACAAAATAGGTTTTCACAGTTCACCCAAAACCTTTACAATTGTGTCTTTGTCGTGGGCTTACACAATAAAAAAACCCCACTTCGAGTTTTCCTGGCTCTCCTCGGATAACCAATACAACAAGATTTTTCTAAAGGCAAATCTTGAAAGAAACCAAAGCGAAAGGAATTTACAATTAAATGTAAAATACCTGATTAACTCCTTCGTTGTAGCAGCCCGGTAGAACCAAATCAGAGTAGATGATTGAATGTTCAAGTTCAATGTCCAATACTCAATTATAATGGTTCTAGTTCTAATATATTTTAAAATTAGACCAACTAGGGCTTGCCTTAATTGATTTTGATTCCAAAGAAAGGGAATAACAATTCCTCGTATCAAATTAGATTAGAATAGTAGAAACAAAATCAATTAAACAAAGCTAAAGAAAGAGAATATAAAATAAGCACACTTAGCTTAGATGGAGCACAAAATTATTTCTAAGTTCGACGAAGATTGGCTTAAAATGGAATAATAAAATTGCTTGAATTCTTCGAGTTTCAGTACTATTTATAGGTGAGCGAGATCGCATCTTCGGCGGTCTAAGGAGCTCTTCGACTAGTCGAAGAAATAACAGATTTGAAAAAAAATCGGCGCGATAAGCTTTGACCGTTCTCACGACCGGTCGAAGGCTTCCTTCGGCGGTCGTAGGTCACCTTCGACCGGTCGAAGGTCTCCTTCGGCCCGGTCGAAGACCTCGTAAATTATCCTTTGGACTTTGAATCGTAGAATTACGCATCGGGTCGTAGAAGAAGTCGACACTATTCCTTCGATCCCCCGGTCGAAGACCTCCTTCGGACCGGTCGAAGCCTAACAATTTTATCCGAAATTTGTAACAACCTTACGACCGATCGAAGAACTTCTTGGGTGGTCGACAAGGAGCTAGGACTAGTAGAAGAAAGCCTAGAACAAGTCCCGAATGACCCAAAAACAAGTGTCATATACATATGACTTATGTATCAAAATGGCCTACTTCTAAGGTCAACCTATGGTCATTCAAACCTCAATAAAGAAGTAAGGACATTGAAAACATTAGGAACAAGTGACCTTGAAGTTTAAGCCTTGAAGTCTTGATGTAGCTCAACCTTGAAAATGTCTTGAGTTCTATAAGAACTGCCTTGTACTCTTCTTGTAGTCTTGCATTCTTGAGTCACGTCTTGAGAGCAATACTTGAAGTCAAGGTTGATCTTTATACTAGTAATCTTCACTTGTTGTGAGCTTTGCTTGTTATGAATGTTGAACTTTAGAAAGAGCTTCACTAATGCAAGTTATATAACAGTGTTTTTGTCACCACTAATTTTGACAACATACAGGGATATAAACTATAACACTTACAGAAAGGACTCGCCCTAATACATATTTGCTAACATACACTAAGTATGTTGAAATAGTGTATGTTATGTGTTTGTGGAAATGCTTGTGTGAGCAAGTGTTTGGATGTTGATACCTTAGGAGGGTGTTGAGATGGGATTCTCAACTACCCTAGAGACATGTATGATTACCTCCATGAGGTTGTCTACTTAAACCGCTTACTTGCAATATATGTGTTTATATTCCTATTGATGTAATGCTTTGCAACATGCTTTATATCATGCTTTATAACATGCCTACTAGCATGCTTGAATTACTTTGTTTATCATGCTTTACTCCACATGCTATGGATAAGAATTGATTGAGTTTGGGACTATGTCTATAGTCCAGACAGTCGGTACCAGATTTGAGATCGTGGCTGAGGTTCATGTCGCCACGTGGGATGTGTTTGACGAACCCGAGTCGTACGTCAGTTGGCGACAGTGGTTAGGCCACGCGAAGTGCTTATGCACTTCATGTCGTCTAATTGATTGTGCGCTCGAGCTAGTCAGGCTCGTCAAGTAACCCGATGTGTCTAATGTATGTTCACCATGTTTGGTCGCTACTGCTTGAACCTAGGGTACCAAACTTACCAGTGAAAATCCCGTTAACCATGATACCTCGATCCGCTAAGACTCATGAGCCGGACATGGTGGTATGGAACACCGTGGTCGAGCTGTTGGCCTACGCTGGGGCCACGTGCCTCCCCGTAGTGACCAGTGAGCAACCAGACTTGTGAGCCGATTATGGTGGTATGAGACACTATATTCGAGCTGTCGGCCTACATTACTTGATGGGTGATGGGGGAGTAGTGCAACGATTCCATGTAACAGCCTTGACAGCCCTGACTGTATCCGGTGTAGTGACTTCAAGCATACTCTAAACCTACGGTGAGGAGCCGAGCCTTCCCATAGTAACAGAGTATAAACTAGGCCTGTATTGATAAGGTGATGGGGGAATGGTGCAACGATTCCTCGTAACAGCCCTGGCAGCCCTTACAGCGACCTAGAAACACACCATCGTCTGAGATTAACTAGGACTGACGACCCAGAATGGATCATGTTTGGGAATGATACAAGGGAGGTACCTTAGTTTCCCAATCCTGCTGTTTGAAATGGACTAATAACAACTCGGTAATCATGCTCATCATGCATTGCATGTGCCTGGAAGATGTGGAGCACTGAGGAAAGAAAGCATGCCGCGAACGAAGATGGTGTCGCATGAGGGAGGATGTCGGTGAGGTCATACATCATGACTGCATTCATACTTGCATTAATAAGAGTAATTAGGAGTGTTTGATTTTACTGCTTTATCATTACTGCTTGACTGAATTGATAACATGTTAACCTATGCATATTGTTCCACTGAGTTGATCACTTACTCCCACGTTACGGGACGGTATTTGTAACACCAACCAGATTTGTTGAGTTTCAGGTGATGGCAATGCTTATGAAGAAGAGCCGGACTACTACTATGATGTTGAGGAGGAGTTCTCCTATCTGTATCTCTCTGGTAGGTCTATGAAGACCTGGTATTGTATTGACGGGGTTATGGTACTTGGGATAGAAGACATTACACTTCCTCACATTAGGTATATTTTAGAATTGTACTGTAATTATTTAACCTAGTAACTTTATCACACTCTGGAGACTCACCACAGTTTTTATATGTTATTTATCTATCACAGTCTTCCGCTTGTAATTTAATTGTCTCTGGAGTATGATATGCTGTTTTGGCTTAATCTCACTCATGTTCAATGCACAAATACAGTCAACATTCAATCATTATTCATTTTGTTGCATAAGTGATGTTCTGGAACTTGAGAGTTGAGTTTATGCTTGACCCCCGATTTTTGGGATGTTACAGATGGTATCAGAGCATGATTTGGATTAAACTGAACCTGGATTATGGTCACACGACGCACTCTGACGCACTCTGACTTAGAAGGGAGCGACGGAATGTAGAAACAGTCTTAGGCATCCCTGTTCCATCCAACGGCTGGTTCGCTGAAAACGAACGCTGAAATCGAGTCTGTATTTAACCATGGTCGCACGGGTCGACCTTAAAACATTCCTAGGCCGTCTATTAATGATTCTAGATTACAATCCACCTCACCCTAACTGTTGAAATGATAACTATTCCGAATCCTCGGAGCTTCTCTGGACTCCTCACAGAGACTTCTCGAATCTATGAGGAAGAAAGCAGAAAGTAAAAATAAATTCTAACAAATTTAGAATTGATTAATGAATAATTAAAAAATGAGTTCACAACTCTTTAAATAGGGATACCAAGTAATGGGAATGAAATCAGAAACAAACTACAACTAAAACTCCTAGAATTCGCAACTTACTATCAGGTCGTGATGTCTACTAGTGCACAAGGTTTTCGGCCAAAAAAAAAAAAATAGTAAGTGTCCTATTTGACTTCACCAAACCATTCTCCTAATTATTCTAAGCCCTTTTCTCGTTGGGCGTAACTCCTAAAGCCCGACAGATGAAGAGTAATTAAACTAAAACTACTATTTTTAGTAAAACGAAATTGAAACAGGGAAACGACCGTCAATCGGAGGGTTTTTTCGTAATTTCGGGCTGTGCAACCCGACATAGTGGGTTTGTTGGCTTCATTAGCTCGTTCTACCCCAAATTCATATATTTTACGTCAGATAACTCATTCCGGATTGTAAGATACATCCGATTGTCCCGAAACTACCCGAAATTGAGCGAATCGGGGTCGGGGGGGCCAAATGGAGCACTTCCGGGGGTACCCAGGGTGGGACCCAGTGATTTTTGGGGCCTAGGGGACTGGACGAACATGACCATGGGGCCCCCCTTTCAAAAATCAAAAAAATTTCGGTGAGGCCTCGCCACTTTCCTGACTGGGCCGGGTCCGCGGCTTGGGTCGTTCGTCTTTGGGGGTCTTATAAACCCCCTGGTACCCATCCCGTCCCATTTCCATCACCCAAAAGACTACCTCCTTCATAAACCTCACCTCTAGGTCGTTTTCTCTCTCCAACCTTGTGGTTTCTCTGCAAAAACGCCTTTCCGATCATCCTTCCTACTGATTTCGACCACAGCTTACCCACTTCCATCGTGCATTGCAGCCCTCCTCTCTTTTCCCTCTTCATTTCTCTCATTTGGACCCCCACATGCCCACTTGGAGATCAAAACTTGTGGGAGCTTCCTCACCCAGCTGTTCTCTCCATTCTCCTTCTTAAACCCCTCTCTTTTGGGCCCCTACAAGATCTGTTGGGCCCTGAATCTGTGGAGAACCAAAACTCCAGCCCCTTTCTCCCTTTAGTGCCCGTTCGGCTAAACTGCATTGGTGAGTTAAGTGGATAGAATTGAATAAGTAAAAATAAATGTATGTGTGAATATGGTCCCTAGATTGGGTGTATCCCATGTTTTCCAACACCATGTTTAAAATGTATGTAATTAAAAGTAAATTTCGAGATTTCCTTTCAAATTTCACTTAGAAATTCATCATCATGGGATTTGGAAATCCCATCTCACACTGTCCAACACTAGGCTCTTTTTCCAAAGCCTATACCATTAATTTTAATCCCCACCCACCCTCCTACCAACCATGCCACTCCCAATCCTGAAGTGGGATTAGCAATACAGTCCCATTTAAGACAATAGGCCCTAGAGTTTTGGACATAGAGCGGTGCTTCGACAGACCTGACAGTATAGGAAATCCAACAAATTAAGAACGTGAACCTTAGGACCCTCTTAGTTGAAATGAGCATATGTGAAATGCTCAAGAGTAGTTAAATTTAAGCCCGTACAACTCAATTCCACTTAGACAACTTTGACCCTAAGTGATAAAACCCTTTCTTGTATTAGAAATGGTATGAAATCATCTGGCGTATGAGCATAGACTTTGGACTACACCTAAATTAAGACTAGGCTACCGGTTACATTAGAGAAGGTCAGAGACCGATAGATGTAGCTAGGTCAAATCAATACGCCTCTTTGATCTAGGTGGCGCAGCGAAAGCGTGGTGGACCCTTGCCCCACTGACCCAGGATCGAAACTGTGCTCGTTGAATACGAACATTATAGAAGCCCTACCAAGTTCTACTATGAGAACCGTTTTAGGATGATCTAGTAAGATTTGATTCACCCTTTCCTTGGACATAGATAATATCGAGGACTCTCTTAGACTAAGACCTAAAGAGCAACCTTAGACATAGACGATTTGAGCCTTTCAACGATGGACATTCCCTACGTTTCTAAAGTGATCGGACTATAGAGTTACTGAAATATAAACTGCGAAACATTCGCGGCTTGACCCGATTCTCAATCCTGGGTGACTGCCAATGGACTCTCTGCTGACGAGCAGACGACCAGGATCCACCAGGATTCAGAAGGGATACGATGAGCTTTTTACCCTGGCCCGGTAGATGATCGATGTATCGGGATCAAGCCCACCATAAACGTCTCTCCGTGTTGGTCAAACATTGAAAACAACTATCTTACTATAAATTGTTGGGGATTGTCGTCGAGACTCCAAATAGGGAAAGAAATAAATTGTAGCAAACCATCAGGGTATGAGAAATGGATAAAGAAATAAATTTTAAGGGGGGTAGACTAAAATGAACTAGGCTAGTATATACCCTACCACGCGTAGGAACTCGAAATCAATAAGTCTTAGGTAAATGAAATAACAGAAATCTTTCTTCATTACCCTTAGTCAATTTTGGGGACGAAATTTTGTTTTAAGGGGGGTAGATTGTAACAGCCCGGATTTTCGCCAACCTGGAACTAAACGTCCTTAGGCAATGGGCCGCTCCTAACACCTTATTAACTTGTCAGAACTGAATCCCACAGTCTAAAATCGCTTGTGAACCCATTTCTTTCACAAATCCCACCCTTCACCACCTTGTTCTTTTAATTTTCCTAAGTACTTTCACCCTAGACACTATCTTAAACTAATTAAGTATTATAACTTGGATCACCTTATATACAAACTACAAAGGCCTGAGTACCACCTCGACCAGAAATCACTTAGGATTAAATCCTTTAGAAATGAGACAAAGTAACTAAGTGCTAAACTAGATTAGTTATGAAATCCGTTTGATCCACTTTAAATACGATCTGCAAGACCCAAAACTTGTAGAATCATTGACGCTAGGTTACCCTAAAATCTAGGATTAATCTCATTACCCGACTGCTCTCGGGAGCACGTTGAAATTCCGTATCAGATCTGGACCGCACATCGGGAGTCCGAATAATACGAAGTTAAGGACTTAGGACCGCCTCGCTGGGCTTGGCAACCATCTCGAAAATCAAATCCAGATAGTGTCCCACGGCTGTTCGCTTGAGTCCGGAGCGAGAGAGTGTGAGAACCCTTGCTTTCTTTACAAAATAAATATCTTGAATAGTAATCTGAGACTCGTCGCTTGCGGATCAGTATTAAGCAACTAGACCGTCAGAATCTGACCAAATTACACCCTCGGATCAGAAAAAATTTCATACACATTTACATGTACTCGGAATCTCCGATCGAGACCCACTGACCGTCGAACTGAAACTGGTTCGCCACGCGTGATCTGAGAACCCTACTGGAATGAAAACTTAATAGTACATAGATCTAGTGTTAGTGAGCTTAAGTCCGACCTTTGGCTCAAGGAGGCCCGCCAGAAGTCCTCCGTTAAGCTGAAACTGCCCCGCTTTGGTTATAACCTAAGTATACTTTGACCTGGAGTCTATTTCGGTGAGTTTTTAGGCTATATAAGGACCTTAAACCCTCTCTCATTGCAGCCATATAAATTTGAGAAAAACCCTAGGAAAAGAGAGAGAAAGTGAGAGAGAAGTGGGAGATTCTTCCCTGCCGTTCTTCCCTGCCATATCCAAGCTCAACCGCTCCATTCTCATCGCTTTCCCGGCGATTCCAGCTCCGTTTCTAGGTAAGAAACCCTAACCCTAATCTGTTTTGGGGCTGTTTTAGTTGTAGGTTATGAAATAGCTAACCTATTTCGTTCTCTAGGTTGCCAAACTGCCGAATACGGAAGCTTAGCAAACCTACCGACTCCGTTACGATTCTACGATACAAGGTGCGGACTTTAGGTGTATAGGTTATGGTTTTCAGCGCTTTCAATGTCAGATAATGATATATTCATTATCTGCATGCAATTGCACATATACAAAATGCTTTCCGATTTCTGTTTCGATTAAAGATGTAAATTATGGAATTTTACATATTCTAGGTATTCGTAGAAAATACCATATACGTATATTTTTTGGAAATGT
This sequence comes from Magnolia changhungtana, assembly GCA_030180095.1. NCBI lineage: Eukaryota > Viridiplantae > Streptophyta > Magnoliopsida > Magnoliales > Magnoliaceae > Magnolia > Magnolia changhungtana. The sequence continues at coordinate 2,477,912 of JASAUF010000671.1, forward strand.
GTTTGACATGATTATTTGTTGTATGAATATACGATATATGGATAAAATACTTATTTGGCGAATGGATTCGCCCAAATACATGTTTTACTAATATACACTATGTATGTAGAAATACTGTATTGTAGAAAGTACTGTATACATATGTATTTTAGAGATGTGTTTGCCATGATTATTTGTTGTATAAATATATTATATGTGCGTAAAATATTTGCTTGGCGAAAGGACTCACCCTAATACATGTTTGCTAACATACACTAAGTATGTTGAAATAGTGTATGTTATGTGTTTGTGGAAATGCTTGTGTGAGAAAGTGTTTGGATGTTGATGCCTTAGGAGGGTGTTGAGATGGGATTCTCAACTACCCTAGAGACATGTATGATTACCTCCATGAGGTTGTCTACTTAAACCGCTTACTTGCAATATATGTGTTTGTATTCCTACTGATGTAATGCTTTGCAACATGCTTTATATCATGCTTTATAACATGCCTACTAGCATGCTTGAATTACTTTGTTTATCATGCTTTACTCCACATGCTATGGATGAGAATTGATTGAGTTTGGGACTATGTCTATAGTCCAGACATCATACTGTGCATTTGAGATCGTGGCTGAGGTTCATGTCGCCACGTGGGATGTGTTTGACGAACCCGAGTCGTACGTCAGTTGGCGATAGTGGTTAGGCCACGCGAAGTGCTTATGTACTTCATGTCGTCTAATTGATTGTGCGCTCGAGCTAGTCAGGCTTGTCAAGTAACCCGATGTGTTTAATGTATGTTCACCATGTTTGGTCGCTACTGCTTGAACCTAGGGTACCAAACTTACCAGTGAAAATCCCATTAACCATGGTACCTCGATCCGCTAAGACTCATGAGCCGGGCATGGTGGTATGGGACACCGTGGTCGAGCTGTCGGCCTACGCTGGGGCCACGTGCCTCCCCGTAGTGACCAGTGAGCAACCAGACTCGTGAGCCGATTATGGTGGTATGAGACACTATATTCGAGCTGTCAGCCTACACTATTTGATGGGTGATGGGGGAGTGGTGCAATGATTCCGTGTAACAGCCCTGACAGCCCTGACCGTATCCGGTGTAGTGACCTTGAGTATACTCTAAACTTACGGTGAGGCGCCGAGCCTTCCCGTAGTAACAGAGTATAAACTAGGCCTGTATTGATAAGGTGATGGGGGAGTGGTGCAACGATTTCGCGTAACAGCCCTGGCAGCCCTTATAGCGACCTAGAAACACACCATCGTCTGAGATTAACTAGGACTGACGACCCTATAATGGATCATGTTTGGGAATGATACAAAGGAGGTACCTTAGTTTCCCAATCCTGCTGTTTGAAATGGACTAATAACAACTCGGTAATCATGCTCATCATGCATTGCATGTGCCTGGAAGATGTGGAGCACTGAAGAAAGAAAGTATGCCGTGAACGAAGATGGTGTCGCATGAGGGAGTATGTCGGTGAGGGTATACATCATGACTGCATTCATACTTGCATTAATAAGAATAGTTAGGAGTATTTGATTTTACTGCTTTATCATTACTACTTGACTGAATTGATAACATGTTAACTTATGCCTTATTGTTCCACTGAGTTGATCACTCACTCCCACATTACGGGACGGTATTTGCAACACCAACCAGATTTGTTGAGTTTCAGGTGATGGCAATACTTATGAAGCAGAGCCAGACTACTATTATGATGTTGAGAAGGAGTTCTCCTGTCTGTATCTCTCTAGCAGGTCTATGAAGACCTGGTATTGTATTGACGGGGCTATAGTACTTGGGACAGAAGACATTACACTTCCTCACATCAGGTATATTTTAGAATTGTACTGTAATTATTTAACCTGGTAACTTTATCACACTCTGGAGACTCACCACAGTTTTTATATGTTATTTATCTATCACAGTCTTCCGCTTGTAATTTAATTGTCTCTGGAGTATGATATGCTGTTTTGGCTTAATCTCACTCATGTTCAATGCACAAATACAGTCAACATTCAATCATCATTCATTTTGTTGCATAAGTGATGTTCTGGAACTCGGGAGTTGAGTTTATGCTCGACTCCCGATTTTCGGGATGTTACATTAAATAACTCATTCCAGTTTGTAAAATACACCCATTTCAAATATCGAGTGGCAAAACCACCACCAGATAGGACAGCGAGCAGCGATGCCCTCGCCGTCACAGAGATGCATCACAGTTCAGCGGGCCGTCGGGCCGTTTTCTATAGTTTTTCGTCTGACTTTGAAAAGTTATATCTCCCTCGATATAACTCCGATTTAGGTGATTCAAAACTTAGATTGAAGCTTGATAAGTCAAGTTTAATATAAAAATAAGTAAAAAATATAATAAAATTTTTAATATAGTTAAATATAAGTCGTTGTGCAACTGTCTGGAATTCATTAGTTTGGACAGCTGCTGCTTTTAGAATTTTTAGATTTTTTTAAAATACGAAATCTAATCAAATTTGATAAGGATGAAGTAGACTTGATGATGAACTACTAAAAAATAATTAAAATAATATACTAACAAAAAATGCCAAAAAGGGACATAAAACTACCCTAGAACCTTATTCTGTCATAATTAGGGCGGAATTTAGTTAAATACTAAACTAAATAATCGATGGATTTGGCTTAAACCACTTTCTATACAAACTAAAAGAGCCAAACCCATTAAAATCACTAACCCAATATTACTTAAAAACCTAGGGGCAATCTCAAAACCCAGTAGCTCTTGGGAGCATATTGAAACTCCGTATCGGACCTCGACCGCGCGTCGAAAGTCCAATAGCGGCGAAATTATACAGTTATGATCGTATTATTGGGCTTGACAATCATCGTGAGAATCGAGTCCAACTAGTGTCCAGAAACGCACAACTTGAGCCCCAAGTGAAGTTATGGGAAACGCAAATATCTTTAGAAAATGAACTCAGATTTAAGTGATTTGGGCCATTCGCTTGCGGGCCAAATTTAAGGTTTCAGACCGTCAAATTATGACCCAACTACACCCTTGGACTATGAAAATTTTCCTACACAGGTCAGTGTACTTGTAGCCCTGATCGAGTGACAATAGCCGTTGAACTGAAACTAGCTCTCTATGGTCGATCCACAAAATCAATCGGATCGAAATCTTAACCTGGTTTAGATCCATTGTCAGGGAACTTACCCTTGACCGTGTGCAGGTAATGGACCCCAGATGAGCTCCGTTGGTCCGAAACAGATGCCCTTTGGCTATAACCTAAGTATTCCATGGCACTAGGGCCATTTGCGTCAGTTTTGGGCCTATATAAGGACCTTAAACCCACACCTCTCTCTTTCATATGAATTTCTCTAACCCTATGAGAGAGAAGAGAGAATAGAGTAAGGAGAAGAGAGGGATTCCTGGAGATCGTTACTGGGATTCACTCCCACAACTCTGCGCCTCGATTCACCTCCCCACTATCGCTACACGAACCATTCCAACTATGATTTGGGTAAGAAATACTAACCCTAATCTTGTTTTAGTAATCCAAATAGAGGTTTGACGAAATAACTACCCTATGTCGTGATTTAGGTAGCTGTTGTTCTGTAGACGAAAGCGTAGGATTCGAACCGAGTCGAAACAAGTTTTCTAACAAAAGGTGCGAACTATAAACATTTAGGTTATGGTTTTTAAGGCTTTCAATGTCAACAATAATTTATGTTTGACTTGATTACTGCCATATGATCTTAGATACGATGTATTCGATAAACTATACATGTGTGAACTATGTGATTATATAATGCATTTCAGGTGTTTGTTGAAATATTTGAATGAACTTGAAATTATGATTCTTGTTTGCTATGACTATTAAGCTAGAATACATGTTTGTTGTATGTATGACAACTCCTTTGTGACATGATTTGCCATAATATATGTGATAACTATTTTAGTTCATGTATGTTAAAATGTGTAGTCTAAGTGTTTGCTAAAATGTCTGAATGAGAAATTGCTGGTTGAATTGTATTTAATGAGGGTGTTGAGATAGGATTCTCAATTACCTTATCAATACCTATAGTCTCATACTTGTAATCTAAATTACTGCTACGTGATTTATGGATGAAATGTATATAGATGATTACATGTTCAATGTGTTTGTTAAAATGCTCGAATGAGATTTATTTTTGAAATGTTCGTTAAATGCTTATATAATTCTTACGTGTATCCACATGTTTTCTTTGAATATGATTGGAACTACTTTCTGGTCAAGGCAATCGGTAATGGTTCCTGATTGAGTGGCCTAACTAGTTACGCCACATTTGGAAAGTTCGAGGAATCCGGGTCGCACGAGGATTGTCGGCGGTGGCTAGGTCGTATGGGGTGCTTTTGCACTCCACGTCAATTAAATCAGCGTGCGCTCGTACTAATCAAACTTGTCAAATAACCCGATTGGCCTATTGTATGTTCACCAGGTATGAACGCTACTGCTTGAATCTAAAGTACCCCTTACCAATGTAAAGACCCGTTTCAACCATGGTACCTTGATCCGCTAAGACTCATGAGCCGGACATGGTGGTATGGAACACCGTGGTCTAGTTGTCGGCCTACGTTGGGGTGACGAGCCTCCCTGTAGTGACCAGTGAGAAATCCAAAACTCGTGAGCCGAATACGGTGGTATGGGACACTGTATTCGAGCTATCGGCTTACGATCAGGTGACAAGCCTCTCATAGTGACCTCAAGTATACACTAGGACTATGCTAAGGTGACGAGCCTTTCCGTAGTGACCTTTGGTATAAAACAGACCTACCCCGGTGTAGCCCAGCTGTGGTCCCCAGTCGGGTTAGTGACGAGCCTTCAAAAATAGATTGCTAGTTGGTAGGGTATTGGTGGTGTGACCTCGAGTATGAATTAAGTCTACGCTGAGGTGATGAGCCTCCTGTAGCAACCACTAGTATAAACTCGCTAACTTGCCTATTGTATGTGATTAATTAGGATTGACGACCCTAGATGGATCATTGTTTGGGTTAATGATATAAAGGGAGGTACCTTAGCTTCCCAAACTTGCTGTTTAGATAAACCTAAATAAGAACCTGGCTAACACGATCATGCATCGCATTGTATGTGTTTTAGCGAAGAAGTGCACGTTTACCGAGAGTTTTGCATGCGCTATCATGAGATGATGTCGCTGAGGGAGTGCAGGCGAGGGCATGCATCATTACCGCATAACATCCTTACATTAATTAGAGTAGTTAGGAAATGATTGTTGTACTGCTTTATCATTACTGCTTGACTGAATTGATAACATGTTAACCTTTGGTGTATAGTTCTATTGAATTAGCTACTCATTCCCACCTGGGACGGTGTTTTAAAACACCACCCAGACTCTGGTTTAGATGCAGGTGATGGCGAAGCCTATACAGTGGAGTTGGACTACGTAGGCGGGGAGAAAGGATTCTCCTATGTTCAGCTCTCAGATGGGTCTATGTAGACCTCATGCTGATTTGACAGGATTACAGGGACTTATGGATTAGTTGGACATTTACACTTTGATGATTTGTAAATTTTGGAATCATATATGTATATATTCAGCCTAGTAACATACTCATACTATAGAGGTTGTGAAACACTTATATACTTTACATATCTATTACAGTCTTTCGCTTGCCTAATTACATTAACTCTGGAGTATGATATGCGGTTTCAGTATAATCTCACTCATGTTTAATGCATTACTATGGACGACATCTAAAACATTATTATCCAAGTTGCATAAGTGATGCGTGGGAACTCGTGAGTAGAGCTTTGCTCGACCCCCGATTTTTAGGGCGTTACATATTGTAATGGAAGAATGTTATAATGGATAAATGTAATGAATATTATAATGGATGTGTTGGAATGGATGATTGTTGTAATTGATGAATTTTTGTAATGGAATGATGTTGATATGAAAGTATCCTGTAATGAATGAATGTTATATGGTGGATCATTGATATTTACTCTGGATCACCTATATTCACTGTGGATCATTGATATTTACACTATAAATTGCTGATATTTAGTGTATATCGTCAATATTTATTGTGGATCACCAATATTCAGTTTGGATGGCTGACATTTACTGTGGATCACATATATTCTCACTGTGGATTGTAAAGATTCACCATAGGGCACGAATTCATGAAAATGGTCATAACCACCACACTACATGTTTGATTTGGGTGATCTTATACTCATTGGAAAGATAATTTGATGAACTTTCAAATGACTTTGGAATCATCTCACTTGGACACCATTTGATTGCCCGAAGATCATTATTCACTATAGGCCACTGATTCGACGAAAACGACCATAACCCCCTCGTTGCATGTTTGATTTAGGTGATCTTGTACTCATTGTAAAGATAATTTGATGAACTTTAAAATAGATTTCAAATCATCTAAATTTTAAGCCATTTGATTTTTCAAAAGTGGTCCACAATGAATATCAATAATCTACAATGAATGATGAAGTTTGGGCTTACCTCTAGGCAATCAAATGATGTACAAATGAGATAATTTCAAATTCATTTGAAATTTTATCAAATTATCTTTCCAACGTGCACACGATCACCCAAATTGGACTGTAACGAGGGCGTTATAGTCATTTTCATTGGATTAATGACCCACAGTTAATGATGAACTTTGGGCCCATTTTTCGGAAATCGAATATATCCACATGAGATGATTCGAAAGTCATTTGAAATTTTATCAAATTATATTTTCAACGAGTACATGATCACTAAAATTAGACATATAACGAGAGGGTTATGGCTATTTTTATGGGATTGGTGCCTCATAGTAAATATTTGCAATCCACGGCGAGAATATCGATGATCTACAGTGAATAATGGTGATCCATAGTAAATATTGGTAATCCACACTGACTATCAGCTATCCATAGTAAATTTCAACAATCTACACTAAATTTCAACAATCCACGGTGAATATGGCCGATCCACTGTAAATATCGATGATCCACCATACAATGTTCATCCATTATAGCATACTTCCATCTCAACATTCTTTAATTACAAAATTTTATCTATTACAACAGTCACCTATTCCAACATTAATCACATTCATTAATTACAACATTCTTCCATTCCGAAATTCATTCAATACAACATCATTCCATTATAAAAATTCATCCATTACACGTGAAACGTAGCTGTACCTATCAGAAGAGGAACTTGCCGCATTTCGACCATTCATAATTATTTAATTAGAATTTTATTTGTTAGGATAATCTGATTAGTTGTAGGATTTTAAGCATTTGATTAATTTTATTTAATTGGATTGTTCTAGGTCTGTAACAAGTATTCATTGGTAAGCCGTATTGACCGGTGAATGATGCCTAATTTATGTTAATTGAATGTTTATGTATGTTGAGAATGGACGAATATTGGTGCTTAAATCATTTGTGTGAATGGACCTAGTTGGAATGTAAAAATGAATGTTACTTTTATCTATAAATAATCGTATAATAGAATGAAGTTAGTACACTTTGTGTATGAGTTACGACTCGAAACTTGGGTCTGAAGGTGCATACTCTATACTCGAATTTTGGGGCGTAACAGAATGGTATCAGAGAGATGTATTTTTTAAAACTTAGAGTTACCTTAAGTTATGTACGCCACTAAATTTCATAAATTGTAGACCCTTGAAATTAGAAACATTTCATTAAGATTTCTCTCTTGGTTGATGTATTGAATGATGAACATAGAGATCCAAAACTAAGTTCCTATTAATTTTTGTTGAACTCGTAAATAAAAAAATTAGATTCTCTGCACTATGATTTGAATATAATTTAGATTAATACAAGTTAGTGTGAAGCAAAATGAATTTTAAAGATTTGTAATCTACAAAATTATGTTTGATAGCTAGAGCAGGGCAAACCTAACCCGATCCGACCTGATTCGAGTCGAACTGACGGCCTGGATCGGTCAGGTTCGAGCAGGATCAGGCAGATCCGATCGTCAATTTAGTCAAGGTCGTGTTAAAGTTAAATTGGACCGCACCGAACCGAAATCCGATTCGTTTGGAACCGATTCAATTCGGACAGGACCGGACCGGATTTATAATTACTATTTTACCCTTAACTATATATATATAACTTTTTTTAAAAAAATTTACCTTTTATCCTACCCTCCCTCTCTACCTGAATGCCCGCCGCACCGAACCCTAAATCCCCAAACCCTCTCTACCCTCCCGAATGCAGGCAGCCCGGCACGCTTGTCAGCCTTAAGCCACTCACTCACGCTCGTCAGCCAAGCAGTCACTCCAGTCTCTAGGCTCTACTCCGCTCTCCATTCATCAGGTAGGAGACCCACTTGCACCTTCTCTCTCTGTATATTTATTGCTTATTTGTATATTATCTTCATTATTCATTTCTCAGCTCACTTGCTTTATTGTCTGTTTCTTTTCTGTTTATCTTTGTCTTGTTGAATTTGCAAGAAATCAGTTTCTTTTCTTTTAATAAATTCGTTTGCAATAAGTTCCTTGTAGTTTTCATGGCTTTTCATTGGTCTTCCTATATGCTATTTTTGAACATTTTCAGTCTCCTAATTTGGTTATCCCTTTTGAGTTACATGTTCCCAGATCTATTAATCTTAGGGTCTGTTTTGTCTTGTTGAATCTGCAATCTTAATTGGATTTCAATCAAAGTACAATTTGTCAACATTCGATCTGAATCTGACATAATCCAATTCGACTCGGTTTTCCTGACCGAGTGCCAGTATGGGTTAAGATTGAATCGAGTCAGATGACCCGGAATCGGTCCCAGATCAGACCGAGTTCGGGTCAGGCCATGCAGAACTCGGACCAAGTCAAGTCGGACCCAATCTGATTCGACTCGGTCTGATGCCCAGCTCTTTTGATAGCAATAGGTAGCATGAATCACTCAACTTATAAAATTTATAGTAATGCTCCGATCGAGGCGATTCGAAAGCCTAATCGAAGATAGACAAGTCTAAATTAAGATAAAAATAATAAAACAATTCGAATCTCAGAGTCACTATATTGATTCAGTGAGTTAGTATAGGCTGGTTATAATTCATCAAATTATGGACAGAATTGACTGCAGGAATTTAAATTTTTTTATGGTTGAAAATTTTAGCTAAGATTTCATAAAGACATAGTAAACTTATAATAAGATCTCCAGAAAAATTTTGAACCGAATCTGAAATTTCAAAGTATAAGAAAATGTGATAGAAGCAACAGTCATTAAACTGAAAATCAATATGCCCGTACTGGTTTTCTATCGATTTAACTAATAGAGTTTTTCATTTTGATAATTACGTTTGGTTAAATTAATATTTTTATTTGAAGTACTTTATCTAAGAGAAAAAAATTATTATGTGTAAAATAAAATAAAATAAAGACCATAATCTTTACTAATTTAAAAATTCTCTCTTATAGGATAATAAGCCCATACTTAGTGAATTTTTTTCTTTAGTTTAAAAAAGAGGGAGGGGGGGGGGGGGGGGGAATTAAATATCAAACTCACTATAACCTTTTTTTCAGGTATGATAACATCTTTCCCAAATTTCAAGGTCTGGGGAAAGTATTTCTAATTTTCTAACAAATTTTAACATTATATAGAGAAAATATAGGCTAGTTTAGTGTCCCTAATCAAACCAGATCAAATTATTATTAAAAAAAAAATTAGATTTTTTTAGAGTCATGTACATACCCATGGATAACCCCATAAAATTTTATGATAATCCAAGTTGTAGAAAATTATAAAAATTTAAACTCTATGTTATAAATGATAGAAACAGCTGTTGGACAACATAATTTTTTCCCTTTGCAGCGATGAAAACCCTAGTAAATGTAATGATTTTAATCTGAAAATTTTTGTAACAATTTACCAGATAGTTAATGACATAATTTTCAAATTTCAAGTCATTATAACTTTCGATTCAAATGTTAAAATTCCATAAATGACATTGTGTCTGTCAATCTGAATTTGAAATTTTCTATTGGTCATTTTAAGATATACGATACATAAGATCATTGTTAGTTGTGGTATGTGAAACTTAGAAACCCAACCTAGGACTTCATAATATTTTAAAGAATTTGAAAATTCATTAGAACATTTTTTCAGGTATGATAACGTCTTCCCTAAATTTCAAGGTCCGGGGAAGGTATTTCTAATTTTCTAACAAATTTTAACATTATATATTGAAAATATAGGCTAGTTTAGTGTCCCTAATCAAACCAGATCAAATTATTGTTAAAAAAAATTTAAATTTTTTTAGAGTCATGTACATACCCGTGGACAACCCCATAAAATTTTATGATAATCCAAGTTGTAGAAAATTATAAAAATTTAAACTCTATGTTATAAATGATAGAAATAGCTGTTGGACAACATAATTTTTTCCCTTTGCAGCGATGAAAACCCTAGTAAATGTAATGATTTTAATTTGAAAATTTTTGTAACAATTTACCAGATAGTTAATGACATAATTTTCAAATTTCAAGTCATTCTAAGTTTCGATTCAAATGTTAAAATTCCGTAAATGACATTGTGTCTGTCAATCCGAATTTGAAATTTTCTATTGATCATTTTGAGATATACGATACATAAGATCATTATTAGTTGTGGTATGTGAAACTTAGAAACCCAACCTAGGACTTCATAATATTTTAAAGAATTTGAAAATTCATTAGAACCTTTTTTCAAGTATGATAACGTCTTCCTCAAATTTCAAGGTCCGGAGAAGGTATTTCTAATTTTCTAACAAATTTTAACATTATAGAGTGAAAATATAGGCTAGTTTAGTGTCCCTAATCAAACTTGATCAAATTATTGTTAAAAAAAATTTAAATTTTTTTAGAGTCATATGCATACCCATGGACAACCCCATAAAATTTTAAATTTAAACTCTAGGTTGTAAATGATAGAAACAGCTGTTGGACAACATAATTTTTTTCTTTTACAACGATGAAAACCCTAGTAAATGTAATGATTTTAAACTGAAATTTTTTGTAACAATTTACTAGATAGTTAATGACATAATTTTCAAATTTCAAGTCATTTTGACTTTCGATTCAAATGTTAAAATTTCATAAATGACATTGTGTCTGTCAATCCGAATTTGAAATTTTCTATTGGTCATTTCGAGAGATGCGATACATTAGATCATTGTTAGTTGTGGTATGTGAAAATTAGAAACCCAACTTAGGACTCTATAATATTTTATAGAAATTTTGCTCCCCACGTTTTGTTAAAATAATAGAAATCACCTGATTTCATAAACTCATAACTAATTAAATACAAGTCTAATTAAGGTAATTCAAAGGCTACATCGTAAATTGATAAATCGAGTTCAAAAGAAAATAATCAAGAAACTGAAAATTTTTAAAAAACTATAAATTATATCAAATTTAGTTTTTTTTTTACTAAAAAAAAAATTTGTTTGTTTGTAGACAACCCTCACTGTCTGAAATTTTGAATCTTATATAAACTTTATTTTTTGACAAAATTTTACATAATTACAAATTCATTATTAGAAAAAAATAAATTAAGAGACCAATCCAGTGTCTGGAGCTATTCATAGTGTCATCATAACCAGTGCCTTTAGAAAAAAACATACGTTTGAAATGCTAGTTTCCAAATATCGAGGATAAATTTTATTTTAAGGGGGGTAGAATGTAACAACCCTGAATTTTGTTGCATTAAAAACTAAAATAAATATTTAAATATTTTATTTTTAATTAAGAAAAAAATAAAAACAAAAATAAATTAATAGTTGAGTTGTTAGAGACACTCTTAGTTGAGAAAGAGGTCGAGGGATTAATTCTTGAAGTAGTAATAATAAATTTTTTTTTTAAAATCAAATATCATAAAATTTTCAAATTCAGGATAAGGGAGGAGAGAGGCTTAAATTTGGTAAGTTATTGTCTATTCTCTCATTATTATTATTATTATTATTATTATTATTATTATTATTATTATTATTATTATCGTAGAGATGGATTAGTGTGTATATGATCGAATCAGATTAGATTTGTACGGATTATAGGATCGCTAAGGCCAAAATATACAATGACTTTAACTTCCAGATTAATCTGACTATCGGATGGGCCAAACTTATCAGATTTGAAAATGTTTAATAAGGAAAACTTAGATTTCTGCGCAACTGGTTAGTATCACTTAACGTAAAAATTTGAAATGAGCCATCGATGTATATGTGGTTAGATCTACAACATTCATCTAATGCGTAGAGGCAAAATATCTTAAGACCTCAAGAATCTGGATGATCTAATCATCTGGTGAGCCACCTCGATTAATCATTTGACATTCAATTTTAGGATCATAAAAAGAAAATCTAAAACTTGATAATTAAATTTAATAAACATGTAATTTTAATTATTTGATCATTTAGAGTTTGACTACCTAGGATGCATATTAAAAGGGGCCCCACCGTGTAATATAATCAGATGAATAATAATGTTGTTGATATAATTGATAGGATCTCTGAATTCAAACCAACCTAATTACCTTGTGGATTCTACACTACCAGACTCAGGTGAGTAACCTAACGTGTTTCTTTATTCATTAGAATTAAAATAAATTATTTGTGATGATTTGATTGATTAAGCTACTGATTTGAATGTTTTGTTTCAATATTATAGGATGCGGTAAATTATATGCTAATCTGTACCAAATTACATAAATTATAATAATTGTACGTTGAATTCACTTATCAAAACAAGTATCTATGACAATTATGAAAATAATACATTCATACATTATCCATCATTAATTACATTTACATAATGTACGGTCAATCGTAGGGGCCCTCCCTAGAAGAAATGTCGATCCTTGTATAACGTTACAAGATGCGGGCTATGCCGAAGCCTATCGAAAGGTGGAAGCCTACCCAATGAGTGGATGTGGGTTGACGATCTCCAACTCAAGCAGATGGATGATTATCCCATCTGATGCATTCATACATCATCGCATCCATATCATTGTGCATACTCTGTTTCTATTATATTTTAATTTCAATAAGCATGAACCATACTAAGTTTTCTTACTAAACTTGATTAACTTACATTTTTATTGATGGAAAAAATCGTATAGATGAGCAATTAGCTGATGAATTGACGTAGGAATAAGAAGTTATGGTTGAACCTGTACACGACACACGTAAAACATAGCCATAACTATCAAAAGAAGAACTTACCGTATTTGGACCATTCTTAATTATTTAAGTAGAATTTTATTTGTTAGGATGATTTGATTAGTTGTAAGATTTTAAGCATTTGATTGATTTTATTTAATTGGATTGTTCTAGGTCTGTAACAAGTATTCATTGGTAAGCTGTATTGACTGGTGAATGATGCCCCATTTATGCTAATTAAATGTTTATTTATGTTGAGAATGAGCGGATATTGGTGCTTAAATCATTTGTGTGAATGGACCTAGTTGGAATGTAAAAATGAATATTACTTGTACCTCTGAATAATCGTATACTGAAATGAAGTTAGTACACTTTGTGTACAAGTTACGACTCAAAACTCGAGTTTGCGGATGCACACTCTGTACTCGAATTTCGGAGTGTGACACTTTCATTCTCCAAAAAATGAAAAAATAATTTCAAGGCTATATAAAACCTTTAAAAAGGAGTCGTTTGGCACCATAGATTTGCGAAGATTTTTTGGCACCATAAAATAACTAGGGGTTTCAATCTAGGTGGATTACATCTAAAATCCATTCAAGAGTTAAATTTATAACATGTGTCACTAGGCTACTAATCTATTAAACACATGACTTACGGATGATATCACAAAACAATTAGATCATCAATTACATCACTATTAATCACTTTTATAGGATAATTAACGTAGTCCAAGCATTGTCCATTAAATCAATAGTTAAAAATTATTGCTTAATCACTCAAATATGATCCTTTGCTTGTGGCCCATCTTAGACTTGGAATTTTTATCATTTTTAGGCAAAGTATATATTTCAACGGGCTTATTATAACCATTCTGTCAAACATTATATCTATACACTAATTAAAGATATTAAAATTAATTTAGTAATTAAATTCAAATTCATGTAAATATGCTATGCTGCGGATTGATACTTTTGAATTACAGGTATTCTAAATCCAGGTGCCAAACGCATGATGAGGATTTCGAGGGGGTTCCAAAACCAGGGCCAAACATGGAAGCGGATTGCGTACTGAGTAACTCAGTACGCTTGGCATATTGAGTAAACTCTGTGGGGTTCACCATGATCTATGTATTTTATCCACTCCATCCATCTATTTTATTAGATAATTTTATGAAATGGGTCCAAAATTGAAAGATATCCAAAGCTCAAATGCACCACACCACATGAAATAGTGTGAATTGAACTTGTACTGTTGCAAAATTCTTGAGTGTCACATAATTTTTGTATTAAGCTTATATTTGTTTTTTTCCCTTCATTCATGTCTTTGTGATATTATTAACAACTTAGGATAACAAATAGACATCACTATAGGGCCTAGGAAGGTTTCAACGGTGGAAATCATTATTTCTACTGTTTCTTGTCTTATGATCCACTTAAGAGTTGGATATGTTTCAACATTGGGCTCAACCCCTTAAATGAGCTGAAAAAACTTATGGACGATGTGGATAAACCACTTATTTTTACAGTACGCAATCCGATTCCCTCAAACATGCCCTAAGTAGAGCTGGGCATCGGACCGAGTCGAATCGGATTTGGTCTAACTCGACCAGGTTCGATATTTGTAGGTTTCTATCCGAACCTGATCCGATTAGAGATCGGATCCGGGTCATTAAACCCGAAAAGACCAATTCTGGCATTGGCTTAAATCGATCCGATTACTCGGTCTAAAAACTGAGTCGGATCGGGTTAAGTAATGTTCGGATTAAAACTAATGGACGGTGTGGATAAACCAAAGGAGGTTCAAGATGGGCCCCACATAAAAATCAGACGGTTAGCTTCCTGGAGAAGCTTGGTATTCTTGGAGAAGCTTTACTCAACAAATATGCAATAGCTTCTTGGAGAAGCTTGGTAGATAGCTTCTTGGAGAAGCTTTACATTTTTAGTGGTCATTCTGTGGGGCCCACCATGATGCATGTGTGTCATCCATACCGTCGTCTATTTTTATATATCATTTTATGATATAATAAAAAAAAATGAAGTATATCTCAATCTTAAGTGAACCACATTACAGGAAACAATATCGAATGAATTTTGATCATTAAAAACGTCTGGGGGCAATAAAAATTTTGGATCAAGCTGGTATTTATTGTTTAAAAATGCCTGGTCTTTATGACCAAATCGGTGATTGGATTCCAAATAAACAAGATAGTGGGCCTTCGGAGGATTTTAATGGTGAATATCCATTCATTATTGTTTTTTGTGGTGTGGCCCACCTAAGATTTATATCCCTATAATTTTTTTATCAAGCCCTATAATGATCAGTAAAAATGGATGAACGGAATGGATGAAACACGTACATCATGGTGGGCCCCAAAGCACCGACCATTAGCCGCGGGCGGTGTACTCATTCGCCTTGTCGTAGCTAGCGCCTAGCACTATATAGGGTACGTGTCATGCGCGACGAGCACCGACGCTCCTCGAGCTCGAGTTGTAAAAGACGGTTCAAAGGAGATTTGTATTACATGGCCACACAGTGATGTATGTATTTATATCTACACCGTTCATCTATTTTTAGAAATCATTTTAGAGCATTATTCAAAAAATGAATCATATCCAAAGATCATCTGGACCACACCATAAATAACAGCGGATATAATGATTTTCACCGTTAAAAAATTTGTAGGGCCCACCGTAATATTTATTTTACATCCAATCTGACCTTAAGGCCACAAGTACCAAAAAAGATATTTCATAAGGTTGTATATGATTGAAGAGAAAAATAAATTTCATATGGATCCAAAACTTTTGTTACCGTAAAAAGGATTTCAAGGGTCAACGTTCAATCTTCCTCTTAATTTTTGCAGTGTGGTCCAGTTGATGGTTAGATTTGTCTTATTTTTTGTCTCAAGCCTTAAAATGAGCTCACCAACTGGATGGACGGTTTGGATATAACACATACCTTGTGATCATACTCACAAAATATTCTAACGGTACCTGAGTCCGTCTGCTTTGTAAGCCGATCAAAGCTGCGAGACTCTTTCCCTCTTTCTCTCTCTGTGTATCTCTCTGCAACTCTTTTTCCGTCTTTCTCTGTATATCTCTCTCTAATAGTAGTAGATAAATTCAAGCTCCAAAGCCTTCTTCAAGAGTTTTAGGTTTGGTGAAAACAATGATATTTATACATATATCTCTCGGAGAAGGAGAGAATAACGGATATAGGGAGATAGAGAGAAATAGAGAGTAGATTGAGCGGGATTTTTTGGCGGGATTTTTTGGCGTCGAACCTTAATTCTTAGGCGGTAAAAGTTATATATATATATATATATATATATATATATATATATATATATATATATATATATATATATATATATATACACACACACACATACGGGTCGGGTCGGGTCTGTTCGAGTCGGATCCTATCGGGTCGATTCGGGTCGGGTCGGGGAACATGGTCTATCGAACAGTCCGAAAATATTTCGGACTACGATCCCGCCGCGGATCTTGACCGTCGGTTCTGTTCGGATCGGGTCTGATCGGGTCGGATCCAGCGGATCGGGTATGAAATGCCCACCTCTAGCCCTAAGTTTGGTCGGTATGGGACCATTTGGACGGCGGAAGCGGGCGTACTGAGTAACTCACTACGCTCAGCGTACTCAGTAAACTCTATATGGTCCACCATGATTTATATATTTTATCTGCTCCGTCCATCTATTTTAACAGATAATTTTAAGGTCTTAACCCAAAAATGAAACATATACAATATTCAAATGGACCACACCATAGGAAACAGTTGAATTGAACATATACTGTTGAAAATTTCATGGGGGCCACCAAAATTTTGGATCAAGTTTATATTTATTTTTTCCCCTCATCCATGTCTGTACGATCTTATGAACAGGCTGGATGACAAATAAACATCATTGTTCGGCTTGCAAGGTTTCAACGGTGGATATCATTATCCCCTCTGTTTCCCAAGGTATGATTCATTTGAACTTTGGATATGATTCAATTTTTGGCTCAACCTCTTAAATTGGATGGAAAAACGAATGGACTGTGCGGATAGATCACATACATTCAAGGTAGGAACAGCTGAGTTTACTTACGATAAGAGCGTCTACTGAGTAACTCAGTACGCAATCCAATTTCTGGGACGCAAACCCAAATCCCACATAATCCGTGTCCGCTGGAATTGCCTGATTGGCTGATTCATTTGCGTCCTACCCCCGCCCGGACGGAAATCCGTCCGGGCAGGGCTCTGTGGGGTCCACCGTGATATAAGTGTTTTATCCACTCCGTTCATCGTTTTTATAAGATCATTTTATTATATGACCCAAAAAATTTAGGCAGGTACATAGATTAAGTGCACCACACCAAAGGAAGCTGCAGTGATAATAACACCCACCGTTGAAACCTTTCTAATGGCCACCGTGATGCTTTTTGTTAAACCATCCAACCTATTCGTAAGGTCATGTAGACGTTGATGAAGTGAAAAAACAAATACCAGCTTTATCCGAAACTTCTCCAGCTCCCAAGAAGTTTTTAATGGTGGACGTTCAATCCCAAATTTGTGGTCCTCTTAAGTCCAGTACCTGTCTCATTTTTTTGAGTTGTATGTTAAAATGATCTGATAAAAACGATGAATGGAGTGGATAAAACATTTACATCACGGTGGGCCCCACATCCGCGTCCGCTAGGCTAGCAAATAATCAACACACCCACGTGCCCAACACATGCATTACGTGGATGTCAATCTGCACCGTCCAAATCATAATCCTCTTTCTATGGGGAGCATCGACCAAAATCAATTTGATTGGACGATCCTGACCATTCGAATGGTGTCTAGAAATGGATCCAGTGGTTTGGTCAAATCAAACGGCAAGATCGATGGTTTAGATTAACCATTCAACACAATCTCCATCCTCGATCCAGAACTTTCTGAATCTCCGGATTCACATACACGCCAAGTGCACGCTCCATCCACCAAACAACATACACGCACCACGTGTCCTCACACGAACCATCCGTTTTCGAGGAGCGTGTTATCCACGAGTTCGCCACCCGCTCGTTTGGAAAAAGCGCTCTCGCGATACCTCACCCACAGAGAGAGAGAGAGAGAGAGAGAGAGAGAGAATGGCATCAGCTGTAAATATGGTGGGAGCATGGTTCTCTTACAGTCCGTTGGACGGACTGACGAAGCGAGGGAGAACGAGAGGCGGGAAAGGCCTGACCTATCTTCGACCGACACGTGTCATAAGAGCAGAAGCTATCAATCCAGCGATCCGGAAGGAGGAAGCGAAAGTCGTCGACTCTGTAGTCGTCACCGAGCTCTCTAAGCCCCTCACCGCCTATTGCAGGTGAAATGCAAAGAAAATATATTTTTATTTTACTTTTTTGAGAAAACTTTGATACTCTGGTATAATGTGAGGGATGATACGCACGTACCTAGAAATTACTTATAAATTGCATACGTGGCATACAAGTAATTCATGTTTGGATGTATCATGAACAAAACATTACGCTAATCTTGTTATCTAACTATTGGATTGGTGGTCATTTATTGGACGGTTAAAAATGGAGAATCTACACGCTTCCTATTTCAACAAACAAAGGAATGTTGTTCAAGCAATCTGATTTGGGGATACTGGCTTGGTGACAGTAGATTAGACAAGTTACTCGGTTTGATAATGTATGTCACATGTACAATTTCTGAGTGCCTGAGTATCAAGTATCAACACAACCGGAGTAACAAATAACTCCCTTTTTTTAATGGCTATTCTATTTTGTTTAATTGGGTGTGTTTGGTTGCACCAAATATCATGATATTTGGTGCGTTTGGATACAATATTGAATTGAATTGCAATTACTAGTATACTAACCCAATTCTCCCATTCTAGGCTAAGTTCTTTTAATTTAGTCCAGTTCTGTTTCATCGTGTGTGGCCCACAAGAATAGATGGAGGGGATGAATCATCAGAACAGGCCTACTATTCTCGATGGCTCATTATCCGTAGCTCACATTGAATAGGTGTTTCTGACCATCGGTATTTGCCGATGAATGTGGTCTGTTGAAAATGTAGTTTTTAACAGTTCACAGTCAACTTGGCAAATTGATGGTCAGGATCATCCAATCAGCTTGATTATTGATTTTCTGCCTATCTACAATACCACCCAAAAGATGGCCGGTTCTGATCAAGTTTCTTAAAAAACTTGAAACTCAGATTCAAGTAAGAGTAACTTAGTTTTTTTTTCTCAAGTCCTGATAGCCAAGACTCAGTAATATTTAAAAGAGAAATGCTCAGCACTGTAAGTAATCGTGCTCCTAGTTGCATTAGGATACTTAGCTAGTCTAGTCCATTGATCTAGACTATTCATTAGGTTGAACACACATTTCATCCGCCACCGTCCAAATGTCACATCAATCCGACAAATGTTAACTATTTGATCAATGTACTTTAAATATGGACGATCAAGATTGTTTGCACACAAATAGGACACCGATCTGACAAACATTAACCATTTGATCAAATGTCCTTCAATATGGACGATCGAGATTTTTTACACAAAAATAGGACACCGATCTGACAAATGTTAACCATTTGATCAATGTCCTTTAATATGGACGATCAAGATTGTTTACACAAAAGTAGGACACCGATCTGACAAATGTTAACCATTTGATCAATGTCCTTTAATATGGATGATCAAGATTGTTTACACAAAAATAAGTCCAATCAACAAGTTAACCCATCTGATTGTTAAGGACCATCATGGATTGCTTGTAATCCTAAGGAAGCATTTCTATTAGTCAATCACATTCACAACCATCTCATCCATGGCTTGGAAAAAGATGTGCTCTTGAAAGCAGCCCAGCATGCTCTGATTAACTGGGTTTTAATTTTGGTGCCTGTCCTAAAGTCCTAATATTTGAGCCCAAAGCCTGGTGGACCACCCTGACCCATTGACAGCCCTAGGGACCCGTGGTGGTAAGTTATAAGTCATGACTTAGCCAAAATGAACCCATTTCTGTCACAACCTGCTTATCAAACTAGCTGTTTGCAATTCAATTCATGGTGGCATCCAAAGTCAAATCCAACCTTATAGAATCCTATGAGGTTTCCTTCTTGACATTGAGTTCTTGTGTGGATTTCAGGTGTTGGAGGTCTGGGACATTCCCTCTCTGCGACGGGAGCCATGTGAAGCACAACAAAGATGCAGGAGATAACGTCGGCCCCTTGCTAGTGAAGAAGTAACTCATAGACTTATATTTCCCTATCTCTTCTTTGAATGCATTGCTCTGTTTTGTTTCCTGGCAGCTCTGTAATGGGATCAGACCTTTTTTTTGTGTCATGTCATTGTCTAAATAACATACATTGGTGATGATCTTTCCTTCTCATTAGCATTGTTATCATCTATGTTGCACGCTCTTCTCATTATGTACCATTGACTCATACCACTTGCTCTAAAAGCTTGAATTGATAGAGCATGATGAATTAATCCCTTTATCTCATAGCCCATGCCCCATATCCCATTGGTTAGGACCTTGGCTGAACCCTCCTCGTGGGCCCCACTTCACATGGGTTCTACTTCACACGAGCCACCCGCTTCACACAGGCCGCCCACCCGTGTGTGCCCCTGCATCCCACAGGCCACCCCACTCGAGCCCGGTGTGAAAATGCCCCTGGATTAAGTTGTCAATTAGCCCATTGAACGGGTACCCTTGGTCATTCTTTTTCTTACAAAAAACACCCAAGCTACGGGCTCACTTTAGTGGAGTCTATGACAAAAATTAGAATACATGAATTTTACAAATACATAACCCTTCACGAGAAGCATGTGATGTATATTGTATGCTGTGACATTTTGGTACTTAAAGTAAAACTTAGTATACAATACATAACTGAAATAGATACAAATATTGTATAATAAGCAAGATTGTTCAAGAATATACCATAGCCAAAGTTCCAGTTTAAGCGTAAACTACATGTTATTATATCATCAGTTATAACCATCAGCTCCAAGAGAAACACACCTGACTGTTGATAGAAGTTTCATCTAATAGAAAAAGGAAAATGGTTGATTGAATTCGGTAGCTGTTTCTCGATCCTTTATCCCATTATCGTCTGTCATCTTCAACGATTTACGTATTCTAGTCTTCTAAGGAAAGTGTTGGTGTGTGTGGTTACAAAGGCGCACTGGCCTATAGACCTCTTTGGCTTAGTCTCCCTTATCCCGAATTCTTCTCTTCCATGGTCTGATCTATGGTAAAAAATGTTCGTTGTTTTTTGTTTTTTTTGTTGTTGTTGTTGTTGTTGTTGTTGTTGTTGTTTTGATAATCGGAGTAGTTAGAGCTATCATGACTTTAAGTAGTCGATATGTATCGTTGATGATTATAGATCCGTCGACGAAGCCAAGTTTGTTTTGGCACTGAGGGCGATGATCATGACCCAGCACCCAGAAGGATAATTGACACCTTTGAGAACTTTGGAAATTAAGATTTGGCCAGGATTATCCAAGCAATGTTGGAAGAAAGGATTGTCATAGGAATTGGTTGAAGATGAGATAGCATTGGAATCCTTGGTGCTGTTGGAGGGTTGGGTTTCATTTGTTGAAGTCATGATTAAAAAAAAAAAAAATTTCTTTGATACCATGTTAAGGAAATCAGGTGTTATCTTCTGTTGATGTGGAAAAGAAACACACAAGAAAGGAAAAACCGTAAATCCCATAATTGGTGGAATTGTGGAGTGAGTTGCAACAAAAATACAAAATCACTTATGAAGTTTGTACTGTGTGGGAGAGTTGAGTTGATGAGACGAGATATTTTCTAATAATCAAGGAACTAAAATTGCTTGTCACCTCGGATTGTGGAAAAACCAATTTGAAAGTCAGATATCACCAGCCTCATGGCACCAGCCCCCGATGGTTGTTGAATAGTCTCGCATTACAATTGTTAGTGAGTACAATTATAACATGGTAAATTTTTTTTTCCCCCCCTCTCTCTCTCTCTGTTTTTTTTTTTTTTTTCCAATTCAAGGTAACCCAATATTTCTGGGGGCATTTGGATTGTAAGTTACTTGAGCTCCTTATGCTTCAAGTAGCTTATCCTTGTTTCTACTTATTAGGCTGAAGTGATTAAGTAACTTTTAAGTAAAAAAGTTACTTATAATTGATATTAAAACAAACTTACTTATCTCGAGTAAGTTACTTTTTAGTAAGTTACTCATTTACTGCTGTAAGTAGAAAAAGTAACTTATTCGGTGGTATCCAAACGGGCCCTAAATGACCCTTTGTGAGTTAAAGCTTTCAAATCGAAGTTCCTTGATTGTCTATAAAGAACCATCTCTTCTTTATTGTGTTATTTTATTCAGTGTACTAATGATTTTATCAAATCACTATAATGAGGAACAATCCGACTACCAGTAAAGATCCGTATTGCAATTCAAAACTTACATACAAGATATAGGAGGATTGCTTATGGCTTAAAGTTTTTCCAATTGGATGATTGTGGCTTCTCATATAGAGTCATCAAATGGGCAGTTAGAAAATTTTAGAAGAAATGGACACCACCATCAAATTCATTAACCAGAAATCAACTGATTAGATTGTGAAGATTGTAAAGCTAGTAACGTTTGGGCTGTGGGGCTGATGATTTACGGCTGAAAGTTGGGCAGCTTCAACCCGACTGACCCGTGACCGACCCGACATTGGGTTGGGCTTGGGCAGGATGTATCGGGTTTGGTCTCGATCTTGGGCTATATAAATACCAACCCGATAAAACTTGGGTCGGGCTCTGGTTGCCCTGCCCGATCCGACCTGAACCTGAACCCGATCGATATATAAGTTACTTCTAAATTATAATTGAGTGTGGATCATCTGTGTTGAGGGCACGAGAAATTCTAGTGTCGTTGGGTCTCATTGGTCCACGCCATTTCCAATTACTCAAGCTAACAAGATATGCTAGATTTCTCTCTCCCAAATAGATTGTGTGCTACACAACACGACCTTTAAAGGAGTAGTCCTATATTTTAGCTTATTTGGTTAGAAAAATTGAAGTTCTTTACTATAAATAAATACATATATAATTAACAAAATCATAGGTACAAAAAATAAGGTGTGTATTGAAATATAATAAACTAATGTAATAATGATAATATTAGCATGTATCCATCCGACCAACCCGACTAACCTGATCAAGCCCGCTTGGGTTGGGCTTGAGTTGAGAATTACCAACCTGAGGTTAGGTTGGGTTAGGGTTGAGGTATAGGAACCTTGGGCTGGGCTAGGGTTGAGCACCAACCTGACCCAACCCAACCCGCCGGACTTTCAGCCCTACGATGATTTGGATGGCCTAGATTGAGTGACAATTTTGGACTTTCAGTCAGTTCCTTTAGCTTAGTTGCATTGATACCATCAACTTAGGTATGACACGCATGCCTATCGCTTCTTTGTTAGACCTTTTGGTCTCCATAGATTGGGGCTACATGGCCATATGTTTTGCTAAAACTTGGATTCTATTGGTTTCTAATCCTAATAACTTCCATAATCCTAATCAAATCCAACTATTAGGAAAATAATATCTACCTTGGGAAGCTTCCTTGATGGTTTGGGAAGGCTTAAGTATAAACAATGGGACTCTTGGCCTCTCTCTACAGTTTAGATTTTGTGAGAAGCCTCATCCATTCACATGCATGAGAGGGAGAAGAGAGGAAGATGGAGAAGGTGAGCCATGAGATATAAGCCCTTGATCTCTAGAAGGGTCGGGCAAAGAGAAGATCGAGTTCGTTCAACCAGATGAACTTGCGGGCATCATTTTATTGTGAATCTTGTAGTTTGGATCTGTGTTTGCATCAGTTCAAGATCTTGTGGACATGATCAATCAAAACCAAACTACACTCAATTGACAGTCTTTGCTCTCGTCAGTCTCCCTTGAAGAAGTTACCATCACATGGGGTTAGGGTCCTTGGATAGAGTCCTATTACCGCCATTTTCTCATTTTTTACCTATACAAATTAATATAGAAAAGATAAGAGGAGGAATCCACCTCAGCAGCCCAAGATTGGCCCTACCAAATATTGTTAATCAGTTTATGCATGCTACAACGGTTGGTCATTTTTAAGTTGAATACTTCCTGCCTTAGGTGCCGTTTGGATGGGACTACATGGAGGTGAATGACATTTGAGTTGTGTTTGGATGTGAGTAAATGTATGGAAATAAAATGAAATAGGAGCAAATGGGGATGTAAATGAAATCCTTTATTTGAGAGAGGATTTAGAAGTAAACAGGAATGAAATGCCTTTTTGAACTCCCTCAAAGAGAGTCGCACGACTAAATAAAGGAGTCATTACGCACATGTCTACCATACATGTGGCATACTAAAGATACTCCAAAACAATTCAATTATCAGTTACATCACTAAAATCACATCAATTAAATGATTTAAACCGTCTAAAGGCTGGCCATCTAAATGGGTAGTAAAAAAACATTGGCAAGTTGTTTGTGATCTTACAGTTGTAGCCCACACGAGGTTTAAAATTTCCTCATTTTTGGCTAAAATAAATATTTCAATGGGCTTATTACAATCATTTTATTAAATATTACATATGTATATTAATTTGGGATATCATATATGTTGTATTCGATGTCTTAAATCTAATCAGATTTTGCATAGATTTTTTCGCAAAACTGCGAAAGTGCGGGATTTGTTTCCGATTTCGTTTAAGATTATTTCTACAACTATATATATGGGTGTAAATGGGATTGGGAGGAATTCTAAGAGATTCTAAGACTTTCTAAAATGGTTCTAGGGTTTCTAAAAGGGTGGAGCAAGGGAGAGATTTGAAGATTGCTCAAGTCTAGTAAGTCATTCCTCTTTGTAATTTTTGCTTTCACAGTAAAGATTTGTCGCTTTGTGCCGTGGTTTTTTCTCGAAAGGGTTTTCTGCTGAGGGCCAAATATTGCATATCAGACCCCATTTATTGCCTGGATTTACATGCATAATATTGTTTAATGTTCGGGTTTAACTGTGTTCGTGATACAGGGTATATTTAGGAGCTTTGATTGTATAAGAGCACTAAAAGTGTGGATTTGATGCTTAGAATTCACCAGAGCAAGGGACGGACCCCAGGGGACTAAGATCAATGGAATTACACGCCAGAGACCCGAGAAAATCGAGAAACTGAAGCTCAAGTGGCCCGAAATTGGTACATAATGCAAAATTGAGGAGTTCCCACCATCTGATCTGCTTTGAATTTCAGATATGGCCTGAGGGCCATAAATTAACCGTACACGTCAAAATTCAGCCTGTGGATCTCCCTAGAAGCGACTCAACAAATAGATCAGCCAATAAAACTTTGATTTGGGGCCCGTATGATATCTAGATATGCCTTAATTTTGGTATCAACTGTTTGAATGAGGTGAGAAAGTAGATGGATGGATTGGATCTTGCAAATACATCAAGATGGGACCCACCTTGCATGTGTGTGTGTACAGCCCACGTGCAGGTGCCGTGCACCGAACAAGGG
This sequence comes from Magnolia changhungtana, assembly GCA_030180095.1. Classification (NCBI taxonomy): domain Eukaryota; kingdom Viridiplantae; phylum Streptophyta; class Magnoliopsida; order Magnoliales; family Magnoliaceae; genus Magnolia; species Magnolia changhungtana. The sequence goes on from JASAUF010000671.1 coordinate 2,503,578, forward strand.
AAGTCGGTCAGCACTGCGCTGACCGACTCATCTTCCTCTCCTTCTCTGTTTCAAACAGCGGACGGACCGCGTCCGCCGGTTTTTACGTAGTGGACCCCACCCATTGTCTATATGAACAATCCAACCCGTTCATGACAATCACAAGGCCTCTATTACTCAGGTGTAGGTGGTGAAATTGCAAAATATGTCAGAGATATGTTTTTGATAGTCCAAAAGCAAGACGGACGGCGGAGTATTAGATTTTGTAGGCCACAGCTAAACCAATAAGAAATCATCCCTTCCTAGATGGTTTTTCAATTAGAGAACAATGGACGGTGCGGATTTGTCATCCGACACTGATCATGGCCCCACCAACATCGCAGCGTAACCTCAGTTACGCAGGGCCCTGTTTCCGCGTCCGAACCTGACACTGTTTGAGGAAGTTTATGCGATCACAGTTTTGATCAGATGCAAGATCTGATCCGTTCATCATGAAGACGACCCTAAAACGTCTCAGAGGACGTTATTCTTTTGGGAAGAAATGATGGAAAGCAGGTACTTTGGCGCTGTCTTAGTGATTGCGTAACAAGACTTACGTAGGGAAGTACGGAACTTCTGCACCGACTGTAGCTGCGTGTGGGAAACTTTTGCAGGGAGTTTTCTCCTCTTGACAGACCTTCCCTGCTATAAAAAAGAAAGAGAGAGGTGAGAAAGGATCATCTACGGCTGACGGCTGGAATCTGGAAGGGAGACGTGGAGCAGGGAGAAATTTATTTGTTATTTATTTTTATTTTTATTTTTAATTTTTTTCTAGATTCATGAGATCTAGTCCACTCATGTGTGGCTAAACCTCTTAGCTAGGGCTAAGAGGTGAAGCTTGTAGCGTGATGGGAGGACTTGTTGTTTGTACCTTTTGTTTAAGACTGAATTGATGTTGATTTCAGTGTAGTTTTAAGGGAATGTTTTTGTAAGACCCGTATCCTTGACCGTACCGTTCCGTAGGTTCCCGCGGTCTTCCCGGCCGACCCCAACCTTCGACCCCACCCAGGTATCTGCGTACGACCCCGATTCACACGCTGTCAACCCAGTCGACTCAACCCGAGACTAGTACCCTTGCGACCGCACGCCCGCCGGTTCCGATCGCGACTCGCGCACCGAGGCGATACTCTGGCCAGAAGATGTGGGCCAGCGTTCGGTGCGAGGAAAACGCCGTACGTTGCGAAACCCAAGAGAATCTCAACGAGATGTCACATCAATCAACCATCAATCAATCCCATCAATTCAAGTACACATTACTTCACACCATTCCCCAAGCAAGCCCCAAAGTCAAAAAGGCTCTTACACACCCATGCCTTTTCTTACACAAATGGCCACAAAAGTCAAAAAGTTCTTACACCCATCACCACCACATCCATCACTCCATCACCCATCACTCCTCTTTCTTTACAACCCTCTTTCTCATTTCATTTCTCAAAATCTTCTTTCCAAGCAAGAGAGAGAGAGAGCACCATACGTATGAGCCATTCCCAAACCTTCCAAGAGAACCACAAGTGTGGCCCACCTCTTCCAACCCTTCCATCTTCCATCTCAACCATCCATTCCTCATCTCCTCCATTGAAATCGAAGCCAAGGAGCTAAGGAACTCATAGGAGCAAGAAGATCGAACGGTGGGTGTTTGATAGGAGTAGTTTTTCATGTTTTTAAGAGGGGCCAAGTGAGGCCAACCGATCAATGGTTGGGATCTCACTTGGGGCCCTAAGATGTGGCCGATGGCCCACCTTGATCATCATGATCATTCCATGGTGGGGCCATTCTCCATGGACCCCATCATGATGTTTATTTCCTTGCTTTAGATAGGTCATCTAGACCGTCCATATTGGTGGAGAAATGATCTCCATCGTTGAGTTTCGATTTTTATGGGCCCACATGCTTTAAGGCCATTTGATGTATGATTTATTGCAAGGGAGGGCCCATAGTGGCGGGTCCCTCCATCCTCAATTTCTCTTCCTCTCTCTCTCTCCCTCTTTTCTTCTTCCTTTTGTGTGATGAAATGGCCATGTGGCCCACCCTGTTGGACCCCACCATAAAACATGTTTTGGATCCAACCCATTTGTAGGTGGGGCCCACTTGATATGTATGAATGTTGCACACTGTCAACGTGTAGTGGCCCACCTAGGCGGGGCCACATTGTAGTTTTCATTGAGCCAGAAAACGTACAGCGTCTGGACGTTAGTTTTTTTTAAAAACAAAGATATAAGCTTGGTTCAAGCTTTTGGGTGGACCTCACATATAGGCTTCACTCTGATGTAAGGGTTCGATCCATGCCGTTCATCCCTTTTCCCAACTCATTTTAGGCGTTGAGCCGAAAAATGAGGTCAATCTTCTGATCAGGCGGACCATACCATCAGAAACTGTATTTCCTACTGTTCAAGGTTATTCAAGCCCTCCTTTCTGTTTCTAGACGCCAAAAATATCGGATATTAGACTCATTTTGTGTATTTCAAGGCATAGAGCGCGTTGGACGGAGTGGATTCTCCGGTAGTGGGCCACACACATGAATTTTCTAAGGAAAACAAATAATAAAAAAAATAAAAATCAAGAAGAAAGACGGCGGCCTGGCCTTCTTTTGCCGAGAGAAGCGCAGTGCACACTGCTGGTGTGGCGGGAGGACGATCAGGCAGTACCCACGGCTCCTGCCGTGGGCCCCACCATGATGTGTATTTTTCCATCCAACCCACTCATTCGGTAGGCCACTCCCAGAAGTGGGCCCCCTCCAAGTTTCAACTCCATCCGGACTCGGGTGGCCCACACTCAAACGTGGGATGAACAACGCCATGAAACCCTTTGTGGGCCACGGGAGTTCTGGATCAAGGTGAAATTTGTTTTCACCGTCCAACTGGGCCCACGTGACCTTATGGACGGATTGGATGGTGTATATACATTACAGTGGGCCCCACGTGGGACCCACAATGATTTATGTGTTTTGACCACCGTCCGCCTGGACGGTGGAGCCCACAACTATGTATTTATTAAATCCCACCGTCCAGGGACGGTGGGTGTGAGGGCGTGCGTGTGTGCATGCGTGTGTGTGCGTGGTGCGTGTGCTCTGTGTATATATATATATATATGTATATGTATATTATATATATTATATATCTATATTATTTTAGGATATTTGTGTATACATTATGGTGGGCCGCATGTGGACCCCACCATGATGCACATATGGCATCCAATCCGCCTATCCATTGTGAAATATCATTTTAAAGCATGAGTTAAAGAATGAGGCAGATCTAAACTTCAAGTGAGCCCACTTTGGTATCTGTTTTGTGGCCCACCCTTTTAGGCCCACCTGACTTACTTAAGGCCCATGGGTTAAGGCCCATTGAGCTGTATTAGGGCCTATGGGTTAAGGCCCATTCGATGTACGGATGGGGCCCAATTGGTGTGGCCCATCTGATACACATATGACCCATGAGGTTAGGCCCATTTGATGCACTATAGAGGCCATGTTAGGCCCATTGCAATGCACTTAAAGCCCATTGGTGCGGCCCATTAATGTGGCCCTCTTGATGAATATAAGGCCCATGTGACACGGCCCATTTGATGTATTTAAGGCCCAATGGGATGTACCTAAGGTCCATTGCAATGTGTGATCCCTACATGGTTTATGTAATGATGTTTACGATAGATAATGCCTTGGGAGCGATGTCGGTTTGACGTCCACATCGCACGTATAGTGTTGGTTAAATGTCCGCATTATGACTCTCCTTAGGGCCATCGATAGGTCCGTACTGGTTGTGTAGGTCGTCCATGTCTAGGCCATCTGCGTTGCAAGAGTAGTTCATTACTTTATAACGTGTGTAGTATAGTTCCATGATTCATGATCATACGCATCATATGTATGCATGACATGAGATGTGACTGATCATAGCATATGCCTTCAGGCCGGTTGTTTAGGGGCTCCCGGTTAGGCGGTGTTGCCCTACATGAGCGCACGGTATGCGTAGGATTGCTGCATGATTAGATAGTGTGTTTCATGCATTCGCATTGTGTGATGTGGTTACGCCCTAGCGACATCAGGGCCATAGCCTCCACAAGTGTATTGTGGTTGGCAGGATTGGATACCGGAAATCTTGTTCTACATGGGGTGCTATAGATATCCCTGGGTGAAAGTCCCTAAACCCTTATGGTACCAAGAGGTTGCTCCAACGCCTAGACCGAGTGGGTGCACGAGCGCCGATGGCCGATTACCAGGAGGCTGCGCTTTCCACTGTGTCGTGGTCGGTTGGAAGGGGGGTGCTGCCTACTCGCCCGAGAGGAGGGGGCAATGCTAGGGTCGAGTCCGACCAGCTCGAGGAATGGGTCCGCTTGACGAGCCGAGCCCGATATTGGCCGGGTAGTGAGGTCTCTTCCACTTACCTTATTGCGCGCGCGATGGGCGGCAATCCGGTTTAGAGAGTGTATTAGACCCAGGTGATATCCCGATTTTGATTGATCGATATGTGGACTTAGATGAGGATTTGTATGCTTGAGTTGCATTTCGCATCGCATGGCCTTGGTATGGCCGACATCATTCATGCCTTGCATCGCATAGCCTTGTGGTACGGTAGTGGTATTCATGGACTCGTCAGCATGTTCCGCATTACTCGATACTTCATAATTGCATTACTTACCTTGGCACACACTTTCACCACCCTCAAGCTTTCATATAAGCTTATGCACGACCGTCAGGATGCGTGACGCGGTGACGCAAAGCCTCACTGAGGCAGAGGAGCGCAGCGCATCTTTGAGCTTTTTTTGTTCATTCCCATTGTATTTTCCTTTATGCTCATTGTACTTGTAAAGTTTTTGATCATAGTGGAAATGTGATGGAGTTTTTGGTTGTTGTTTGTGGGTTATGCCTTTGGTTATGCTTATTACAAATTAAACGGATGCTGAAAATCCTCCTTGTAGCATCCCAGGATCGGAACCTGGCGTATGGGCGCTGGGAGCCGAGAATGGGGTTCTACGGAGGCTGTCGGCGCCGGATTCGGCGATCGGGAATTTTGTGAGCCCGGTTTCCGAGTTTGGGGCGTGACAGTTTTTAGTCATTAATGGTCTGTTGTGACTGAAATTACAATGGGTCTGCGATAGCTTTGAGCATGTTCTTTTCCTCTTTATGTTTATGACGTCAGGAAGCCCTGTTGTTCACCATCGTCTCCTGGGCATGGTCGGATGACGGTACCCTTTCCTAACCCTCATAACATGTTGATTAGTTGGTAATTAGTTTAATTCTGTTGTTTGCCTTGCCTCTTGGGCATGGTTTGGTGATGGAATCCATTCTAATTCATATACCTTTCATCTCTTGAAAACTATATCAAAGTCAGTTCATTTAATTCCCATGATTTGTGAAGCAGGCATAAGATCTCTCTGATCTCTATAAGTGGATCCTCTAAATCCCTAGTTTCCTCCTCTGAATTTCTCCTCAGTTTTAGATAATAATTTCACAATTATTCCTCAAATCACAATTGATTTAGAATTCATCTCATTCTAGTTCTAGTTCTAGTTAGTTTCAGATAACGTACAGGTTTCAGTCCCTGTGGATTCGACCTCGGTCTCACCAAGTTTATTACTACATCACAACCCTATACTTGGGGAGTGAACAAGTTTTTGGCGCCGTTCTTGGGACTGATGACTACGATTCTTTGAAATTAATTGGTTTTAGAATTAGTTTAAGATTAGGATTTTACTAACTTTAGTTTTAGATTTTTTTTTTATATTTGATTTTTAGAACTAACTTTCCTGTTTTGTAGGGTCGTTAATAGATCTTCTAACTTGGTAACTTCGTCCTAATTTCTTTACTTTCTTTATTTTTTAGATTAGGTCTTATCCCCTAGATACTAACTTGGGTTGTTTTGTTTTGCAGGGTATTAATGTAGGAACTTCTAAATTGGTAAGATCCTTCTCACTTCTTTTCTGCTTACCTTCCATATTGCTGTATGAATTTTATTTTATTCTAGGATTAGACTCAGAGTTAGGGTTCTACCATGGAAGCGTGGGTACGTGCATATGCTGAGATGGATAGGAGATATTGGGGAATGCCTGAGGATTGTGGAATTCAACGAATACCTCAAGATTTCTCTCCATCAAGAACAGACCTTGAGAACCGACTAGAACGTTATATTCCATCGGTTAATAGGGCCGTATACGATCGTAATTATGGGAATGAGGATTATTATCAACCATCATACTCTCCCATGTATGATCAGTATGACTATAACCAAGTGGAACCATCAAAGCGGGAAGATGAACCAACAACATATTGTAATAATTATTCTCTTGGATATCCTACCTTTGAGAACCAACCAGAAACGATCCAAGAGAACTCATTTCAGCATAACATGGAGTGTCTTGCGGAAATTAGAAAAGTAATGGAAGCACTCAATTCGCGCCTCGAAAGGATAAAGGAAGCTCGCTCATCCCAACTACAATCCAATCCAGAAATACAATGCCAGGAAAGTGATCCTCACTCGCTTTTGACGAAATCTGGAATTTGGAATGAGGAGTTGGATTCCATTAATGAGCATACGGTTCAAATCCCCCATGAGTCGATCTCAATGACTGTTCAAAAGAATGATGGAGATACATGAGTGTCTTTTAAATACAGTGATGATGACACACTTTCCTTACATGATACACAAGATCTCAATGATAAGGTAGATGTTAGTTTATTCGAACCTCAACCGAATTTAGAATGTGAGGAAAGCGATCCCATCCCAAGTGCGCACTGCACAGAATTAGACGATGATGCGTATTGGGATGATGATCATGAATGTTCAGCCCCAGTTCCCCTGGAATTAATCTCAAGTTTGGTCCAGGTCATGATCAAGAAGTGCACGAAGTGAGCGGTCATAATGAGCTACTCCACTCACCTGACATATCTTATTTAAAAGTGGATGAGCTCCTTACAACCAATCCTTCTATCTCTTGTGAGACATGTTTGGACCACTCCCCTAAATTGAATGATGATATAATTCGGGAGATGAACGAGTTACTTGATACGACTCTGGAATTTGAAACCACCCAGTTAAGGTAACCATCTGAACTGTTGAATTTTGACGAGTTCAGGCCTCTTCTGAGTAGTATTAATGAACAGAGTCCGCACATCAATACTTCGTCTACTGACCCTCTATCTGTCTGTGTAGGGCTGAAGCAAGAGAGCGTACCTACGGTTACTTTTAAAGACAATGGATTCCTTGGGCAGATCATCACACACTTCAATGTGGAAAATGAGTCACTCTCAGCTGAATGTCCCAACTCTTTGGATCATTGCTTGGCACACTTTGCAAATTCAAACTATCCCATGATAAGAGACATAGTGAATGCCTTGCAAGACGATATTTCGGTAGTCATTACTGACCGAGAGAACCCTTACTCTGAAGCCCCTCCCTCCCCAGATCCTCACTATTTACCATTAAGGGAGGAAGAGCTAAAAATTGAACCGAAGTCTGATACTTCGGAATGTGTTGAGACTACACCACTTCTTGAAAATTTTTCTCAATTTAATCTACTTGTAGTCTCTGATTTACCATGGGATACTAACTTCGAAACTTCTTTTGTCGCAGGTGAATCGTATATACTCTGGATACTTCAGGCGAATCAACGACAAATTTTTGATGAGGTACATAAGTTTCTCTGGAATGTCATGCTCCAGGGCATCCAAGCTTATTGCAAAAAGGGCTTCTGGATGTTCCTGTTGAGGAACTTACTGAGAAACTTATCACGATATTGGCTGGAAGAGGAACCTTGCGGCATGATCGAGTAGCTTTTCCCTGCTTTCATAGGACTAGAGTAGTTTGTTTTATGTTATTTTAGGATAGACGGTAAACTTAGCGCTCTTGGGAGGCAACCCAACTTTTCATTTCATTTCTTTTTCATAGTTAGTTAGTTCAATGTTTGTGGGTAACATTACTGCAAACCCTCACGAGACTACAACTCGTCCACTAGGGGCAACCTAGGGGTTTAAAGGCTTGTTGCATGCGCTAAATGCAATCGAGAGCACCTGCGAAAGTGGTATAGGTAGGATTTTGTTTTGTTATTTTTGTTGGTTTCACTCTTGTACTGACCTGCTCTCTCCCAGCAATCTCTTGAAAAATCTCTCTCGATTCGTTATCCAGGTACTATCTTCCCATCACTTCTCATTTACTTACGTTGTCCCATGTGCATTGCATGCTTACATCTTTTACATTGAGGACAATGTAGATTTTAGGTTGGGGGTGGGAGATTAGGTTTCCTAATCAGTGTTTTCTTGGTCTTGAGCAAAAATTGTGAAAATTTTTAAATTTTTTTTGGACTTTCTGGTGAATTCGAAGTGATTTGACGACCATCTTTGATTTAGAATTACAAGATATGGAATGTTGGTGATTTACTACTCTTGGATTCAGTTGTCCGTTAGATTTCACAGTTAAGTTTGAATTATTAATCCATGATTAGAAGTTGTAAACATTGATTGAGTCATGATTTCACATGTCACATCTCGCTTACACATTAAGATTTCAGTTTGAAATTGAAGGGTTAATTTGGTGATCAGTAAGCATAGAAGGAACCAACTTGAACAATTGCCCGTCATGATAAATTGAAAGGAAAAGATACCGTTGAAAAAGGTTAGGTGAAGAATCTTCACCATAGGTTTGCTCCCTATAGGTGTGGATTTCATTCCCCATGGATAATATGAGAAAAGGTTTGGGTGTATAGTCTTCGCCATAGGTTTGCTCCCTATAGGTGAGGATTTGATTCCCCTTCTTAGTGTTACTACTAATGGAAAGCTGAAGGAATGGAAAGATGATCTGTGAGGTAAGTTTTGGTTATCACGATTTCTCTTGTTAGTTACCAATAATATCCTGAAATGGAGGATTGAATCTTAATGATCGATAAACCGAGATTACACTATACACCCATGGAACTCAATGTTTGGAATTTTTCTAATTGATGGATTAATACCTTGATCTTGATTATGAACTTTACTGTGCGCATGAGTCTAGGAGAAAGTAATGCCCAACATTCATAAATCTTAGAATTCGAGGATCTGGATTGTTTTTTTCAAAATAAAAATAAAAATCACTTGAGTCTATGAAAATTGTCATGTAATTCTCAACTCATTTTTCGCATATTTTGCTCGGGACTAGCAAAATGCTGGTCGGGGGTTGACAAAAACTTGTTCACTCCCCAAGTATAGGGTTGTGATGTAGTAATAAACTCGGTGAGACCGAGGTCGAATTCGCAGGGACTGAAACCTATACGTAATCTGAAACTAACTAGGGCTAGAACTAGAATAAGATGAATTCTAAATCAATTGTGATTTGAGGAATAATTGTGAAATTATTATCTAAAACTGAAGAGAAATTCAGAGGAGGGACACTAGGGATTCAGAGGATCCACTTATAGAGATCAGGGAGATCTTATGCCTGCTTCACAAATCATGAGAATTAAATGAACTGACTTTGATATAGTTTTCAAGAGATGAAATGTATATGAATTAGAATGGATTCCATCACCAAACCATGCCCAAGAGGCAAGGCAAACAACAAAATTAAACTAATTACCAACCAATCAACATGCTATGAGGGTTAGGAAAGGGTACCGTCTCCGACCATGCCCAGGAAACGATGGTGAACAACAGGGCTTCCTGACGTCATAAACATAAAGAGGAAAAGAACATGCTCAAAGCCATCGCAGACCCATTGTAATTTCAGTCACAACAGACCATTAACGACTAAAAACATTCCCTTAAAACCACACTGAAATCAACATCAATTCAGTCTTAAACAAAAGGTACAAACAACAGGTCCTCCCATCACGCTACAAGCTTCACCTCTTAGCCCTAGCTAAGAGGTTTAGCCACACATGAGTGGACTAGATCTCATGAATCTAGAAAAAAAATAAAAATAAAAATAAAAATAAATAACAAATAAATTTCTCCCTGCTCCACGTCTCCCTTCCAGATTCCAGCCGTCAGCCGTAGATGATCCTTTCTCACCTCTCTCTCTTTCTTTTTTATAGCAGGGAAGGTCTGTCGAGAGGAGAAAACTCCCTGCAAAAGTTTCCCACACGCAGCTACAGTCGGTGCAGAAGTTCTGTACTTCCCTGCGTAAGTCTTGTTACGCAATCACTAAGACATCGCCAAAGTACCTGCTTTCCATCATTTCTTCCCAAAAGAATAACGTCCTCTGAGACGTTTTAGGGTCGTCTTCATGATGAATGGATCAGATCTTGCATCTGATCAAAACTGTGATCGCATAAACTTCCTCAAATAGTGTCAGGTTCGGACGCGGAAACAGGGCCCTACATAACTGAGGTTACGCTGCGATGTTGGTGGGGCCATGATCAGTGTCGGATGACAAATCCGCACCGTCCATTGTTCTCTAATTGAAAAACCGTCCAGGAAGGGATGGTTTCTTATTGGTTTAGCTGTGGCCTACAAAATCTAATACTCCACCGTCCGTCTTGCTTTTGGACTATCAAAAACATATCTCTGACATATTTTGCAATTTCACCACCTACACCTGAGTAATAGAGGCCTTGTGATTGTCATGAACGGGTTGGATTGTTCATATGGACAATGGGTGGGGTCCACTACGTAAAAACCGGCGGACGCGGTGCGTCCGTTGTTTGAAACAGAGAAGGAGAGGAAGATGAGTCGGTCAGCGCAGTGCTGACCGACTTCCCTTGTTCGATGCACGGCGCCTGCACGTGGGCTGTACACACGCACATGCAAGGTGGGTCCCATCTTGATGTATTTGCAAGATCCAATCCATCCATCTACTTTCTCACCTCATTCAAACAGTTGATACCAAAATTAAGGCATATCCAGATATCATACAGGCCCCAAATCAGAGTTTTATTGGCTGATCTATCGCTTCTAGGGAGATCCACGGGCTGAATTTTGACGTGTACGGTTAATTTATGGCCCTCAGGCCATATCTGAAATTCAAAGCAGATCAGATGGTGGGAACTCCTCAATTTTGCATTATGTACCAATTTCGGGCTACTTGAGCTTCAGTTTCTCGATTTTCTCGGGTCTCTGGCGTGTAATTCCATTGATCTTAGTCCCCTGGGGTCCGTCCCTTGCTCTGGTGAATTCTGAGCGTCAAATCCACACTTTTAGTGCTCTTATACAATCAAAGCTCCTAAATATACCCTGTATCACGAACACAGTTAAACCCGAACATTAAACAATATTATGCATGTAAATCCAGGCAATAAATGGGGTCTGATATGTAATATTTGACCCTCAACATTTTCCACGTTAAATCTTTGTGTTCTCTTATGTTCACTTGGTGCTCTTGGATTGCTATCCTAGATCCATCTCTGTGTGATTCCGCAGTCTAAAACCCAACAAGTGGTATTAGAGAAATTGTTAGGACACAGATTTGAATATGCAGGATTAACATTAATGAGAAGCACTAAGTATGATATTGAGAAGTACTCAAGCAAAAATAACTTTGAGTTATGGAAGATCAAGATGATTAGTTCCTTAACTAAGCAAGGTGAGGATGATACTCTTCAGGAAAGAAAATCTACTATGACTAATGAAGAATGGAATACTCTTGATAAAAAGGCCTTATCATCAATCCGTTTATGTCTTACGGATGAGGTTCTGTACAATGTTTTGAGAGAGAAAACTGCGGCTAGCTTATGGGCGAAGTTAGAAGATATCTATGCGAAAAAATCTTCTGAAAATTGCCTACACTTGAAGTTACAGTGATATACCTTCAAGATGGCAGAGGGTGGAGATTTGAAGGCCCACATCATCAACTTTAATAAATTGATTTGCAAAATCTGGATATGGAGGAAGTGATCAAAGATGAGGAACAAGCATGTACGTTGTTATATTCTCTTCCGACATCGTATGAGTCATTGACGGACACAATGTGCACCGTAAATAAAACCCTAAGTGTCGACACCGTTACCTCAGCCCTTCAAGGGAAGGCCATGAGAAGGCTAAACGGCGGCATAGGGACATCTTCCGATATACTGTTTACGAGGGAAAGAAATATTGAGTGAGGTACAGGATCTTCAAGACCTAGATCTAAATGCAAGGGCAAGGGCAAAGGAAAACTAAAGTGCCGAAACTGTGAGATGAATAAACACATGAAGAAGGATTGCACAAATTCTAAAACAAAGAAAGAAAACTCAAAAGCTTCTTCCAGGGAGGCCAATGTTGTCACATTTGATGAAAAAACAAGTGGAGGTGATGTTCTGTTTGTGTCTATGGTCGGACACTTACATGGCAATCGTAGAGATGAGTGAATCCTTGACACAGGAGCATCATATCACATGACTCCTCATCGGAGTTGGTTCGCCAGTTACAAGGAATGCGATGGTGGACAGGTCTTTATGAGCAATGACAATGCCTGTAATGTTGTGGCTATTAGTATAGTGAGCATCAAGATGTTTGATGGGATGGAACGTACCTTGACTGTTGTCAAGTGTTCACTCCCCAAGTATAGGGTTGTGATGTAGTAATAAACTCGGTAAGACCGAGGTCAAATCCACAGGGACTGAAACTCGTACGTATTCTAAAACCAACTAGAACTAGAACTAGAATGAGATGAAATCTAAAACGAGTGTGATTTGAGGAATAATGGTGAAATATTAATCTAAATTTAAAGAATTCAGGGAAAGAAAACTAGGGATTCAGAGGATCCACTTGTAGAGATCAGGGAGATCTTATGCATGCTTCATGGATATTAAACTGAACTTACTTGATGTAGTTTTTAAGAGATGAAATGTATATGAATTAGAATGGATTCCATCACCAAACCATGCCCAGGAGACAAAGCAAACAACATAATTAAACTAATTACCAACCAATCACATGTATGAAGGTTAGGAAGGGTACTGACATCCAACCATGCCCAGGAGACGATGGTGAACAACAAGGCTTCCTGACGTCATAAACATAACAAAACAAAAGAAATACTCAAAGCCTTCGCAGACCCATTGTAATTTTAGTCACAATAAACCATTAAAAACTAAGAACATTCCATTAATAATCAACTAAAATCAAACTTAGTTCAGTGTAAATAAAAAGCACAAGCAAAGAGTCTCTCATCAAGCTACAGGCTTCACCTCTTAGCCCTAGCTAAGAAGTTCAGCCAGACATGGATGGGCTGGATCTCTAATAATAAAATAAACAAATAAAAATAAAAAGAAAAAGAAAGAAAAGAAAAACAAACTTCTATCCTTCTGTCTCTCTCCCGTCCCAGCCATGCATGAAATCTTCTCTGACATCTCCTGTCTTTTATAATACTACCAAGGTCGGTGGAGAGGCTAGAGTCGACGCGTAATAACCTTTCGCAGCAACAACTGCGTAATACTTACTGTGACCAAATTCGGGGCATCCAAACTCCTGATTTTCTTGCCTGTTATCAGTCAAATCAACTTCTCCTGGGATGTTTTTGAATGCTCTGTATGATGGACGGATCAGATCTTCCATCCGGATGGTGGCCAATGATCGTGCACTAATCCCAAAGTCGGTCGGTTTCGGACGCTCAAATAGGGCCTGCGTACGCTGAGTTACGCTGTGACATTGGTGGAGCCCACTTTGCTTTTACTTTGAGAAATCCACTCCGTTCATTAGCTCTGTGAAGCTGATTTAGGAGATTATTCCAAATTTGAAGCGGATCTGAGCTTTTTGTGGGCCACCACGTGGATCAACGTCTGGCAAAAGATCCAACCCTAGCACTCTTATCTGTATGGATGGTTGCAAGGTAATAGAAGGTTTTGGTCAGAATTTTTCTCTGGATGCAATGGTCGGTTAGGATCAATGTTTTTGATGAAGGGTGGGGTCCACTATCAAAACCGAGTAAACACGTACGTCAGCATGAATTATTTGGAAGCTTTCTTTAAAAAAATAGGTGGGCCCACTTCTGATGATAGTCTCTGGGATCTACTCCGTCCACCGTCTTTGTCCCACTATGTTATGATACGGGATAAAAGATGAGGACGTGTCATAAGTCAGGTGGCCCGCACCATGGAAATTGACAATGACCCTTAAATCTATTTGGGTGAACAGTGGCATGCATATTTCTAGCTCTATTTACGGATTTGCCATCAATTCTTCAATCATCTTCCGACGTCTGTTATATCAGAGTGCACTGTCCAAATTTCCTGAAATTTGATGGGTGTCTCCCATTTTTTATGCTCTTTTCATCGGTTCAGTTTGGGTCCCGATCTCCCAAGGATGACCAAGATGCTTTCTTAATGGTTTTTGTCTGATCTTGCCCATCGGGTTACTTATACACTGATCCAAGGGCTGAATTTTGACGTGTACGGTTAATTTATGATCCTCGGGCCAGATGTAAAGTTTCGAGACGAAAAGATGGTGGAAACCCTGTGAACTTGCATTTCGGACAACTTTTGGGCTTCTTTAACCTGAATGACTTGATTTTCTTAGATCCTTGGTGTGTACATTCTTCAGTCTTGATCTCGTGGAGTCCCATCCATTGCCTTGGTTATTTTAGAATGTTAAATCCATGCTTTTAGTGGTCTTTTTCAATCATGGCTCCTAAATACACCCTGCATCACAAACACGACTAAATCGGGTTGTTGAAGGATATCATGTTCGTAAATCCAGGCAATAATTAGGGTCTGATATGCAATATTTGACCCTCAACACAACCCCCAACCAGCATTTTGCTAGTCCCGAGCAAAGTATGCGAAAAATAAATAGAGACTTACAGGACAATTTCTATAAATTCGAGTGATATTTCGAAAAACAATTCAAATACCAGACTTCTAAGATTCGTGAATGTTGGGTATTACTTTCTCCTGGATTCAAGTTCACGGTAACTTCATAATCAAGTTCAAATATTAATCCATTAACTAGAATAATTCTAAACATTGAGTTCCATGGGTGTATAGTGTAACCTCAGCTTGTCAACATTAAGATTCAATTCGTTATTTCAAGATATCATTGGTAACCAATAAGAAAATTCATAACCACCAACACCTAAACCAGAACTTGCCTCACAGATCATTCTTTCATTCTACCAACTTTTGATTGTTCTATTAAAAATAACGCCAAGGAGGGGAAATCAAGTCCTCACTTATAGGGAGCAAACCTATGGTGAAGACTGAACACCCAAACTTTTTTTTACATGAATGAGATCCACACCTATAGGGAGCAAACCTATGGTGAAGATTCTTCACCTAACCTTTTTCAAAGGTATTTTTTTCTTTCAATTGATCATAATAGGCAATTTTTCAAGTTGGTTCCTTCCATGCTTACTGATCACCAAATTAACCCTTCAATATTAAACTGAAATCTTAATGTGTACGCGAGATATGACATGTGAAATCATGACTCAATTAATGTTTAAAACCTCTAACCATGGACTAACAATTTAAATTTAACTGTGAAATCTAACTAAGAACTGAATCCAAGAGTCATAAATCACCAACATGGCCGTCAAAAATCACTTCGAATTCACAAGAGATTCTCAAAAATTTTTAAAAAAATTTTCACAATTTTTGCTCAAGAAAAAGAAAATACTGATTAGGAAACCTAATCTCCCACCCCCAACCTAAAATCTACATTGTCCTTAATGTAAAAGGTATGAGCATACTATTGACATGGGACAACGGAAGTAAATGAGAAGTGATGGGAAGATAGTACCTGGATGACGAATCGAGAAAGACTTTCCAAGGATAATAACGTAAAAGCGGATCAGCAAAACAAAAATAACCAAAATAAAATCCTACCTATACCACTTTCGCAGGTGCTCTCGATTGCATTTAGCGTATGCAACAAGCCTTTAAACCCCTAGGTTGCCCCTAGAGGACGAGTTGTAGTCTCGTGAGGGTTTGCAGCAATGTTACCCACAAATATTGAACTAACTAACTAGAAAAATGAAATGGAATGAAAAGCTGGGTTGCCTCCCAGGAGCGTTAAGTTTACTATCTATCCTAAAACAACATAAAAAAACTACCTTAGTCCTAAGAAAATAGGGAAAAAAAACTACTCAGTCATGCCACACAGTTCCTCTTCCGGCCAATATTTGGATAAATTTCTCAGTAGATTTCTCAACAGGATCATCCAAAAGCCCTTTTTGCAATAGGCTTTGATGCCCTAGAGCATGAATGGTTAGAGAGACTTATGTACCTTAGCAGAAATTTGTCGTTGATCCGCCTGAGGTATCCAAAGTATATATGATTCACCTGTGTCAGAAAAAGTCTCAAAGTTAGTATCCCATGGTGAATCAAAGACTACAGGTAGATAAAATTCAGAAAAATTTTACTACAGGTAGATAAAATTCAGAAAATTTTTCGAGAAGTAATGTAGTCTCAATGCATTCCGAAGTTCCAGGCTTCTGTTCAATTTTCAGCTCCTCTTCCTTTAGTGGTAAACATTCAGGGTCTGGGGAAGGAGGCGCTTCAGAGTGAGGGTTCTCTCGGTCAGTGATGATTACCGAGATGTTGTCTTGCATGACATCCACTTTTTCTTTTAACATGAGATCGTTTGAATCTGCAAAGTGTGCCAAACAATCATCCAAAAAGTTGGGAAGTTCAGCTAAGCGTGACTTATTTTCCACGTTGGAGCTCGTGATGATCTGTCTAAGGAATCCATCATCCTTGAAAGTGGATGGAGGTACGCTCTCTTGCTCCAGTCCTGCATAGACAGATTGAGAATCAATAGGGGAAGCATCGATGTGGTCACTCTGTTCATTGAAACTACTCAATCGAGGCGTTGAATTGTCTAACGTGTACAGTTCAGATGGTGGCCTCAATTGAGTGGTTTTAAATTCCAGGGTTGTAGCGGGCAACTCGTCCTTCTCCTGAATCATATCATCATTCAATTCAAGGGAATCGTCCAAACATATCTCACAGGAGATAGACGGGTCGGTTGTAAGGAGCTCATTCACTTGTAGATCAGACATGTCAGGTAAGTGGAGTAGCTCATTATGACCGTTCTCTTCATGTACTTCTTGATCATTGACCTGGACCACACTTGAGATTAACTCCAGGGGAACTGTGGCTGCACATTCAGGATTGCCATAATATTCATCGTATTCTAGTTCAGCGCAGTGCACATTTGGGATGGGATCACTTTCCTCACATTCTACACCTAGAACGGGTTGAGGTTCACATAAACTAACCTCTTCTTCATCATTGGAATCTAGTGTGTCATGTGAGTGAAGTGTGTCATCATCATTATATTTGAAAGACAGCCATGTCTCTTCCCCATTCTTTTGAACAGTCATCGAGATCAACTCATCGGAAAATTGAACTACATGCTCGTTAACGTAATTCAACTCTTCATTCCAAATTCTAGAGTTTTTCAAAAGCGAGTGAGGATCACTTTCTTTGTATTTTATTTCTGGATTGGGTTGTGGCTGAAATGAACTAGCCTCCGTTATTTCATTAGAAGTAGGGAATCCAAAGGAATAATCAACAGGATCAACGGGTTGCGGTTGGGATGAATTAGTCTCCATTAGCCTATCAAGGCGTGATTCAAGTGCTTCTACTAATTTCCTCATGCCAGTAATATAGTCTGTGTAACTCGGATATGACTCCTCTTGGATCATTTCTGGTGAATATTCAAAAGTGGCTGATCCACGAGGGTTCTTACCACGTTGTTTTACTGACTCAACCTCGACATATATCTGTTTCCACTGATCAAAACCATATGGGTCATCTGTCGGGAGTTGATACGTGTCATCATTCCAATAATCACGTACTGTTTTCTTAACTCGTGGAATACAATTATTCTCCTGCAGATAATCACCGAAAGACTTCTTAATCGGTGGAGCATCATATTCTGATTGATTCTCGAAGAAATTTTCAGAAAAATTTTGAGGCGTATGTTGTTTTCCATAAGCTATCTCAACATACTGTCGTGCCCACTCATTCATATACATGGTGAAACCCTAACTCTGAATCTAATCCTAAGTAAAATAAAAGAAAAGATCCTACAGCAGTATGGAAAGTAAGAGAGGGAGAAGTTAGAAAAAAAGTACCAAATGAGAAGTTCCTATGTTAAGATCCTGCAAAAGAAAACAAAACAAGTTAGTTTCTAAAACTAATAAGTCTAAGATTAGAAGATTTCTAAAAATAAAACCTTAATTCTAAAAATAGAAAAAGTAAAGAAATTAGAAAGATATCACCCAATTAGAAGTTTCTATCTTAGAATCTTACAAAACAAGAAAACATGTTAGTTTCTATAAATCAGAAAAACCTAAACCTAAAGTTAGTAAAATCCTAATCTTAATCTAATTCTAAAACCAATTAATTTCAGAAATACGTAGCCAATCAGTCCCAAAGAACGGCGCAAAACTTGTTCACTCCCCAAGTATAGGGTTGTGATGTAGTAATAAACTCGGTAAGACCGAGGTCGAATCCACAGGGACTGAAACTCGTACGTATTCTGAAACCAACTAGAACTAGAACTAGAATGAGATGAAATCTAAAACGAGTGTGATTTGAGGAATAATGGTGAAATATTAATCTAAACTTAAAGAATTTAGGGAAAGAAAACTAGGGATTCAGAAGATCCACTTGTAGAGATCAGGGAGATCTTAGCCTGCTTCATGGATATTAAACTGAAATTATTTGATGTAGTTTTCAAGAGATGAAAGGTATATGAATTAGAATGGATTCCATCACCAAACCATGCCCAGGAGATAAAGCAAACAACAGAATTAAACTAATTACCAACCAATCACATGTATGAAGGTTAGGAAGGGTACTGACATCCAAACATGCCCAGGAGACGATGGTGAACAACAAGGCTTCCTGACGTTATAAACATAACAAAACAAAAGAAATACTCAAAGCCTTCGCAGACCCATTGTAATTTTAGTCACAACAGACCATTAAAAACTAAGAACATTCCATTAATAATCAACTAAAATCAAACTTAGTTCAGTGTAAATAAAAAGCACAAGCAAAGAGTCTCCCATCAGCTATTGAGCTTCACCTCTTAGCCCTAGCTAAGAAGTTCAGCCAGACATGGATGGGCTGGATCTCTAATAATAAAATAAACAAATAAAAATAAAAAGAAAAAGAAAGAAAAGAAAAACAAACTTCTATCCTTCTGTCTCTCTCCCGTCCCAGCCATGCATGAAATCTTCTCTGACATCTCCTGTCTTTTATAATACTACCAAGGTCGGTGGAGAGGCTAGAGTCGACGCGTAATAACCTTTCGCAGCAACAGCTGCGTAATACTTACGCAGCCAAATTCGGGGCATCCAAACTCCTGATTTTCTTGCCTGTTATCAGTCAAATCAACGTCTCCTGGGATGTTTTTGAATGCTCTGTATGATGGACGGATCAGATCTTCCATCCGGATGGTGGCCAATGATCGTGCACTAATCCCAAAGTCGGTCGGTTTCGGACGCTCAAACAGGGCCTGCGTACGCTGTGACATTGGTGGAGCCCACTTTGCTTTTACTTTGAGAAATCCACTCCGTTCATTAGCTCTGTGAAGCTGATTTAGGAGATCATTCCAAATTTGAAGCGGATCTGAGCTTTTTGTGGGCCACCACGTGGATCAACGTCTGACAAAAGATCCAACCCTAGCACTCTTATCTGTATGGATGGTTGCAAGGTAATAGAAGGTTTTGGTCAGAATTTTTCTCTGGATGCAATGGTCGGTCAAGATCAATGTTTTTGATGAAGGGTGGGGTCCACTATCAAAACCGAGTAAACACGTACGTCACTGACGTTTTGCATGAATTATTTGGATGCTTTCTTAAAAAAATAGGTGGGCCCACTTCTGATGATAGTCTCTGGGATCTACTCTGTCCACCGTCTTTGTCCCACTATGTTATGATACGGGATAAAAGATGAGGACGTTTCATAAGTCAGGTGGGCCGCACCATGGAAATTGGCAATGACCCTTAAATCTATTTGGGTGAACAGTGGCATGTATATTTCTAGCTCTATTTACGGATTTGCCATCAATTCTTCAATCATCTTCCGACGTCTGTTATATCAGAGTGCACTGTCCAAATTCCCTGAAATTTGACGGCTCCCGTTTTTTATGCTCTTTCCATCGGTTCAGTTTGGGTCCTGATCTCCGAAGGATGTCCAAGATGCTTTCTTAATGGTTATTGTCTGATCTTGCCCATCGGGTCACTTATACAATGATCCAAGGGTTGAATTTTGACGTGTACGGTTAATTTATGATCCTCAGGCCAGATGTAAAGTTTCGAGACGAAAGGATGGTGGAAACCCTGTGAACTTGCATTCTAGACAACTTTTGGGCCTTTTTAACCTGAATGACTTGATTTTCTTAGATCCTTGGTGTGTACATTCTTCAGTCTTGATCCCGTGGAGTCCCATCCATTGCCTTGGTTATTTTAGAACGTTAAATCCATGCTTTTAGTGGCCTTTTTCAATCATGGCTCCTAAATACACCCTGCATCATAAACACGACTAAATCGGGCCATTAAAAGATATCATGTTCGTAAATCCAGGCAATAATTAGGGTCTGATATGCAATATTTAACCCTCAACATCAAGCACGTTCCTGATATGAAGAAAAGTTTGATTTATCTCAGTACACTCGAGGCTATAGGGTGCAAGTTCACTTATATTGATGGTGTCATTAAAGTTTCAAAAGGGGCACTGTGGTTATGAGAGCTCAAAGGCACGGAAACCTTTATAGGTTGATCGAAAATACTTCAGCAGGTGGAGCGACAACGGTTGTTGTAGATTCCACGTCTATACGTATGTGGCATGCTCGTCTGGGCCATATGAGCGAGCGGGGCATGAAGGTACCATCTGATCGTTGTTTGATTCTAACTTTTAAAAATTTTGATTTAGATATATGCGACCATTGTATATATGGTAAACAATCTAGATTATCTTTTAAATTTGTAAAACATGTATGTAAGGGAGTGCTTGATTATGTGTACTATGACGTATGGGGGCCGTCACCAGAGGTTTCAATTGAGGGTTCGTTATGGTTTGTTTAATTCATTGACGACTACTCCAGGAAAGTTTGAATTTACTTTATAAAACGTAAATCCGAAGTTTTCACTATATTCAAACAATGGAGGACAATGATGGAAAAACGGTCAGAGCGAAAAATAAAGGTTTTAAGAATTGACAGTGGTGGAGAATTTACTTCTACTAAGTTTAATGAATATTGTAAGGATAAAAGGATCATTAGGCACAATATAGTGCGCCACATGCCCGAACAAAATGGTGTAGCCGAGCGGATGAATCCGACTTTATTGGAGAGGGCCTGATGCATGCTAAGTAATGCTGCGTTAGGCAATAACTTATGGACTGAGGCCGTTAACATGATTTACTATTTGGTGAACCGGTCTCCTTCTATGACAATTGAATGTAAAATCCCAAAGGAAGTATGGAGTTGTCAAAAGCTGGACTACTCAGATTTGCACATATATGGTTGTGAGGCTTACTCTCATGTACCGTCAGTTGAGAGAGATAATGATGTAGAGCGGGTCGCAGACAGTTTCATGGCCAAGATGGATCAGAAAAGGCCCGGTCGGCGACAGAAGTGATCCAGACCATCGGACCTTAAATCGGGCATATCTCACAATCCGGAATGAGTTACCTGACGCAAAAGATATGATTTTGGGGGTAGAACGAGCTACTTTAGCCAACCAACCCAGCTACGCTGGGTTGCAGCGCTCGGAATTGCAAAAAACCCCCGGATCAACGGTCGTTTCCCTGCTTTAATTTCGTTTTTACTATAAATAGTAAGTTTTAGTTTGATTATAACTCTTCATCCATCGGGCTTTAGGAGTTGCGCCCAACGTGGAAAGAGCTTAGAATAATTAGGAGAACAGTTTGGTGAAGCCAAATAGGACACTTACTATTTTTGGCTGAAAACCTTGCGCACTAGTAGACATCACGATCGTCTATAAATAATAAGTTTACTATTTATAGTAAGTCACGATTTCTAGGAGTTTAAGTTGTAGTTTGATTCTGATTTCTTTCCCATTGCTTGGTACCCCTATTTAAAGGGTTGTGAACTCGTTTTTTTTCATTCATTAATCAATTTCGAATTTATTAGAATTTATTTCTATTTTATGCTTTCTTTCCTTGTGGATTCGAGAAGTCTCTGTGAGGAGTCCAGAGAAGTTCCGTGGATTCGGAATACTTATCCTCTTGAGGAAGACGGTGCTCGACCTCACGTCCTCCCCTACGTCAGTTTGGTATCAAAGCGAGGTTTCTCCTCGGATCGATGACATCTAACGACGGGTCGGGCAACAATCTCATGGGCGGTGCTCCAGGGAATTTACTTTTAACGGCGACAACTTTTAAAGTAGCACAACAAGAGAATCGGCAAGCCATGCAAGGGCTGCAGGCTTCCATCAACCGCATAGCGGATCTCTTGGCGGAAAACCTAAGGCAACTTCATATTCCTGGTGGTAATCCTCCACCGCCAATTGCTGAAACTCGTAATTGCCCTGATCACAGGATAGTACCGACAGTGCATCCAAGGGTCATTCCTGAGGAAGGGGGCTCTAGTGAGGAGGAAATCAACGACATAATCTTCCAACACGCCAGACCTGGCAACAATCGAGTAGATTGAACGGATCGAGAATTTAAGATGTGAGTTGATATTCATAGCTTCAATGGCTAACTACACATTGAGGATTTCTTCGATTGACTTTCTGAAGTTGAGCAATTTTTTGACTATATGGACATCCCTGAAGCAAAGAAGGTCAAGCTTGTGGCCTACAAGCTGAAATGAGGAGCTTCAGCTTGGTGAGAATAATTGCAACTCACGCGAACCAGGCAGACGAAAGCACTAATCCGCACATGGCAGCAGATGAAGCAGCTACTATGTGCCCGATTCCTCCCTAGCGATTACGATCAGGTATTATTCCAACAATACCAAAATTGTCGACAGGGTAGTCGGTCGGTGAGAGAATACGCAGAAGAGTTTTAGCGCCTGACGGTGCGTAACGATTTGGTCAAGACTGAATCGCAGCAAGTCGCCTGATTCAACAGTGGATTGCGTATGACTACCCAAGATCGAGTCCAGATGCAGTCTATCTGGACGATGAATGATGCGATCAAGTTGGCTACTCGAGCAGAAGCGCAACTTGAACGTCCTAACACACGGACCTATCCTACTGCAAGGATCCCTATGGTAGGTCTGCCCCAGGGAACTGCACAGCCCAAGGGGAAGGAGCCCGTATGAGCACGTACTCAACATCCTACATCTGAGAACCGAGATCAGGCTAGACCCCAAAGGGGCATATCGACTGCTACTGGTCCAAGTAGAATCCCGAACCCCTATGCTCGGCCAAGGCCCAACAACTGCTATCGTTGTGGCCAACCGGGCCACCTATTAAATACTTGTCCCCAGCGAAAAGTGGCAAATCTCACCATCAATGATGGTAGTACTGATA
Source organism: Magnolia changhungtana (assembly GCA_030180095.1). Classification (NCBI taxonomy): domain Eukaryota; kingdom Viridiplantae; phylum Streptophyta; class Magnoliopsida; order Magnoliales; family Magnoliaceae; genus Magnolia; species Magnolia changhungtana. The sequence continues at coordinate 2,526,938 of JASAUF010000671.1, forward strand.
ACACTTATGAAGATCCAGATATTGAAGAACAAGAGCATACCACCGAGGACGAGGCAGATGATTCAAGTTGGGTTCAGCAAGATCACGGCGAGTCGCTTGTCGTGAGGCGACTATTATATGCGCCAATAAAAGAAGTGCATTCATAGCAGCATAACATCTTCCGCACTAGGTGTACGGTGAATCGAAAGGTTTGTGACGTGATCATTGACAGTGGGAGCAGCGAGAACATCGTATCAAAGGTCATGTTGGAAAAATTGCAATTGAAAACGGAGTGTCATCCCTCTCCATATACAATCGGTTGAATAAAAAAGGTCAGCGAAACAAAGGTAACTGAACGGTGTACCATATTCTTTTCAATTGACAAACATTATAAGGTTGAAGTAGTATGCGATGTGGTTGACATGGAAACATGTCACATACTACTCGGTCGGCCCTGATAATCTGACCGTGACGCTACTCATAAAGGGCGAGATAACATATATATCTTCGTCAAGGATGGCCGGAAGACCATATTGGCCCCTATGGATCCAGAGGGACCACCTGAAACTTCTAAAGTGGATGGCTATTTTCTCTTAATCATACGGGACTTCGTGGAAGAATCCAAAGAGACAGGATAGACTTATGCATTAATTGTAAAAGGGGAAGAACTCGAGCCTAACATCATCCCTGAAAGACTAAGGCCCCTGCTGCATGAATTCAAAGAAATCTGGCCTGATGACCTTCCTGATGGGTTACCCCCCATGCGGGATATCCAACACCATATCGACTTTGTCCCTGGGTCCAGTTTACCTAATCGTCTTCATTATCGAATGAGTTCGAATGAGTGCGAGATTCTGCAGGGACAAGTAGAGGAGTTGATCCGTAAGGGTCTTATTCGAGAAAGCATGAGTCCATGTGCCGTATCAGCTTTATTAACTCCAAAGAAAGATGGGAGTTGGCGCATGTGTGTCGACAGCCGAGCCATCAACAAAATTACCATAAAATACAGGTTTCCTATACCACGGTTGGACGATATGCTGGACATGTTAGAGGGTGTAAAATATTCTCTAAATTGGACCTAAGGAGCGGCTACCATCAGATTCGAATACGGCCAGGTGATGAGTGGAAAATGGCCTTTAAGACCAAGGAAGGATTATACGAATGGATGGTCATGTCATTCGGTCTTTCGAAGACGCCTATCACATTTATGAGATTGATGAACCAAGTTCTGAAACCTTTCATTGGGCGGTTGGTTGTGGTTTATTTCGATGATATTTTGATATACAATCAAGACGAAACCGCCCATATGGAACACCTCAAGAAGGTCCTTCAAGTGCTCACTAAAAATAAATTGTATCTCAATTTAAAAAAGTGCAGCTTCGTGACTGATAGCCTATTGTTTCTGGGTTTTGTCGTAACATCTACGGGTATTCGGGTGGATGAGGAAAAGGTGAAGGCAATCAGAGAATGGCCGGTTCCCACAAATATTCACGAAATGCGAAGTTTTCATGGACTAGCGACATTCTATCGTCGATTCATGAAAAATTTCAGTACCATTGTGTCACCAATCACAGATTGCATGAAGAAAGGACAGTTTCAGTGGACTGACGAAGCCGACAGGAGCTTTGCCGAAATCAAGCGCAAATTATCCATGACCTCGATTTTTGTACTTCCCAACTTTGACAAACTGTTTGAAGTCGAATATGATGCCTCATATGTCAGAATTGGGGAAGTTTTGTCTCAAGAAGGTAGGCCGGTAGCTTTCTACAGTGAGAAACTTAGCGATGCACGCAAGAAGTGGTCTATATATGAGATCGAGTTATACGCGGTGGTTTAGGCACTGCGACACTGGCGACATTATTTGATTCAAAGGGAATTCATACTTTATACGGACCATCAATCTCTCAAATTCATTAATAGTCAAGCTAACATTAACTGTGTGCATGCTAGATGGATCTCGTTTTTGCAGGAATTCACGTTCGTACTAAAACACAAGTCAGGACAACAGAACAAAATAGCCGATGCACTGAGTCGCCGTACAACTTTGTTAGTCACTATGAGCAATAAGGTTGTCGGGTTCGAGCGCCTCAAAGATATATACGCCGATGACGACGACTTCAAGGACGCATGGGTTAGATGCCAAGAAGGTCACCCCGACGACTTACATATGCAAGACGGGTTCCTTTTCAAGGGAAATCGACTGTGCATCCCGAACAGTTCGCTAAGGGAACAGACAATCCAAAAGCTACATGGAGGTGGCCTCAGTGGATACCTTCGGTGAGACAAGACACGAGCTCTTGTGGAAGAACGGTATTACTGGCCGCAATTGGTACGTGTTGTGGGAAAGACAGTCCAATGTTGTTATATTTGTCAGACCGCCAAGGGGCAATCTCATAATATGGGCCTTTACACCTCGTTACCCGTGCCTGATGGCCCTTGAGAGGATTAATCTATGGACTTTGTGCTTGGTCTCCCACGAACACAGCGCGGCATGGATTCGGTGTTCGTGGTAGTAGATCGTTTCTCCAAGATGACACACTTTATTCCATGCAAGAAGACTCTCGATGCAACACATGTGGCGAATCTATTCTTCAGAGAAATTGTGTGGCTACACGGGGTTCCCAAGCCTATTACTTCTGATCGTGACACGAAGTTCATAAGCCACTTTTGACGGACTTTGTGGACTCGATTTGATACGCGACTTCAGTTCAGCAGCGCCTACCGCCCACAGACTGACAGTCAAACTAAGGTTGTGAATCGCACGTTTGGAAACCTCCTTTGATGTATTTCAGGAGAAAAACTGAAGCAGTGAGATTTAGCTTTGTCTCAAGCGGAGTTTGCATTCAACAACATGGTGAACCGCTCGACAAGAAAATCCCCGTTCCAGGTTATTTACGGATGAGTACCTCGCCACACACTAGACCTGGTCCCTCTGCCCAAGCTCCCAGGCATGAGCATTGCAGCAGAACATATAGCTAACAAGATCATGGGCATTCATGCGGAGTTACAAACCAAGCTACACGCCTCGAATGAAAAGTACAAGGAGCAAGCGGATAAGCATCGGTGACAAAAAGTGTTTGAGGTGGCCGATCAAGTAATAGTCCATCTGCGCAAAGAACGATTTTCGGCCGGAACGTATAACAAGTTGAAGAATAAAAAGATTGGACCGGTACCAATCATCCGAAAGATCAATGACAATGCTTATGTTGTTGATCTTCTAGATGACATGGCGATCTCACAGACTTTCAACGTCGCGGACCTGACCGAGTATCATGAACTAGCGCAAGATGAGAACTTGAGGATGAGTTCTTTTGAAGTGGAGGGGACTGATGTAGAGCGGGTCGCGGACAGTTTCATGGCCAAGATGGATCAGAAAAGGCCCGGTCGGCGACAGAAGTGATCCAGACCATCGGACCTTAAATCGGTCATATCTCACAATCCAGAATGAGTTACTTGACGTAAAATATACGATTTAAGTTTTAGTTTGATTGTAACTCTTCATCCGTCAGGCTTTAGGAGTTGTGCCCAACGTGAAAAGAGCTTAGAATAATTAGGAGAATGGTTTGGTGAAGCCAAATAGGACACTTACTATTTTTGGCCGAAAACATTGCGCACTAGTAGACATCGCGACCGTCTATAAATAATAAGTTTACTATTTATAGTAAGTCACGATTTCTAGGAGTTTTAGTTGTAGTTTGATTCTGATTTCTTTCCCATTGCTTGGTACCCCTATTTAAAAGGTTGTGAACTCATTTTTATTCATTCATTAATCAATTTCGAATTTATTAGAATTTATTTCTATTTTATGCTTTCTTTCCTCGTGGATTCGAGAAGTCTCTGTGAGGAGTCCAGAGAAGTTCCGTGGATTCGGAATACTTATCCTCTTGAGGAAGACGGTGCTCGACCTCACGTCCTCCCTTGCGTTAGATAAGCAAGACCATAGAGCCAAAAAATACATCTTCTTTAGCTATGGTATTAGTGTGAAATGTTATAGGTTATTCGATAAGGTCACACGTAAGGTCATCACTAACCGTGATGTTAGGTTCGATAAAAGATCCTTATTCCACAAGAATGATCAGGATGAGCAAGAGGAACCAGAAAGGTTGATCGTAGACGTCCAAATTTACACAAATGATACTCAGGCAAAGATAAATGTGCAGACAGAGGTACATGAGTAGGTGGGGTAGCCACCTGTGAGAAGGAATCCACCGTGTGATCGCAGGTTACCGACAAGATACAAGGACAGCTCTAATATCGCATATGCCGTCATTACAGATGAGAGGGACCTGTCAACTATTTATGAGGCTCTTGATGAGCCTGATACAGAAAAGTGGAAGGCGACTATGGATGATGAGATAGACTCATTGCACAAAAATCACACACGGAAGCTGGTGAAGCTTCCAGTGGAACGAAAAGCGATTGGATACAAGTGGTTATTTAAAAGGAAATAAGATATATACAAAGCAAGGTTGGTAATGAAGGGGTATGTTTAGAAAGAAGGAATCGATTTCACAGAGATATTCGCGCCAGTGGTTAAACAAGTATCCATCAGATTCGTGTTGACGCTGGTTGCCTAATACGATCTCGAGTTGGAACAGATGAATGTCAAGATTGCTTTCCTGTACGGGTAGTTGGAAGAGCAGATCTACATGAAGCAACCAAAGGGCTACGAAGTTAAAGAGGTAGAAAAATGTTTGTTGGTTAATGAGGTCGTTGTATGGCTTGAAATAGTCGCCTAAGTAGTAGTATAAAAAATTTGATTCTTTCATGTTGAGTCAGAAATTTACTCGGAGTGAATATGATCACAGTGTTTATTACAAGACATTGAGTGATGACAAATTCATCATCCTAGTATTGTATGTTGATGATATGTTGATCGCCTGTCATGATATGTATGAAATCAACGTACTGAAGATTTAGTTATCAAGGACATTCGAGATGAAAGATCTGGGGGTTGCAAAGAGGGTTCTCGGCATAGATAGCAGACTTTGGTTATAAGAGGCAGAATACCTTGAAAATGTGTTGATCAAGTATGGGCTAGACCAGGCAAAGCCAGTAAGCGTTCCCCATGTGGCTCAGTTCAAGCTTTCCTTAGAACAATGTCCTAAATCAAATGAGAAAAAATAGTTTATGTCTCATGTGCCTTATTCGAATGCGGTTGACAGTTTAATGTATGCCATGGTCTGTACGAGACCAGATATTTCATGGGCAGTCGGTGTTGTGAGCAGATACATATTAAACCTCGTCAAACAACATTAGGAAGCGGTAAAATGGCTACTTCAATATATTCGAGGTACAAAACACTATGTCTTAATTTTTGAGAAGGCAGGGGCAAAGTTAGTAGGGTATGTGGATTCAGACTACGCAAGAAGTGTGGATTTCAGAAAGTCAACTTCAAGATACTCGTTTGTACTAGCGGGTGGAGCAATTAGTTAGATGTCGAAGCTTCAATCCGTGGTGACACTTTCCACGACCGAAGCAGAATATATAGCAGTGACGAAAGTGTTTAAGGAATGTGTTTGGTTAAGAGGCATGATAAATCAATTGAGACTTCAGCAGGAGGCCGTGCCGGTTAATTGTGATAGTGAGAGCACTATCAATTTGATTAAAAATTCTATTTATTACTATCGTACTAAACACATTGATGTTTGTCACTATTTTATCCGACATGTGCTTGAGGAAGGAAGCGTAAATCTAGAGAAGATTCACACCAGCATGAATCCATCAGACATGCTCACTAAGGTTGTTCCTACAGAGAAGTTTAAGTTTTGTACAACTTCTCTGGGCTTAGCGATGACGTAATAAGTGGACGGAGTGCACGAAAAGCATTGATGAAGTCATGATGAGAGATAGAGATAAGACAAGAGGACAAGAAGCTACATATTTGAAGATTGAAGATATGGTGGAGATTGTTGTATTCGACGTCTTAAATCTAATAGGATTCTTCGCATATTTTTCGCAAAACTACGAAAGTGTAGGATTTGTTTCCGATTTTGTTTATGATTCTTTTCGATTTTATTTGGAATTCTTTCTACAACTATATATATGAGTGTAAATGGGATTGAGAGGAATTCTAAGGGATTATAAGGCTTTCTAAAAGGGTTCTAGGGTTTCTAAAAGGGTGGAGCAAGGGAAAGATTTGAGGATTGGTCAAGTCTGGTAAGTCTTTCCTCTTTGTAATTTTTGCTTCCATAGTGAAATCTGTCACTTTGTGCCGTGGTTTTTACCCGAAAGGGTTTTCCACGTTAAATCTTTGTATTCTCTTGTGTTCGTATGGTGCTCTTGGATTACTATCCTAGATCCATCTCTGTGTGATTCCGCAGTCCAAAACCCAACAATATATGTTCCTATGAATATATTGAATGTTTCCAAAGCATTCCAATTCATCCCATTTATTCCCATCCAAACAGAATTTGAATTTCAAATGCATTTTATTTAGTCCCGTTCAAATTTATGGTTTTCGCTTGGTCTCCCTTCTAATCCCTTGTTTCAGGGTGAGTGATAGAGAGAGAATATAAGATGATCCACGTTACTACAAATAAGACAAGTGTCACTATCCTATTGGTAGTTAATGAAACACCTGATCCACATGAGCCAATTGAGATGTCCGCGTTTGGCATGCCAAGATTTTTCATGAAGCCTCAGCGTCTATTGAAAGGATTGATTTTGTTTCAAAACTAACACGAAATGCTACCTAGACTCGCATTCCATGCATCACATGGAACATGATGTTCAGGACTGTTGATCTGGTGGGCCATGAAAAATGATGGGCCATGGTGTAAAACGTGTGTTGATTGGTTTGATAGTTGCTTATTTAATTTGTTCTATTGCTTTTGCCCGTCCATTTACTGGCCTTATCTACAACCTCTGAGCTTTCTCTTGCCCCTTCACCGTTGGTTGCTGTTGTGGCTGAAAGTCAGGCGGGTTCAAACTGACCAACCTGTGACCGACCCGACATTGGGTTAGGTTCGAGCAGGATATATCGGGTTCAGTCTCAGGCTTGGGCTATACAAACACCAACATGATAAAACTTGGGTCAGGCTCGGGTTAAGGTCTCGGGTTGCCCAATCCAACACGAACTCGATCAATATATAAGTTAGTTATAAATTATAATTAAGTGTGGATCATCTGTGTTGAAGGCACAGGAAATTTTATTGTTGTCGGGTCTCATTGGTCCACATCATTTCCGATGACTCAAGCTAACAAGATATGTTGGATTTCTCTCTCCCAAATAGATTGCATGCTACACAAGTAACACAACACGACTTTTAAAAGGAGTAGTTGTCCTGCATTTTATCTTGTTTGTTTAGAAAAATAAAGTTCTCTATGATAAAAACTACATATATAATTAATAAAATCATAGGTACAAAAAATAAGACACGTATTGAAATATAATAGACTAATGTAATAATGAAAATATTAGCATGTATGATGTATCCACTCGACCAATCCGACTCAAGCCTGCTTGGGTTGGGCTTGGAGCTTGCTTGGGTTGGACTTGGGTTGAGATTTTCCAACCCGAGGTGAGGTTGGGTTGGGTTGGGTTAGGGTTGAGGTATAGGAACCTCGGGTTGGGCTAGGGTTGAGCACCAACACGACCCAGCCTGCCCGACTTTCAACCCTAGTTTTTGTAGCTATCAACAGGTTCAACTGCCCAACAGGCCTTTATGGCCTAACCTATATAGGCCCGTTGCAATTGTGGAGGGAAAAATGACCAAAATTCCCTTTAACTATATTATCAAGAAAAGGTGGAGCCCATCATTGTGGGCCCATGTGGTGCATGTATCACATCCAACCCTTGGCGACGGACGCGGATTTCCTGCAAAAGCCTTTTGCAGGAAGTTCCTGCGCAAACATGTTGGGTGGGGCCTACCGACATGTTTTTGATAAATCCAATCCGTCCATCCGTTTTTCGATATCATTTAAGGACTTGAGATCAAAAACTAGGTGTATATAGAACTAAACTGGGACACACGAGAGGAAAAAGTGATCATTCAGTGAGCACCGTTGAAGCATTCTTATGCCTAAAAAAATTATTGTATCAGTCTATATTTTTGGTTTTTTCACTTCATCCCATTGACAATGACCTTATAAACGGTTTAGATAACATATAAACATCAAGGTGGAGCCTGGGAAGATTTCAACAGTAGAAATTTCTTTCCCTAATTTTCCCTCTCGTGTGACCCACTTGAGTTTTTTATTCGCCTCATTTTTTGTCGCACGCCCTAAAATGAGATCTCAAAACGGATGGACAAAATGGATTTCTCACATACATTGTAGTGGGCCCCACCCAGATCCTTGCGCAGGAACTTCCTGCGAAAGGTTTTCGCAGGAAATCCGCGTCCCTTCGCGACAGGCGTACCCAACCATGATGATCAAAAGTCTCGAAAAATCAATACCAGGATTATCCAAACTCATCTAAGGGGTCACGTGATGTAGAATATGCCTCTGAGAATCCTCCAACATCACGCACGTGACTTACCTGATAGTTGGACTGACCTGACTTTTGGGGCTTATGCTCATCATCAAGGGATGCACCCCTGTTGGAGGATGTGATGTCACGTGCACACCACGTGAGCTCCCTCAGTGCTAGGGCTCCACAAATTTTAGAAAATAAAACTAAGGGCATTTTTGTCATTTTGCACTCTGTCCATGTCATCATGAGGCCGTTTTATGAATTCACATTGAGGGAGTGAGAAATGTGTCCTCCAGATGGACGTTGACCCTACCACTCTCCATGGTGGCAGGATTTTGTGGGGTCCACCGTGATTTATCCACACTGTCCATCTATTTTGCCAGCTTATTTTAGATCATGAACTCAAAATTAAAGCATGTCCAAAAGCTCAAGTGAACTATGCCACAGAAACAATGGGGATAATGCTGTCCATTACCGAAATTGTTGTGGTAGAGCGTACATTGATGTTTGCTTATCATCTAATCTTTTCATAAGGTCGCAAAGACTTGGAAGAAGGTAAAAATAAATATAAGCTTGATTCAAAACTTTTATGGTCTCTGGTAAGTTTTCAATTGTAGGCATTCAATCCTTACCGTTTCTTGTGGTGTGGTCTACTTCAACATTGGATATGCTTTAAATTTAATTATGCTTGTTAGAGTTGTACACGAACGGAGGTAGCTCGGTTAGCTCACTCAACTTGATTCGGTTCGAAACTGAGTTCGAACCCAGCCGAGCTGATTTTTTGAGCTTGAAACAATTTCGAGTCGAGCTCGACTCGAATTGAACCTCCACTCGAATTGACTTGACGACTTGGTTATTTTGATATTGATGTTGCTCGCCAAGCGTTTGATGAAATGACTCAATAAAGTACCGTTTCGTGTGCATACATTCTCTGCGGGATTATGTAGTAGCAAGGAGGGAATGAATATGAAACAAATCACTACCAAATAATAAAAAATAAAAAATAAAAATTCACACTATAAAACTGCTCTCAAATCATGATCTTGATGTTGCCAGCCTAATGTTTGATGAAATACCTATATGCTATTGTTATTGTTGTGTATTATGTGAAAATTTGAAGATGTACTGTATGTGTTTGAGAAAATACCGCATAGGCTCGAACTCACCTAAGTTGCTGATCGAACCAAGCTGAGCTAGCCAGTTAGGCTCGAGGACTGAGCCTAGCTAAGTTCGAGCTGTGGTTAGCCACTAGCCGAGCTAAGCCAAGCTATGCCAAGCTCGGCTCAATTCGACTTGTGTACAACTCTAATGCTTGTGTTTTAAAATAAGCGGGCAAAATGGATGGACAACATGGATAAAACACATACTTCTCAGTGGGACCCATAAAGTCCTGTTAGCATAGAGAGGTCACCGCTTAATCATATTCCCTATGGTCTTAGCTATATGTGAAGAGATAAAAAGATAAGGACTACTTATAGGCTAGCTTGGCCAGCAACCACACCCCTCCAAAATATTAAGATATCATTATTTTTCATTCCAATGCCTTCTCATACCAGGCTGCGTCTGGCATATTTGGAAAACTAAATAGTACGGCAAAAAATGTTCACCACTACATTATATATTGTACCATACATTCCAAGAAAGGTAATGTGTCTTGTCACCATTGAAAGCACCCTAGATCTATTGTACATCAGTGTCGGTGGCACCAGATCATAAAGCAGTGGACCCCACATAATGGGCAAGAGACTTCACCAAACTGGGGTATTTTCACTCCTCCGGCGTGAAAGAGATATATGTGTGTATACACACATACATAATTATATTATATGTATGTTTGTGTTTGTATATATGTATGTTATGAAAAAAATGGTCGAATTCAATCAGCTGGATGATAAGTTACTGTCCAACCAGCAGAAAGTTCCAAATTTTCATGTGGATGCAACATTCAACCCATCTAGCAGGCTGGGCCCACCACGAAGATGACCTAGTGCAAAAATCTACCCAACTTGCTCATTAGGCAGGTCCCGGCCCGCATAGAAATAATGGACATCCAGTAATTATACATAGCATAAAATGCAGGTGCAACCCACTTTTTTTATTATTTTTTTTTTTTTTACACGCACACCCCACACACGTACGCTGTAGTGGAATTTCACCACCTATGGGTACTCGAACCCTTGACCCCGTGTTGAAACTCCTGAGAGTCTTCCACCCGAGTAAGAGTAAGGACCCAGGTGCAACCCACCTGAATAGTGGATTGAACTAATTTTTCGGAAAGTGATCCTCATGTGGGGGCCCAGCTTTTGAATGATTTGGATGTTGCCCGCATCCACATATGGCAGGATGGAAATTATCTGCTGCTTGGACTATAGTTCAGCAGTCCAACCGGTTGGATGCTCACCATATCTTCAGTTTGTATTCTTTATTAACGAACTGTATGTTTGAATGTACCTAGTCATCTTCCAACATGCTGTCCTTACTGTATGCATTATGTTGCAGTTCAACCACACACACACACACACACACACACACACACACATATATATATATATATATATATATATATATATATATATATATATGGGACCCATGTCCTTTTAACCGTAGCACATTTGCAAATTTTTAAAATTACTTGTAACTTATTAAGTGCATGTGACGCCTGGCTCTGATGGCCCTTCCATCAGAGCCAGGTTATAGTCAACCTTGGATGATGACTTGTATGATGACTTGTAACTTATTAAGTGCATGTGACGCCTGGCTCTGATTGCCGTTCCATCAGGTTGGCCCCACAAAAATCGCCTGGTATAAAGGTCAACCCTATCTACTCATCAAATAGGCTACATGATATAAAATAATTTTCAACCATTGATAAATAGCAAAACATAAATGTGGTCCACATAATGATTACTGTTGCAGAGTTTTCCAAAAGATAATCCATGTGATGGGGCTAGAGCTGTAAACGAACCGAGTTAGCTAGGTTAACTCGCTCGATTCGACTCAAAAAAGCTCGATTCGACTTGGTTCGAAACTGAGTTTGAGCCAAGTTGAGCTGATTTTTGGAGCTCGAAAAAATTTTGAGCCGAGTTCGAGCTTATCCGAGCTCAAATCAACTCGGATTGAACCTCAACTCGAATCAAATTAGGATCGAACCAGTTCGGTGACTCGGTTGTTTTGATATTGATGTTGCTCACCAAGTGTTTGATGAAATGACTCAACGAAGTGTTGTTTTGGGTGCATATATTCTCTGTGGGATCGGCTGGTGGCGAGGAAGGTATGGATATGAAACAAATCACTTTAAAAAAACATTACATGATAAAACTACATAAGTATTTTGATTTTGATGTTGCCGACTGAGTGTTTGATTAAATACATGTAAACTCCTACTGCTGATTAAATACATGTAAACTCCTACTGCTGTTTTGCATACTGTGTGAAATTGAAGGTGCACTCCATGTGTTCGAGAAAATGCTGCACATGCTCGAACTCGGCTTGAACTATCCCGAGCTGTTGACCGAACCGAGTTGAGCTGGCCAGTCAAGCTCGAGGACCGAGCCGAGCCGAGTTCGAGCTGGGGTTAGCTAGTGGCCGAGCTGAGTCGAGCTGTACCAAGCTCAACTCGGTTTGACTCTTGTACAGCTGTAGATGGGGCCAACCATCCAATAGGTCATGGAATTGTCAGTGATTTATGCTTAGGTGAGAAACACTCAACATGCTCTTGGATAGCATATACCTGGGCATAAACTAATTTGATATTTAGATAACCAAATTGAAGTAATTCTCGGTTCATGAAACATTTAAGGGCCCGTTTAGATAGGAAACTGTTCAAGATCGCTAATCAGACTCTTTGCCTTAGAGATCTTACTCATATGACTTGATGGTCTTCGAGATCAGCCTAACGAAGCTGTTGCATGTCTTTTGGTGTTTCTAGGTGTCTCTTGGTGGTTTTTTTTAGTATTTATGAGTATTAGTTGTTGCTTTTGAGTGTTTTTTGGAGTTTACTAGTGTTTCTTAGTACTTTTAAGTGTTTCAGGGTGTTTCTCGATGCTTGTGAGTGTTTAGGAGCAATTAGGTGGTATTGAATTGCATTTAATCAAATTACATCCACTGTTTAAAAACTATTGGAAGGATTGGATTAATCTAGGTATCATTAGGGGTGTAGATCGAGTCGAACTGAGTCGAGCTGGCCTCAGCTCAACTTGGCTTGGCCACTAGCCGACCTCGGCTCGAACTCAGCTCGGCTCGGTTGGGTCAGCAGCTTGGGCCAATTTGAGCCGAGTTTGAGCATGTGCAACATTTCCACAAACACCTGTACTACACCTTCAAAATCTCACTGTATTTAAGACAGCAACAATAGTTTTATAAGTATTTTATCAAACACCTTCTAGGCAACATAAAAATCAAGAAAAAGGGTATTGGTTTCATATACATACCTTCCTTGCCATCAGCCACACTTCGTTGGGTCATTTCATCGAACACTTGGTGAACAACATCAATATCAAAGTTTTTTAGTGCTTTGCATATTTTAGACATTTTTTTTTCCTTTGTATTTTAGGTGTTTCCTAGTATTTTTGGGTATTTGTTGGCGTTTCTTCAACTTTTTTTTTTTTTGGTACTCATGGAGCATTCTACTTGTATAGGCCTACCATCTTCTTTAACTGCAATCCAGACCGTACATCTGGATTTTCCCACCTTGTTAGCCAACCTCATTTGTTGCTAATGTGGGCCACAAAAGGGGACAATGAGCACATTAGGAAGGTTGATGCATACCACCGAAACTTCCACATGTGATGCATCACTATCAAATTTTGGGTTGGGGTGATTTTTTGAATTAGTGAGGATGAGATGATTAACCATACATCATAAGTGGGCCCCACGCAATGAAGAGTGCATCTTGGGAAGATATGGCTCAAAACATGTAAAGAGAATCCTTTGCAAGTAAGAAAGAGATATTTTGCATGGGATGAAAATGCCCACTTTGTATCCAAGCAAAAGAACATGAGATACAAGTAGCTTTTCAACAATTTTGCCCCTGCAAGTAATTTCATAAGACAGTAAACTTTGAATCTTTAAATAATATTTGATGACGCTTTAAAAGTAATTAAAAAAGTTTCGAAAACTTAAAAAATGTAATTAATGTTTGGCATACCATTCAAATTTCACCTGCAAAAAAGCTTGTAATTGCTTAAATTTTACCCGTATCTTTTCAATTCCTTCATACGAGTAGTCTAACTGAACTTCTCCTCCTTTTCCCGCACGTGAGTGTAGTACTGGTAGGAAAGCCCGTGTAACAAAGACTCTGTAGCCCACTGTGATGGCTCATGAAATCCATACCATATATCTATTGTGCTAGCTCATATTAAGACATCAGATTAAAAAAAGAAAAAAATAGAAGCAAATCTAAGACTCAAGTAGGCCACGGAACAAGAAAACATGGATATACATTAGATAGGGTTAAAACCATGAGCGCTTGCCAATTCCCCTAATATGTATGATAAGATTTTTATGCATGTTGTCGCCAATTCAATCTAACCGGACTACTTGTGTGATCGAGGGACTATATTGGATTTTTGAGTGTAGGTAAAATGCATGGGCGTGTTAGAGTCTACTTGACTCAAAGTTTGATTGAATTGTTGGTGTCCCCTCGCAGTGAGCTGAATAGATTGGAGATTGGGATCAAAGATTCAGGGTCTTCTCAACCACCAATGTTTTCCATTTAGGCAATTTCTGAAAGGGTAAGGGTTAGCCTGAGTGAGTTCTTTTTGTCTTGTGACAATAGGCACGAGTCTATGAACTTAAGGACATTTTCTTTTAGTGTGATTTACTATTGAAATTTGATAATAAAAATAATGGAGAAGATATAAAAGTTGAAACTATTCTTTCATTAATGATTTTTACAATGATGGCACCCACGATCAGCTTAGAGGATGATGATCCATTCGTTGCCCAATCAGGATTGAGCCTCGTAGTGCGACGGTCGTGATGTGTGGGATGGATGTTTGTTCGTCACTCAATCGGAATCGGGCGTCGTGGCGAGATGACAGATGAATGATAGATCTTTGATAATCAATTCGTTGCTCGATCAAAACTGAACTTTAAGGCGAGATGACCAGTGATGTGGCAACCTGTTCGTAGTCTTAGTTGAAAACAAGCATGTGGCGAGGGTTGGGGATTTTGACCTGCGGAATCACACAGATCTAAATCTAGGATAGCAATCCAATGGCACTGTTCACTCCCCAAGTATAGGGTTGTGATGTAGTAATAAACTTGGTAAGACCGAGGTCGAATCCCAAGGGACTGAAATCTGTACGTAATCTGAAATTTACCAGAACTAGAACTAGAATAAGATGAATTCTAAATCAAGTGTAAATTGAGGAATAATGATGAAATAATTATCTAAAACTTAGGAAAATTCAGAGAAGGGAAACTAGGGATTCAGAGGATCCACTTGTAGAGATCAGAGAGATCTTATGCCTGGATTAAAAATCACGGAAATTAACTGAACTGCCGTTGATATAAATTTCAATAGATGAGAGGTATATGAATTAGAATGGATTCCATCACCAAACCCTATCCAAGAGACAAAGCAAACAACAGAATTAAACTAATTACCAACCAATCAACATGCCATGAAGGTTAGGAAGGGGTACCGTCATCCAATCATGCCCAGGAGACGATGGTGAACAACAGGGCTTCCTGACGTCATAAACATAAAAAGGAAAAGAACATGCTCAAAGCCATCGCAGACCCATTATAATTTCAGTCACAACAGACTATTAAAGACTAAAAACATTCCCTTAATTAAACCCAAATCAACATCAGTTCAGTCTAAACAAAGGCACAAGCAAAGATGCATCCCATCACGCTACAAGCTTTGCCTTTTAGCCCTAGCTAAGAGGTTTAGCCACACATGAGTGGACTAGATCTCTTAAAAAAAAAATAAAATAAAGCAGCTAAAAACAAACTCTTTTTCTCTCTTTCTCTCTCTCTCCTCACGTCTCCACCCGAACTTCAATCTGTTGCTCCAAGCCCAGCCGTACTCCCCAGCCGTTGTCTCTCTCTCTCTCTCTCTCTCTCTCTCTCTCTCTTTTATAGAACCCAGCCGTTATGCACTCCCTGTTGTAGCGGAAACAAATAGGCTTACTGCTGGTACTCTCGATTCTCCATTCTTGAGTTCCGATGGAGGATCCACTCCATTCAATGAATGCACAACGAAAAACCGTCCGGGAAAGGATATTTTTGGAGCGTTGATCGCGCGGCCCACCTGCTTTCTGCTCTGCCGTCGATCGTCCGTTTGGAAGGTTGGATTTTGATCCTTGCGATCTTTTAAAATTCTTCCACCTAAGACTTGGTAACATGGGCCATGGAAATCTGGTGAACGAGTCGGATTGCCTGTATGGACAATAGGTGGGGCCCACAACATGAATCAGTGTCCGCACCTTGCGGACGCTGTGCGTACGCGTGCCAGCTTGCGGTGACATCAGTGGGGTCCACATACCCCAGTGTTTGACAAATCCACACCGTCCATTAAATTCCCCTTAAAAAACTGGTCAGCGATGGTAGCTTTGGATCGGTTTCTACGTGGCCCACGAGGTTTTTCATTGCACCGTTGGTTTTCCGCTTGAACAGTTAAAAGATAATCTCCGTCGTTTTCCGGTATTCTGTCACCTAGGCGATAGTTAGGACCCCCCTCTGGAGTGAATGAACGGTCCCGATCACCTATTTGGATGATGGGTGGGTCCCATTGATAGAGACCGGCACCTGTTGCTGGCGCGGAAAGAGTCGGGTAAACCGACTTTGACTGAGAATCCCGGTCCGGTGCGCCTCCAGTGAGCTTGTACATGGTGTACACTCACCTCAAGTGCGGAGTCCACTGTGTTGCTTATGTGAAATCTGTTCCGTCCATCCTCTTCCCCATCCAATTTAAGACGCTGACAACGAAATTGAAGTATATCTGGATATCAGGCGGGCCCCAGATGAGTGATTTGTGGGCTGATCTGTCCGTTGGGCTGCTTCCACAAGGATCCAACGGCCAAAATTCAACGTGTACGGTTAATTTATGGTCCTGAAGCCATGTATGGAGTTTTGAGCCAAGCGGATGGTGGGAACACTGTGATCTTGCATTCTGGACCAATTTCGGGCCACTTGAGCTTCAGTTTCTCGATTTTCTCGGATCTCTGGCGTGTAAATTCGTCGATCTTGGTCCCTTGGGGTCCGTCCCTTGCCTTGGTGTCCTCAGATTATTAAATCCATGCTTTTTAACGACTTTTTACCGTTCATGCTCTCAAATACACCCTGTATCACAAACACAGTTAAAACCGGGCGTTAAACAATATTGTGCTCGTAAATCCAAGTAATAAATGGGGTCTAATATGCAATATTTGACCCTCAACAGGCACCAAGCACACAAGAGAATACACAGATTTAACGTAGAAAAACCTTACGGAAAAAAACCACGGCACAAAGCGACAGATCACCACTATGAAAGCATCAATTACAAAGAGAAAGGACTTACCCGATTCAAACAACCTCGAATCTTACCCTTACTACACCCTTTAGAAATCCTGGAACCCCTTTAGAAAGCTTTTGCATACATTACCATCACCTAAAAAAATCCTAAGAACACCTATTTATAGTTTAGAAAACTTCCCTTCCGCATTCCAGTTGCGAAAGGACTCAAATCTGCAGTTTCGCAAAATCGCGGAACAAACTGTGTAACCTACGACTAGTCGAGCCGAGTCTTCGACTTGTCGTAGCCCACCTTCGACCAGTTGTAGCTGACCCTCGACCAGAAACAGCAAAAACTCGTTGGACTTTGAGTCGTGCCAGGGCTCGAACCTACGACCGGTCGAGCGTCTCCCACGACTAGTCGAAGCTTCCCATGACCGGTCGAACGACCTCAAAACCTTCCGATTTAAGACTTTTTTCAACAATTTCTACCAAGTCTTCAATCTTCAACCATGTAGCTCCTTAACCTCTTCTCTTATCTCTGCTTCACATCATAGCTCAAGATTACACTTCGTCCTTCTTTTTCGCCATCGCCGAGCCCAGAGAAGTTTCACAGATTCTCTACAGGAATTTCTTGTTGATCATGTCTGCCGGATTTAAATCCACATGCCCAACCACCTTTGCTCCTGTCTTCACAAAAGAATGATGTAGTCTTCTTACCATCTCACCGCTACCTAATATTGCTTACAGGGGTACTTGCTCATAATATTGATAGCCTGTGAAATAACTGGTCTAAACCAAACCATGGCATACACTACCCACCGCATTCAAATAAGGCTTATGAGATATTCTGCTTTTCCTCATCTGTTTTAGGACATGTCCTGAGAAAAACTTGAGGAGAGATGCGTAGGGAACGCTCTCCAGCTTTACCTGACCCATCACATCCTAGATCAATACTTACACACAAGGTATTCCTTCTGTAATTACCAAAGCCTACTCCTCTTTCAGTCTCAACGCCGAGAACCATCTTTACAACCCCTCGATCCTTCATCCTGAATGTCCCACTTAACCGAGTCTTCAGTACCTTGATTTCAGACATGTCATAATTGGCGATATACATGTCATCAATTCCTGACTCACCATGAAGGAATCAAACCGCTGCCTAGGCGATAGGTCGAACCACGACCTCCTGCAAAGTCTTTTCTTAGCCCCTTTAACTTCGAACCGCTCTGGTTGCTTCATGTAGATATGCTCCTCACTTTTCCTTACAGAAATGCAGACTCCACATCCATCCTTCCAGCTCAAGATCACGTTGGCCAACTAGTGCCAAACACGGATCTAATAGACATCTGCTATACCGTCGGCGTGAATATCTCTGAGAAGCCGATCCATTCTCTCTGAGTATAACCCTTCACTACTAACATCGCCCTATATCTATGCTGTATCCTCCTGAAGATCCACCTGCATCCAACCGCTCACCGGCCCACTGGAAGCTCCACCCGCTCCCATTTGTCGGTCTGGTACAACGAATCCATCACATCACCCATAGTCACTTTCCTCTTTTCAGCACCAGGCTCAGCTAGAGCTATCTGAATAGAAGATGAATCTCCTGTGATATTGGAGTCGTCCATGTACCTCGCCGATATCTTGTGATCAGGCCGTATGATTCTTCTCACAGGTGGCTGCTCCACCTGCTCTATATCCCTGTCCAAATGTCTCAGCCTTCCTGCCTTGCTCGCTCATGTGGCCATGCCCATCATGCCACACACGTGCAGAAGTGGAATCCGCTACATCCACTGTAGCTCCACCTTTAAACATGATCGAGTCGTTGCGCTTTCATGACTACCCGTGCCCCCTTGGATACCTTAAGAGCACCATCAATACCTGTGTACTTGCATCCTTTTGCCTCAAGCACGCCAAGAGAAATCAGATTCTGCTTCAAATTAGGAACGTGCCTGACATCAGTCAGGGTACGCTCCACCCCATCAAACAATCTTGATGCACATAGAACCAACAGCCACAATATTACAGGCAATATCATTGCCCATAAATACCTGTCCACCATCGCACTCCCTATAACTGGTGAACCAACTTCGATGAGGAGTCATGTGAAAAGATGTCAATGTGTCTAGCATCCACTCATCCTTATGATCATCGTATGACCGTCTGAGCGAAAACATAGACAAAACATCACTATCACATCCACTCGATCCATCTGACGTGGCAACATTGGCTTCCCTGCAAGAAGCCTCAGAATCTTCTCTCCTCAAATTATGATTTCCACAATCCTTCTTCACATGTCCTTCCTTCTCACAATTCCAGCACTTTACCTTCCCTTTGCCCTTGCCCTTGGATTTGGATCTAGAACTTGAAGAACCTGTACCTTATTCAGAATTCCTACCCACTGTAAACAGTGCATCAGAAGACGTCCCCATGTCGCTGTTTAGTTGTCTCATAGCTTTCCCTTGAAGGGCCGAGATAACAGTATCGACACTCAGGGTTTTGTTTGTGCTGCACATAGTGTCCTTGAATGCCTCAAAAGACGCCGGGAGAGAATTCAGCAACATACATGCCTGTTCTTCATCTTTCATCACTTCCTCCATATTAGCAATTTGCAAACCAATTTATTAAAGTTGCTGATGTGAGCCTCCAGATCTCCACCCTCTGCCATCTTGAAGTTATACCACTGCCGCTTCAAGTGCAGACGATTTTCAGAGGATTTCTTCGCATAGACATCCTCTAACTTCGCCCATAACTTAGCCGCAGTTTTCTCCCTCATGACGTTGTAGAGAACCTCATCCGTGAGACATAAACGGATCGATGATAATGCCTTCTTATTAAGAGTATTCCAATCACCATCAGTCAAGTAGACTTCCGCTCCTCAAGAGCACCATCTTCGCCTTGCTTGATTAAGGAACTCATCATCTTGATCTTCCATAACTCAAAATTATTTTTCCCTGAGTATTTCTCAATATCATACCTAGCGCTTGCCATTATTACTAATCCCTCAGATTCAGATCTGTGCCCCAACCGATTGCTTTGATACCACTTGTTGGGAATTTTGATCTGCGGAATCACACGGATCTAGATCTAGGATAGCAATCCAATGGCACCAAGCACACAAGAGAATACACAGATTTAACATGAAAAACTCTTGCGGGAAAAAACCATGATACAAAGCGACAGATCACCACTATGAAAGCATCAATTACAAAGAGAAAGGACTTACCCGATTCGAACAACCTTGAATCTCACCCTTGCTACACCCTTTAGAAACCCTGGAACCCCTTTAGAAAGCTTTTGCATACATTACCATCACCTAGAAAAACCCTAGGAACACCTATTTATAGTTTAGGAAACTTCCTTCCGCATCCTAGTTGCGAAAGGACTCAAATCCGCAGTTTCGCGCAAAATCGCGGAATAAACTGCGTAACCTACGACTAGTCGAGCCGAGTCTTCGACTGGTTGTAGCCCACCTTCGACCAGTCGTAGCTGACCCTTGGCTAGTCATAGCTACAGTAAAAAATAACAAAAACTCGCTGGACTTTGAGTCGTGCCAGGGCTCGAACCTACGACCGGTCGAGCGCCTCCCACGACCAGTCGAAGCTTCCCACGATCGGTCGAACGACCTCAAAACCTGCCGATTTAAGACTTTTCTTAACAGCGAGATGATCGTAATTCGACTATCCGTTCGTTGTCTACTGTGGATCAAACTTTGTGGTGAGATGGACGAAATCTCCTAGCACATAGCAGGAAAGCCCCATAGCTTTCCGTTTGAAATTGAACAATTTTTCTTGCAATCCAGCGGGATGCCATAGATACATGGTGAGAAAATAAACTAAGGATTACAATCTAGGGGCCTCATACTATGAGCGATGAGACTAAACTAAAATAAATATAGAAAAAGATACACATCCATAATGGACGAGAAAATAAAGTTATGCTTGATTGTAATGGCGTGAGGTTAGGAGCTCTTCGTGGATGCTTTTTGTATAAGATTCTGGGAGGTGGTGGCTTTGTGTTGTCTTAAACAAAGGATTTGAACATTTTGTTATGTAAATTTTATTGATGCTCCCACGTAAGTGTAGCCTATCGACCATGTATATAAGAGAGATACTTTTGCTTTTTTGGATTATGTGTTGGCTAGAATCCTCTGTCACTATACTCTTATATAGGAAGGTTGCTAGAGTCCTTATGTCACTTGGCTTTTGGTATTAGAGAGTGCTTTTGGCATGATTCTACTATAGAGATATCCATTGATGAGATTCTGATATTTAATGATGAGAGAGAGACTTCTTTAATGAGATGTGCTTTTTAGAGAGAGTATTTTCAATACAACTATAGCATTTAATGGTTTTTTTTTTTTTTTTAAATGTGTACATCTCTAACTCATTCACTTGAAGTTGATCTTTTCCACACATAGCACAACTGTACATTGGTCTTCTGGATCGTTTGATTTGAGTGCGACAAATCGGGTGTACACTATGTTCTCAGTACACGAGTAGAATTTTATCTGTCATTTTGTGCATAATGCTAACACATGGTGGCATCTCATTAGTCCACGTAAGTATGCCAAAAACAGATATAAACACTATATACATATATTGTAAGTACCGCAGATATATATACTGATCATGCAATCCTAACTATCAACTCAATGGCTATCAAATGGATGGTTGAAAGTAAAATCATAAGTGGTCCAGATGTGAAAGGAAAAGATAAGATGGTTAATATTATCTTGTCAATGCAAATTTTCAGTTATACTCCAAATAGTTGGATAGTTTGGAATTTTGTCTTGTCAGCAAAATTATTTTATTTTTTTGTATATGCTGTCCTCACAATCGGGCAAGCTACTAGGAGAGTATTGACTTACCCTAAAATATACTATGTGTTGGGGATTTGAGCTGCGGAATCACACAGATCTAGATCTGTAACAAGCAATCACAAGAGAACACAAAGATTTAACGTGGAAAACCCTTGTGGGAAAAAACCATGGCACAAAGCGACAGATCTCCATTTTGAAAGCATAAATTACAAAGAGAGAGGACTTACCCGATTCGAACAACCTTGAATCTCACCCTTGCTACACCCTTTGATAACTCTAGAACCCTTTAGAATATCTTTAGGAAGCCTTAGAATACCTTAGAATAGCCCTAGGGACCCCTATTTATCATTTAGGAAACTATACTTACGCACCTCATTTGGAAAAGTCTGGAAACCGCTTCAAATTTGATCTGCGTAACCTCGACTAGTCGATGGAGGGCCTCGACTGGTTGGGCAACCTGTTCAACCGGTCGAGCTTGACCCTTGACTGGTCGAGCATCACGGACACCCAAAATACTGAGCTTGCTGGACTTTAAGTCGAGCAGGCCTCTACCGGTCGAGTGGACCCTCGACTGGTTAAGCCATGCTCTCGACCAATCGAGCGTCCCAAAGAAAATATGTCAGATTTAAGACATATCTCTGACAACACTATGTACTCGGCTGAAGAGTCTCCACTACTTTTTAAATTATGCAAACTTAACATATGATTTTAATCCTTCCACAATTGAATTAAATTATCACAGTTTAATTGGACAGCATCCAAACACAACCAATATAAGAAAACGTTCTTTAAGAGCAATAGTGGCTTAGATTTTGACTAAGATGAGGCATGCCATGATCAAACACATGACAGATTTCCCAAGTACCTTCTCAACTAAGTCTAGATACTTTACAC
The DNA here is from genome assembly GCA_030180095.1 of Magnolia changhungtana. Taxonomy (NCBI): domain Eukaryota; kingdom Viridiplantae; phylum Streptophyta; class Magnoliopsida; order Magnoliales; family Magnoliaceae; genus Magnolia; species Magnolia changhungtana. The sequence continues at coordinate 2,549,497 of JASAUF010000671.1, forward strand.
CCTGATCCATAGCTCAAGTGGTATACTGAGTGAAAGATATGTCGTTTCAACACTGAGGTCTTCGTATCGATCCCAGTGGGGGTGGCTAACAGTGAAATGTGAACTGCTAGTGGAGTGTGCTAACAAGCTAACAAAAAAAAGTAAAAAAAAAAAAAGTCCAGATGCTTCATAAAATCAATATTCCTTGCGTTCTATTATCAGCCTAACACGGCAGGCACTCAAGGATAGCATGTTTAACTTGGATTCTCAAGAAAATTACTACTTAACAAAAATAAAATAAAATAAGAACTCACGATTTTAAAAACTCACATCAGCATATATATTACACTTGGACATACTATTCATGGAAAAAATCAGTTACCATGTGACGTCTTTGGTAGAAAATCTTGACCAAGTTACACCAGCAGACGGAGTCATAATGACAAATCTTGCTTCTCAGCAATTTGTCGCGATGGGAATTTTCGGGAAAATTTCGGGAAGTTTTCAAAATTTTGACATATTTTCATGATATTGGAAAATTTTAGCCGGAAACAATATATTTAATATAAGTTAATAAATAATTTAAAAATTAAAATATGGGTAAAAATGAATTAATATAAACTTTTAAATTTATTTTGTTAAATCTTGATAAAATTTTGAAAAACTAAAATTGTCAAGATTTAAAACCTCGGGACAAGATCATGTTGATCACATCTCTACCAAAATATTGCGATATTTGTCACAATGGACCCAACAACTAGCCATAATTAATGTTCTACCAATGTGATGTTTCTAACATGATCAATGTAGATAAGGGGCTGAGATTCATGGCTGAGTTGCATCAGCAGACAGTGCAAGTGGGGCCCATGATCCATACCGTCCATTTAATGCAGGATGCAGTAGTGTATGGAGACCGTTCCTGTATTTCTCTTCTTAATCATCTAAAGTCCTAGCATTCCTTTCCCTCGCATTCTCCCCCAAATTGCAATCGTTAGGGTCCTCTCGCACAGGGGACCCCAAAGCATTGCTTTAGTGCAGCAAATCCTAGGTGAAGGGCACATAGGGCCCACAAAAATCGGTCTTAAATTTAATCTTGATTATGCGGATCCCTTACTCAAATGGACCCTTAAAACTCTCTCTCTCTCTCTCTCTCTCTCATTTAATGGTCTATTCAATGATCACCAATTAATTAATGTTTAGGAAAATCCATTTCTGCCGATGGGCCATATCCATGATGGAGTCCACAAGGTGTATGGTCCTGATCCATTAACTTGGCATGTGTAAGAGTGGCTCTCTTCTCTTCCCCTCCATTTTTAATAGAAAAATATAATGTTTAGTTGTTGCACTTCAATTCAATCAAACAGGACCACTCATGTGACGATGGTTTAGATTTGATACACATGTGAGTAGGATATGCGGGCATGTCAAAAGTTATCTGACTCAAGAATTGAGTGAATTGTCAGTGTCCCCTTTATTGAGATGGGCAACTTGGAGTCTGGGATTAAAGATCCATAGCTCTCTTGGCCATTAATATTGTGCTCTATCAATGCAACTAGTGAAAGGAAATGAGGCTAATCCTTGTGAATAAGTTCTTTTTACCATGTGATAATAGATATGAGTTTATGGCTCCAAGGACTTTTTTTTTCACCAACACTTTATATTCAAAACACTTCTCAAATGAATAAAGATACACATTCAGATAAAATAAGGTAAAATGTTACCGATTTTATAAAGTATTATAAAATAATGTTTATTATGACCAAGAACTTGTGAAATAACTGAATAAAAAATAAAATGAAAAAGAATAAATACTTGAGACATTGATCGGAATAAACCAGCCAATGCAAGTATGATCAACCAAAACAGAACTTAGAAGATCACGACTTACAACAACCAGAACAGACGAGTCCGATGGAACTCGGTGTTATCCTGCCCTCCCCGACTCTGCTACTCTTATTAATGGATATTTGTTAGTTGAATCTGGAATGGGCTAATTTTAAACCGTTGAGTTTTTGGGCTATGACTCATTTGCAGTGGACCCCACTTTTCAAACAGTTTGGATGCCTATATAAATGCCGCAGTTACGGTGGGTCAGCGACTGCACATGGATTGTCATTCATTCACTGCTAGAGCATGGAGTTTTTAACCACCTAATCCTGCTCGCATGAATGGCCCATCCTAGTGTTGAAAAGTCAATCCCACGGTTCTACCGAACTAGCCTACGCCTCTCCTAGCTAGAGGATAGGTTGGGATTTTATCCTTTCTATCCAAACCGTTCATGAGATGGGCTTCATCTTGGATGTGGGATATCTAAATTTTTTAAAAATATTAGATATGAATACTTCAACTTTATATCATTTTTCATTTTCATTTGAATATGGATGGTCGCTTAACCTTTGAATAAAAAGATGGTAAAAATGTTTCAAGTTGAGACTTCTTTTTCTGGGTATGCTGTCTACAGTGAGGCCCAACATATAGACAGTTTGGATCATTGAAAAGGACCCCGAGTCCGGACTTATCTTGTTACAGCACATTGGCTCATGATGCCTTTTCCTTTATACGTTACTTGATCAGATCTATTGGAATATGTTCGGTCATGTATCAAATAAAGATGAAGACTATAGCACTCCAATGTTTGATGAACGATACGCAGGCACTTGAGATTGATTACAAATTACATGCATGGAATATAAATAATGGAGAAATAGTACCGTGGGGCTAAGTGTATCAAAACCTTCCACTGCACCTGGTTACATTTGAACTCTTCGGCATCCTAATGTCTATTTGGACTGTCCACTAGATTCAGTCCACTCTTGGTAGGTTTCCTTGAAAAATTCATACTAATTGGATGATCCCATTATAGTCAGTATCATGCGAAAATCGATGGACAAGGTTATTCTCAGAGGATAGTTCTAGTCATATGTTGGAATCGAATTGGTGCGCATCTGAATACTTGATGGGATGGAACGTATTCTGATAGATGTGAGACACGTTTCTGATTTACAGAAGAATCTAATCTCTTTGGGAGCTCTCGAGGTAATTGAGTATAAATTCACCGATTTTAATCGCATTTTAAAGATTTCAAAGGGGACACTTATAGTGATGAAGGTACAACAGAACGGTAAACTTTACGGGTTGATTGAGAATATCGTATCGTGTAAAGCTGTAACATCTGTAGCGGAGTCTATGTCGGCATGTTTGTGGCATGCACGTCTAGGCCACACGACCGAGCGTGATATGAATGTACTTTCTGATCGTTCATTGATTCCCACATTTAAAAATGTTTATTTTAGTATATATGAGCATTGTATATGGTAAACAGTCCCTGTTATCCTTTAAATATGAAAAGCGTGTTAGTAAGAGTATTTTAGATTATATGCGTTTTGATGTATGGGGGACATCGTCCATAGTTTCTGAAGGGATGATCATTATCTTTTATATCATTCATAAATGACTACTCCAGAAAGATTTGAGTGTACTTTATAGAGTACAAGTAAGATGTTTTCACCATATTCAAAGTATGAAAGTCAATGGTGGAAAAACAGTGAGGGCAGAAGTTAAAAGTTTTGAGGACAGATAATGAAGATAAATTCGCTTCGAAGAATTTAACTAGTTTTGTAAATACGAATAGTTCGTATAACATAATACAGTCAGGCATACACTAAAGAAGAATGATGTAGTAGAATGGATGAATCAGACTCTTTTGAAGAAAGTCCGAAGCATGAGCAACGTTGGGTTAAATAAGGAGCTATGGACGGAAGCCGTTAATACGCCTTGTTACTTAGTGAATCAGTCATCGTCTACGCCGATCAATTATAAAATTTTAGAAGAAGTGTGGAGTAATCTTGGAGTTGATTACTCATGGCTGCAAGTTTTTAGGTATGATACTTACTCTCATGGACCGTTAGACGTGGGGAGAGATAAGTTAGACCAAAAGGGTGAGAAGTGTATCTTTGTTAGCTATAATGATGGCATGAAGAGATATAGACAGTATGACCGGGTCACATGGAAAATCATGATTAACCATGATGTCAGGTTTGATATGATTTTTTGTTTCGTAAGGAACAACACGAAGAATATAAAAAAAAAATAAAAATCCATGGTGATGGACGTTGAAATTGATAAGGGTAAAACATAGGTTAAAGTTGAGTACTCGATCCCATCGAGTGTCTGTCGATCCCATTAATAGACGATTTGATCATATCGAGAAAATTTCGAATTTTATCTTTTGCTCGTTTGACAATTTGCAGCGTGTTCTTCGATGCTATTGACAAGCCTCAATGGTTGTTAATCCTATCAAATGTCTTATCAACTATGCATGGTTTTGCATAAATGCGCAATTTGTTTCTTATTCTAAGTGCGATATTATATATATATATATATATATATATATATATATATATATATATATATATATATATATATATATATAGGCGTAAATGGAATTATGGAGAATTTTAATTGAGGGCTAAACGTTTCTAGGGTTTGGAGATGTGAAAACAGGGATTTTTCGAGCATTGTAAGTAAATTTATCTCTTATACTTTTTGCTTTCATAATGCTTCATTGTCACTTTGTGTCGTGATTTTTTCCTACAAGAATTTTTTCATGTAAAATTTGTGTGTGCTTACTTTATTTACTTTTGCTTAATCTCGTGTGATTCGAATATGGGGTTTACTTATGCGGATTCCCAACAGCATGAACTAAACCTAATAGACGGTCCAAAAGGTGATGTAGATGCCAATATATCCAAATGCAATTACTTGCATCCAAAAGTTTCCATACACTGAGCCCACTATATCATTTCTCTAACTAAATCAAACCATCCAAAGCTATGGATCCCAGTTTCAATCTAACAATCCCTATCTTTGAAGGTGGAGCTAGCCTTGCAGAAGGTGAAATGGCCAAAATGTCCTTGTCTATTGTTTTACTAAAATGTGGAGTCCAGCATTCAAGGTTTGACATGGTGTCTGTTTGACTTCCAACCTTTCCAATACGTCCACCCCACCAGGGTAATCAAACTAATAAAAATCATGCCGGTCCATCATCAGCTGAGCCGCACTATAAAAAATATACACCACCCAAAAGTTCCAAATTCATGTGTGGCCCACCCAACGTTTGGATTATTTTGTCAAATCATCATAATAAGGCACACCTGTTGGGCAGGTTGAATGATCATGCACATCGTTCCGCGTGGACTGATCATAATGGTCTAAACCCCACTTTCTATAAAGAAAAACGATGTAGGCATTTCGGTCATTCACACCCTAACAAGCAGTACATAGACTTCTAAAAGTCAGGAGATTGCTTGGTAAAATCAGCGTTCTTGATGGTTATGTACATTTATTATTTCACAGTCGAATGAAAAATATTCAAAGTCCAATTCCAGCAAACAAGTGTTAAAAAATCAAAGGCAAGCTTTTGTTCTGACCATTTCAACTCTGGGTACTGTTATTTAGTGAAGGTGGGTTCAACGAATTAATATGTTTAGTTTGAATTAATGTGTGCAACTTGTAATTTCTATGAGTTCCTGCACAAGATCATCAAATATTTCCCTTATTAAAACCATGGCAATGAATATCTCTTGGCAATTTCTTGAACAGATTTTCAAAATTTGAGCTTTTTTCGGAACATTATTGGGAACATTTCACCAAATATAAAATAAAAAAATATTTATTATAAATGAATAAATATATTTTAAATTTAAATATAAAATTTTTATGGAAAAAGGCAAAATTCTTTGTAATTTGGATTTTAACAAATAATGCCTCCACAGTTGGAAATCACTGAGTGTAATAACCAAAATTCTTTATTTATTTTTCAACCAAAATTCTTTATTTATTTTTCCTCCAAAAAGTGTTAAAGTCAAGAATTATGGGACCCAATTGGCATGTGTATGGCATACAAAGTGTGTAACATATACACCTCTCTCGCCATGATTATCAGACTAATATAAAAAAACGTGAATCCAATTATTTAGTGAACCACATCATAAGAAGTAATTCACACCACCCAACATCTAAATTTACTTGTAACCCATTCAATGATGTGATCGCCATGATTTTTTGTTTGGGTGATTACGATATTTGAATGCATGTGTTGGACATGTTCAATGTCATAAATAGACCTTGTGGTCCCGATTCTTGACTTTATTGCTTTTTAAAAGAAAAAAAAGAGAGAGCTAAATAAAGTCATTTGGATTATTCTCTTCCTCAAAATGGACCTGTGGAGCAATTCGATTCACTGAGTCATTATTTTATGAAATTAGAATTTACGAAGAATTTTTGTCTCTTTCAGTGTAAAACAAATTACTTACAATTTTTATGTGATATTGAAACATGAATTTTTAAAATCTTATGATCACGTACTCTTTAGGGCATTTGCTGCAATATTATGGCATGATTTTCAAAATCTTGAAAATATTTGTAACATTGCCTAAAACAAAAGCATGACTCGGTGGACATCAGCTCACCAAAATGAAAAATGTGGGCATTCAAACTATATATTTTCAGAATTACATTTAAGGCCTCTTTGGATACCACTAAATACGATACTTTTTCTACTTATAACAATAGATAAATAAGTTTGGTTTATGATCAATTATAAGTAACTTTTTTTAAATTTTAAAATTATTAAGCAGAAATTTAGATAAGCTACTTAAGGCATAAGTAACTTATCTTAAGAAACTTAAGACCGGAACGCCCCCTTAAGATCAGTGTCAATATACACACACATTGCTGATGGACAGTGCCATGCCAGATATGGTTTATAGGATTCTAAAATCCTATAAATGCATGAAATCTATTTCCTGAAATATTCACTGCATGAGGGCTCTGAGGTAGATCTTGGCCCGGATTTTAAACTGTTTCAGGCTGGGCCATCGGGCTGGTCTATTCAAAATTTTGATTTTGTCAGGCCCAAGCTCAGCCCATCGACACCCCCCTACATGCTTCCCACGGCTAAGGGTGTCAATGGGCTGGGCTTGGGCCTGAAAATCTAAAATTTGAATAGGGCCAGCCAATGGCCCAGCCCGAATTGTTCAAAATTCAGGACGAAACCTACCAGCCCGGCCCGTTGACAGGCCTACCCACGGCTAAAAATTATACCAGAAAGAAACATTGATACTCTGGCAGGGTGTGAAGGGTGATACGCAGGCAATTAGAAATTAGTTAGAAATTGTATATGATACAAGTTTTTAACTGTCCAAAATATGATTTCTAGTTTATATATATCATAGACAAAAAGTTATGGCTTGTTTGATCATCTGACTGTTGGATTTATGTACATTTATTAAACGGCTAAAAGAAGAACATATCCAATGGTCCTCTTCCAACAAACAAGTGTCCATGAACCGTAGGTTAGGATTATTCAAGAAATCTGTGACTTAGAGATTCACTGGTTGAATTTGATTTAATGTGTGCCATATGTGTACAATATCTAAGTGCCTGTGTATCAAGCATCGTACTGCCGAGTATCATAAACTCGCGGAAATACAAAGAGAAGAGATATGGGCTGGCAGTGGTAGCTCTGTCCATTCCTCTTTCCCCATCGCATTTCTTTCATAATTTCTTACTCCCAGTCTTTCGAGATTTTTACCGTGAAATTCCTTAAAAATCTACATTTTACCGAATAATAGCTCGAGGAAGAAGAATTACCATAAGGTGTTTTCCAGATAAATTTACAAAAATGCCCTCACCTATATTTTTTTGCTTTGTATAAAGTGGTGAAAAAGCTGAGACTCATATGCCCATGTGATATGTGCATAACAGCTAACCCATCCAACGTATGCACCCCATTACGATTGTAGCATCAATAAAACATCAGACTGATCAGATCATCAGATTGGCTACACTGGAATTGATATATTTTGAGTAGTGTATATGATTTTTTATAGATGGCCCACCTTATAATTGGATTCTCCATATTTTTTGTTCATCCGGTGGACGGGTTGGATGTAGACACGTACCACATGTGTACATAATTCTCTGATCTCCACTTTGTTGTTAAAAAAAAGGGGAAAAAAAGAGGAGAGTAATGTAATTTCTCCTATGGAAATTCACAGTCCAGGAGTATTGATTACTGGATGTACCGTTTGGTAAAATCCAAATCCACTTTTGCAATTAAAAAAAATAAAATAATAATAATAAATCCTTTTTGATTGTTCAGTGGACCACTAAAGAAAGGGATTTTAATGATATTAACGGACGTGACGACACAACACGTGTGAGTCTGTATCCACCCAATGAAAAGGCTTGCTAGATTTTTCTTTTTTTGACCATCACATGTGGAGGAGGTTCAAGACCCAAACCTTGTAAACCAGCAATATCGTGGTTGTGATGTGTATGCCAAAATTGGGTTCCTCTTTCCTGTTTGAATGGCCAAAATCGAATCATCTACTGGGCCACACAATCTCTACGGCGGTGATCAATTACTGAACAAGTTGGGTCCTGCACGTACGAACCTACTGTGTTGGCACGTGTTGGATTATTAGTTAAGCAAAAGTAGACTCACACGTTTTATTTAAAAGGGTGGTATGACTGGATGCTTCTAGCATTAGAGCTTTTGTTACGAGTTGTTTTTGTTTATAAGGACAATCATGATTAAAGGTTTTATCATTAAGGATGCTTACGCTTATGCATTATCTGTGTTAATAAAACCTATCTTTAAAAAAAGATGCTGGTGTGACTGCTCGTGGGCATACAGGGGCGTGCCTACTGCTCCCATGGAGTAGACGACTTCGTGTGCATGAGATCCATGCCGTCCATCATGTGTACTACCTAATGTTGGATGCGGATTGCTTGTGAAATTCCTGTGGCGGGAAGTTAGGTGGCCCACTGTGGTGTTTGTGAGAAATTTACTCTGTTCATCCATTTTGCCCTTTGTTCATCCATTTTGCCTCATCATGTTAAAAAATTAAGGAAAATTCAGACAAATCCAAAACTCAAGTAGGTTACCAGGATTGTGCAATTTCCTTCTTCATCTAGAAGTACTACATTGCAAAGGTTCGGCCTTCATTAGGGCTGTACACCCAGTTGAACCGAGTTGAGCTGGCCTCAGCTCGACTCGGCTTGGCCACTAGCTAACTCTAGCTCGAACTCGGCTCGGTCCTCGAGCCTGACTAGTCAGCTCAGCTCGGTTCGGTCAGCAACTTGGGCCAGTTCAAGCCGAATTCGAGCCTCTGCAACATTTTTACAAACACTTGCAGGGCACTTTCAGTTTCTCATTGTATGTAAAACAATAACAAGTATTTCATCAAACACCTTATAGGCAACATCAAAATCAAGAGGAAATGGTATTTGTTTTATATACATACCTTCTTTGCCACTAATTGACACTTTGTTGAGTCATTTCATCAAACACTTGATGAGCAACATCAATATCAAAGTAACCAAGTCACCGAACTAGTTTGATTCGAGTAGGGGTTCGATCCAAGTTGAGTCGAGCTCGGGCAAGCTCGAACTCGGTTTGAAATTTTTTTGAACTAAAAAAATCAGCTTGAACTCAGCTTTGAACCGAGTCGAATTGAGCTTTTTCGAGTCGAGTCGAGCGAGCGAGCTAACCGAGCTAACTCGGTTTGTGTCCTAGCCTTCATACCTCTCTCTCTCTCTCTCTCTCTCTCTCTCTCTTTTATCTATGAATGAAATGATGATTCTTTCTCAAAATCTCTCGTTTCACATGGTATCAGAGCCCACGACCAAGGGCTTTGGAATTTGGGCATAAGTGGTTAAGTGATTTTGTAAATGGAGCATACTTTGTTTTTGCACCCACCCCATATAGATAATTGCTTCGTTGACTTGACTTACAAAATACAAACAAACAACACAAATTGTGTGACAGGAAAACAATGGGCAGGAAAATGCTTATTATTAAAACCTTGATGGGTTCACCGATATGTTAATACATCATTCATGCTGCCATTTATACCTTTCTTAGCGGCATTCCTACTGTGATGAACCGAAAACACAAAAACATTACTCTCATCCAAAACTTCTATGGCTTCATAATATGTTTCAAAGTTAGAGTGTTGGATCTGCCTCACTTTTAGGTTATGTTCTAACCTCACCCGACAAGATGGATGGATGGGTGGAGGTCTCCCAAACATCATGGTCAGTTCCACCTAGCTTCCCATTCTTGGGAAAGGCTTTCAGAGGTAATTGATTGACCCTATAGATTAGGTGTAAGTTAGGGGTTAGTCTAGAGATAGCTTATGCCCTAGTTGAGGAGGGTCATAATGGAGTGTGGGAGAGTTTAAAAAGTCTCTCTCTATTTATGAAATGCTCAACTTAGAACAAGTTCTCACAAGAACTTGCGAGAACTTTTTGAGAACTTATCTCATATGATCAGCACAAAATTTGAATGATCTATGTAATGTCGCACCCTATGGAACCCTTAGGGCCCAACTTTTCCCCGAACTAAAACTTTGGTGGGCCATAAAAAAAGGAAATGATTTCCTCCATTGATTTGGCTCTTTCTTTGCTATGGCCCACGAGAGTTTTGGATTAAGTTGAAAGTTGGGCCCAAGGGCTTTTATAGGGTAACGCATCATATGGACCGTTTAGATTTTGTGCCCATGACACGTGTACAAAGGTGCGTAGGTGAGCATAACTATACACACAAACACACACGATGTTTGACCCTGACTCTAACATCACACCCATCCAAAAGTAAAGGGGACCTCACCATATGATGTAAAACTATATGCGAAATTGAAAAGGATCATTATATGCATTGAGTATGGAAATTAAATAAAAGGCTTACCTGATTGGGAAGATATAGTCGTAGATTATTGCCGGAGTCTTCGGCACCTTACACCCTTTAGAGAAGCACTGAGATGAGAGTAGAAGGCTTTATACGTGTGTAGGCTTGGGGACCTAGCTTTGTTTTTATTGAGGGTGAGGAGTTTGAAACCCATTAAAACTCTTCTCCCTTAGGCTCCATGCGAATTTGACAATCATAGTCCAACTAGAACACTGTGTGTGTAACACAACTGTAACATACCACCTTTACATGATTATAGATTAATCACAACTTAAGTAGGATCCACTTGTATGCTCAATTACATTATCCAATCCTTAAGGAGATCCAGACTGTTGATCAATTAGGCTCACCTCATAGAATTCTAATATCTTCCCACTTGGACGACAATGATCAATGTTAAGGTTTAATTTTAAAAAATATATATTTCAAAAAATATATTTTAGTTTTTGAAGAAAACATTTGAATAGTTAACTAATACAATTGTTGAATAATATGGGCAACGCTTCTACAATCTCATCTATCAAGACTAATAGTATCGGATTATGGTAGTCGTCATAACATTTAATCTTAGCGAAGTGAGACAAAGCACGGTCACAAATACCACTAGCGTTAATCATATAAATCAAGGGCAAGTGTGGCATGACGATTACACAACCAATGTAATAATGTGTGTATCCTTAAAAAGTCCAGGAGCTTTCTAATGTCTCTAACGAGACAGGACTTTAGTTTTGCTTACTCAAAACAATATTGTGCATACTTGAAGAGAAGCAAAAAATAAACATTTATATCAAAATCATCAAAATTTATAAAAACAGATCTCTATATATGTCTATACAAAATAAATCATACTCAACTCTCACTAACTATACATTCGTGCGGATCAATAACTCCCATGGATGTCATATATTGCTAAAATACCGTGATGATGAGCCTTATAGTGAATGAATCCACAATCATTTGCTCCATGCCAATGAATTTCATGGACATTACACAGTTTGGTACTCTTTCCTTCACAACAAGATACTTGATGTTGATATGCTTTGACCTTAATGAGTGTTTGTTGTTGTTAGAGAAGGAAACCACAACTGAATTATCACAAAATATTCTCAATGGTTTCGAGATATGCTCCAATGGCCGTAAACTTGAGAAAAAAAATGTTATAAACATAATGCCTGATTTGATTTTTCATGACAAGCTATAAACTCAACTTAAATGATAGATGAGGTTGTTGTTGACTGTTTCACACGCCACCAATTATCATGAAGATATAACCTGAGGTGGACTTCTTAGTTTCAACACAACCATTATAATTTGCATTTGTGTATCCAACTAGCTCCAAATGATCAGACTTTTTGAATGTGAGTCTGAAGTCCTTTGTCCTTTACAGGTAGTGCAATACTTTTTTTGCAGCTATCCAATATTGCATTATTTGATTGGAGAAATACCTGTCTAACATTCTAACGGTAAAGGTAATATGGTTGTGTAGAGATTTGAGCATATATGATTGTCCCTACTACTGATGCATATGGAAAATCCTTCGTACGATTCTTTTCAAAACATTTTTAGGTCATTGGAATTAACTAAATTTATTACCTTCTACAATATACGATTGTCAAATAACACAGTTCTGGATGCCATACTTTTCAACTACTGTATCAATATATGCTCTTTATGACAGGATAAGCAGTGGGGTCCATCTGTATGCCTGATCATATTATTCAACTCCTAGGGAGATCCAGATCGTTGATCAATCAGGCTTACTTTATAAAAATTTTACATAGAAAACAATGTAAACCATGACTAATAAACTTGGTGCAGCCCACCTAAGTTATATAACACTGACTTTTGAAAGGTCACTTCATCCTTGTGATTCACATATGATAAATCATGGGAAGTTGACACTTAACTGATGGTTGGTGTCCCATCCCAAGTCCTCCCTATTGTAACGTCCTGGATTACCGCTATTTTGAAATTCCGAAAACCCTTGAAAATCTTCAATATAACTAACCTACGTTGTTGCTTATTGGCCCTTGATGCTCGAAGTGAGCCTATACACGGGTAGTACCAGTAAAAGACCGCACAAATCCAATTAATCAACCATCAGAAGCCAACGAATCCCGTCGATCACTTAAAAACCGAGTTTAGCCATATAATTTGTTTACATGGGACTCAAATCTAGCTGACCTATCACTGACTAATCAATATAACCATAACTAAATAAAGATCTACCCAAAGCCGAGACAAGTAGAGGTCGGATCTTAAATAACAAATCAAATCAATCCAGTTACCCCTTAAACCTAAAAACCAACGACTTAGGGTTATTAAGACCGAATTGCTGTTTTTGCTAATTATAAATAGGTCACACTATGAACGTAATTAATCTAAACCCTAATAATTGCGCATAAGAAATCTTGATACCTAATTCATTCCAGAAATGTCCCGATTTTCCGAACAAGCTTTAGACCGCTCGTTAGTGGGCCATTAGTTTCGAAACTATACAATAATGTCTATCTCGCTGGGCTTGACGTCCATTGCGGGTGGAGAATCAAGATAGTACCCAGAACTGCGCAACTTGGGCCAAAGGTCGAGTGCTTGAAATTCACAAATACCCTATGCTGAAGCCTGAAACTTAAGTGAAATAAGTCCATTTGTTCTTTCACAAAGTTGTATCTTTCAGACCGTCAATTCATGACCAAAGTCGGGGTACCAACTAAAGATATTTCTCCAAACATATCTGTATACCCACGGCCCCGATCGACTATCGATGACTGTTGAACAAACTTGTAATCATATCTGTCAATCGGCGCATCCAAATGGCAAGCCGATCATATCCATACGTAGATCATCATTAGGGCTAACTATCCTACGGTGTATATCAATATGTACACCCCATGGTGGGCCCTAAAGGTTAGAAAAACCCTCCCATAGGGCTAGTAGAGTAAAAACTTAGCCCTTGGGGCCATTTATACCAAATCTGACACTATATAAGGGCTTCATTTGGGCACCCCATCTCTCCATACGAATTTACATTTTCTAAAGGAGAGAGAAAAAGAAGAAGAAGAAGAAGAAGAGTGAGAGTAGGAGTTGGGAGTTTTTGGTGCTTCCCTTCAGTGGTTTCTTCCAATTAAAGCCCTAACATCGATCGTTTTCCTCCACCGAATCTACCCCACTTGCGATTGGGAGGTAAGAAACAAATCCTACTTTCCAACTAGGTTTTTTTATGATGAATTGCATGAATCTCACATAGTTCTTGGTATGTGTATAGGAATTTATGATTTTTTCCAAATCCATAACCCTAGGAGCTCAAAATTGAAGATTCTTTCTTAAAGGTGTGAACTATTATCTCTAGGTTATCATTTATTGATCCTTGAGAGTCTCGGTTAATGATTAGATGCTTGTAGATGAATTTGTGCATGCTAATATGTCAACATTTTGATTTGTCTATAATATATGTTATTAGTTGGATACGGATGCTCACATGTTTGATAGACTGTCTAGCTGATCGAATGTGTGTTATTTTTATAGATGCTTACATGCTTGATTGAATGCTCAATTGAATGTGCTATTTCGTTGATGCCCATATGTTTGATAAAATGCCTAAGTATATGTGTTGTTTCATTGATGCTTACATGTTGATAAGATGCTTAAGTAGGTGTTGCTTCTATTGATGCCCACATGTTCGATGAAATGCTTAAGCGGTTGTGTAGTAGAACATATGCTATAATTACACAATGTAGTGCTCAGTTCATAGCGATACTTATGATTGCTACGATGTTGGGTTAGTTGGCTAACTATCCGAACTAAAGGGGTGGCTCGAGTTAGAGTGGCCACCCTAAGCTTATTTGATCGACTCGGGTTGAACACGGACGACCGACAGTAGTTGGACTACATGGACTGCTTGCACCCAATGCCAGTTGTGTCGTGGTTCTCCTAAGTCAATCAAATTAGTTTACTAGCCGACTGATCATGTATGTTCACAATGTATGACATGACTAAATGGAATCTAGGATACCCCGTTCCCAATGGATGTGTCCATTCATAACCGTTAGTGCGATACAATCCCACTAAGACTCATGAGCCGGGTATGGTGGTATGGGACACCATGTTCGAGCTGTCAGCCTATGCTGGGGTGACGAGGCTCCCCATAGTGACCAGTGAGCGCAGATGGAGATGATAAATCATTGTTCGAATGGCGCCCGTCAAATTACCCGGCCGATGGTTTCGTGTCAGAGTACCGTTCAAATGACTCGGGTGTGAATGAAATTGGGTGAGGAGCCCTTTCCTTTATGTGTTTTTGGTTATATGTGACAAGCACCTCAGAACTGAGTGATCATACTCGGTTTAGGTGACGACCCATACTCAGTTGATCCTCATACATTTAGGTATCATACCGTACCCTTGGAATTGTTAATTTTTGAGATAAATAGGTGACACCTAAATTTGGATCAAGGAACACTGGTGAGGAGTCGCTGCGTGCGGCAACGAGCCACGTGATCCGGATTAGGACTCGTGATATAATGTCGGTATCTTAGTTTCACCAATATGCTGGGTGGGTTGAACTTAATAATTACTCGGCTAACATGATCATGCACTGCATTACATTAATTAGAATGTGGCGAAACAGGCGTTGAAGTCACACGTTTGAGGGAGTGTTGTCATTTGTGAACCAGGTGGTTGGAGTGGCATGTGAGGGAGTGTTGTTTTGAAAGGACATGAATCATGTCATATCTTCATATACATATTTAACAAGAGTATTTAGAAATTGTTCGATTTCTTATTTATCATTAACTGCACTGATTGTATTGATAACATATGTAACTTAGAACTAAGCGAACCACTGAGTTAGCTACTCACTCCCACCTGGGACGATGTTTTAAAACACTAACCAGTCATATTATTGATGCAGGCTCTATCGAGGCCTTCGGTGGGTAGGCTTAGATCGGCTTGCGCCACTACCGTTATGTTTTGGAAGATTTGGAATAAACTGGGAACCTTACACTTTAACTATTTTGGGTATGTACATTGTGGTTTGTATAATCCTCATTAGGGCGAACACCACTTTTCAATTGTACTTTGACTGTTTGCTCTATATTTATTAATTTTTTTGTTATCTCTGCCTTGCTTTGGTTCCACTAAGTTGAATTGCGCAACTCGATTATTCGTGTGCGAACTTAATGTGAATTAGAATGAAGATGCATGTGCATTTCATTAAGTTAATACTTGGGAACTCGGGACCAGAGTCTATGTACTCGGGTGTCGATTTTCGGGGCGTTACACTTATGTTGTGGCCTACCTGAGTTTTGGACCGCATGATTTTTGACTTCTAAGGTGAACATGAGGCAACAGAGTTGATGAACAAGGTGCATTGTCTCCTATAGAGTTGGGCATGTCTGATCCGATCTGATGGATCTGACCTGATCAGACCCGATCCGACCTGTTCCGAACTGAAACGACAGCCTAGATCGATGCGGATCGAGTAGGGCCATTCAGATCCGACAGTTTTTTCGGATTGTGGTCAATTCAAACTGATCCGATCCGAATGGATCCGATTCGATCCGATCCAACCAGATCAGCACAATGTTCATTTAACACTATTTACTGTAATGTTGTCCACTTGAGATTGGGATATACCTCATTTTTACTTTAATATCATAAAATGATCTAGAAAAATAGATGGACGACATGGATGAAATAAAGACATCATGCTGGGGTCCATAGAGCACCGACTATCCACCATTGGCTGGTGGAAGGAGTAGTTAATCCCTGTCCTCTGCTGTGCTCAAGGCTTGAGGTGCATCGAGCACCGAACTACACAGAGCAGGGAAATAGGTTCTATGCCGTCCAGCTCATGGGAACTTCTCGAGAGGTCGAGCTGTGTGGGCCCCACCATGATGTGTGTCCAACATCAACACCGTGCGTTTGATGGGTCCCCTTTAAATTATGAGTTATCCCAAAAATCAGCCGTATACGGAACTCAGGTGGGCCATAACATCTAAAATCATGTGAAGACATTCCTAAAACATATAAAAGCACTTGTTGGGGCCCACCTAAAATTTGGATGCATCTGAAACTTGGTCTGACCCCTCATCCAAGTGGGATACACATAATGGATGGTCTGGATTTGTGAACTACATCTCGGTGGGCCCAAAAAATAATCATGATGTTTTAATGGGAGGGTAACCGTAACCCCTCTCTCTCTGGCAGTGTATGTAAGCAGATTGGCAGGTGTACCATGCACCATGCTAGCTGCAGCTGGTGTATTGGCGTAAGCAAGTTATGTGGGTCCCATCATGAGGTATTGTTATATCCAAACCGTCTATCCATTTGGCGGGCTCGTCTTAAGGCTTGAGCCAAAAAATAAGACAGATCTAAAAATCAAGTGGACCACACTGCAAAAAGCAGTGGGGGTTGAACATCTACCATTGAAACGGAAGATTTGATCCAAACTGTACCCAACCCGATCCAACTTGGTTTCCGTGATGGAGTCAGACTCGGTTCGGGTCAGGCCAACCGCGCATCGGATCGGTTCGAGTCAGATTTCTCGGACTGATCGAATCGAGTTCGGGTCAACTCATTTAGATTTCGGACCGAATCGAGTTGGACCCAATCCGATCCGACTCGGTCCCGATGCCCAGCTCTAGTCTCACATGCAACAAACCTGCTCTTCTTTTCTAAGGAAGAGTCATGTGCATCATGAGGCTTGCTCCTGTATGCCTACTCATACTCAAGCTAGGTTGCTCATCTCGAAGGTGAACAAGTTAAACCGTGATTAGGACAGTTGATCTTGATCTGGTGGGACATGGAAATTGGACAACTCATAACCTTCAGTTATGTGAAGTACATCCAAAGCACAAGTGGACCACACCTTAAAAAATAGTAAGGATTAAATAAACTACTGTTGAAATCTTCCTAGGGCAAACCCTAATGTTTATTTTCCATCAAAATCTATTTATAAGGTCACAAATATCAACTTGATCAGAGCCTTATGTGGCTTCAATACATTTTCAACCATAGCATCAATTCCTATTATTTTCTGTGATGTGGTTTAGCCTTTGATCTACTCTTTTTAGGCTTATATCCTTAGAATGATCTGAAGAAATAGATGGACGGTGTGGATATAAGAAATAAGCTGTGGGTGCAGCACATTCTAGGCAGAGAAGAAAACCAGCAGGGTTGACAAATGAAACTTCCGTAGCCCCATCATGATGCATTTATCAGATCCACACCGTCCATTTATTTTTTTTCATAATATATTAGGGCATGAGGTAAAAAATGAGGCAGATCCAAGACTCAAGTGTGGCACACCATAGGAAAGAGTAGGAATTTGACCCTTACCATTGAAAATTTCTTGGGGGGTGAGGGAATGCTCTGATCAAGCTGATATTTGTGTTTTCCTTCATCCAAAGTGTGTGTTACCTTTTGAATAGGCAAATAAACCTGATAGTGAACCTTTGGAAGGTTTCGAAGTATTAGTTCAATCTACTTTGCTTTCTGTGGTGGGGTCTACTTGAGGTTTGGATGTGCCTCATTTTTGGATTTATTCTCTAAAATGATCTGAAAAAATTAATGGGCGGTGTGGATCTAACATATAAATTATGGTGGTGCCATAGGCATTTCACACGTTAAAAGTTGAATGGTGTAGTACAGCAATCTATTCGGAAATCCGCACCATGGCATTGGCAGCGATAACACAGCTGAATGAGAAGCGACGCACTGAAATTTCCTGTGGACGCCGATTTCTGCAGGAACTTCCTGCGACGGGAAGTTATGTGGGGCCCACCATGATGTTTATGGGAAATCCACCCTTTCCATTCGTTTTTTCAGATCATGTTACGACAAGAGCCCAATACTAACCCAAATCCAAAACTCAAGTGGCCCATACATTAGAAGATTTAACTTCCACAGTTGAAACATGCGTGGGCCACAGAAACTTTTAATCACGATAATTTTGTTTTTTCAGTTCATCCTAGCAGGAATGACCTTATAAACGGTATGTATGGTATAGAAACATCATAGAGGACTAGGGAGATTTTAACGGTAGGCATTTACCTCCACACTTTTTCCTGACATACGGCCTACTTGAGTTCTGGATTTTGGTCATTTTGGGCATTTTCCAAAACGGATGGACGTGATGGATTTTCTACAAACATTGTAGTGGCCCCACGTAGCTTCCCGTATCCGCAGGAAGGCATTCGGAGGAAATCCTCTCGTCCTTTCTCTCGAGACCTTACCTAAGTTCTGAAAGCGGATTGGCTGGTGTACCACACAGCAGTTATATGGCTGCTGTATCGCTGTCAGCAAGTTCCGTGGGTTCCATCATGTGGTATGTGTTATATTCCATTTTACGAGTTCGTCACAAGGCTTGGGACGAAAAATAAGACAGATCTAAAGATAAAGTAGACCACACTTCAAAAAGCAGCCGAGATTGGACGTCTACCATTGAAACCCTTTGTTCTCATTTGAACCGTTCGTACTACTCGGAGATCGAAGAGCGTCGGCGCTCGTCTTTGCGTAACACGTATTTACAGCAGCTATATAACTGGTGTGTTGTACATCCGCCAATCCGCGTCCAACTGGCTGCTGGTTTTTATGATTGGACGCGGATTTCCTGCGAAAGCCTTCACAGGAAGTTCCTGCGCTCGGAACTTAGGTGGGGCCCACTATAATGTTTGTGAGAAATTCTATTCGTCCATCTGTTTTGTGAGTTCATTCTGGGATATGTTGCCGAGAATGAACCGTATCCCAAGATCAAGTGATCCGTATTAAAAGAAAAATGTGGTTAGGAAAATTCCTACCATTGAAACCTTCCTGGGTTTGACGGTGATGTTTAGATGCCATCCATACGGTTAATAACCTCATTCCCATTGGGATGAACTTAAAACAAAAATATTAGCCTGAATCAAAACTTCTGTGGCCTCACGAATATTTCAACTGTGGATGTTTAATTATCACGTTTTTGGCTCACTTGAGCTTTGGATATGGTTTATTTTTGACAACGTGTCCTAAAATGAGCTCACAAAACGGATGGACGGGGAAGATTTCTCACAAACAATACAGTGGGCCCCACCTGGGTTCCCAGCGCAGGAACTTCCTGCGAAAGGCTTTCACAGGACATCCGCATCCGGTTTTTATTTTTCACATTCCAGCAGAACTCGCTTTCACGAAAATCCGTCCTTAATGACTTTGTCCTTTGGACTTTATGTCTATTTCTAATTATAACATCCAAAAGAAACATTGATTAAAGTTAGAGGAGGGAGGGTATAAAAAAAATATAAATAAATAAATAAATCTCACACTTGGCAGTTTGGTACACGTGTGTGAAATGTAGGCCATATACTGGAGTGGTGTGCCTGTGACAGTGTACATGCCCAGCATCTAAACCATGTAGTAGGTGTACATTTGTATATCAACTATCCTATTTATGAAATATTTGTTGGAAGTGAAACATTTATTGGCCAAGTATATACTCTCATTACTAGAGTTTCTTCATCATGGTGGCAGATATGCTACTTTTGTAAATAAAAGTTGGATTGGTAACTCCAGGGTAAAGTTTATATATATATATATATATATATATATATATATATATATATATATATATATATATATATATATATATATGTGGGAAAAGGTACTATGCGCTCGAGCGCATACGGTCGTCCATGAGGTCGAGTTGGTGTGGGGCCCACCCTGATGCCGTTCGAACATCTACCCCCTCAGTGAGATGCACCATCCTAGGTGGGGCCCACACGGCTGAAAATCACATCAATCCGTGACTTTTGTGGGCCACACCACGTACAGAAGTGGAGAAGTGGAGAGGGGCCGTGCACCATTGAAACATTCAAAACCAGTTGTGGGGGCCTTTCGAGAGGTTTCTTCATGATCAAAACCGTCCATCATATGTGTCCCACTTGAAAGTAATTTTAAACCACTTTTCAGGTGGTATCCACATCTCAGGTGAGGCCCACCAAGTGCTTTTACATGTTTTTGCTTGTATACTTATGTTTTCAGATGGTATGGCCCATCTGATTATGGTGGATGGACGATTTTGGGCCGACCAGGCCCAAAATGGGACGGTGCATCTGGTGGACGGTGTGGATCTTCGAACGGAATCACGGTGGGGCCCACCCCAGCTCGACCTCACGGACGACCGCTTTACGCTTGAGCATATATATATATATATATATATATATATATATATATATATATATATATATATATATAAAGGTACAATGAGCTGGAGTTGACGATAAGCTCCCGTGAGGTTGAGCTGTGTGGGCCCTACAGTGATGTGTTTCAACCATCAACACCGTGCATTTGATGGGTACCCTTTAAATTATGGGATATCCCAAAAATCAGCCGTATACGGAACTCAGGTGGGCCATACCATCTAAAATTATGTGAAGACACCGTTAAAACATATAAAAGCACTTGGTGAGGCCCACCTGAGTTTTGCATGCGCTTGAAACTTGGTCTGAACCCTCATTCAAGTGGGACACACATAATGGATGGGCTGGATTTACAAACTACATCTCAGTGGGCCCTCAAAAATAGTTATGAATGTTTTAATGGTGCGCGGCCCCTCCCCACTTCTGTATGTGGTGTGGCCCACACAAGTCACAGATTGACTTGATTTTTGAGACCTAGGCCCACGATGGAATGATGCATCTGACTGATGGGGTAGATGTTTGAAACGCATCATGGTGGGGCCCACACAGCTTGACCTCATGGGGCGTTAAAATCCGCTAGAGCTCATTGTACCTTTTCCATGTATATATATATACATGCTCACTTGCGCCCCTTGCAAAGGGCTTGCATGACTCTGATTAGTCATGGGTAGGCATAAGTATTTGTTGACCTAGATGGACCACTTCATGGATGAGATTTATGCTATTGTCGAGGCGGAAAAATAGAAAATGAATCAGTTAAAGATAAGCTTTAGGCATGTTACGATGTCGCTATCTTTAAGGCGATATTCACACCTACTGGTGATTAACAATTTGCGAGAGGGTTATAGTAAATCCGCCTCTAGGATACAATAAGCCTTTTCTCCAAGACTGGAGAAATGTGGGTGTTCGGCTTACAAAACTTAAAAACAGCACCCCGAATACACTTTTACAGCGTACAACCCTGACTTCTGTGTTGTTATAATTTACTCCCTGAAAACTGTTTGTAATTTACTGCCTGAAAATTATTTACAGTTTAGCACCTGAAGACTATATCTTTCCAAAAAAAACTTTCAAAAATGAAAATGGTGAAGAAGAAGAAGATGAAGAGGAGATCGTTGGAATTGTGAATTTGGATTGACCTAAAGATGAGTTTATATAGAATCACAAGAGATGCTTAAGGCCTTTTTCATGAAAAGACATCTTCTTTCATGGTGTCTTTTCATCAATAATAGTGTTTTTCCAATAATGGCATCCCTCCATTTCAAATTCAAAAGATGCTCCTTTTACCAAGATGCATCACCATTCACACCAACAATCACCAAAGCCACAACCCTTTCTTTTCCTAAAAATAAAATTCATTTTCTTCTTATTTTGAAAAAACCTAACAATTTACTCCATCCATCAGGTGGGCCACTTCATGTTAGGCCAAGCATTACACTCATCCAAAACACAGGTGGGTCTCACTGGCATGAAACTGTCTAAAACCCACCTAAAACCTCCAAAATCACATGGCGTGGGATGGTCCACCTGAGTCACGTAATAGTATTAATTAAATTTTGGAGAGTACGTTACAGTCGGTGAGAAGAGTCGTATGAATGGCGTGAATGACATATTTAAACCACGGTGGGTCCATGCACAACTAACACTAGGCATCCCATCTTAACACTTCCTTGTAATGTGGCCCACCTAAGTTTTGAATCGACCCAATTTTCCACTTCAAAGGTGAGCATGAGGCAATGCATCTGATGGACGGCGTTGATCTCATGTTCATTCACCCCATCACTGCACCTTGTCTTAAACCGCTTTCTGGAATTCACACAGATACAGGATATTACATTCGCTGACATGGACTGAACGACTTCATGCGGATGAGATGCACCTTATCGATCAAGTGCAAGATCCTGCGTTTGGACTGGGACCCAGAAATATATGAGATTCACGATATTCATCAGATGCGTCACACTAGGATGAATTGATTACCCAAAAATCATAAAATTCCAAGACTGTCGTGGGCCAAACCATTTGGATTTAAAGTTATGGGCATTATTTCACACTCTTTCTTGTGCTGTGGTCCACTTTATTTGATTGGTTTTTAGATATGGTGAAAATGTGACGGCAGATATGTAGATTTATTGGAAAAAGAAGTCCCTAGTTGGACTTCATTTCATGTAAAAAGTGTTAAGAACGGCTTCCCGAAAACAAGTCTTATTAAAATGAAAATAAGGGCTTGTTTGGTAGTTTGTATTTTTTTTTATGAATTTAGCTTTGTTTTGTAATTACTATGGAATCAATATGAATTAAAATTGTTAATTCTGTTTGATAATTAGAATCTGGTGAAGTAAAAAAATTGCATTTTATAGCTTATGTAGACACCCCACCCAGGCTAGCATCTCGAAAAGGCTAAGACAATCCGGGAACCATGATCATGTCCTAAACTGGCCCCTAACCCCAGCTTAAAACCTAAAATCCTGGTCCCAAGTCCCCAAACTCTCAACCCGCAACCCGAAACCGCAATCCAAGCCGTCTAGTATACACACAGCCTCGCCTATACCCTATACCCTGGGTAGAACCCTCTATCCATGCCTAAATCCACCACTTTGAGTCCCAGAAACCCAAAACGGAGACCACCGGATGAACCAGAGTACCACATGAAACCCGCACGCGCGAGCCTGACCTAAACTAGGCTCAGGCGGTATTTTGACTACCGCGGGCGGCAGTCTGACTGCCCCTGCGGTACTCCGAGCTCCGCCGCTCGCGGCCCACGTGTGAATAGCTATCCCACCGTCCAAAAGTCAACTTTACCATGAATTTACCCCTCCAAAATTCACCATTTACCTTTTTACCAGCACTAAAAACCAATGGAAATGTGCCACATGTCACCCCTCTCTCCTTAACCAATCACAACCCTCCATTTCAAAACCTTAACCCTTACCTATCACTTATTTACCACTCAACCATTGGAGAGGGCTATAAATAACCCTCTCCCCTTCTCATTTCAACAACAACAACAATTAAGAGAGAGAGAGAAAGAGAGAAAGAGAGAGTGAGAGAGAAAGAGTGAGTGAGGGAAAGGGAAGGAGCTCCCAAATCCTCAAAGTTCTGATTTTTCCAGCCACCCCCTAGCCCTCCTCTCAATTCTTCCAACCCATAAGCCTAACCCAGTTTGATCATGGTTCAGTCTATGTCTTAGCCTACTCAAGAATCAAGACAAAGATCCATCATCCTACAAGCATTCATCATGACATCTATTCCCTTCTCAACCCCTACTTCTCTAGATCTCTAGTGAACGTATGCTCTATGATTTGCCGTACATCGGATCTTGTCACATCAGAAATTCCTAGTAATCTAGTCCATTTTTCTTTCCTCTTTGCATAAGCATCATTACATTCGTCCTCTAGACACATTGTCGGACGTATGCTCTGTGGCCTGCCAAAATCTCGGATCTTGCTACATCAGAAATCCACATGTGACTAGTCCCATCATGACCACAACATCATCATTATCCATTGAGATTATTTTACCACACTAAGTAGAGACCGTACATTGGTACGGGCAGAGAGGGTGTCTAACACTTTCCCTCTTCGTAACCGAGGTCTCTTACCCGGAATCCCGGATCGCAGATCAGGAGTCAATCTAAGGTCAGAGAGTCTTCGGATTTCTCCAACCTTACATATTCCGTGGTTTCTAGCCGACTGTGGGATTCTGAGATTTTTCGACTAGTGGCGACTCCAACATCTCCAAATCAGTCTAATCCCCCACCACCAAAACTTAACATTTCAAATCAGCGTAGGCGTCGATTTTCAGTGTCTACAGAATGACGACTCCACTGGGGATATGACTAGTTCACACTAGTTGAGACCTGACTTGAAAGAGTGTGGTGTTTTTATCTCAATGGATAATTGCATTCATACAAAAAATCTTTGGCTTATACATAGATTTGAACCATGACCACTCGATCTCGCACAGCCGCAGCCTCTCAAGCAACCCATGAAGAAGAGCCAGCAGCTCAGCCGGCTCCAAAAACATCAACACCCGCACCCGCACCAATATTCGCACCACTACTAGCAGTAGTTCAGGGAGACCCTCAAGCCAATATAACCACACAGGAGCTACTGCTTTGAACAATGCAAGAGTTACTACTTCGCTTGGTGTCAACTCCTGCGCCAAATGTACAGGCAACCCAACCTAGTGTACAAAATAGTTCACTCCCGCAGACACCTTTTGCCTTCTCTCTCATTCCTCCAGCAAATCCCGTGCTCTCTCTCCCAGAAGAATCAATACCAGAGCAACAACAGCCAGCAATCGGGAGCAACCCTCCCACACATCTCTACTCAGCACATCACAACAATCCGGTTACAATACAAATTCCCCCACAGGGGAACCTGTAACACCCCGTACTTTTGCGTACTCGGGTGTCATTAGGGAAGTCTAAATTTGTTTCCACGTGTGTAGAAACACACGTAGTCATCCATGCATACCAACACCCAGAAATCCTCGATCCATTCATCTCGACTGTCTTGTATATCATTTATTCGTATCCACTCGATTGATCTTCAAGTATAGTCCAGAGACGTCTATTTTAGGATCCCAAATCACTTCAATAAGAGAATCAAATCATCTAGTGATATTCCATAAGTATATATGGGTTTATTTTATTTGTCATATTATAAGTTTTACACAAACGTAGATCAAAAGAATTATGGATGTATTTGGTAATTTATTTATCATATAAATAATGTATGAAAATGTGTTGTAGTAGGGTGATATGTATATAACTAACGTATATAAAATATTATGAAAATAACATGGTATTAAATAAACATAATGAATAATGGTTTTACAATATATAGTTAAATTATAAGGTAGTATTAAATACCTCTTATAAGTATGTATACAAAAATCATTAGATACCTTAATGAAAATTTATATTTAACGGTATTATTAAATACAAATATAATTTTAATTAAATGTGATATTGTATATTATAAAGTATGTATATTAATGAATATGTGAACAACAACATGTAATTATTGGTATGTTAATATTAAAATTTTATTTATATATATTATGAGATTTTAAATATTGAAATTATAAGTAATATACAAAAATAATAAATTTTTTATTAATATTAGTATCGGTTAGTAATATATGACGAAAGTCTTACAAATGTCCCTTTAAGATCTTTTAACCGTTGACGTCCAACTTCGGAATCATCCGACCACTAGATTGACGAGAAACTCACCACCATGACCTAAATCAAGTTGTGGGCCCTACCTAGACCTGACATCTACCTGATTTTTGGGTTAAAAGACCTGATTGACATTTCCAAGGAGAGTGGACGGAGTGGATTTATCGCAAACATCACAGTGGACCCCACTTAATGGGTCGTGTGTGCACCGAGGCCGTGCACTCACTATGCACCGAGCCAAGGAGTTCGGTCAGACCTGTCTGACCCGCGTTTTCCAAATAAGGGAGGTTTCTCTCTCTCTCTCTCTCTCTCTCTCTCTCTCTCTCTCTCTCTTCGTTGGAGACATCCGATGGACAACGTCCATTTCCTCTGACCGTGGCCCACCATGACAACCCACCTCGATGATCCAGACCGTCCATCGCGTGCGCGACGCGGGCCTGACTAGAACCACGTCACTCGTGGAGGTCTATGCACATGAGTGTCCGCACGACAACCAGCGCAAGAAGAACACGAAAAACCACGTTTCCAAATAAGGAAACTGCCTCCGCTGCTGCCAGCTCAACGATCCAAGTGAGGAGAAAATCCTCTTATCTCGAACATCCATCCCAGAAAGATCTCGGCCGTTTCTTTTGCTTAGGGTGTTCCTTGCAAAACCAGGGATGGTTTTGGTTCCACAGTTTTGAGAAACCAAACGGCTGTATTCAATCCGGGCCATCCAGTCCTCATCCAATGGCCCTGAGAGAGCTTAGGGCTCGATTTAAGTCGAGTAGAGGGAGTTGCAATGGGTCTCTCTCCCATGCCTTTGCCGCAGCCCGTCACCCAGCCGTTTCCATTCTATCTCAGAACCCACCGAGAAAAGCTCATCTGAGCTTTATTTCTTCTATTCTCCAAGCTTCCTGGGGTCCATTAGAGCAGTCCACAACAGGTAGGATGAGGAAAGACCCACCGGATTTTGATTCGCCACTAGAGCTGTATCGTCTTCCCCGTCCGACTTGCACCATTACAGGCGTTGTTAGGTAGCGGCTTCCAAATCTGAAACCAGCAGAGGTGTAGAAAAGAAAATAGAAGAAGAAATAAAAGAGAGAGAGAGAGAGAGAGAGAGAGAGAGAGAATGAGAGAGGAGATGTGCGGGTGGGGGGCTGTGCTACACCTGCCCATCGAGTTGTGGTTAGGGTTAGTCCGAGTTGGGCAAGTCCGGCTTGCGTCCAGGCTTCCTAAGAAGCTAGGAAGAGGAACTAATGAGAGAGGGTGAGACAGTTTGGACTGGGCCGAACTGCACCACTGCATCATGTAGCCCAAATCGAGCTAAGTCGGGGCCGAGCCAGGACCGAGTTGGGCCTGTTCCAGCCAGGTCGGGCCTGGTTTGGGTACTGCTGGGTATTCCAGAATAGTAGGAAGAAAAAGAGTGAAAGGAAGAAGAAAAGAAAGGAAGGAAGGAAGGGAGAGAGGAGAAGAAGGGGAGGAATGTATGCTGATGTGCTAACTCGCTGAGTCAGCTGGGTTGAGTCGGCCATGGGGCTGGCCTGGGTTGAGTAAGATGGGTCCACCTTGCTGGACATTAGGTTTGGAGAGAAAAAAAATGGGAAGAAGAAGAAATACAGAAAGAGAGGAGAAGGAAAGAAGAGATTGGGTTGGATGTAAGCAGTCCAGCCGAGTCAACTCGACTCAGTCGCTGTTGATTAGCACCAATTCAGTCCAACTCGAGTTTGGTTACACCACCAACAGCAACACCTGTTGTCTCAGTCCTAACTGGGTTACATCTATAGGTGAGCCTCCTCTTATGGTTAAACTACTCCATTTAGTTGGTTGTAAGTTGTTAAATTGTTAAGATATGAGGTTTAGGAGAGGTTAATCTGGTTGTGTTCATATGGGCAGCAACCTTTAGGAGGTGGCAAGCTAGATCATTAGCCAAGTGTGGTGGAATCCACCATCTCTTGGACATAGTAAGTCGTCTCCTCAAAACCACCCTACCACTTGAGGATTTCCAAGGTTTAATCGATTACCTAGGACATGATTGTGTCCTTGTCTAGGCAGGCAATTTCCTTTCGAAGAAAATCTAAATAAACCACTTCATTCCGATCATAAGAGGAGCAGATGGGGCTCAACTTTAAGAAGAACACATTTTAGACAACGCCATTAAGAGCAATAACTCCCAAGGTGATGATTCTTCCCCTTGAGCTTTTCATCTTCTCATTAGCTTAAGTTATAGTTTTTATTTGAATTCATAATTGATATCTCCCTTATAATCACATGTGTTAGCTGGTGGAAATTAAATTGTTGTATTACATGCTTTATGATTATCCGGTATAATTGTTCATGCTTGTGTTCTTTTTGTGTATTGCTTATGGACTTTAAACTGGTACATTAGTGGAAAACCCCTATGTATAAATGTACACCCATACTTGGGATGTAACTTGACTGGTCGTGATCGTAATGGACCTTCGACTTGGTGGTTATTGAGTGGTGGTCTAGATGGATCATCGATGAGGGCCTACCATCTAGGGTTGTTGTGTCCAATGGTTTTAAGGATGGTCTTTATCGTATGGTTTTGATATTCGCCCTATGTGGCATATTTTGATACTCGCCCTACGTGGTTTTAATTGATATTTTCCCTATATGTGTTCGATGTTTTACACCGTGCAACCATGCGATGGTAAGCCCTATATATATTGTAATATGATTGACCACTAGTCGATGGGGTACCATTAAACATCCTAAGGTGGTGGTTTCATGAGTCGGGGATGGTGGTATGGGACACTATGCCCGAGCTGTCGGCCTACGCTGGGCCATGTGCTCCCCGTAGTGACCTTTGATCTTATCTAAATTGGCTGATTGTAAATGGACTAATAATGACTTGGCTAATCATGCATACATGGCACGTACTGTTCTGACTAGATGATATTTCCCAGGTTCGATGATTCCGACTAGATGATGTTTCCCAGGTTCGATGATTGCATGGGCGACGGCCCACTGTCCACACGAATGAGCATCCCCGAGGCGATGATTGCATTATGCATCCATGCATCTAATAAGACTGCATTTACTCTGTTTTGGTTGTCTGGATGTTTTATAACTATGCTTACCTAATGCAGCGGTGTGTAATCTTGAGGAGAATTCACACTGAGTTGGCCACTCATCCATCAAATATACAACCATACAAGTAGTACAGGTGGCTTTAGTGATACGCATGTTCAAACTTGATGAGGAGCAGGGTACGATTGCTAGGGATGCATGATTGTATTTGCCTAGAGGAGCTGCGTGATCTTGCGGCTTATATTCATATGCTTTCTGCTATTCTTCATGTAGTCTTGAAATCTTGTACTTGTTAAATTCAGAGACATTGGTTTGTATAAGTCATTATGGGCAGTTCCTTGTGTATTTGAATAGTAATGAAATTTTCCTTTATGCCGATTTGTTCACTCTACGCTCATCTGCTTACTCTGATAAAAGAAAAATATTATATCTGACCATCCTTTAAGGTTAACACTCGGGTTTTCAGGAAACGAGTCGTGTACTCGGGTCCTGAAGATTCGGGGCGTTACAGAACCACAGGCAAGAACTGGCGGATGCCCATGAAGGGGGCCAGTTTCGAGTCTAACTCACTCCCCCTAACGGGAGCAACATTCCGGAGATAGCAGATACCCCAGGTGGGAGTCATTTCCGAACGTCACATCCTCCTCCGAAAGGGAGCAGTGTCCAATTTCAGCTACCTCCCGCCACCGGGAGTCCACCATCTTTCTAACAACCACCCATTCATGATTCATACGAAGAGGAAGCAGCACAAGCCCTACAGCAAGGGACAAGATATTCACAACAGGATAAGTCGAAAATTGAAGAATTACGGGAACAATTGCAAATGGTGCAAAATCAGCTTCAGAGACACCAAGGAGTGGATTACCCATCCACCAAGTTCAGGGATCTCTGTCCCTTCCTAGACTCCCGGGTACCTCCAAACTTCGAGGTACCAAAATTCAAAAGGTACGACGGTAGTGGGTGGCCCACAGCACATCTAAAAGCATTTTGTGGGGAACTCAATGCAATAGCAGGGAATGATGGAGCTTTGATACGACTCTTCCAGAAATCCCTCGAGGGTGATGCCTTGGATTGGTACACTTCGTTGGACTGCCATCAAATCAGAACCTGGGAAAAGCTCTCCCAGGCATTCATTGATAAGTTCTCATACAACTTGAACATGGCTCCAAGAAGGGCTGACCTGGCTGCCTTGAGACAAAAAAATGATGAATCCTTATGAGCATATGTAGGATGATGACGAGCCGTGGCGGCTCGAATGAGAAATCCCATCGATGATGAGGAGCAGATATCCATGATCGTACATTCAGCAAATCCCAACATTTCAGGGTATCTGATCTCATATCCATACATCAATTTTTCTCAGCTCATTCGGGCCGGAGAACAAGTAGAAGCCAGGATCAGAGCCGGGACCATTTTCCCATGGCCACATCAGGCCCCCTCAATCAAAAGAAACAAAGTCGAGGGGAAACCCGTTGGATATGGGAATGGAAACAACGCTGCTTCCATGCAACGCACTATATAAGTTAACAACATCATCGCCAATACTCAAGGCAATCAGTACATTCCACAACCAGAGCCACGACAAGATAGGCAGTACCAGCCACAGTCAAATAGGCAGTACCAACCTCAGCAAACCCAACAGGGATATCAGGCATAGCCGTCTCAACCGCAACAGCAACAGCCTAGGGGAAATGCGCAAGGTCCATTCAAGCCAGGAATACTAGGAAGGAAGTTCACCCCGTTAGCACAAACATACACTCAAGTATTGACAATGCTCATGCAAAAGCAGCTGCTGACACCACTTCAGCCGCGACTTCCACCTAATCCCTTGCCTCCTGGTTACAATGAAAATCAATATTACGCATATCACCAGGCTCCTGACCATCTAACAGACCGCTGCTTTGCTTTGAAACATGGGGTCCAAGATCTGATCGAGAGCCAGAAGATTGCGATCACCTCACAGGCCAACAATACAGCTCAGGCCAACATTCTCCAAAATCCCTTGCCATCACATCAAGCAGGACCCAGCACATCTGACACCTCTACCGTCAACCACATTGAAGGAGGGCAACCCATGTACTCCTCCCCACATCATTCCATTCAAGCAATTATACCCGATACAACAAATCGGACATGGGGATACCAACAGGCACAATCGATTGGACCACAGATATTTCTGGAAGCAGCACCAGTAACACAACCTCTCATATTCCTTGAAGCAGCGCCAACAGTACAACCTCTTATAACCCTGGAAGCCGCACCCAACAGGTCACACCCTCAGCATCTTGCCTCCCAAGGGGTACATTCAATTCCATCCCCAGTACATCCAAAAAGGTCAAATCCTGAACCCATTGTCCTCCCGATAGGCCTCCCTGATCTAACCTCGCTAACCTTGCAAGGGGCACCCCCGGTTCAAGCCCCAACATTCCTGATGCCTCACCAGCTGGCACATGCCCAGAGGACCCTTCCCACACATCAAAAAAGGGAAGAAAACTCTATTTCTAAAAACTTGGTGGCATCTCAAGAGAAATCGTCAAATCCATCACAAAACATTCCAGCCACAACTCCCCATCCTCAAGAACCGCTGATATTCCTGGAAGGAAGGACGGTTCCCTCCTACGACCCAAAAGCAGTCCCATGGCATTACCCAGAATGCGATGAAGTGGGTAACAATGAGAGATATTTCATGAGAGATAACCAGAATTCGAAAGAAACCCGGGGAACTTTGTCAGGAACCATTTGTAAGACCAACGTTGCTTATGACATAACAGCTCAACTCAAAACCATTTCTACACAAATATCCATCCGGGAACTCTTATGTACATCAAGATTGCATCGAGAAATCTTTGCGAAGACATTAAATGATGCCCATATCTCTCCTGATGTACCTCCCAAAATGGTGGCAAGTATGATCGGACAGCTTCTTGCACCACGGGCTATCACTTTCTCTGATGATGAGTTACCGCCTGAAGGTCGTAAACATGGACGATCCCTAAACATAGTTGTCTGCCACAAGAATTTCAAAATCCCACTTGTGCTTATTGATAATGGATCCAGTCTTAATATCTGCCCTTTGAGAACTGCTGAATGGTTAGGGATAGAACCATCTTCCTTCAGACCCAGCATTATGAGTGTCCGAGCCTTCGATAATTCCCGAAGGTAAGTCGAGGCAGAAATCGACCTTGAGTTGTAAATCAAACCAGACATGACTCTTGTTACATTCCAGGTCATCGATATCCCCTCATCATTTAACCTCTCGTTGGGACAGCCGTGGCTCCACGCAGTTGGAGCCATCCCTTCTACCCTTCACCAAAGGGTTAAATTCCCTTTGGGAAACCGAATCATTTCAGTATTGACTGAGCCAGAAACCATCCTCCTGGTGACAGTCAATATCCCGGTGATTGATGTTCAGCACACGGAAGGTAACATATCATATCACAGCTTCGAGTTTGAAATTGTAAACTCAATTGCTAATCCGCGTCCTCTCGCTGCCGAATATGTCATTCCCCCTGCTGAACGATTAATTTTAAATTACCGTACCGAATTCTATGAGAAAGGTATGGTGGTAAAACTAGCACCCGCCAACGCACAGAGACAGGGACTGGGATATCAACCAACACCGGAGGATCAGGCTGAAAGGCCAAAGAAGGGTCAACCGTTCAAATGCACACCCATCAAGTTCATCAAGGCTGGGACAATTTACGAAGGCATGATGATTTCTCTTGAGGACCAACTTTAACAACTCAAACTTACAGAACGGGCTAGCCAGGAGTCCATCTGGCCACCAATAAGGTGGGATAGGATCCTCAAGGCACTAAAAGAACATCCGAAGCTAGGGGCAGAACCCCTAAACTCATCACATGAGGCTAGGGGCATGAAAACAGGTCCACCCGCAAGGGACCAGGAGCCAGGAGTGCCCCTTACAGGCAAAATAGGCAAGAATGGGGAGGAACCTACCTTCGCGCATAGTTAAGGGGATACACCCCCACCACCAGCTCAGCAATATAAGGGGCAGAAGTGGCCCATTCGCTGGATCGACAAGGGAAAATAGCCCGCCCTTGATTGGACAAACGTCAGAATCCCGCCACCAGGTAAACTTGAGGAACCAGAAAAACTCCAACTCCTGGGTGAAGAGATTGAATCAGATTCTGACTCGAAGCCTAGCCTAGCAGACATCATGGTCATCGAGCCAGGTGACCCACAGGAGCAGACATGACAAATCAGCAAGAGGGGGAAAGAGCCAGGATGGTCAGCCACCCCCTAATGATTGAATCATCCAGCGAACCATTCACCAACGTCGGCCTAAAAAAAATGCCATTGTAAATAACAGTTAGCATCCCGAACCAGGATAAAACCAATCATGGTTTACAACACGTCCTGTTCGGGACCCCGTGGCGACATAAAAAAATCAAAAAATTTTCAAAACACAAAAAAAAATTAAATATTCAAAATCACAAAACATCAGAAAATTTTCAAACTACAAAAACAATAGAAAAACTTTCAAAAGTCACTGTGCCAAACACCTCACACACATTGCAGGAGTTTGAAGTCGACTCATATGATTTTGATCTAGAATTGGACTTTGAACTCATGGGTTTGAATGAAGCACTGGACGAGGGAAATGATGATACCACTCTCGAATTCGAGGATTCTCTCCAAAAGTTTGAAACAAAAGCCAATGTTGTAGCAGACGACTTCGAAATTGTGAATTTAGGGTGAGTAGAATCCCTCAGAGAAGTGCGCATCGGAAGATCACTCTCCCTGAAAAACAAGCAGAGGATGATGGAGTTTCTAAAACTGAGGTTGTCCAACTTTACCTTCTCTTATGAGGATATGCCGGGCCTCGATGAAGATTTGGTGGTGCACCATCTGTCAACAAAGCCAGACATGAAGCCTGTCAAGCAGAAGCTGCGAATAATGAAGCCAGAATGGGCCCTGAAAATACGCGATGAAGTCATCAAGCAATACAATGTGGGATTCTTAGTAGTCTCTAACTACCCAGAATGGCTCGCAAACATCGTACCATTTTCAAAGAAAGACGGGAAAGTCAGGATGTGCATCGATTTTAGAGATCTCAACAAAGCAAGCCCTAAAAATGACTTCCCTCTACCTCATATCGACACACTAGTGGATAATACTGCCGGACACAAGATCTTCTCTTTCATGGATGGCTTCTCCGGTTACAATCAAATCAAGATGGCCATCGGAGATCGTGAGAAGACTTCCTTCATCACACCATGGGGAACTTTCTGCTATCGGGTCATATCTTTTGGATTGAAGAATGCAGGAGCTACATAGCAGCGAGCCATGACTGCCTTATTTCATGACATGATAAACAAGGAAATGGAAGTCTATGTGGACCACATGATTGCCAAGTCTCGCACAATCGAAGGACACTTCAAAGATCTTAAGAAACTCTTCGACAGATTAGAAAAGTTCAAGCTCCACCTCAACCCACAAAAATGTGTCTTTGGTGCAACCGGGGGCAAGCTGTTAGGCTTCATTGTCAGCAAAGATGGTATCCGGGTGGATGAGACCAAGACTAAAGCAATCATCGAAATACCACCGCCCAAGACCGAAAAAGAAATTTAGGGTTTCTTCGGGCGAATCCAATATATTAGCTGATTCATCGCATAACTCACTCCGATCTGTGAGCCCATATTCAAGCTACTCAGAAAGAACTCGCCAAAGGAATGGAATAGCGACTGTCAGGCGGCCTTCGATAAGATCAAGAAATACTTGCTGAATCCTCTAGTGCTCATACCACCTACTCCAGGTAAGCCATTACTGCTGTATATCTCCGTCGCAGCAGAAGCAATCGGATGCGTTCTTGGCTAACACGACGATACAGGAAAAAAGGAGCAAGCGATCTATTATCTAAGTCGGCGATTTACGAGCTATGAAGCCAAATACTCCAGCCTGGAGAAGACTTGCCTCGCCTTAGTACGGGCGACACAGCGCTTACGACAGTATATGATCGCTCACCCAATCCTTTTGCTCTCTCGCATGGACCCATTAAAGTACCTGTTCGAGAAACCAGCACTAACAGGCAGAATCGCAAAATGGCAACTATTGCTCTCTGAGTTTGACATCACCTATGTCACTCAGAAGGCAATTAAGGGGCAAGCACTGGCCGACCACTTAGCAGTCCACTCCCTACCTGACTACCAACCACTGAAGACCTTCTTCCCTGACGAGGATATCCTCTTGATTGAGGGAGAAGAAGAAAGAAAGGCAGGAGAGTGGACGCTCTTCTTCGACGGAGCTGCAAACTCAAAAGGAAGTGGAGTAGGTGTCATACTCTATGTGACACCCCCGTCACTGTTTCATGTGGGTGGGCACACGTGTGGGCGGGCCCCCAGGTGCGGCTGGCAGGCTACTGTGCTGGGTGAGCTACTATTGCAGTTGGCTGTAGCGTAACTTGTCCCACATCGGAAGAGTTGTCTGGAGTTGTGGTGATTATATGTTGGATTCCTCCCTTAATAGACATGACGTGTTTTAAAGCCGTGAGCTTCGGTAAAGCAGACAATATCATGTGCCATGGGGGTGGGCCTTACACTCTACTCTCCTGATGACGTCCCAATTCCCATATCCAGAAGGCTAGCATTCCAATGCACTAACAACGTAGCCGAATATGAAGCATGCATCGCCGGTCTAAGAGAAGCCATCATCCTTAACGTGAAGAGGTTACGAGTCTTCGGAGATTCAAAACTCATCATCAATCAGATAAATGGTGACCGGAAGACCAAGGATGAAAAGCTGATCCCATATCATGTCTATCTGGAGAATTTAATTGAAGAGTTTGAAGAAACCACTTTCTCTTACATGCCTCGAGTCAAGAATCAATTCGCAGACGCTCTGGATATCCTCGCCTCAATGTTGGAAATCCCAAAAGGAGTTGCTGAATGGGAACTCACCGTCGAGCTCCAAGAAGAGCCTGCATTCTGCCTACAGATCGACGAAGCGGAAACTTCCTCGAATGATCAGCCCTGGTACACGAACATCAAGGAATACCTCGAACATCAGAAGTACCCGGAAGGAGCAACACTAGTTGATCAACACACTATCCAACGGCTAGCAGCACAATTCGTGATTACTGGTGGCATCCTTTACAAGCGATCCTTCAACCAGGTCCTTCTCCGCTGTGTGAATGAGACAGAAGCGGTACAGATCATGTCAGAAATTCACGAAGGACTATACGGCCTACACATGAATGGACACATGATGGCAAAGAAGATCCTACGGCTAGGATACTATTAGCTCACAATGGAGACAGATTGCTGTAAGCACGTCAGGTGATGCTTCAAGTGTCAGGAACACGCAAACCAGATCCATGCACCTGCTTCCGAACTCTACAACCTGATAGCATCATGTCCCTTCTCTGTATGGAGACTAGACATCATCGGCAAGATCAGCCCTAAAGCTTCAAATGGGCATGAATACATCTTGGTGGCTGTGGACTACTTCACCAAATGGATAGAGGCATCTCATGTGGTCAAATTCATGAAGAACAACATCATCACCCGTTATGAGGTCCCTCAGGCCATCATCACTGATAACGAAACTCCGTTTGTCAATAAAAGGATGGGCGATTTCCTCGATAAATTTAAAATTTAACGTCATCGGTCAAGCCCTTACCGTCTCCAAATGAATGGTGGGGTCGAAGCTGCAAACAAGACCATCATTTGCATATTGGAAAAGATGGTGAAGACATACCATGATTGGTCAGAAATGCTTCCCTACACACTTTGGGCCTATCGGACGTCTGTACGGTTTGCTACAGGCACAACTCCATACGAGCTAGTATACGGAATGGAAGCAGTACTGCCAGTCGAAATCGAAATCCCATCACTCCGGGTACTGTTAGAAAGTGAAGTCGAGAAAGGCAAGTGGCAACAAGCGAGTAAGATCAATTGCATCTGGCAGACGAAAAATGCATGCGGCCGTTAAGTCACTCCCAATGTTACTAGAGAAGGATCGCTCGGGCCTACAACAAGAGGGTCCGAAAGAGAAGTTTCAAAGTTGGCGACATGGTCATGAAGCGTATCTTGCCACCACATTTACCAGATCCTAGAGGAAAGTTCAAACCCTCATGGACGGACCACTGATCATCCGTGAAGTACTCCCAGGAGGCGCCCTTCGGCTCACCAATCTGAAAGGGGAAGACCTTCCCGAGCCCATCAACGCCGATAACGTGAAAATTTATCACGGGTAACCCTACCAATCTTTGTCAATAATTACAATCGCAAAGCTGCATCCCTCATTTCCCCACCAAAAAAAAATGTATATATCCGCCACCTCTCCCATCGGGAAACACTTGCCGTTTCTCTCGCAAAAGAAGAAAATAAAAAAAAAACAAGAAAAAAAAGAGCGAAAAAAAGGAGAAAAGAAAGAAAACAAAAATTGGAGAAAGCAAAAAAACAAAAAAAGAAAAAAATGAAGAAAAAGAAGAAAATCCCAAAAAAAGGGAAACCTCAAAAAGAATGAAAGAGAAGAAATCCATCCCAACATCCTCAAATAACCCAACTAAAGGCAGCTTACGATTGTACCCAGAGACAAAGACAGGCAGGTAACCAGTCGGCCGGCTATGAAGGAAGTCTCTCCTCCATCACTCCCAGCACTTCAAAAAAAGAAGAAGACATGTCTAAAGCAAAAAGGGGCGAGTTGAAAACCCGAAAGGGCGGCTCGAGTAAAAATAGCAGACATGTAGCGGACTTGGTGAAAACCTAAGAGGGCACCAGAAGTAAAAACAGCACAGCTACCAAGGGGCAGGCAAGATCAAAAACCCGGGACAGTGAAAATCCGAAAGGACGCTATAGGCAAAAATTACGGGAAGAGCCGGATGTAGTGAAAACCTGAAAGGGTGCTACGGGCAAAAGTGGCAAGAAATAAAACATAAAAAATAATAATAAAAGTGCAGGTACAAAAGAGGCCAAGACAGCAAGCATCACAACAAGATACAAAGGGAAGATCAACAGCAGATCAGTTCTCAATCAAAATCTACTTGAATACGGGGATGTGATCCCAGACACCCTCTCAGGGAACCAAGATCCTATGAACACAAACTAGGATACTGCATTCAACGTGGGTTGAGCCCAAGATCCTGATCCCAATCATCCAAAACACAAATCCAAACACAAGCAAATATTGGCAAAATTGGCACAAAACGAAATCTTTCATTCCTTTAAAAACATTTTTAAGTACACTGCTTTTCTTTCCCTTTGACTTCAAAAATAAAACCATGCATACAAAATAAATAGTTGATTGTAACCAAGGATCACAGGTGAGTCCCTATCCCTCATATATAGATAGTCTCTGTCTAAGCCTCTCTATCTCCATACATAGGTAAAAAGCCTCATCTCTGTCCAGGCGATGTGCCGCAAGCATGCTCTCATTGTATCGTCGCCCCACTGCTAGTCGACGAGCCATATCCTCACATGTGTGGCGGAGGATAGCGATCGCAGAGATCAGGTGACCATGTGTGGCCAGCAAGAAGGACGGATTGATGAAGGGGCACTCCTCGAAGGCTCAAATGAATCATCAACACATGAGGAGGATGAAGAGGCATCACCCACCATGTCCCGATCAGTAGCCTCGTCCTCCAAATACTAACCAGGAACCTGGCGATACAGTGACTGCTCTGCTACCCACCGCTAGTATGGTACTGTCTCCATGGGAAGAGCCCAAGACTCAAAATTCAACGATACTGCATCCAAGGAGCCCTGCCAAGATATCCAGACCCGTCTATATAGGGCCATTAGGCCAGATGGAAGAGGGGCATGCCCAAATCCAGAAAAGGCAAAGTCCGGGATATCCTGCCAAAAGTCAAACTGTCGAAGAAAGCGAACAGGGTGATAAGAGCAATACCCCCGAAGCCCCAGTAGCAATAACGGAGTGCGAGCCAAGCTAGAAATCAAGGGCGAGCGATGAACCCAGGGAGCCTCCCAACTAATCTCCCACCCTCGTAGCTGAGAAAGCATACAACGATAGAAGGACTCAGTAGCCTCAGCACCAAGAGGAAGGCCATCAAGTAACAAAGATAATACATTAGCGCAGCGGGAATCGGGCCATACAGGTAGAGGGGTCATGAACAGATGCTCCCATAATCATACCTGCAAAAGAGGAAAAACTCACAAGGCAAGCAAAAGAACAATGCTAAGCAAGAGAAAAGGAAAAGAATAGGGAATACCTGGAGGAATGTACAACAACCCCGAAGGAGGAGGGTCTGCCCCAACGAACACTCAGTCAGCCCCAGGAAGAGCTCCGCCAGTACCACGGAAATAATGCTCCTGCGATGCAATACACGACGGAATACGTCCAACAAGGCTCCCAGCGATGACTGCCTCCATCCTGAGAAAAGTAGCTCGGTCATGACACAAAATATCAGTGCATTCAGGCACTGAAGCTGGCGATCCGACCCAGAGACACCTCGAGAAGTAGAACAACGATCGTACAACATCTCAAGTGACAACTCACCAGCCCTACCCTCTGCAATAGGGAGAGCCGTAAGAAATCCAAACCAGGATATCAGATCAGAAGAACGAACCGGCTCAAACAAAGGAATATAAGGTTCCCGAGTAGGTGGAAGACCAGATAGACAGGAGAACTCCTCCAAAGACGGGCCCAACTCCAGGTCATTAAAAGAAAACAAGTTCAGGGACGGAACCCAATCATATAGCGCTGCACTCAACAACCGCCAGTCTAGGTGAACTCGATGGAAATAAAGAACCTCCCGAAAGCCCAAGGAGCTCAACTCAAAAATCTTAGACTCGATCAAACTCTCAATCCAGAGATGCAATCGCTCGGAACATGTACCACGGGGCTACAACCAACAAGGCCGAACAGGCACACCCTTAACGATCAGGATCCCCGGGTCAGCAGGAGAGTCATAAAAAATAGGCATCCCCTAATCCAACAGGTCTATCTCATGGTGACGGAAGAAGCCAACATCGCCCATCGCATCGCGCAAGGTGTCCTGGAAAGTAGCAATGGACGGGCCTGAGCCGCCAACAACTATCACCTCAGGAGCTGACTGGAATGTACACGCCCCGGGAGCCGTAACAACCGTACAGCCAATAGAACTTGCACCTTGATCCCCGACAACAGCTGCCTCTCCCATCACCGCCTCGAAATTTGTGCCAAAGATCTGACCCAATCCATCCATAAGAAAATCATCATGTGTCAGACCCAAGCCATCTAAACCGCCTAAGTAAGGCCCGTTACCCATCCAAGCCTGATCCACCCCATCCATACCATCCACGGTCATGATGCCATCATCCACACCACCTGTAGCCATCTCTCCATCAATCAAGTTATCCCTTGCCAACATCACACTATCCTCACCATCCAAACCGACCGTCATCATACTAACATCCACGAACCCTGGTGGACCATCTAGTATGGATCCATCAAACCTATCAAAAGCATCCATTCCATCCACATAACTACCATCAATAAAGAAAGAATCCATGTCCAAAGTAGCATTTACCTCATCCATGGGAGCCATTACTCCTCTACCAACCTCTAGCTCATTCATTTCCCTATCATTTATGAGGACATCTACTGCCATTTCATTTATGTTGGACCCACCAACATTCCCATGGTCAGCCATAATGAAGACAAAAGAGGTGAAGACAAGGAAAAGGGACAAAGGAGAAAAAGACAAAGGGGAAGAAAGAAGATGGGACAAAGGGAATGATTCGGACGGCCTGATCAGACGAAGGAGGACAGAAAGGAGGTAGAAGGAATGAATAGAGAAGGGAGGTACTCGCTGGAAGAAAAGATGAATGGAAGCGGCACACCGATTACCGTCTGCGGTACTCTAACTTCCGCTCTCAGAACTGACATTCTTGCATTGCTGCACATTGACAGGGCAGAACGAGTATGCAAAAGTCTTCGGGTGGCAATCCAATTACTGCCCGCGGCAGTCCGACTGCCACCTGGGCTCACTTTCAGGTGGATTTTGGGCAGGGTCCACTCCGTAGGGTCATAACTCGAAAACAAACATCTATGTGCTCATTAGAAGATATAAGGCCGATCAAAGGGCAAGGCGAGAAGGTGATATTGAACAAGCTAAATTTCATATAAACAATTGATTATACACCAAGATACATTATTACATGGTACAATGACCTAATCATCGTCAGGGAGATAAGTGTCAGTATCCTTGCGGCGAAAGTGTGGCCCTAAGATCCCTCCCCCAGCAAAACGCACGCCGTCACTAGGAGCGTAGCCAGGCTGTAAGATCGGACCGATGCCGTGCTGCTCACACCAAGAGCTATACTCTATATCGGGATCAACGAAAAAACTGGCATCATATCCCTCTAAGGTGTTCACTCCCCAAGTATAGGGTTGTGATGTAGTAATAACTCAGTAAGACCGAGGTCGAATCCCAAGGGACTGGAACTTGTACGCTATCTGAAACTAGGTAGAAATAGAACTAGAATGAGATGAAATCTAAATCGATTGTAATTTGAAGAATAATGATGAAATATTAATCTAAAACTTATGAAAAATCAGAGAAGGGAAACTAGGGATTCAGAGGATCCACTTGTAGAGATCGGGGAGATCTTATGCCTGTATTATAAATCAGAAAAATTAACTGAACTGCCATTGATATAGGTTTCAAGAGATGAAAGGTGTATGAATTAGAATGGATTCCATCACCAAACCATGCCTAGGAGACATAGCAAACAATAGAATTAAACTAATTACCCACCAATCAATGTATGAAGGTTAGGAAGGGTACCGACATCCAACCATGCCCAGGAGACGATGGTGAACAACAGGGCTTCCTGACGTCAAAAACATAAAGAGGAAAAGAACATGCTCAAAGCCATCGCAGACCCATTGTAATTTTCAGTCACAACAGACCATTAAAAACTGAAAACATTCCCTTAATTAAAATAAAAATCAACATCAATTTAGTTCAAACAAAAGCACAAGTATAAATCCTCCCATCACGCTACAAGCTTCACCTCTTAGCCCTAGCTAAGAGGTTTAGCCACGCATAAACATGGTGGACTCAAATCCCTGGACAAAACAAAACAAAATAAAAATAAGAAAATAAAAGACAAACTCTAATCTCTCTTTTGAACTTCACGTCCTAGCCTTCCTGCCGTTCTCAGCTACTCCAGGATACCCCCTTGCTAGATTCTCTTCTGTTTTTATAGCAGGTGCTGGAAACGGTGGCTGGAGAGCTTCCCTTCCGCAGCTCCTCCACAACAGAACCGGACTCTAGAGTACGCACCTTCCTGCGTAAGGAAATAGGCTTTTCTACGCAGCAACCGACAAAACCGAGATGCGGGAATCTGTCCAGGAACCGATCAGAGACAGACCTCTTGAAAGTGGTCGGTGGGGATATGGACGAAGTTTGGACGGTCC
Source organism: Magnolia changhungtana (assembly GCA_030180095.1). Classification (NCBI taxonomy): domain Eukaryota; kingdom Viridiplantae; phylum Streptophyta; class Magnoliopsida; order Magnoliales; family Magnoliaceae; genus Magnolia; species Magnolia changhungtana. The sequence continues at coordinate 2,592,005 of JASAUF010000671.1, forward strand.
AAATGGACGGACCGATCCTCGCCAAGCTTCTCAAACGGACCGCAGCGTCCGGATGTTACAAACAGAGGCCTTCTTCTCTTCGCTGTGATATCAGTGGGACCCAATTCGTTGTTATGTTGCAAAATCCATGCCGTCCACCGTGTTCTGATTGAAAAACCGTTCAGAGAGGACCGGTTTTGGCTCAAGATAAATCGGACCCATTGATTTTTAAACCTACCGTTCATTTAACAATTTGCCGCTGATTCCATTCACTCTCGTGCATGGGTCTGGAAAACCACTATGTGTACGGTCGGTTTGACGTCCTGGGGAGAATGGACGGTCCAGATCTACCCTTTGAAGTGTGGTGGTGGCCCACAAAAACGGACGCAGGTCCCTGTTTCGCAGTCCCTGCGAAACAGAGTTACGTTCTGATGATGGTGGAGCTCATGATCAAAACTGGACATGAAATCCAATCCGACCATTGAGTTTCTGTGGAAAAACCGGTCAGAAAAAGTGCGATTTGATTAATTTTCAGTGTGGTCCACAAGATATTCTACTCCGCCGTCCATCCTGCGTTTAACGGCTGGGATCATGCAGACGCTTGCATGGGAGAAAAAGGACTACCAGGCATGAGTTACAACCGCCCTATGAATGCAATTAACGGTCCAGATTTGACCGTTGGATAATAGGTGGGCCTCACTAGGCAAAAACGGACGGACAGCGAAGGACGCTGTCCGTTCTTGCGCAAGAGGTCGGGTCAGCGGTCTGGTTGACCGAGTTCGGGTCCGGTGCGGCTCGGGAGTGCACCGCCATGTGGGCTCGTGCGCCGCCATGTGGGGTCCACTGTGATGCTTTCAAGGAATCCGTGCCATCCATCCATGATGTTACCTCATTTAAAGCGTCGAGTCCAACATTGAAGCGTATCCAGAGATCAGGTGGGTCCCACTTAAGGTTTAAAGGGGCTGATCTGTCCGTTCGGCCACTTCCAGAGGGATCCAATAGCTGAAAATTGACGTGTACGGTTCATTTACTCTCCTTAGCTCATGTATAAAGTTTCGAGTAGAACGGATGGTGGGAACCCTGTGATCTTGCATTTTGTCTGACTTTCAGGCCACTTGAGCTTCAGTTTCTCGATTTCCGTGGATTTCTGGCGTGCAAATTCGTCGATCTTGGTCCCCTGGGGTCCATCCCTTGCTGTGGTGATTTCAGAGCATCAAATACACACTTTTAGCACTTTTTTTTGTAGTCCACTCTTACAAATGTACCTTGCATCACAAACACGATTAAATTAGGATTTTAAACGGTGGCATATTCATAAATCCGGTAATAACTGAGGTCTAATATGCAATATTTGACCCTCAACACAAGGCGGCCACTAACTCCCTCTTAGGCACCGATCTCTAGTCAGAAAGCCCAGACGGTGGGCTAAGTGGCACCATGGGACTACCGGTTAACTGCTAGAAAAGTCTCTCTCCCAAGTACCACTTCGTCACGCACGGATCTTCCAGAATGCGGCGATATCGTGAGGCTTGAAAAGCCTCCTGAGCTCCAGGGGTGAGCGCTGCGTTCGATTGAAGATATGGCCTGGTATGGAACTACAAAAAGGAAACAAGTCAAAGGCTGAAAAATGAGCAGAAAGCAACACATGGGCAACTCAAAAATGGGCACATCACTCACATCATCAGGAACAAGGGCATTGATATTTGACCACCAGGCGAGATCTGAAAACAAACGCGTATGGCTGCGGTTATCCTTGTACCATAGCATCATGCGAGGGAATGAAGGCGAATGGTCAATCAGGGTGGGCGCTAGATGAGGAAAGTGGTCAAAAAAGTAGACCTGCACAAAACCACCATCAGACAAGACACACCAGATCGTCCCCAGCAAAAGCAGGGCAAAAAGGATGATAAGAAGGTACCTCGATAGCTGGATAAAAACCAGTCAAGGATCGGCTGATGCAACGACTGACGTTGTCTAAACCTTCATACAGGTGGGCCAGAAGGGCCGCATTCCAGTTATATGGAATGGGGAAGGAGATATCTGCCACGAGCAACAACAAACGGGAACTCACCAGCTCATTCCCGTGGCAGAAATCATAGCGCCCATAGTATACAAAATCAAAGCCCGAGCCTTCACCACAGCCGCAGCCTCCGTCTTAGGGATCCGTCGAGCGAAATTCGATGACAGCTAGAGAAGTTTGAAACAAGGACTAGTAAAATATGAAGCATCTGACATCATCCCCAACAACTCCATCCAGTCATCCTCAGTGGGCACTGGAAGGTCATCCTCAAAAGGGACAGATCCTCCGTCATACCGGAGACCTAGCTGCATGTATATATCATATGAAGTGATGCCCCACTCCCCAAAAGGCAGATGAAAGGTGTGGGTCTCGGGATGCCACCGCTCCGTCAGAGCTGATAAAAGAGACATGTTCGTCCTACTCAGACGAACTCGAAACAGATGGGCGAACGGAGTACGCTCCAAGACCTCAAAGAACAATGACTGGGGGTCATGAAACCAGTCAGGCCAATGAGTCCTGACCCTGCGTCCTCTCAGAATCGCAGGAGCACCACCCTCCTGGGCTAAGTCAGACAAGTGTCGTCCTTCTCGTGGTATATGGTATGGATCCGACGACTGACGAGACGAACTAGCCTCATTTTTACCACGACAAGGCATGCTGCACAGGAAAGGTATATAAGTAAGTCCATTTTTCAAAACCTAGACCCACATTTCAAGGCTTGAGTCCAAAAACCCACTTTTCAGGCCCATTACAAAAGCTGGCCCATTATAAAAAGCCCGCATTTCAAGGCCCATTATAAAAAGCCCATCTCAAGGCCCATTATAAAACCCCGCATTTCAAGGCCCATTATAAAAAGCCCATCTCAAGGCCCATTCCAAAAGCCCGCATTTCAAGGCCCATTATAAAAAGCCCATCTCAAGGCCCATTCCAAAAGCCCGCATTTCAAGGCCCATTATAAGAAGCCCATCTCAAGGCCCATTCCAAAAGCCCATCTCAAGGTCCATTCAAAAAAACCCATCTCAAGGCCCATTCCAAAAACCCACTCTCCAGGCCCATTTCAAAAGCCCATCTCATGGCCCATTAAAAAGGCCCATTTCAGAAAGGCCCATCCCAAAATTCATTCCCAAAATCCATATCCAGGGACTTCTTTTTCAAAGTTATCATGCCTTTGGACACGTTAAGATCATGATGTGAGACCCACTTCGAAGATCTCATCCGTCCATCACTCAAAAATCACCATCAACCACACATTCATGTATCTTGACACGTCATGATCATGATGAGGGGCCCACTCCGAAAATCCCACCCGTCCATCATCCACCACAAATGGCCAACCATCATGATTTAAATCGTCCATACACACGAGTGGGCCCCAGATCATCCATCCAATGGTCCAGATCGTCATCAACAATTCTAAAAAAAATGGAAAAATCAAAGCAAATAAAGGGTGGGGCCCCTTTTCTTATCACACCCCACTCCCGAATAAAAAAAAAATTTCAAAATTTCAATGAAAAAGAAAAATCTAGCCAACCAGATGGCCCAAAACAAAAAAAAAATCCAATGGTTCAGATACAGTTTAACAATCCTGATCACAGCTCAAAGAAGAAATCCAATCCAACGAAAGCTCCCAAAAATGAACGGTCCAACAAAATCCAACAAGAATTCAAGGGTCAAGATTACCTGAAGTTGGGAAATGAAGAAAAATGCGAAAGAAGGCTTGAGAAAAATCTCTCCAAAATAGCTCCAGGGACCACAATGGGTCCCTGAACGTCCCAAAACCATTTTAAATAGGCAGGAAGGCTGCACCAGACGAATTGATACATGGCATGAACCAATGGACAAAACGGAGCACGGGCAGTAACCCAACTGCCGTAGGCGGCAGTCTGACAACCCCCCAACCAAAAAGAGTGCATGGGGCAGAGGGCTGTCCCCTAGGGCGGTTTAAACGTCCGGTTTCTCCCTTAACCACCGGATAATACCCAGAAAAATTCTGAAAATAGCTCCCAAGATGCCAGAAGCTACCAAAACAGCCCCGAACTTTCAAAGATTTTCAAATCAGTCCCCCATCTCCAAAAGTTACCAGAACAGTCTCAAAACTTCAGAGGTTGCCAAAACAACCCCCAAGCACTCAAAAAAAATGCACGCGAAGCACAGTACACTGAGGAATCTCCCATATTCCCTAGTTGCGGTTAGTGCAAATAGCTAAATAAGATTCGATCCCTTCTGGTCTCCCCGGAGGATGATCGAATCCGTACATGATACTTGTACGGTTGGCCAGATCTCTATATCTGGACAATCGCACAGATGCTAGTAAAATGAGTGGATCCATCTCTGGAAAGAATAATCAAACTCAAAGTGACAACAATCTATTGTAACCAAAGAATCAGAATCAGCAGACTGCATGGCAAAAGATTACCTGCACATACCTAGTCCAGGATGTTCGAAAAATTTGATCGAATTCAAGTCGGCGTAGTGAGTTCCCCGTAAGGCCGCACCAACGCGCAGGGCAGCTAACCACTTTAATGATCAAATAGAACGAATACTCCTAAGGTGATTATGTAGCAAAGGAACGACAGACCTAATAGTACGGGAATCCTCGTAAAGTTGCACCAACGTGCAGAGGCCCTACTTTTAGACTTACCCTCTAATGTTGTTAACAGTCCGATATGAAAGGGTCGTGATTAGTGATCTGTAAAGCCGCGACGAATGCACAGGAGACAATCACAATATTTTCCTCAACCCTCGTGCTATGTGCAAGTCATCTTTTTCCAAACAGTCAACTGATAACGATGCAATGACAGACAACAGATTCGAATCACTATCCTTTCTAACTAGAAGGGTGGGGTGTCCACTTGCTTTGGCCTTTGGTTGCTTGCAACCTCGGCCAAAGAGGGACATCTGTAGACACCCCACCCAGGCTAGCATCTCGAAAAGGCTAAGACAATCCGGGAACCATGATTATGTCCTAAATCGGCTCCTAACCCCAACTTAAAACCTAAAATCCTGGTCCCAAGTCCCCAAATTCTCAACTCGCAATCCGAAACCGCAATCCAAGCCGTCCAGTATACACACAACCTCGCTTATACCCTATACCCTGGCTAGAACCCCCTATCTATGCCTAAATCCACTACTTTAAGTCCCAGAAATTCAAAACGGAGACCACTAGACGAACCAGAGCACCACATGAAACCCGCATGCGCGAGCCCGACTCAAACCAGGCTCAGGCGGTATTCTGACTACCGCGGGCGGTAGTCTGACTGCTGCCTGCGGTACTCCGAGCTCCGCCGCTCGCGACCCGTGTGTGGACAGCTGTCCACCGTCCAAAAGTCAACTTTACCATGAATTTACCCCTCCAAAATTCACCATTTACCTTTTTACCAGCACTAAAAACTAATGGAAATGTGCCACATGTCACCCCTCTCTCCTTAACCAATCACAACCCTCCATTTCAAACCCTTACCACTCAACCATTGGAGAGGGCTATAAATAGCCCTCTCTCCTTCTCATTTTAACAACAACAATTAAGAGAGAAAGAGAGAGTGAGAGAAAGAGTGAGTGAGGAAGAGAGTGAGAGAAAGGGAAGGAGCTCCTAAACCCTCAAAGTTCTGATTTTTCCAGCCACCCCCTAGCCCTCCTCTCAATTCTTCCAACCCATAAGCTTAGCCCAGTTTGATCATGGTTCAGTCTATGTCTTAGCCTACTCAAGAATCAAGCCAAAGATCCATCATCCTACAAGCATTCATCATGACATCTATTCCCTTCTCAACTCCTTGCTTCTCTAGATCTCTAGTGAACGTATGCTCTGTGACTTGTCGTATATCGAATCTTGTCACATCAGAAATTCCTGGTGATCTAGTCCATTTTTCTTTCCTCTTTGCATAAGCATCATTACATTCATCCTCTAGACACATTGTCGGACGTATGCTCTGTGGCCTGCCGAAATCTCGGATCTTGCTACATCAGAAATTCACATGTGACTAGTCCCATTATGACCACAACATCACCATCATCCCTTGAGATTATTTTACCACACTAAGTAGAGATCGTACATTGGTACGGGCAGAGAGGGTGCCTAACACCTTCCCTCTTCGTAACCGAGGTCTCTTACCCGGAATCCCAGATCGCAAATCAGGAGTCAATCTAAGGTCGGAGAGTCTTCGGATTTCTCCAACCTTACATATTCCGTGGTTTCTAGCTGACTGTGGGATTCTGAGATTTTTCGGCTAGTGGCGACTCTAACATCTCCAAATCAGTCTAATCCCCCACCACCAAAACTTAACATTTCAAATCAGTGTAGGCGCCGATTTTCAGTGTCTACAGCTTATAATTAAAAGGTATTAGAATTCTATAGTATATATATTTATGCAAACTTAAATTTAATTAACTAAATTAACTTTAATACCTCAAAATTAGGGTACATATGTAATATTGATAGAATGATTATTATATACCTATTAAAATGTATACTTTGGCCAAAAATAAAGAAATTCTTATCCGTGGGTAAACCACAAATGTAAGGACATAAATAAAATGGTTCTCCAATATTTTTCTAACCATCTATTAAATGGCTAATATAATTTGGACAATTGGGATCATTCTATTGGGGCCATTTTAGTGATGTGGCCGATGATTATATTGTTTTGGGTATCACTCATGTGTCAAGTGTAGTGTATTAATAGCCTAGTAATTCCTTTGTTACTCATCTGAATCTTCTGCCTTTAAAAAGAGAGCCAACTTTTCATTTTACTACTCATTTACTGTGAAACAAAGAGATTTCAAAACACATCAAAATGTAGCTTTTCATTTACCATTGATTCCATTTACCAACTGTTATGGAGCCAAACACACTAAAAAAGGTGTAGTTATCATCTATGGCCACTAAATATAGGGTGCAGAACGACACCTCACCGAGGAGGAATTTACCTCCAAAAGCTTGGAGGGGTTTTTCCATCCTTCCTAGTTTACATGCTTTTTGTTGTTTTTGAAGTCTTAAATCATTCAGAAACATGGTCTGTCGATTGCATCAACAGTCCATTCTATGCCATCGAACATTGCTCAATCCCATCAAGAATTTCTGAATTTTCTCCAGGTGGTCACTGGACTAACTGAGTTCTTTTTCGATGCCATCGAAGAGTGTTCGATAACATCGAAAGATATGTTCGATGCCATTGAAGATGGCTCAATGTAATCGAAGGAAATTCGATTTTCATGACTTACCTTTGGACTGATTGGGTATTAGTTCGATGCCATCCACATGGCTTCGATGCCATTGAAGGATAAGTTTCAATGACATCGAAGTGTGTACAATGATATCGAATGGATCTGTGCAAATTTTTGTAGAGTTGCGATTTTGCAAGATTTGTTTCCTATTTCGATTGTGATTATTCCAAAGACTATATATTGGGGTGTAATCGGGATTGTGGGGGTACTTTCTTTGGTTTCTAATTCGTTCAAAATTGTTTCAAGGGTGTAACAAGGGTTTGATTTGAGGTTGTTCGAATCGGGTAAGCTCTCTTCACTTGTAACTTCCGCTTTCATAGTGCTATATGTCGCTTGGTATCATGGTTTTTCCCGTAAGGATTTTTCCATGTTAAATCGTTGTGTTCTCTTTGTGCTTGCTTGGTATGATTGGATTACTTCTTTAGATTAATCTCTGTGTACTTCCGCGATCCCCCCAACACTCTTGAGTGCGATTGCGTGCTAAATTACTCACTTGTACCTTATTGCACCGATTAAACTCTGTTGAGCCCACCGTGAATGTATGTGGTTTATCCATTCCATCCATCTACTTTTCCAACTCATTTTAGGGCTTAAGCCCAAAATTGAAGAATATCCAAAGCTCAAGTGTACCACACCACATGAGACAGTGAGAATAATGATTTCAACCATTGAAACCTTCTCGGGGCCCATAGTGATGTTTATTTATGATCCAACCTGTTCATAAGACCACACAGACATGTATGAAGGGAAAACACAAATACCAGCTTGATCCAAAACTTCCATTGTAACATTGAAAATTTCGAGGGTCGAGCAAAGCTCGACTTCCGAGATTCCAAACATCACTTATACTTTGCAGAAGCCGATTTCCCAATTACTTCTACATTGGGCATTTGAGCATGCATAAGATTATACTAAACAGTATATCATACTTCGGAATAAACATGATTAAAGTAAAATATTAAATTGAAATACATGTAGTATGATTATCCAGAGTATGGGTCTAGCTGGGTCCAATATATATATATATATATATATATATATATATATATATATATATATATATATATAAAATTGCAAAAAAATAACAAAATGTAAAAATGCAATGTCCATCTAATCCTGTGCGCCCAGCGCTCCCTGTCTAGAAGTGCGCGGCATACATCGGCCCATCAGAAAACTGGAAGTAAGAGAACTCCTCATCCATGCTAGCCTGATCCAATGCATCGGCTTCGGTCCCTGCATTTATATCAGCTTCTTATTGATATTTTAAAACATCGTTCCAGAGTCGGAGTGAGCGATCAACTCAGTGGTTCCATAAAGCATGGGTTACACATGTTATCAAGTCTATCAGTACAGAAATGATAAAGCAACGTAAAACAAGCATTTTCTAATTACTCTTCTTAATGTGAATAATGGAGTTTATGAAATGATACATGCCCTCACCATACAACACTCCCTCAACACGCGGCTCTGACCACCTTTTTCGCAAATGACAACACTTCCTCGTCACGCGACGACCACGCCTGTTCGATACATTATAAGCAAATGCAATGCGGTGAATGATTATGTTAGCCGAGTGATTAATTGTACCATTCATTCAGCAGTTTGGGGAAGCCAGGATATCTCCCTTTTAGTCATTGGTCTCAATTGAATTACTAGACGCGGTCCTACCACAACGGTCCTATGCCTGTAATCCCTGATCCGTCTAGGTTCGTCATTCTCAGCTGAATACATATGAAAGACAAGTTGTAAAAGTAATGCTCGCGGTCACTACGGGGAGGCTCCTCACCCCAGCGTAGGCCGACAGCACGGACACGGTGTCCCACACCACCATGCCCGACTCACGAGTCTTGAGGATCATGATAGTAATGGTTAATAGTAAACCTTTGCAATTAGTAAGGGGAGTGTCTAAGATTCAAACAGTTGTGATCATACATGGTAAACATATATAGGGTTAGCCGGTTCTTTGGGACGATTTCGGTTGATACGGTCAAATACCGGCGTAACCGGTATGGAGTGTGTAAACACTCCGCGTGGCCTACCCACTGTCGGTCGTCGACGTTCGACCCGAATCGATCGAATTTGCCCAGGATGGCCAAACTAATTTGGTCAACTCATATCCGGGAATTTGCTGACTAACCAGACTACTCTTGTAGTCATACTTCTTAATCTAATCAAGTCAACAAACATTAAAGATGATTGGATTCACATTCAATCATCAAAATTAATAATCTACTCATTCAGGCATTTCATTAAATACGTAGGTGTCATTATCTTAAAATTTGTAAATCATGGACTGAAATCGAAATACACATAGGTTATCATGCAAATTCCAAGTCGACAATCATAATCATTCACTGAACAGTAGAATTAATAAACGGCAACCTAAACATTTATGATCTGCACCTTAAGAGGGGATTTTCAATATTTGAGCTCCTAAGATTGGAAATTTGGGAAAAATCACTAATTCCTAATGTAAAGGAATGAAGTGTTGTTAATCACAAGTAAAGTGGGTATAAGTTGTGAAATCAGAGGGTTGAAGGTAAGTCTTACTTCCAGTTACAAGTGGTGGTAAGTTTGACGAAGGAATCGGTAAGTTAAAGGGTTTGATCGATGAGCTACTAACCCCCAAGCATCAAGGTTGTTCTCTCTCTTTCACAATTTCGCTTCCTCTTTCTCTCTTCTTCTCTCTCTCTTTTCTTTTTTCTCTTTCTCTTATAAGGTATGAAATTCATATGGGAGCAAATGAGGCCCCCAAATTCCCTATTTATAATACTAGATTTGGTGCATATGGCCCTAATGACCTTTTATTTATTATATTAACCCTTGAGGGGGTTGTTTCTAACATTTGGGGCCCACTATGGGGTGTAGGGGTTGATATACACCATATGATAGTTAGCCATAATGATGATCTACGTATTGATATGATTAGCCCACCATTTGGATGTGTTGATCGACGGATATGATTAGAAGCCTGTTCAACGGTCATCGATGGTCGATCGTGGCCATGGTTATACGAATACGTGTGGAGAAATATCTTTAGACGGTACCTTGAATTTGGCCATGAACCAACGGTCCGAAAGTTACAACTTCGCAAATGAGTGTACAACTTAAATCACTTAAGTTTCAAGTTCTTTCCTAGGCTATTTGCACTTCTTATGCACCCGCCTTTCGACTCAAGTTGAGTGATCCTAGACACTATCTGGGTTTGGCTCCCGCGATAGACATCAAGCCCAGTGAGATAGACTCTATAGTTTCGAAATTTGTGGCCCGCTAACGAGCAGTCTAGAGCTCGTTTGGATAATTATGACATTTTTGGAATGAATTAGGTATCAAGATTTCTTGTGTGCAATGATTAGGGTTTGGATTAATTATGCTTATAGTGTGGCGTATTCGCAATTAGTAAAAATGGCGATTCAGTCATAATCACTTTAAACCGTTGGTTCGTAGGCTAAATGGATAATTGGGTTACTTTGATTTGTTAATTATGATCTGATCCCTAGTTGCCTTGTCTTTGGGTAGATCTTTAATCTAGCTGTGGTCGTCTTGATTAGTTAGTGATAGGTTGGCTAGATTTGGGCCCTATGTAAACAAATCACAAGGCTAAACTCGATACTTAAGTGATCGGGCGGGTTCATTAGCTTTCTATGATTGATTTATTGAATTTGTGCAGTTCTTTACCGATATCACTCATGTATAGGCTCACTTCGAGCGTCAAGGGTCAATAAGCGACAACTTAAGTTAATCACATCGAAGGTTTTCAGGGGTTTTTGGAAATCCAAAACAGTGAAAATTCAGGACGTTACATCCGTGGCCCCCAAGAATTTTTCAAAGGTAGGCATTTAATTCACACTATTTCCTGTGGTGTGGTCTACTTGAACTTTGATATGCTTCATTTATCAGCACAAGCCCTAAAATTATCCGCTGAAATGAATGGACGGAGTGGATAAAACGCATAAGTCACAGTGGGCCCACAGAGTTTATTACATACTGATTTACTCCCTACTCAATCTTCCTGATTTTTTGGCTACGGTTGCTCTACGCATCTGTGATGGCCCGCTAGAAGCCAGTAACAGCAGCTCCAATCATCGTATGATTGCCATCTGCACCGCCGGTGCGGGAATTCATAGAAGCTTTATGCAGCGACCTTGGCATTCATCTTCTTTTAAACGCGGACTCCGGCTTTAAAAAAGAACTTAAAAATTAAAACAGATGCAACAGTATTTCCCCATGAGATCTATTGGCCTATTGTTGTTTGAAACAGCTCTACATCCATTGGATCTGTGGTAATCTTTTAATGATCCGGACCACTGACTTGACGAGATACACAGCTGTTCAAAACCCCCGAGATGAAAAGACACTAAACATGTCCCACAAAATAATGATTAAGGTCGTAGACCCTACATTTAAAGGTAAAAGTTCAATTATCAAAGGATGCCGAAACCAAGGACCTGATTTCGGAAGCGGATTGGCTGGTGTACCGAGTTATTCAGTACGCTGTTATCGTACTGAGTAGACTATGTTGGGCCCACTGTGAATTCATGTGCTTTATCCACGCCGTCCATCCATTTTTTCAGATTGTTTTAGAAGTTGAGCCGAAAATTGAAGTATATAAAAAGCTCAAGTAAACCATACCACAGGAAAATGTGAAAGTATTGATTTCCACTATTGAAACATTTATAAGGCCCGGTGATGGTTATTTTTCATCGGAGCTCTTCATAAGATCACAAAGACATGGATGAAGGGAAAACACAAATATCAGCTTGATCTAACATTTTTTGTCCCCCAAGAACTTTTCAACAGTAGATTTCAATTCACGCTGTTTCCGATGGTGTGGTCCACTTGAGATTTGCATATGCTTAATATTTAGTTTAAAGCCTAAAATTTATATGATAAAATGGATGGACGGAGTTGATACAATGCATGAATGACAGTTGGCTACGCAATCCGCTTCCTACCTAATGTGGGTACGATGCTCGAGTTGTACGAACTGTTGAAAGGAGATCAAAGTTACATGGCCCCCTAAAATGATGTATTTATCATATCCAGACAGTTCATACATTTTTCGAGATCAATTTAGATATTGATCCTAAAAATAAGTCATATCCAAAGCTTATGTGGACCACACCACAAATAGCAGCGGGACAATGGTTCTCACCGTTAAAACATTCGTACGGGTGCGGATTAGGTACTACCCCCGCCTGTCCGGAGCTTCTAATAGCAGAGGCTGAGAGGGCTATTGATGGATCAACATGATGTATGAATTTTATCACACCGTTCATCTATTTTCACATATCATTTTAGATTATAAAACCAAAATTAGAGAAGATCAAAGGCCTGAATGGACCACAAAATGGGGATTAAATTCTTACCGTTGAAAAATTCTTGGGGCCACAGAAGTTTTGGATCAAGATGATATTTGGTTTTTTCACTTCATCCAGGTGCATATGACCGTATAAACAGGTTGGATGGAAAATAACAACACGTTGGACCCCAAAAAGGCTTCAATGGTGGATGTCATTAGCACCGCTGCTTCATGTGATGTGGTCCACTTTAGACTTGGATCTGACTTATTTTCTTCCAGTACTTTAAAATGATATGTGAAAATGGATGGACGATATGGATAAAATTCATGCTTCATGGTGGCCCTCGGTGGCCCTCGCAGCCTCCAGCTCTCCCAAGCTCCAAACATGGGGGATAGTACCAAATTTGCAAGCTTTGTACGGTCCACCGTACCCTTTATTTTCCATCAAATCTGTTAATAAAGGCACATATACCTGGATTAAGAGGAAAAACAAATATGATATTGATCCAAATTTTCTGTGACCCACGAAAGTGCTTCGATAGTATACATTCAATCCTTCACTGTTTTTTACACTTTGATCCACTTGATATTTGAATCTGTGTTAGTTTTACCTTTCAAAGTCGACAGACTGTTTGTTTAGATATAACTCACACCTCAGGACCCACATAACTTAGTCACGTCGACACACCGGCCAGGTCGGTGCGGTACGCCAGCTAATCCGCTTCTCCTAATTTCCTACTGCAACTGTTGATCCAACAAAAAGTTGTGGGCCACCTTGATGTTTGTGTCACATTCACTCCATCCATCATCAATGCTAGCTCATTTTAGGACATGAGTCCAAAGCAGGGCCAGCTCTACTATCAAGGCAACCAAGGCAATGGCCTAAGGCCCCACATTTAAGAAGGCCCCATATTTTAAGGAATATAATATAATATATATTTAAAATGTACGTCTTTACCTAGGGAGTGGAGGTGACGTGGCAAGTTTTAGTTGGTAGAATACCAATGGGCGGTTTTCTATAATGAATGCTTGTTCACTGCTGTTCCGTTAGCCTCCGTTTCTGCCGTGAACAGGGGACTTTTCCAGTTTTTTTTGGAAGCGGATTGCGTACTGAGTCACATAGTACGGTAAGATACTGAGTAAACTCTGCGGGCCCCTGTGTCATTCATGAATTATATCCACTCAGTCCATATCTTTTAACACAAAATATTAGGCCTTTACTCCAAATATGAAGTATATCCAAACGTCAAATGGACCACACCACCGAAAAGCTGTGTGAATTGAACATCTATCGTTGAAAAATTCTCGAGGACAACAGAGGTTTTAGATCAAGCTGATATTTGTGTTTTCCCTTCATCCATGTACTTCTGATCTTATGAATAGGTTGGATGACAAATACACATCACCTGGGGCTTTAGAAAATTTTCAACGGTTGAAATCAATACATCCACTTTTTCCAATGGTATGGCCCACTTGAGCTTTGCATATGCATCAATTTTTGGTTGAACCGATAAAATGATCTGAAAAAACGAATGGACGGCGTGGACAAACCACATGCATTGGCGGTGGGCCCAACTAAGTTTACACAATCCCATTTCTTTTCTTTTTTTTTCCTTACTCTCTCCCAGTTTTCTAACCACGTCCGCAACTCATTTCAATTTTATCCAAATCATAGGTCCTCGACCTAGGATATGCATACTATACTAAGGCTTTGAGCTTGTAGTATTGGACCCATAGTTCAGTAATCCGGGCTGTTGATATTTTGGCTCACATAGGAAGTATAAATGATCTGAAATATTTACAGGTTTAGAAGATCAAAACCACTAATCGTGACCGTTTTTCATTTGCATGTGGAATATCATTGGTTTCTTGTCTTCACCGTTTATTTGTAGGCCATAAATCCAAATGTTATGAAAATCTGATGGAGAATTATTTCAGGAATTGGTCCATCCATGGTAGAAACCAATGAGTTAATGGTCTCGATTTCCCATTTGTGGGCCCCACTTGTACGAGCATTCATTACAGGAGAGAGTGAAAAAAAAAAACTGAAAAAGGAGTTTATCTGTGCACACCATAAACGGTGGCTAACGGAACTGCAGTAAACGAGCATTCATTATAGGAAACCGTCCGTTGGTATTCCACCAACGAAAATTTGCCAAAAGAGTGATTATACCAAAAGAGTGATTATAAAAAAAAAACAACATAGAAAACAAAAATATTTTCTCATCTCTCTATCTCTATTTCTCCATTTTAATTATTGAAGAAATTCCAATTTTTTTTTCCACTACTCACCTTATTGTTCTCAGGGCCGGCTCTACTATCAAGGCAACCAAGGCAATGGCCTAAGGCCCCACATTTAAGAAGGCCCCATATTTTAAGGAATATAATATAATATATATTTAAAATGTACGTCTTTACCTAGGGAGTGGAGGTGACGTGGCAAGTTTTAGTTGGTAGAATACCAATGGGCGGTTTTCTATAATGAATGCTTGTTCACTGCTGTTCCGTTAGCCTCCGTTTCTGCCGTGAACAGGGGACTTTTCCAGTTTTTTTTGGAAGCGGATTGCGTACTGAGTCACATAGTACGGTAAGATACTGAGTAAACTCTGCGGGCCCCTGTGTCATTCATGAATTATATCCACTCAGTCCATATCTTTTAACACAAAATATTAGGCCTTTACTCCAAATATGAAGTATATCCAAACGTCAAATGGACCACACCACCAGAAAACTGTGTGAATTGAACATCTATCGTTGAAAAATTCTCGAGGACAACAGAGGTTTTAGATCAAGCTGATATTTGTGTTTTCCCTTCATCCATGTACTTCTGATCTTATGAATAGGTTGGATGACAAATACACATCACCTGGGGCTTTAGAAAATTTTCAACGGTTGAAATCAATACATCCACTTTTTCCAATGGTATGGCCCACTTGAGCTTTGCATATGCATCAATTTTTGGTTGAACCGATAAAATGATCTGAAAAAACGAATGGACGGCGTGGACAAACCACATGCATTGGCGGTGGGCCCAACTAAGTTTACACAATCCCATTTCTTTTCTTTTTTTTTCCTTACTCTCTCCCAGTTTTCTAACCACGTCCGCAACCCATTTCAATTTTATCCAAATCATAGGTCCTCGACCTAGGATATGCATACTATACTAAGGCTTTGAGCTTGTAGTATTGGACCCATAGTTCAGTAATCCGGGCCGTTGATATTTTGGCTCACATAGAAAGTATAAATGATCTGAAATATTTACAGGTTTAGAAGATCAAAACCACTAATCGTGACCGTTTTTCATTTGCATGTGGAATATCATTGGTTTCTTGTCTTCACCGTTTATTTGTAGGCCACAAATCCAAATGTTATGAAAATCTGATGGAGAATTATTTCAGGAATTGGTCCATCCATGGTAGAAACCAATGAGTTAATGGTCTCGATTTCCCATTTGTGGGCCCCACTTGTACGAGCATTCATTACAGGAGAGAGTGAAAAAAAAAAAACTGAAAAAGGAGTTTATCTGTGCACGGCATAAACGGTGGCTAACGGAACTGCAGTAAACGAGCATTCATTATAGGAAACCGTCCGTTGGTATTCCACCAACGAAAATTTGCCAAAAGAGTGATTATACCAAAAGAGTGATTATAAAAAAAAAAAAACATAGAAAACAAAAATATTTTCTCATCTCTCTATCTCTATTTCTCCATTTTAATTATTGAAGAAATTCCAATTTTTTTTTCCACTACTCACCTTATTGTTCTCCATCTCGATCTTTTTCTTTTTACGCTTTCTTTGTAAATTGTGTGGAGTGGCCATGTAGTGTGGGCTGCTGTTGTGTTGGAAAGCCTCCAGTTGTTTGTAAGTTCTAATTCTAACTACTCACTTTCTCTTCTTATTTGTGGTAGTGTGAATCTCTGATAAATTTTATACTTTCCAATCTAATTTAGCTTTATCACTTATCACATGGGATAATAATTCTATGGAGTAAGTTTTTTTATTTTGTTATTAGTTTGACTTTTGTAGTTTAGTAGTTTGTACAGATGCTTTGTTTTTTTTTTAAAAAAAAAATATTTCAGCCTTTTTGTACGGATGCTTTGTTTTTGTTTTTTTATTTTTTTATTTTTTTAAATATTCCAGCCTTTTATTTAATTAGTATATTTTAGTTATATTTCTATTAATCATTCTTTTAGAAAATTTCATTTTTGTATTAATACTAATTTATTGAGTTATGTAATAAATAAATTTTTTATTTGTGCAGGTTTAAAGTATAAAGTGATCACATCATTCAGTAAACTGTAAAGTTGCAATATTGCTTTTGATTAATCAGGTTCTATTGTTCTATACTTTAATTTTTCTTATAGTTAAATTATAATTTTCTATTATAAATCTTATTTTAATTATCTATAAATATTTTGTCATTATAAATGTCTACTAGAAAATATCCATCTGGTTATGAAAAACTAAAAAAAAAAGAGAAAATTTGAAAAACAAATTGAATCTCAAAAAGGATCTATGGAAAAATTTGTTACTAGTATTAAACAAAATACAACAGAAAATTTGGATGAAAATGTTACAAATAAACAACAAATTCATCAAAATGAATTAGAAGATAATGAAATTATACAACAAAAAGATAATAATCATAATAATCATAATAATGTTCAAATATCTAATGTAACAATTCTTAATAATGAACAACAAAATAATTTAGAAGAAAATGAAAATATTACTAATCTACCACCACAAGATAATATCTATGATCCAAGTCAATGGAAAAATATTGATACAAAATTAAGATATCTATTAGTAGAAAATGGTCCAATTAGAAACAATGATATAAATTTTCCTAAAGATGAAAACTCTAGACATTTTTCTACTGCATATTATTCTAAGAAATTACCAAATGGGGAGAAATTTGATAGAAAATGGCTAGTGTATTCAAAAGATTTGGATAAAGTATTTTGTTTTTGTTGCAAGGTGTTTAATTTACAACATAGTACTACTCAACTTGCTAATGAAGGAACTAAGGATTGGAAAAATCTTAGCGTTAAGCTTAAAAATCATGAAACAACCAATGAGCATATTACTAACATGAATTCTTGGATTGATTTAGAAATAAGATTATTGAAAAATAAAACAATTGATAAAAGTGTCCAAGAACAAATTAACAAAGAGAAAGATCATTGGAAAAAAGTGCTATTAAGAATTATTGCTGTAGTTAAAAATCTTGGAAAAAATAATTTGGCATTCCGTGGAACAAATGAAAGGATTTTTCAAGAAAATAATGGAAATTTTTTAAGTCTAATTGAAATGATTACAGAATTTGATCCAGTAATGCAAGAACATGTTCGACGTATTCAAAATGGAGAAATCTATAAGCATTATCTTGGGCATAATATACTAAATGAATTGATTCAGTTATTAGCAAATGAAATTAAAAGTAAAATTATTAAAAAGATTAAAGAAGCAAAATATTTTTCAATTATACTTGATTGTACTCGATGTAAGTCATCAAGAACAAATGACTCTTGTAATACGATGTGTGGATATTTCGACAAGTCCAATAAAAATAGATGAACATTTTGTAGAATTTTTAAAAGTAGATGATACTTCTGGAAAAGGTCTTTTTAATGAAATTATAAATACAATAAAGAGTCTTGAACTTGATATTAATGATATACGTGGGCAAGGATATGCCAATGGGTCTAATATAAAAGGAAAAAACAAGGGGTACAAAAAAGAATTCTTGATATAAACTCTAAAACATTTTACACATCATGTGGTTGTCATAATCTTAATCTTGTGCTATGTGATATGGCCAATTCTTGTCCTAAAGCTATATCTTTTTTTAGAGTAGTACAACGTATATATACATTGTTTTCTTCTTCCACAAAGCGATGGAAAATTTTACAAGATAATGTGCCAAGTTTAACTCTTAAGCCATTGTCACAAACACGTTGGGAAAGTCGAATTGAAAGTGTAAAAGCAATAAAATTTCAAGCTCTAGAAGTAAGAGATGCTTTGTTACAATTAGCAAAAACAAGCGAAGATCCTAAAACAAAGAGTGAAGCTGATTGTTTAGCAACATATGAGATTGAAAGTTTTGAGTTCTTGTTAGGCATGACTATTTGGTATGATATATTATTTGCTGTTAACTCTGTTAGCAAAAATTTACAATCGAAAGACATGCATATTGATGTTGCTATTGATCAATTAAAGGGTCTCATCTCTTTTTTAAAGAAATATAGAGAAGATGGATTTACATCTGCTATGATTTCATCTAAAGAGATTGCAACCAAAATGGAAATAGAGCCTTTATTTCGTGAAAAACGAATAATTCGTAGAAAGAAACAATTTGATGAGAATGGCAATGATGAGACAACACAATCTGCTGAAGAATCATTTAAAATTAATTATTTTTTATATATAATAGATCAAGCTATTTCTTCAATTGAAATCAGGTTTGAACAATTTCAAATATATGAAAATATTTTTGGTTTTTTATTTAATTTTGATAAACTAAAAGCACTAGAAGATGATAGTTTGAAAACGTATTGTCTTAATCTCGAATGTTTTCTCAAACATGATATTTATTCTGATATTGATGGCTTAGATTTATTTTCCGAACTAAAAGTTTTAAAAGAAGTTTTATAAATAAATGAAAATACTCCAATTAATGTATTAAATTTTATTAAAAGGTTAGATTCTTTTCCAAATACATATATTGCTTATAGAATATTACTAACAATACCTGTTACAGTTGCATCCGCAGAAAGAAGTTTTTCAAAATTAAAATTAATAAAATCTTATTTAAGGTCAACTATGTCACAAGAAAGATTAAGTGGATTAGCTATATTATCAATCGAAAAAAAAATGTTAGAGGAACTTGAATGCAAAAACTTAATCAGTAATTTTGCATCTCAAAAAGCAAGAAAAATAAATTTTAAATAAAAAATAAAATAAATATAATTTAATTAATATTTAATATTAAAAAAAGGCCCCACTTAAAGTTTTCGCCTTAGGCCCCAAAAGTTGTTGAGCCGGCCCTGGTCCAAAGATCAGATCAATCTAATACTAAGTAGGCTATACATTAGGTAAATGGAGATAGAACGCTTACTATTAAAACCTTCTTTTGGCCAGTTGAAATGTTGGACTAGGCTGCTATTTGGTTTTTCACTTGATCGTGGCTGGATTCACTTCATGAACGGGTTGGATGATATATAAACATCCCAGTGGACTTAGATATATTTCAATGGTGGCGTGGCCCACTTGAGTTTTGGATGAGCCTTTATGCTGCTCAGTTACTGACACGGACGCAGCTTAGCACTCACCCGGGATCGTGCGATGTGAGTAGGGCCCACCTCAATGCATGATTGTACAACTACGCAGTCCATCCAATTTTCCAACCTGTTGATAAGGTGACAATGATTAAAATGAAAGATAAATTACAGATACTAATTTGAGTAACGAGGTATCTCCATTCAATCTGCCAGTTGAGCTACGGATCAAGGAGTATATGTAGTCCACTTGATATTAGATCTTCTTCATTTTTAACCAAAATAGTATACATCTCGTACGCATAAGGGATTGAATAGCCTAGTGAGTAACTCACTAGGCTGAAGAGTAAACTCTTTGAGGTTTACCATGATTTATGTATTTTATCTCATCCTTCCATCCATTTCTAAAGCTTAATCCCAAAAATGAAGCATATTAGAATGTCCAAATGAACCACATCATAGGAAAGAGTTGAATTGAACTTCTACCATTGAAAGTTTCTTAATGGGCTACAAAAGTTTTGGATTAATCTTATATTTGTTCTTCCCGTTCATCCATGTCTATACGATGTTATAAACAGGTTGGATGATAAAACAATATCACTACAGGGGGCTTATCAAGGTTTTGTTGGTAGAAATCATTATCTAGACTGTTTTTCCTGATATGACCCATTTATCTTTGGATATGCTTTAATTTTGGACTCAACCCCTTAAATTAAATAGAAAAATGTACGAACGTCGTGGATAGACCACGTACATTCAAGGTGGGCCTAACTGAGTTATCGTATTGAGTAACTCAGTAGGCAATCCGACTTCTACCCGTAAATCGTGGTGGGCCTACGGTCAGGGTCCTACCCGGCTCGCTGGATCCAGGGTTCGTCGAATCAGAGCAGGCCACCGAGCCTTTTTGTTGCGCTGGCTCTCTACGCCAGTTGTTGCACGAATTTCGCGTCCAAAATCCAACGGCTATGCTCCCGAATCCCGATGTTACAACAAAACACGTTTCCGCATCGGAGACTCCCGTGCTCAACAGATCTTCAATAGAGAAGGCTTTTAAGGTCCAACCGGTTGGACTGTAATTGATGGTACACCCAGTACATAACTTTTAATCTATTGAATTTTTGCCAAATCCAACCCTTTAAATAATTTTGTCCCATGATGAGGATTTTCTTATGCAAAAATCTACCCCATCTACTCATTATTTGGGTCACTCCAAAAGAACAATGACTATTATTGAAAAATAAAAAAATATAATTTAGGCCCACTCGATGGTGGATGTGGCCAATCAGGTTAATTATATGGATTGTATGAACTAATTGGACAGTTTGGATGGCACACTTATGAGAAGTGTTGGAGTTATTTAGTGGGTGGACCTTAAATTATGGTCCAATCGGATGTACATGAAATCTTCCCCTTCACAGACGTCAATGCGACAGAAATTGAAGCCACGAAGACAAGAACATTTAAAAGCTTCTGGAAAAGGATCCAATCACAGCGTGAAAACGGGAATGGAATCCTCATCAACCCTAGTTTACACAACAAGTAAAACACCCAAGCTTGTGTGGTCCGCCATGTTTTGTACGTAAAATCCACTCCGTATATCAGATATTTTATTCGACTCTACGACCTGGGGCAAAAACTCAGAGAGATCCAAATCTAAGGTGGGCCACACCACAAGGAAAAATGGAGATGTGATGTAAAACTTGGGTCAAAAACTCAGTGAGATCCACATCTAAGGTGGGCCACACCACAGGAAAAAAATGGTGGTGAGATGCAAAGCATAGCTTCGTACATCGGGCCACAATCGTGTGTATCTTTCATGACTCCTATTAATAAAAGCTGAAAGGCACGGGTATGAACCAAAAATATAATAGTAAGCGTAATCCAAATGTCAGGCTGTCCACACCGACTGAACTTGGTAGTAGATTTACATTTTTACCCTAGTGCAGCACGTAGGAGTGTTTTTTATTTTTTGAATGGGCTGATTATTTTTGGGTAAGGATTAGGTGTTACCCTTGCTGTGTGAGCCCACCTTCATAAATGTGTTGTATATGCATGCCACCCATTTGTTTTGAAAATACATTTCAAAATGTTATCCAAAAAAATAAGGTCCAAATCTTCGGGTGGACCGTACCGCTGGAAAAAATGGATGAATGACAATTAATAACTTTTTGTAGGCCACATGAGTCTTCGACTTCATCCAGGTCTGGTTGACTATACCAACAGATTCGATGGGAAAAAAAGAAAAAAAAAACATTACGGATTTTCTTAATAGTGGTCTTGGGAAGTTTTAATGGTGGGCGTCTTGGGAAGTTTTAATGGTGGGCGTTCAATCACCACTCTTTCCTGAGGTATAGTCCACCTAAGATTTCGATCTTCTTAATTTTTAAGACCTCATCTTAAATTGAGCTGTAAAAACAGATGGATCACCCAACAAGTACAAGGTCACTTAAATTGGACATGTACCGTGGTATGATCGTTTTCGTCGAATCGGCAATCCATAATACATATCGATGATCCACATTGAGTGTCGACAATTTTCATATAATATCGATAATACTCACTAAATATTAGTGATTCACAGTGATTCACAGTGAATATCGATGATCCTCATTGAATACTGGCAATCCACAATGAATATTGGTGATCTTCACTGAATATCAGTTATCTTCATTGAATATCAGCAATCCACATATTTATCACTCTACGTTGATTATTAGCGATCCAAAGTGAATATCGACCATCCACCATACAACATTCATCCATCTCAACATTTATCTATTACAACATTCTTTCGCTAAGACATTCATCCATTTCGACATTCATCACATTTATCTATTACAACATTATTCCATTTCAAAATGCATCAATTACAATATTTTTATATTACAAAATTCATCCATTTTACAAATTCTCATTAATCATAATAAACAAAAAATAATAATTATAAAGGGAACCATCACACCCTCTTCTCTTTCATAAACTCTCATCATGTATTGATACATACCAAAAAAAACAATACATAAAATACACTATTATCCTAACTTAAACCTACCTTTGACAATTATATCTTGTACGTTGGAGAGTGTGACCAAAAATCTTAAAAAATAATAAGAAGAAACTCACCAGAATGGAGTGAATGACGTCGGATGCACGTCGGAGTGGGTGTCACGAAGGTGACAACGGTCAAATAGTCTCCTCCTTTGAAAAATAAAATGAAGAGAAAGAGAAAGAAAAATGTTAAATAACCTTTCCGCGTAAGGGACCTACCTAGTGAACTCATCCCACAATATTTATGGGACACACTGGGTCATCTTGTACTAGAATCAAGCCGTCCACATAAAATGATCAGTTTTAATTTTATACAACCTATCTACGTTTGAAGGCAAAACTCATCACGTATGGACTATATTAAATGAAATAGTTCAAAAATAACTCACAACATTAATGTAGTTGTTGGCCACAAGTAACTCCATGTTGGGATGCCTTGCACAAACCTTAGGATCTAGCCTCCCGAAACAAACCAGAATTATGGATAAAGCAATGAAATAAATCAAAGCATCAATCACACACCACACAAGAGATTTTTACGTGGAAAACCCTCAAAGAGGTAAAAACCACGGGACCTCGTCCAGATCAACAATCCACTATGAAGTAGAACGTTACAATCTTCTTCACTCACGCAGGAGTGGATAAACAATAAGAGAAATAGAGAAAACGGAGAGATCTAACCGATTACGAGGACATAGAAGCGCTTGCAAAGTAGAGAACCTCCACGAGCAGAACCTCCCTTCTATAAGCTTCCTCTCTCTCTTTCTCCCTCTCTCTCACCTTTGATAGTCCTAAACCCTTTAGCAAATCCCTTGCAAAGCTTTAGGAAACCCTCTTGCTATTTTGTGATACCTAGAAAAAAAAAAAAAAACCCTAGGCAACCCCTTTTATAGTTTTGGGAAACTCCTTTCCGCATCCCAGTTGCGAAAGGACTCAAATCCGCAGTTTCTCCCAAAATCGCGGAACAAACTGCGTAACCTACGACTAGTCCTGGAAATTCCAGGACTGGTCTTAGCCTCCTACGACTGGTCGTAGCTCACCTACGACTGGTCGTAGACCACCTACGACCGGTCGTGGGTCACCTACGACCGATCGAGAACCCCAGAGAAAGATAGTCCGAACTCGCTGGACTTTGAGTCGAGCTACGACTCGACTCCCACGACTGGTTGTACCAGCCCTCGACCGGTCGAGCAGGGCTCACGACTGGTCGAGCACGGGGCAAAAAACCCCATCAAATCTCCCCCCTTTTGACCCGGGAGGGATCCACCTTCTTCAAGCCAGCCAGGTTTCTACAAACCTCGAACTTGCCTTTGAGTAAAGCCTTGGTCATCATGTCTGACCCATTATCGTCCGTGTGGACCTTCTCAAGCTGTAACACCTTTTGTTCTAAAGTATCCCTGATCCAGTGATACCGAATCTCTATGTGCTTCGACTTGGAATGCTGACTTGGATTCTTGCTCAAGTGTATAGCACTCTGACTATCGCAATAGACCACGTGCTCCTCCCTGCTTCGTGCTAAGTTCTGTAGGAACCTCTTCATCCAAAGCATCTCTTTACATGCTTCGTGATCGCAATGATGTATTCGGCCTGCTGCGTCGACAATGCTACGACCTTCGTAGCTTGCTCGCCAAGAAACCGCTCCCCCTGCAAACGTGAACATGAACCCCGATGTAGACTTCCTGGAGTCTATGTCACCTGCCATATCTGCATCTGTGTAGCCCTCTAACACAGGTTTTCCGTCACCATAGCATAGGCTCAACCTGGATGAGCCTCTTAGATACGGTAGTATCCATTTCACCGCTGCCCAATGTTCTTTGCCAGGATTGGCAAGATACCGACTGACTACACCAACCGCATATGCTATGTCTGGGCGTGTACACACCATAACATACATCAAACTTCCTACAGCTGACGTGTAGGGTATTTTCTGCATCTCTTCCACCTCTGCCTTCGTCTTGGGATACTGTCTGCCGCGCTCAATGAAGTGACCATCTAGTGGAGACTTGACAAGCCCATTGCATTCATATTGAACCGTTCTAGGACTTTCTCAATATACCGCTCTTGTGATGACCAAAGTTTTTAACGTCATACATCACGGGTTATCTCCATTCCTAGGATCTGTCTAGCCGGGCCCAAGTCTTTCATCACAAAAGACTTGCCCAACTCCTGTTTCAGCCTGTCAATCTTCTTGATGTCTTTTCCCATGATGAGCATGTCATCAACGTATAATAGCAGAACTAAGAAATCACCATCTGAGAACTTGCGCGTGAACACACAGTGGTCCGACTCCATTCTGTCATACCCATGTTTCAACATAAACGAGTCGAACTTCTTGTACCATTGTCGTGGAGCTTGTTTCAGCCCATACAAGCTCTTCCTCAGCCTACACACCATATGCTCCTTGCCCTTGACTTCGAACCCCTCTGGTTGGTGCATGTAGATCTCTTCTTCCAGGTCACCATGGAGAAAGGCAGTTTTAACATCTAACTGCTCTATCTCCAGATCCATGCTAGCCGCCAACCCAAGCAACACCCGTATGGATGTCATCTTCACCACTGGTGAGAATATCTCCTCGAAGTCTATGCCTTTTCTCTGACCAAACCCTTTCACCACAAGTCTGGCCTTGAACCCGTCGTATGTGAATTCTTCGCTCAATCTTCTTTCGAACACCCACTTGTTGCTCAGAGCTTTCTTGCCCTTAGGCAGTTTCACCATATCATAGGTGTGGTTCTTATGCAAGGATTCCATCTCCTCTTGCATAGCTTTCAACCACTCCCCCTTATGCTCGTCGGCTAGGGTCTCAGAATAATCTTCTGGCTCTCCCCCATCGGTTAGCATAATGTACTCATGCTGCGAGTACCTCTTGGACGGCTGTCTGTCCCTAGATGACCTCCTCACCTGTGGCTCAACAGGTGGATCAAGTGGGGGTTGCTCCCCTGGTCCATCTTCTGAAGGAACTCCCTCGTCCTCTGCACCTTGCTGTACTCCCCCGTCATCAGGTACCATGGGAGGAGTAATCGGATCCATGTCCTCTAGCTCACCTGAACTAGGCTAGTTCTTCTCTAGCTTACCAATGTCTTCGATACACTGATCTTCAAAGAAAACCACATCTCTGCTCCTGACGAGCTTCTTCTCGGTCGGATCCCATAACCTGTAATCGAATTTTTCATCACCGTACCCTAAGAACACACACTGCCTGATCTTCATATCGAGCTTGGACCTCTCGTCCTTTGGTACGTGAACGGATGTCCTGCATCCAAACACCCTGAGATGACTGTACGATGGATCCTGTCCAGTCCACACCTTCTCAGGTACTTCTCCATTTAACGGGGCTGATGGAGACTTGTTTATCAAATACACCGCCGTGCGCATTGCTTCTCCCCAGAACGTCTTGGGCAACTTCGCATGGGATAACATGCATCTGATTCTCTCAACAATGGTGCGATTCATTCGCTCAGCTACACCATTATGCTGGGGGGTCTTGGGAACAGTCTGTTCGTGCCGTATACCCTGAGACTTGCAGTACTCATGAAAGTCGCCAATGTATTCACCACCATTGTCAGTGCGGATGCACTTCAATGGTCTACCTGTCTCTCTCTCGACCATAACATGAAACAATTTAAACACACCAAAGACCTCGTCCTTGGATTTCAAAGCATAAACCCAAACCCTCCTAGATGCATCATCTATAAAAGTAACAAAATACAATGCCCCACCCAAGGTTTTTGTCCTCATAGGACCACAAACATCAGAATAAACCAAATCTAATGCATGTACTTTATTAACATGAGAAGCAGTTTTAATGAATGAAACTCTATGCTGTTTCCCTGATAAACAATCAAGACAGGTTTTGAGAGGCATACCTGTCATGTCTGGAAGGAGCTGCTTCCTTGCTAGTAGCTGAAGCCCTTTTTCACTCATGTGGCCTAGACGTCTGTGCCACATGTCAATAGCTGAATCTTCTGCTGGGTTCAATCCACCCTTGCACATACTGACACTTGCCTTGTACAGGGTGCAACACTTCTTTCCTCTAGCCACGATCAATGAACCCTTTATGAGCTTCCATCGCCCACCAGCAAACCGGCTTTCATAGTCATCATCATCCAGCCTTCCCGTAGACATCAAGTTGAGGCGAAGGTCTGGGATATGCCTCACATCCCTGAGAACCAATGTGCAGCCCACATCGGTCTTCACACAAATATCACCGACTCCCACGATCTTTGATACGCCAGAATTTCCCATCTTCACAGTCCCATAGTCACCTGACTTGTAGCTTGTGAAGGAGTCCCTGTGTGGAGTCGCATGAAAAGAAGCTCCCGAGTCTATCACCCAGTCGGTGCCCTGACTCGTAGCCGTGAGACATACATCGTGATTTGTAGAAAGAATAACTACCATGTCGCCATCTGAAGCGACTGCAGTGGAATCAGATTCATCTTCCTTCCCTTTTCCTTTCTTGTCGTTTTTCTTACCACGACATTCATGCTTGTAGTGGCCCTTCTTGCCACAATTCCAGCATTCAATCTCTTTTCTGTTAATCGACTTGCCTCTTGATTTATCTCGGGCCTTCCCGCCCTTCCTGTTCTTTCCTCTCCCCCGTTCCTGTGTCACAAGAGCCTCTTGCTGTGTAGACCCCTGAGACTTCCTCCTTGTCTCCTCATTGAAGAGACAACTGGTTACCTGTTCCATGGATATCTTTCCGTCTGGCGCGGAGTTACTTAGAGACACCACCAATGTCTCCCAACTGTCAGGCAATGAACTAAGCAATAGTAAAGCCTGCAATTCATCATCCAGGACCATCTTCATAGAGGTGAGTTGGTTCACTATATTGCTGACCTCATTCATATGCTCGGCCACAGAACCACCATCCTTGAACTTGAGATTCACAAGTCGCCTTATCAGAAATATCTTATTACTGGCTGTCTTCCTCTCATACAGCCCTTGTAATTTTAGCCATAGGCTTTAATTCGGTGAGGTTTAGTAGACACATGGTGGAACACAGAATCATCCAACCATTGTCTAATAAACCCCACCGCCTTTCGGTCCATCTTCTTCCAATCATCATCAGTCATATCCTTGGATTTTGCTGATATGCCTGAGATTGGAGAATATAGGTCCTTGCAATAAAGCAAGTCCTCCATCTTAGCCTTCCATATAGTCCAGTTAGAACCATTGAGGCTGATCATCCTTGAGCCACCTTCCATAATTCAAACCGATCCTACCCGTTCAATGAACTTAGCTTTGATACCACTTTGTTGGGATGCCTTGCACAAACCTTAGGATCTAGCCTCCCGAAACAAACCAGAATTATGGATAAAGCAATGAAATAAATCAAAGCATCAATCACACACCACACAAGAGATTTTTACGTGGAAAACCCTCAAAGAGGTAAAAACCACGGGACCTCGTCCAGATCAACAATCCACTATGAAGTAGAACGTTACAATCTTCTTCACTCACGCAGGAGTGAATAAACAATAAGAGAAATAGAGAAAACGGAGAGATCTAACCGATTACGAGGACATAGAAGCGCTTGCAAAGTAGAGAACCTCCACGAGCAGAACCTCCCTTCTATAAGCTTCCTCTCTCTCTTTCTCCCTCTCTCTCACCTTTGATAGTCCTAAACCCTTTAGTAAATCCCTTGCAAAGCTTTAGGAAACCCTCTTGCTATTTTGTGATACCTAGAAAAAAAAAAAAAAAAAAAACCCTAGGCAACCCCTTTTATAGTTTTGGGAAACTCCTTTCCGCATCCCGGTTGCGAAAGGACTCAAATCCGCAGTTTCGCGCAAAATCGCGGAACAAACTGCGTAACCTATTACTAGTCCTGGAAATTCCAGGACTAGTCTTAGCCTCCTACGACTGGTCGTAGCTCACCTACGACTGGTCGTAGACCACCTACGACCGGTCGTGGGTCACCTACGACCGGTCGAGAACCCCGGAGAAAGATAGTCCGAACTCGCTGGACTTTGAGTCGAGCTATGACTCGACTCCCACGACTGGTCGTACCAGCCCTCGACCAGTCAAGCAGGGCTCACGACTGGTCGAGCATGGGGCAAAAAACCCCATCACTCCAAATATATTTTTTTTGAAACGATCCTAATGTGAGTTCAAGACTGTTTGGTTAAACTAAATAAATCAAATCAGCTTATGTGCAGCCCTGATCGATCATTAATTTAGTGGAGCCCACACCCCATTCTCAAAAGGTCATCTTAACTTACACTACAAACTAGCACTGTACAGAGGCCACGAGAGTCAAATGAGCATTTTCTGGGTTCTAACAGCCAAAAAGTATCCAAGAGATTAAAAGAAGATATGCATTAAAATTCTAGCCTCCACGCCTTTATTATCTCATAAATCGAGGGTTATTTTAATTAATGTCTCCAAATAATAAGGTCTTATTTTTAAGCCCGCTATGATTACCAATCCGGTCAGTTCATAGGTCATACACAACCGGGGAAGAGAAACACAAATATCTACTTGATTTAAATGGACGATGTGAATATAACACGAACATCACGGAGTAGATTGCATGGCGTGCCGCATGACCCGCTGGTTTGTTCACGTGGCACAGTTATGAAACCCGCGTAAAATGGGAACAGCTAAGGTACGGCACGGCCGTCACCTACGACGGTGCAGTCCACACCGTTGGGCCCACCTTTATGTATTTATTCTACATCCACTCCGTCCATCCGTTTTTCCAGATTATTTGAGGGCCAAGATTAAGAAGATCAAAATCTCAGGTGGACCATCCATTATAAAACAGTGGTGATTGAACATCCTACCGTTAAAAATTTATTAAAGGCCATCGTCAGGTTTCCATAATGTTTATTTTCCATCCAACCTGTTGATAATGTCACATAAACTTCAATTAAGCTAAAAAATCAAATATCAGCTTAATCCAAAACTTTTGTAGCCCATTAACAGTAAATCACAACCTTTTCCAATGTATAGTCCACCTTAGAATTGAATATACTTCATTTTTAGATCATTACCTGAAATAATCTAGAAAAACGGATGGACGGTGTGGATATAGAATACATACATCAAAGTGGGCTCCACGGTAATGCGCGGACCGACTTCGTGATGCCGGGCCGCAAGTAATCCGCTCCCGCGTAAAATAGGCATTGCAGACTATTTCTGTTTATGAAGATCGGACGCGGTCTGGGTGGATCCGGGATGTACGGAGTTCGGTAGATCCCTAACCGTGGCTCCACTGAGATGTATTCTACTTACATCCACACCGTCCATCCATTTTGAAATATCATTTTCGGGTACTATCCAGAAGACGAAGCAGATCTTTATCTTCAGTGGACCACACCACAAGAAACAGCCGTAATTGAATATCCACCATTAAAAACTTCATGGGACACTGGAATGTTTATTTTCCATCAAACCTGTTGATAATATCACAAAGAACTGTACGGAGAGTCCACACAAATATCAGCATGATAAAAAAAATTTAGTGGCCCAAGAGAAGTTTTTAATTGTGGTCCATCTAAGATTTGGATCTGCTTCATTTTTGTAGCATCCCTAAATCTAAGTTTTCAAAATGGATGGACTGCGTGGCATGGATGTAAGGTATATACATCAAGGTGGGCCCCACCGTTAGGGATCCCACACACCTCGGTGGATAGCCACGCCTGTGTAAAAAATAAATAAATAAATAAAAAATGTGACACTTGTTATAAAATTTAGGTGAAAGTTGAAAAAGTTTAAAATGATTTCTTACATAAGTATTTATTTAAATTTCGAAATTTATTTATTTATTTAAAATAAAATTTATTTTTAAGGACTTTTATACTAAAATTCATGGAGGATCTAAAATTTACACTTTTATAGAGAAGATACATTATTACCCTCTTTTATTTTTTATTTACAAAAAGTAGACAATTGAGAATTATGAGTAGAGGCGTACACGTGTTGAACCGAGTCAAGCTTGGCATAGCTCGACTCGTTCCTCGAGCTTGACTGGCCAGCTCGGCTTGATTCAGTTAGCAGCTCTAAGCCCGATCAAACTAAATTCGAGCCAAGATTGAGCCTGTGCAGTATTTTTACTAACACATGGCGTGTACTTTTAATTTCTTACTGTATGTAAAACAATAGTAACTGTTTACAGTTATTTCATCAAACACCTTATAGGCAACATCAATATCAAAATAACCGAGTCACTGAATTGGTTCGATCAGAATTTGATTCAAGCTGGGGTTTGATCCAAGTTGAGTCGAGCTCAGGCAAACTCAAACTCAGTCGAAATTTTTTCCGATCTAAAAAATCAACTTGACTCACCTTGAACTCAATTTCAAACCGAGTTAAGTTGAGCTTTTTTGAGTCGAGTCAAGCGAGCTAGCCAAGCTAACTAGGCTCATGTACAACCCTTATTATGAGATTCACGTGATATTTTTCTCACACTAACCTCTTCAACCAATGCACAATGCCATTATTATTAAACGAACCAAAAAATACAATTCCAATCATAAAGTGAGTCCAATCATAAAATATTATACACCATTGAAAATATCTCAATTTGGGCGTAACCCATTTGATAATATGATTCCAATCATAAAGTGGCTGTAATCATAAAATGTTATACACCATTCAAAATATCTCAATTTAAGCATAGCCCATTTGATAATATAATTGACCTGTTGCTTTGCATGTGTCATCAACATGGTAGGGTGCATATGTTGGTTGGGTTTGATGTTATACATATACACACGTGGGCCACAAGTCATGACTTTGTACTACTTTTTAAGTAAAAATCAAAAGAGGGCATTTCATCCTCCGAAAGCCTTGCATTATTTGATCAAACATAGATAATGAATTTTGTTGTAAAAATTTATATTATTTAATTACTCTTATTTTCTACTAGAATTTTCATATATTATTGGGAGAATAACCTCAAAATTTTAAAAATTTCTAGAAAAAAAATTCAGCCAAGGAGATAACAAGCTCTATACAACCGGTTATGATGTGTATGTGACTTCCATCCCCAAAACCATCCCGATCTAGATGTGCTACGCTACGTTAAAACCAGGAGAGCGGGTTATCCAGGTGAGTCACATGTGATGGACGGATTGGATGAAATATACATTTCATGGTACGCCCAGCAAACAATTCTATGGTTGGCGTTTCACCAATTGTGCCCTCTGGTGTGGCCCATTTGAATTAAGGGTTGAAATGATTATTGGCCCCAGTTAGGGGCACACCTGATGGACGGAGTGGATTGGATAAACAAAACACGGAGGCCCACAGACCTCGTTTTTTGCATCGCCAAAAAAGGAGTGCTTTTAGAAAAGCACGGCAATCGGAGTCCTTTTAAAACAGTATATTGGCCCACCCTATTCGCGTCATGATTTCGATGAATTACATGTTCCTGCTCAACATCAAAGTACCGTTTCCTGCCACGGCACTCATCACATGTCCAGCCCATGGTTGGATGATCCAAACCGTTGATCTGATGCCTTCACAACAGATGAGAAGTATTCCTAATTGGACGATCTCAAGCCTTCAATCACTTGCCAAGAAATAATGGTTAAGATGAAAGTATAACTATATTTCTCGTTGAATGATTAAAATGGAACGCATTGATGGGTCATGATCTTCTAATCCATTGGATTTTTGGTCATCTCCAATCCGTAATGAGACCCATCAAGTCAACGGTTTGGATCACCCACTATGGGGCCTCCCATGTAGGAGATCTCACTTTGTCAGTAATCTCCTTTTTAAGGCATACATATTAATTACCGACGAAGTACGTTTTAACCGTCTGCCCCCGCCCGTCTCTAGTCACGAACGGGTAGTTCCGTGGGCGGGCTCACCGTGATGTATTTGTTTAACCATGTCATCATTCCTTTTCTCCCCTCATTTTAGGGCCTGTTTGGTCGGACGGATTATGATGGATTAGGAAGGACGGGATGATAAAAACCTGGGATATGCCAAATGAGACAAATAGACCCGATGAACTTGTCTCTAGATAAAGCAAACCCATGGATCTTAAAACAATCTACTGACTTCGCCATCATTACCTTAAAATTGATCCCATCCCTCCTAATTCTATTTAATCGTGTCTGGAGCATGTTTGGTTAGACGGATTGGAAGGTAAAATCTCAGGATATGTCAGGCGTGCCAAACAGACTCGATGAACTTGTCCCGTGATATAGCAATCCCATGGATTTTAAACCAATCCACTTACACCACCATCATTACCTTAAAATCCATATCATCCCTCCTAATCCTATGAGATTTATCCGGCCTAACAGGCCCTTAATGTATGAGCACAAACGCTCAAGTGGGCTACAACACATATGACTCTTGCATTTAATACAACTTACATTTAACGCAAGCAAGCTTATCATTTGATATAGTCTACTTGAACATTAGATTTAACTCATTTTTTGTGCACGTATCTTAAAATGATATGAGAGAAGGGATGAACTAAGTAGATAAACAGAAATATCACAGTAGGCACATAACTACCCGTTCGTTGTTAGAGATGGGCGGGGGTGAGACGCAATCCCCGTCAGGCTCAAGTAAGACAAAGACTTCAGTTGGTTAGAATGTGATGAATATGATACATAGGCAGTCAAAAATTGCACAAACCGTCCAAAATATGGGTTCCAGTTTGAACGTACCACGACTTCAAAATTAGATTATTTTGTTTACACCGCCGATGCAAACAACAAGAGGAGTGTTGTGAGAAGCTAGGGTCACCGTTGACATGTGATATAGATAGATGAGTGTAAGTAAGTGGATTAAAAGAGTGCACATCATTGCATAACCAGCTGACAATAATCTTGATTACGCTTGACGAAATGTAATTGGTATTTGATAGAATGATTATAATAAGCCCATTAAAATATATACTTTGGCCAAGAAAGAGAAAATTATGAGCTTTGGATGAGCCACAAATGCAAGGATCGAAACAAGCGACGTATTGACGTTTTCTAATAGTCTATTTAGATGTCCAACATATGGATGGTTTAGATCATTCTATTGAAGTGATTTTAGTGTTGCAGTCACTAATTGAATTGTTCTGAGTATCATCAATGTGTCATGTGTCCAATGGATTAGTAGAATAGAGACACATTTGTTACATATGCTACTCTTTTACTTTTAAAAAGTAGGCAAAAATAGGCATTTCTTTTTTTATTACAACCAAATTCTAATATTTTGTTGATATTTCAAAACACACTATAATAATAGATTTGAAATGCATCCGATTTCATTTACCTCCAAATCCAAGGTTGCCAAACACGAAAACAGATATTTTGATTTAAAATACACCCATTTACCACCAAATCCAAGGTGTCAAACTAGTTGTAGGTTTTTAATAGAATGTTGTAAGACTTTCCTACCTACATGCTTAGAGGCTCCATTAACCATCTTATCTACAAAGTTTGGTTTCTATTGAGCGATGAACAGACGGTCAAATCATTGACCATCTCGTTTACGGGACCAACTCTCACTAGGTTTCGAACAGATTGTTACACCATATTTGAGTGTCTTTCTTACGAAGCTTGGTCTCCGTCAAGCGACAAACAGTGAACCAAAGATTCACCCTCCATCGACCTCTTACCTATGAAGGTCGGTCTCCATTGAGAGACAAACAAACAGCTTTCTCCACTTGTCTATGAAACTTGGTCTCCACTGAGTAACAAACAAATTGTGGTATTAATCTTTATGTTGATTGTATTGTGGTTGTTTTTCAAATTTGGTCACGTGATTAGTGTCAATTCAAACTGAATAACTATGACCCTAAGTGTCGAGATGGGCAGATACATAGTATATGACCGAGATCGAATGAGATCAGCTGTTTATTCAGCCACTCATTTAAATCAAACGATATTCAGAGGGTAGGGTTCATCCTCTAAAGATGGGCTACACCTTTGCCTTTCGTATGAAATGACTTTTCAATATAGATAAAAGATCGATAAAGGAATCTTTATAGTCGGTTGCAAAGAGTAGCTGCGAAACACATTCCTGTATGGAGAACTGAATCCAGTGTATGAGCATAGACCCAAATTACAATTAAAATGACAAGCTACTTGATTAATGCTACGGATTACACTATGAAATGTAAACAACAATTAAAAGTAAAGGATTGCACTAAAAAATGTAATTGGCTTAGAAAAATGTAAGGTGATTATACTAAGGAATGAAAATAACGGGTAAATATTAGGTTTGATTGAGTTGGTATGAGACAAATCTTCTTGCTAAATTCATTTCTTATTTATATTATTGATCCGGCTATCTGGATGTTATCTTGTTCTTACGGTTGCTATAACTGTATCATACGTCTTGACTCTTCTTGCCCATAATCATGCCATGGTCCAATAAGGTAGTAACTACTATACTATCATTCTTCGATTAACCACTTAATGGATAACGTGTCGATGCGCTCCAATTATACTATTGTTAAATTATCTTCGTATATCTCCACATATCTCCAAATGCACTATGCAAATCCATTCAGATAACACAAAATTCACTCTAATTACCTTGTTTAAGAATTGGCGACAATAGGGATGAACAAATTATAAATGTAACTATTGTAAATTGGTAATAAAATTACTCTCCATTACTTTGACTAGATGTCTTTTCCATGCGTATTATTATACTGTTGAACCAGATTCACAACATTGGACTAATTGTAAGTTCTTTAGATAGGAAGATTTAAAACAAAAACAAAAATAACTTATTTGAGAGATGAACTCTAATCTTTTATGATCAATAGTTAAAACTTAATTTTTCGGGTTGTTTTTTTTTTTTGGGTTAGCTTGTTAGCACACACACTCCATGTTAGCCACCCTCACGAGGGATCGATACCAAGACATCAAAATGTTGAAACGAGGTATCTCCACTCAGTCTGCCAGTTGAGAATTTCTCAGTTTGTTCATAAGCATGGAGTCATTAGGACTCAGATTGATTCAAGCTGCATTCGATTTTAGCATGTGAGAGCACACGCAAAGCATGCACAATCGGATTTGAGCCAAACGATTTTATTATCTTACATTCGGATGGGTGGTCCATCATTGGACAGTTAAAAATGAAAAATACCCAGTGACCCTCTTTCGACAAATGTTTGTTTATTAATTAGAGGCTGGGATTGTTCAACGAATCTAATTTAAGAACTTAATCGGCGACAATGGGTTCCTCAATATACTCTGTCTAATTCGAGTTAATTTTGCCACGTCTACAACTTTTCAGCACATGTGTATCAAGTGTAATACACGGGAGCATCAAATGCATTCCAAAAAGAAAAATTGAGCACTGTCGACGTTGTATCTATATGTAAATTTTTTTCAATGGTTGTAAGTTTTGATCGCCAAAGTAGATTTGTAGGTAACGGAAATTGAATTTTAGATGATACTTGGGGAGAGGTAATTTCGTCTGAACGTAGGTTATCCGTACAACAGGCGTCTACTTTGGTAAGGTTAGGGTCGGTTGAGAAAAGGGAGGAGGGTAAAAGGTGGTGTCCATATTAAAAAATTACCGCAAAAATAAAATTTTAGAGAGGGATAGCATGAAGGCGGAAAAATCTCTCTTAATGGAGAAATCCTAACCGTTCAATGCGGCCGAATATAGGCGGTCAGTAAAGAGATACAATAACGGTCTAAATTCAACGAAGAAAAATCCTAGTTGTGCCGACCAAGGCCTTCAAAATTCCAACTCGAGATCATTTGAGAATAATTCGTATACAACTGGTTACATGACAGCAAGCTCATTGGACCATGGTCTATATACCAACTGAACACTCGAGCATGCCGCAAGTGAGAAATCATTCTTCTGTGTGTCAGGTGTGTGGATGAATTATAGGTTCGCACTCAGGGTTAACCACATAGAAGGATATTCTCTGTTGATCCAAACCGTTGATACCGTGGACCTCTCATTGGATTAGAGGTAAGCCTGAAAACTCTCAGGTTTTGCTATTTAACCTTTAATCTGAGGGCAACTAAAATAATCAGACCGTCTAAATTCAAAAGCTAAATATAGCCCATCCGCCATCCAAGGCCGCGTGCGTCAGATCAACATTTTCGATCCCCAAACCAGGGCCCCAGATGCATGGAGTCCGCAAGTCAGTGGCGGACGCGGATTGCGTCCTACCCCACCCTTTTCCAGCTGAGAACGGGCAGGTGCTTTGAGTGGCCATCGTGATGTATGGGTCTTATCCTTACTGTCTATCCATGTTTTTACATATCATTTTAGTATAAAATACCAAAAATGAGGAAAATCTAATGCTTGAGTGGACTACACAATGGGGATTAAACTCTTACCGTTGAAAACTTCTTGGGGCCACGGAAGTTTTGGATGGAGATGATATTTGTGTTCTCTTCATCCAGGTCTATGTAACTATATGAATAGGTTGGATGCCAAATAAACATTAAGGTGAGCCCTAGAAATTTTCAACGGTGAGAATCATTATCAACACTGCTTCCTGTGGTGTGGTCCACTTGAGCATTGGATCTATCTCATTTTTTAACTTATTACTAAAATGAAACGAAAATAATGGATGGACGGTGTGGATAAGACCCATACATCACGGTGGCTACTCAAAGCTCCTGCCCGTTCCCAGCTGGAGACGGACGGGAGTAGACGCAATCCGCGTCCGTCAGTGGCGGTGCTGCTGCGGTTGAGGACCGTGAAGTTACTCCCGCGTGTGTTCATGTGTAAAACGTGTCGTTTGTGGCGCGGATTGTGTAAAGAGGAGTTCACCACGCTCTAGCGTGGGGTGAATTCTCCGTGGGGCCCAAAGTCATGTATATGTTTTATCCACGCCGTCTATCTGTTTTTTCATTTTATTTTATTGGATGAGCCCAAAATTTAAGCAGATTTAATCATCAGCTGGACCACGCCATAAGGAAACAATGGGAATTGACCACTTGCCGTTGAAAAATTCTTAGGAGCCAAGGAAGTTTTGGATCATGATGATATTTGTTTTTTCCCTTTCATCCAGTTATGTGTGACCCTATGAACAGTTTGGATGACAAATAAACATCATCGTGTGGGTTCTAGTAAGGTTTCAACCGTAGACGTCATGATCCCCACAGTTTACTTTGGTGTGGTCCACTTAAGATTTGGATATGCTTCAATTTTGTATTTTTACCTTAAAATGAGCTTTAAAAAACGGATGAACGGCGTGGATAAAACGCAGACATCATGATGGCCCCACAAAAAATCCACACCGCGTCCTTTTGTTTGTATCGTAAGCGCCAGCGACGTTTCCAGGCCAAGCCTACTTTTTCGGTTCGGACTCTAGTAGCCATTCCTCTTCAATCCAGCTAGCGGATGCCAATCACGCCAATCCCTTTCCATTATCTGTAACTAAACAAATCACTTTGCGTCCGCAATGACTGCTATCACTACCTGATGGCGCGCACCGATGATGAACGGTTAGTTTTTTGATACTCTGGCATTGTAGGATTCTTGACACGCAGGCACTTGAAAACTGTAAACGTGGCTAAGACTAATTCAAAACAAGCTGACTCAACCTTCCAATACATTGTCTCCAAGTCACAGCTTCATAATCAAATCGATTGAACCGCCCAGACCTCTGATTCGTGGACACTTGTTAACAGAAATCGGATCATTTGTTATCTTTTCATTTTGACCGTCCAAAAGATGTCCACTGATCCTATAATTCAGATGATCAAATAAGCTTTACTTATTGATTCATGAGACGTCTACACCGGTACCCATAATTTAAACAGTTTAATTTGTATTATTGTACACCAGGTTCGCAATTTCTTAGTAATTTGTAGGCGCCTGCGTATCATTGCAGCCTGCCAGTGTATTAAAGTTTCTCTCGTCCATCGACAATCACGGGAAAAGAACGTCCTGTACGACAACGTTAAATGGCTCCCCGGGTAATCTCCACCTTACATCATGATCACCGACGGGACCATCACCTAGAATGTATCACTCTTGCATAAAAATCGTACGATGGGTGGCTAAGATTGCGAGCAGAAGGATGTTGTTTTGTTTGGAGAAGTGGCTGGCTGGTAAGGCCCATATTCCTGCAATCATGTCCGTGGAATCACCTATGGACGATCTTTGATTGTTCGAAAGTTGTGGTGTCCTTGCAACCATACATAAGGGACCCGCAATGGAGACTCACCCGGCCATGGCATGTGGCTCGGTCCCACGTCGCGTGTGGCTGTCTCGAAAATAGGCTGGCGAAGTCGGAAGACGATTGCGTACTGAGTAACTCAGGACCCTAAGAGCCTACCCGATAACTCAGTATGCAATCCGATTTCTGCGAAGTCACACGCGGGGTTCATCTATTTTAACCATCACAATTTTACACACGTGTGGTCCACTCTAACATCTCACTTGCCTGATTTAGAAAAATCAGGGCTGTTGATCTTGTGGACCACCCAGATGGGCAGCCCACCAAATCAACGGCCCTGATCGTCCTAATTTGTCTGAATTGTACACAGTGATGAAGAAAGTGCACAGAATCCTGCATATCGCCACCATTCGTCTAACTTCGACCCCACGCGAACTTTTTTACTTCTCTGTCAGCAAGCGTAAATGAGACGAGTAATCCGACGTGGCAGTCCACGTGGCTTCGTCAAAGTCATTATCGTGACTTTTACCCGGTGATGCTCACCGCCATCTGGCGGTGTTATGATTTACCAGACTGTCGGTTACTGCCCGCAGCCTGTACAGACCCTAGGAAACGTGTCATCACCTCAGCTCCCGTAGATTAACCTTCGAACAATCCACCAGAACTGATTCCTCACCTTTTGTATATACGCCTCTCTCTCTCTCTCTCTCTCTCTCTGCAAAGCCACAACGCCTCTCTCTTTCAAAGACACCGCATTTTCCGGCCACGCACCGCCGGAAAACCGCCATTCTCCTCCGTATAACCGCATCTGATGCTTCCGAAACCTGATTTCCCGCCACCCGAAACTCTATTCCTCAAAAAGTCCAAATACCACCTCCTCACCATCTATAATTACATAATTGCCCACCCCCGCACATGGCTCCTCCTCATCGTCTTCTCCCTCCAGCTTCTCCTCCTCCTCCTCGTCCGCTCCCTTCCTGTCTCCACCGTTTCCCGCCACCACCCCTCCCCGACGCCGGTCGTCACCACCGCCACCAGCTGCGATTCCGGTAAGGTTTTCGTCTACGACCTTCCTCCGGTCTTCAACAAGCAGCTCTCCGAGGAGTGCGACGCCTTGAACCCCTGGAATTCCCGATGCGACACGCTCTCCAACGACGGATTCGGCACTCCCGCCCCCGGCCTAGCCGGGCTCGTGCCGGAGAATCTTGATCCGGCCTGGTACTCGACCGATCAGTTCACGGCCGAGATCATCTACCACAACCGCATGCTCGGCCACCGATGCAGGACCGTCGATCCCGATTCGGCCACTGCCTTCTACGTCCCCTTTTACGCGGGCCTCGCGGTCGGCAAATACCTCTGGTCGTCGAATTACACAGCGAGAGATCGAGATCGTCTCTGTGGAATGCTGTTGGAGTGGCTTGATCAGCAGGAATCGTGGAAGCGATCCTACGGCTGGGATCATTTCATGATGCTGGGGCGGATCACGTGGGATTTCCGACGGTCCAAGGACGACGACTGGGGCGGTAGCTTCCTCTACATGCCGGGGATGAAGAACGTGACGCGGCTCCTGATCGAGCGGAACCCGTGGGACGAGCTCGACATCGGCGTTCCCTACCCGACCGCGTTTCACCCAAGAACCGAATCCGACATCCGAGAATGGCAGGACCACGTGAGGAACCGGAGCCGTACGACCCTGTTCTGCTTCGCTGGCGGCACTCGGTCCGAGTTCAAGAACGATTTCAGGGGGATTCTGCTAGACCAGTGCGACAGAGAGAAGGACGCATGCCGCGCGGTGGACTGCAGCGGTACCAAATGCTCGAACGGCAGCAGCTCGAGAATTCTCGAGCTCTTCCTCGAATCGAATTTCTGCCTACAGCCGCGAGGTGATAGTTTCACGAGACGGTCCATCTTCGACTGTATGATCGCCGGTTCGATCCCGGTTTTCTTCTGGAGGCGTACGGCCTACCTGCAGTACAAGTGGCATTTACCGGAAGATCCGGAATCGTACTCGGTTTTCATTGATAGAAGGGCTGTTAACAATGGAACCTCGATTCGAGCCGTTTTGGAAGGGCTGGGAGAGGAGAGAGTGAAGAGGATGAAAGATAAGATAGTCGAGTATATACCGAAGTTCGTGTATGCCGCCCCCAAAGAGGGGTTGGCCGGTATGAAGGATGCGTTTGATGTTTCCTTGGAAGGGGTACTGAGAAGGTTCCAAGAGCAGAGAAGGGCATAGATGGAATTAAAAAATTGGGAATAGGGGATTTTGTATGTTGTATTTTGTACTTATCTTGGGTGGGGTAAATTGATGGAGAGAAAAGCTGTTGAAGTAGATCGGTGGACGGTTGGATGGATGGATGGATGGATTTTATATTGATTGGTTAGCTGCAGAGACAGTTATTAGTTGCTACTGCAGTCTCTGTAGTCTGTGCTGCGCATATACACGGACAGAAATAGAATGGAGTCTGTAATTTTTGTAAGGTAATACTCTTTATTTATTTATTGTTTAGATTTGGAGTTGGGGCGATTGCTCCTCTGATCTTTTCAGTTCTTGTTTTGTTTTGATGCTGCTATTTTTTTTAAAAATCCAGCAGCTGCTTAAAACACCCAAGCAGTGCGCGGCCCACCATGTTGTTTTATATAAATCCAATCCGTCCATCAGGTGAGAGCTATTATTTTGACTGTAATATGAAAGAATGGGGCCAAACTGATGGAAACAATATCAAGATGCTTGTGGCGTGGCCCATGTGATATTTTGATTAGGATGAATTTTTGTATTTTCACTTCATCCTCGTGAGTTGCACTGATTCATGGGTTTGATAAAAAATACACAACCATGTATGTTGGCCCACCATGGCCCAACATACAAACATATGATTGGCATCCCACCTCATTGTTCCCCTCCCTGTGGTATGGCCAATCTGAGTTGTGGATGTGGCTGATTTTTTGTCCCATGTCGTAGGATGGAGAATGGAACCTGATGGACGGAGTGGATTTTACGAATACAGCATGGTGGGCCCCATGAGCCTGGGTGTTTGGCGCCTTGTTTAAAAGTGATGTTGAAAAGGATTGTGGTCCCTTCTATTTATTGGCGTACAAGCTGCTTGAAACTGTGATAGATTCCCATCGGACTTATCTCTACAAAAACAAGGCATTTTGCTACGCGATTCGGACCTCACATTGCGGACCCGATTGCCGATTGTGGATGGACCGTAGCCCGAGAATCAGAGCAAATGGTAAGTCCATCTCAGACATGAGTAAGGATTGCTTGGTGGCTACTAATTGGATGGTTAGGATTGCTTAATTGCGTGAGTTTCGAGCTATTCTCCATCCACAATCTGCACAACAAGAGATGGCTTGATAGCGGTTCATGTTTCCCTCGTTGGATGAGTTGCTGTCATTTTGAAAATGTTGGTGATATACCCGGAGCGTAGCCTTCTCCAGTATTTTAATAATGCCTGCGTAGATATTGAAAAGTTCAGAAAAAGCGTGCAATAACCCTCTTATGGAGTTATCACAAGATTCTCCAACGGAATATTTGTACAATACGCAATGAGCCAAGGTGGATGACCCTACCACCAAAACAGCACAGATAAAGAGATCCCAGGCGTTGATTATTGGAGCTTTTTTGGACTGGATTCGAATCCTTGTTTTGATTTTTCAATCTGAGGGTTGGATGGTCAGGATTGCTTCATCTGTGTGATTTTCTTATGCTAATTCCAGTATCTCCCCATAATTTGGGTTGCCGTGGCAATGGGTTGAGTCTGGTTAGCCTAGCTAAGCCCGACCTATTTACTAAACGGAGCACGAATTCCAGCCCGAAGCCGACCCACGACCGACCCATTATGCAACCCGAGTCTCAATACAGGGAGGGTTGACTCGACCACTTGGGTTTTAGAGTTGAATATAGGGCTCGAAGGTATGCCAATCTCGCACATCATGTGTGTGCATGTATGCGCTCATTCCCATTTATTAGTTTTGGGCTGTGGCCCATTTTGCCTAGGCCACATGTGGCCTAACAAGTGTTAGATGTAGGTCTTGCAGTCGAAATGAGATGTTTCCTTGCGTGAAATGATGTTTTCAGACCTACATCTGATAAGTGCATGTGATGTATCATCATTAGACAACACCTTGGATCGGGAGAGATTTCAACGAGAAGTATTGTCTGTTTGCTCATTGGGCCCACTTATAGGTAACCAATATTGTTGAGATTTCATATGTTTTTCTCTCGAAATATCTTTGAGACGATATCCCTCTTTCAATTTTCTCTTGAGGCTTAAAGCTTGAATTTAAGTTTAAACTATAAACAAAATTGAGGTAAGGGAGAGAAATTGGGTAAGATAATGGTAAACTCTATCACATCCGAACTCTTATATTAATAACACCTCTAGATGAGTTAAATAGTTGATTGTGTCTAGAGCCAAGATAATCATAGGATTGGATCCTTACTCTTGCTCCGGCGGACTCTCAAGAGTTTCAACCCCTGGTCAAGGGTTTGTGTATACATAGGTGGTGAAATTCCACTGAAGTGTAAGTGTGTGGGGGTGTGTGTGCGTGCGTTAAAAAAAAAAAAAAGAAGAAAGATAATCATAGGATTAGAGGGGTGACTAAATCCTTTCCAATTTTGTAGTAGTTAACTTAAGCGGACCACTGGACATGGGACGTATATCTTCTGTTTTGTGCAAACTTCATATCATATAAGCTCACACATCAGGGACTATTAAAGAAGTATTGGAGAAGTTACAATGGAACTCTAATTTGGATGAATCAACATTGAGGTGGTAACTTGTTCAAACTTAAAATTTTATTAATTTTAAAGCCATTTTATTTTCATATATTGATTGTTACAATTATCTACCCCTTTTCTTACTAAAATCCAATCACAAGATATGTTGGCGTACATTGTCACTAACTAGTGAAAATGAAGAGGAGAAATATCATGGAATTAATAATAAAAAAGGAGGAAAAGAAAATTGGGGAGACTAAAATAGTGTACGACCGTTGTAAGTAAAATGTAAGTAAAAGAAAATAAGTAATGGAAGTTGGCACCATGACTTCCCTTAATCTCCTCCCACTCTCTTCTTTCCCTAATCTGAAAAAGAGGCAACAACATACATGGCCACTATTGCCGGACGCAGATTAGATACTGACAAGGTCAGTAGCCCAATCGCTAGTGAAGTGACATTACCAAGCTTTGTGGACCCCACTATGATGCATGTGTTGTATCCATACCGTCCAACCATTTATAGAGATCGTTTCATGGCATGAGAAAAAGAATGTGATAGATCTAAGGTTAAAGTGGACCCACCACCGAAAACTGTGGAAGCAGTTACACCCACCCTTCAAACATTTATATGGTCCACATGATGTATTTTTGAGATCCAACCTATTCATAAGTTAACATAGAGATAGATGAAGGAAAAAATAAATATCAGCTACATTGAAACTTTCAAGAAGTTTTGAACGGTGGATGGATAAATTTTTATGGTAATAATAAAAAACTTGAACTTTAGATCTAAATTTTTTTTTTTTTCTCATGCCGTTGTAAAAAAGAAAATCCAAATTAATGGACGGTATAGATACAACATTCGCATCATGGCGGGTTCCACAGAGTTTGGTGACGTCATTTCAGCAGTGATTTGGGTACTGAGTATCTAATCCGCGACCAGTATTGCCCAGTCTGGGCAGGAAACGGATTGGCTACTCCCCCTGACACCAGCTCCGTGGCTGATGTTCAG
This sequence comes from Magnolia changhungtana, assembly GCA_030180095.1. Classification (NCBI taxonomy): domain Eukaryota; kingdom Viridiplantae; phylum Streptophyta; class Magnoliopsida; order Magnoliales; family Magnoliaceae; genus Magnolia; species Magnolia changhungtana. The sequence goes on from JASAUF010000671.1 coordinate 2,636,652, forward strand.
TACTCTGTGGGCTCTACCATGATGTATGTGTTTCATCAATTCCGTTCATCCATTTTTAAAGATCATTTTATTTCTTGATACCAAAAATGAGAGGGATATAAATCTCATGTGTACCACACCATATGAAAACAATAGTGATTGGATATCAACCATTAAAATCTTTCTATGGCCCACTATACTGCTTATTTGACATCCAATCTGTTGATTAGGTCATACAGGCCCAGATGAATAGAAAAAAAACAAATATCAGCTTGATCCACAATTTTTATGCCCCCAAAATGTTTTTAATGGTCGACCCTCATTCAACACTGTTTCCTGTAATGTGGTCCACGTGAGATTTAGATATACCTCGTTTTTGGACTTATACCGTAAAATGATCTTTAAAAATAGATGGATGACATGGATACAAATTCACATCACGGGTTCCACGGATCATTTCAGCGGCGATTTGGCTACTGACCTTGTCAGTATCTAATGTCAGACCACCGTCCACCATTGGCTATTCTGGTGTCAGAAGCAGTTATGGCCAATCCGTTTGGGATCTGACAAGGTCATTAGAAGCAGCAAAATGGCTGCTGAAGTGACGTCATCAAGCCAGTAGACCCACCATGATGCATATGTTGTATCCGTACTGTCTAAACATTTGTAGAGATTGGTTTATGGCATTACAAAGAGAACGAGGTAGATATAAATTTCAAGTGGACCCATCGAAAACTGTGGGATCAGTCACACCCACCGTTACAATGAGAATGAGATAGATGTAAATTTCAAATGGACCCACCCCCCAGAAATTTATAGGAGCAGTTGCACCCACCGTTGGAACATTTATAGGGCCCACCATGATGTACTTTTGAGATACGACCTATTCATAAGTTAACATAGTTAACATAGAGATATATGAAGTGAAAATAAAAATACATAAGTTAACATAGTTAACATGGAGATATATGAAGTGAAAATAAAAATATTAGCTTGATCAGAGACTACTGTTGCTCCTGAGAAGTTTTGAACGGTGGATGTCACTGTCCCCACTATTTTCCATGGTGGGGTCCACTTGAACTTTAGATCTATCTCTTTCTCTTTGTAATGCCATAAAACGATCTCTACAAATGGTTGGACGGTACGGATAAAACAAACGCATCATGGTAGGGTTCACAGAGCTTGGTGACGTCACTTCAGTAGCCACGCCCATGGTCATCGTCATTGGCCACCGATCTCGCCGCTCATGATTGCTACAAGTAGCGACACGTCTCCATCAACTGTCATGCACAGTCCCTCTCTCCATGACTTGGTCAGAAAAAAAAAAAAAAAAAAAGGATGGAAGATGGTTCTTAGAAACCCCAAGGAAGAGAGATAAGTTGAGAAGACTAATGGGGTTTATGCCTGTAAATGGACCTGGTGAATAGGTTTTCTGGGCTTATTAGTCTTGGGCTCGGACAAAAAGATCTTGCTTATCATTTTTTGCATAAATTCGAAGTTGTCGATCCCATTTTACGAAACCAATGGACAACAATGGATTCATTTGATAAACACGTTGTCCATAACTACTATGGGCCCAAATCTGGGCAGGGCCCATTTATTATGATCAAATAGGAGTAATGATTTTAGTGTGATCATTGCATTACTAGTTTTGTGAAATTATTTAGGGAATGGTATGACCTCTACATGGCATCTAGGCAATGGTATTGGGCCCCTCACTAAGTATATATAACAAGATGGGACGGATCAAAGCCCATGTATCTTCTTAAGTAAAGCCTATGTGAATCTTTTTAAGGACCCTAATTGCCATTTGTAGGTTGATCTCAGCCATGGCTTGAGAAGTGACTAAGGGTAATTTGATAATATATCCAATGACATGGTTCATTTTGTGATCAAAAGTCTAGATCTCCTATGATGATAATGATCTATGTATGAATTAAAATAAAGACATTTATATAATAAAATTTTAAACATATATAATATAGATATTGATATTGTGATCATATCCTGATGATGTTGTTAAGCCCCACATTTTTTAACATGCTCAAGACGTGAATGTTTTCTCATTAGCTTTGTTGGTGCGCATATGTTTTCTTTGCATGTGCGTGCATTTTGTTTGTATGTGCGCATATTTCTTCTTAATTAACCTATGTATCACATTAATCATGGATTTGCTAGTGATTGGATCCACCATCAACAGTAATTCAAAGCCGATGATCAAATTCATCATCAAGACTAAGCGTCATTGCTGATGATCGAATCTATTGATCTTCCATTTAGTGAACACTGTATTTAGAAAAACTTTCAAAAATACTTTTTTCCCAAAGCAGTTAGGTCTAAGGGTATATTAGCAATAATCAATTCCAACATATATAAACCTTTAAATGTATGTGCCAGGAACTAATGTCAATGCTTCATCACTTTCAGAGGTAGGGAACATTCAAATCATGAATGTATTAGCAATCTTAAGTAAAAGATAGTTTATACTCCATAACAAATTGAAGTTATAAAGAGAATGAATAAGACAATATTAAACATACATTAATGATGGTATATGCCAATCACTTTATCACATACTGGGAAGACACATCGCTTACCATGTTTATATTTTTAATAGAGTCCCATCTAAATTTTTTTTTAAGAACCCTTACAAAATGTGACCTGGAGATATTTATTCTCTAGCCAACCTATGCCCTTGAGATTTATAAGATATGTTTTACTACCCACTCTTTATAAAGGCAAACTTAATAATAAAATTATTGAGTGTGTGCTCATTCGATACACAATGCATTCAAATAGATATATTCTGGTTCACGAATGATGAACTGAAATAAAATCTCAAGACGTGATCTTCATAAAAAATAAATACCCATTTGAAAGAATAAAAAAGTTGAGATGGAATGTTTTGAAATCCCCAATATATATATCAGAAGAGTGTGAGCTTTAGTTTTCATAATGGAGATTCTCTAATAGTACATAATAACAGTAGGAGTATATCTCAACAGGCTTCTAAATTGTGTCGAAGTAAAAAATGATTAATTCCTTAAAAATACTTTCAAATCAAGGATGAAGCATACTTTTGCATTGTGATTAACTGTGATTAACTTGATTATTATCAACATTATATTTTTGTCTTCAGATTTAGTTAACTAGGTAATTGTCATGGATGGGAATATCGCCTTCATGAAGAAAAATTGAGTTTGAGAACTTGTAGATTTATTTCCTAATAAAAAAAATAAATGGTATAGTGGACAAGTATAAAACATGATAAGTTGTTAAATATTTCAAATAAATTAAAGGCGTTGATTATAATGAGACTTTTTCACATGTTCTAAAATTCTACTTGATCCGCATGATCTGGTCCATCAGCATAAGTTTAGACTTATAGTTATATCAAATAAATGAAAATGTTGTATTTCTAAATAGTGATCTAAATTAAGTAATATAGACATAACAACCCATGTGGTACATGGATAAAAAGAATTCAATGAAACTTTGTAAATTATTGAAAGTTAATATATGAGTCGAAGCAATCTTTTAGTCAGTAGTACACGAAGTTCTGATTAGCAATCACCACATTCAAGTTCACAATTAGTTAATAAGGTCATTGTTTATATGTAAAGTGTTTTGAAAGATCTTTTATAATACTATTCTTTCATGTGGATAATATTCTAATAGCTGGTAATGACATGTGATTGTTAATAACAAATAAAGATTGACTTTTCTCAAGCTTTCGAGATGAAATATATCGATTGACCCAACTTTATTTTTAGAGTAAAAATTATTAAGAACAACCCTAATGAGTTTTTGAGTCTAATTCAATATATATATATATATATATATATATATATATATATATATATATATATTTCAGAGTTGTTCAGGATAAAAAGAGAAACTTTTTTAAATCTACGGAGAAAATTAGTTAGTTAGATAAAAATTTGTCATTAGATCGACGTTAAGAAATTAATTGTACTCAATATATATCGAGTGTAGTAGATAGCTTAAAGTATGACATGCTTTGTATTAGAACAAATATTAGTTATATTGTTGGTGTAGTTAGCCGTTACCAAAGTAACATAGGACAGTGTCATTAAGTCCTTAAACATATATTCATATATCTTAGAGAAACCAATTGCATAATTAATGAATTTAATGACAAACATAACAGAGTTAAAAGTTTTTTAAATTTCTATTTCATATTTTAACAGGATCCTCATTTAATTTAATGTATGTTTTTCAAAATATAAAGATATATTTTAATAATACTTGTAGAAGAAAATCGTTGATTGTTATTGCACCATACATTTCTCTCGCGGAATATCTCTGGGAGGATATTTCTTTTTTCATTTTTTTGCTTAAGGCTTAAATTGTGAAATTTACTTCAAACAAGAAACATGGTTGAGAGAGAGAGAGAGAGAGAGAGAGAGAGAGAGAGAGAGTGTGTGTGTGTGTGTGTGTGTAACACCTCGTAAATTTACCATACTCGACCCATGCATATGCGCGGGTGTTACTACTACAGGTACCATTCAAACTCAAATAAATACCCTTAAGAAACTAACTAAACAATCTGATTAACTAAATCTTCTGCCTAACCATGTGATCGATCGATCTAAGGCCGAAATCTAGTAGACTCATCACTGAAGAATTAAAACGAATAAAGTGTAACGAAGATATACCCAAAAGAAACCTAACTAATGGTTTAAATCATAAGTACCCCAAGTACATAACTAGAATCGACGGAATCACCCTTATGACTAAAAAATTAATGGTTGAGAATGAATGTGGCCAAAATACTATTTCTATTAATCTTATGTCGAACACACCATAAACATAAGTTATTCTGACCCTACACACCGTATACAAGAAAACCGATCTCCTAGATAGCCCCAAGAATAGCCAAATTTAGTGAATAAACTCTACACTGCCCATTAATGGGCCACCAATCACAAGATTATAGGAAATTATTCATCTCGATGGGCTTGACATCCCATGTGGATCAAATTAACACGACCATGTACTGAATCACCCAACTTGAGGCCGTAGTCGAGCATATGAAATAACACAAGGAACCTAAACAAAAAATAGAAGCTTCGTAGATATTTTCTAGTAGAAGTTAGTTATGCTATTTTGGACTTATTCAAAGTTGAATACTTTGGACCGTCAAATCGTGACTATATCACAGACACCAACCTTAATTGGCATCCTACTAACATTCCTATAATCACGACCCCGATCGACGATCGACTACTGTTGAAAAGAACCTCTAGCCATAACCATCGATCGATGGGACCAAAATGCGAATAAAGCACATCATTATGTAGATTATTGCCTAAGGTATTTGAATCATGGCTTAGATCGCTCCCTTTGACTTTAATTAGACCCTAAAAAGGCTGAAACATTGGCCCCTTAGGATAATTAGGTAATTCGCCCCATTCTTAGTAGAGCTTGGCAGAATCTGAACCGATCTAACGGATCTAACCCGATCTGAACAAAACTGAACTAAAGGTCGGGATCGGATCGGATCAAATAGGCCCATTCAGATCCGACCGTACATCTGATTGAGTTCGGATCAGTGGTCAATCCAGATCGATCCGATCCAGGATCCAATCCGATCCGAACGGGTATCTACTCATTTTTCATTTTCACTTTTACCTTTTTTACTATCCTCACCCGAACCTGAACGAAACCCTAATCCTTCTCTTTCTTTACCCGAACGAGTAGCACCGCATAGATATATAAAGAGAGGAAGAAGGAGAACATATGGTTGGGAAACGGGAATCGAGCTTCTTCCTCATGGTGTTAGATACTGACCATCGAAAAATCTCTATCCCTTTCTCTCTTCTATTAATTGAAGAAACCTAGTTCGAATCGAGAGCCGATTGCAACAGAAAATAGCAGATTTTTCCTTCTGAGATTTTTGCTTACTCGAGACTTTCAACCAGTAAATTCAGGCCTCTTCACCTCAAATGGGACTTTCTGATCCTCGGCCTGAGGATACGTACAACGTCCTATTCTCAGGCTTTGACTTCCTCATTCCTAAATGTGGATCAATCCTTGGGTGATCCAGACCGTTCATTTGATGAACCCCTCGGTGGATGGATAATTGATGAGGTTAGAAGATCCTTAACCAATTTCTATTTTTAATGCATAAGATCTTCCAACCTGGTGAATTCTGAGGGTTATGGATATGTTGCGGGCCCATCAGATCCATGGTCTACATCACACTCAAGGATGTTATGCCATCATCACTGTTCATCTCGATCAGGAAAGTACTTGGAATTTTTTTTTTTTTTTTTAAATTAAAAAAAAAAAAAAAACAACAGGACCAATTCGAACCGTACCCAATCCAATCCGACTTGATTTCCTTGACCGAGTTGGACTCGGATTGGATCAGGCCAACAATGTACTGGATCGGATCGAGTTCGGGTCAGTCCATGAAAATTTCGGACCGAGTCGAGTTGGACTCAATCTGATCCGACTCGACTCGATGCCCAGCTCTAATTCCTAGGGCAACCAAACCCCCATACAAGACTATAAATACTTATTTTTGAGTGGCCTTCTTCCCGAAACGAATTTATCCTTAATTGAGTTAAATTAGAGAGAAAATAGGAATTGTAGATTGGAAATTTTACAATAGGAGTAGGGACTTTATTGAGATTGGCAATTGAAGTTCTTAAACCTTAAATTCCATTCTAGACCTGAAACTAAGGTAACTCATTTCAATTGTAGTAAATCTAAATTGAATTATAGTATTTAATTATCTTACCATGGTAGTTGTATTGCAAATTAAGGAAATCAAGCCATCCTCAAACCCCAACACTTAGGAGCACCCAATAGGAGGTTGAATAATTCAAGGTGAGGACTATTCTTTTCAAATTAACATCAATCAATACCTGATAGCCTCAGTTAATGATTTTGGATGTTCATTTAAATTAATTATGCTCATGATTAGTAGAATCATCCTACTAGCAAGTTATTATATGAATGCTCTTGATTTGTTTACATGTTTGAAGAATTGCTTAAATTGAGTGGATAAGTGATGATAAAATCTTTCCATGTTAGGTAGGGAATAACGAATGTTTAAATTCTGCTCTAATTGCTTATAATGTATTTGTGATTGAGCCTCAATGGGGTGATTGAAATATTTGTAATGGATCAACATGTGATTCAACTGTACACCGAATAATATGGGTATTGTTAACTTCGGGTCAAGCTCGGAGAAATGTAAGAGTAGGTGATTGCTTGCTTGCTTTCGGCCAATAATCACAAACTTGCTCAGTCGACCGAGGCAGAACATGGTCAACCAACTGTGACTAGGGTCACATGGGTTGTTTGTATGTACACCCAATGTCGATTTGAATGAGGTTCCTTTGATCCATCGAGCTAAGCCTCACTCTAGCTGACTGTTTAATTGATATTCTGATTAATGCTACACATTCTCTTGGATCTAGTGTACCACGACTTCTTTTGCTTTTATAGTCGACAATTATACCCGTTAGTGAGTTATATAATCATTTTACAAAGTCTCATGACTTATGTGTTGGGTTGCCTTGCACAAACCTTTGGATCTAGCCTCCTGAAACAAACTAGAATTATGGATAATAAAGCAATGAAATAAATCAAAGCATCAATCATACAACACACAAGAGATTTTTACGTGGAAAACCCTCAAAGAGATAAAAACCACGGGACCTCGTCCAGATCAACAATCCACTATGAAGTAGAACGTTACAATCTTCTTCACTCACGCAGGAGTGGATAAACAATAAGAGAAATATAGAAAATGAAGAGATCTAACCGATTATGAGGACATAGAAGCGCTGAGATATAAATTGCAAAGTAGAAAAATCTCCATGAGCATCACCTCCCTTTTATAAGCTTCCTCTCTCTCTTTCTCCCTCTCTCTCAACTTTGATAGCCCTCTTGTATTTTTCTCATCAACACAACATACGTAGAAAAATCTTAGGGACCCTTTTTATAGTTTTAAGAAACTCCTTTCCGCATCCTAGTTGTGAAAGGACTTGCGCATCCCAGTTGCGAAAGGACTTGCGCATCCCAGTTGCGAAAGGACAATGGGTCAAAAAAATCCATCAAATCTCCTCCTTTTTGACTCAGGAGGGATTCACCTTCTTTAAGCCAGCCAGGTTTCTACAAACCTCAAACTTGCCCTTAAGCAAGGCCTTGGTCATCATATTTGACCCATTATCGTCCCTGTGGACCTTCTCAAGCTGTAACACCTTCTGTTCCAAAGTATCCCTGATCCAGTGATACCGAATCTCTATGTGCTTTGACTTGGAATGCTGACTTGGATTCTTGCTCAAGTGTATAGTACTCTAACTATCGCAATAGACCACGTGCTCCTCCTGCTTCAGGCTAAGTTCCTGTAGGAACCTCTTCATCCAAAGCATCTCTTTACATGCCTCTGTGACTGCAATGTACTCGGCTTCTATAGTTGACAATGCTACGACCTTCTGTAGCTTACTCTGCCAAGAAACCGCTCCCCCTGCAAACGTGAACATGAACCCCGATGTAGACTTCCTGGAGTCTATGTCACCTGCTATATCTGCATCTATGTATCCCTCTAACACGGCTTTACCGTCACCATAGCATAGGCTCAACCTGGATGAGCCTCTTAGATACCGCAGTATCCATTTTACCGCTGCCCAATGCTTTTTACCAGGATTGCCAAGATACCGGCTAACAACACCAACCGTATATGCTATGTCTGGGCGTGTACACACCATAACATACATCAAACTTTCTACAGCTGACACGTAGGGTATCTTCTACATCTCGTCCACCTCTTCCTTCGTCTTGGGACACTGCCTGTCGCTCAATCTGAAGTGACCATCCAGTGGAGTACTGATCGGCTTCGCTGCATTCATATTGAACTGCTCTAGGACTTTCTCAATATACCGCTCTTGTGACAGCCAAAGCTTCCTGCTGCTTCGTCACGGGTTATCTCCATTCCTAAGATCTGTCTAGTCGGGCCCAAGTGTTTCATCGCAAAAGACTTGCCCAACTCCTGTTTCAGCCTGTTGATCTTCTTGATGTCTTTTTCCATGATGAGCATGTCATCAACGTATAATAGCAGAACTAAGAAATCACCATCTGAGAACTTGCGCGTGAACACACAGTGGTCCAACTCTATTCTGTCATACTCATGTTTCAACATAAACGAGTCGAACTTCTTGTACCATTGCCGTGGAGCTTGTTTCAGTCCATACAAGCTCTTCCTTAGCCTACACACCATATGCTCCTTGCCTTTGACTTCAAACCCCTCTGGTTGGTGCATGTAGATCTCTTCTTCCAGGTCACCATGGAGAAAGGCAGTTTTAACATCTAACTGCTCTATCTCCAGATCCATGCTAGCCGCCAACCCAAGCAACACCCGTATGGATGTCATCTTCACCACTGGTGAGAATATCTCTTCGAAGTCTATACATTTCCTCTGACCAAACCCTTTCACCACAAGTCTGGCCTTGAACCTCGTCTGTGAATTCTTCTGCTCAATCTTCTTTCTGAACACCCACTTGTTGCTCAAAGCTTTCTTGCCCTTAGGCAATTTCACCATATCATAGGTGTGGTTCTTATGCAAGGATTCCATCTCCTCTTGCATAGCTTTCAACCACTCCCCTTATGCTCGTCTCTAGGGCCTAGAGAATAATCTTCGGCTCTCCCCCATCGATCAAGACATAATGTACTTATGTGGCGAGTACCTCTTGGACGGTTGTCTGTCCCTAGATGACCTCCTCACCTGTGGCTCAACAGGTGGATCGAGTGGGGGTTGCTCTCCTGGTCCATCTTCTGAAGGAACTCTCTCGTCCGCTGCACCTTGCTGTACTCCCCCGTCATCAGGCACCACGAGAGGAATAATCGGATCCATGTCCTCTAGCTCACCTGAACTAGGCTGATTCTTCTCTGGCTTACCAATGTCTTCTATACACTGATCTTCAAAGAAAATCACATCTCTGCTCTTGACGAGCTTCCTCTCGGTCGGATCCCACAATTTATAACCAAACTTTTCATCACCGTACCCTAAGAACACACACTGTCGGATCTTCATATCGAGCTTGGACCTTTCATCCTTTGGTACGTGAACGGATGCCCTGCATCCAAATACCCTGAGATGACTGTATGATGGATCATGTCCAGTCCACACCTTCTCAGGTACTCCATTCAATGGGGCTGATGGAGACCTGTTTATCAAATACACCGCTGTGTGCATTGCTTTTCCCCAAAACGTCTTGGGTAATCTCGCATGGGATAACATGCATCTGATTCTCTCAACAATGGTGCGATTCATTCGCTCAGCTACACCATTATGTTGGGGGGTCTTGGGAACCGTCTGTTCATGTCGTATACCCAGGGACTTGCAGTACTCATGAAAGTCGCCAATGTATTCACCACCATTGTCAGTGCAGATGCACTTTAATGATCTACCTGTCTCTCTCTCGACCATAGCATGAAACAATTTAAACACACCAAATACCTCGTCCTTGGATTTCAAAGCATAAACCCAAACCCTCCTAAATGCATCATCTATAAAAGTAACAAAATACAATGCCCCACCTAAGGTTTTTGTCCTCATAGGACCACAAACATCAGAATAAACCAAATCTAATGCATGCACTTTATTAACATGAGAAGCAGTTTTAACAAATGAAACTCTATGTTGTTTCCCTGATAAACAATCAAGACTGGTTTTGAGAGGTATACCTGTCACGTCTGGAAAGAGCCGCTTCCTTGCTAGTAGCTGAAGCCCTTTTTCACTCATGTGGCCTAGACACCTGTGCCACATATCAATAGCTGAATCTTCCGCTGCGTTCAATCCACCCTTGCACATACTCACACTTGCCTTGTAAAGGGTGCAACACTTCTTTCCTCTAGCCATGATCAACGAACCCTTGATGAGCTTCCATTGCCCATCAGCAAATCGGCTTTCATAGCCATTATCATCCAGCCTTTCCGTCGACATCAAGTTGAGGCGAAGGTCTGGGATATGCCTCACATCCCTGAGAACCAATGTGCAGCCCACATCGGTCTTCACACAAATATCACCATCTCCCACGATCTTTGATACGCCAAAATTTCCCATCTTCACAGTCCCATAGTCACCTGACTTATAGCTTGTGAAGAAGTCCCTGCGTGGAGTCGCATGAAAAGAAGCTCCCGAGTCAACCACCCAGTCGGTGTCCTGACTCGTAGCCGTGAGACATACATCGTGATCTCTTTGAAAGAATAACTACCATGTTGCCATCAAGACCGGTGGAATCGATTCATCTTCCTTCCCTTTTCCTTTCTTGTCGTTCTTTTATCACGACATTCATGTTTATAGTGGCCCTTCTTGCACACGGTTCAAGAATCAACATCTTTTCTCGTTACTCGACTTGCCTCTTGATTTATCTCGGGCCTTCCCCCCTTCTGTTCTTTCCTCTCCCCCGTTCTGCGTCACAAGAGCCTCTTCTTGAGTAAACCCACGAGACTTCCTCCTTGTCTCCTCATTGAAGAGACAAGCCGGTTACTGTTCCATGTATATCTTTCCGTCTAGCGCGGAGTTACTTAGAGACACCACCAATGTCTCCCAACTGTCAGGCAATGAACTAAGCAATAGTAAAGCCTGCAATTCATCATCCAGGACCATCTTTATAGAGGTGAGTTGGTTCACTATATTGCTGACCTCATTCATGTGCTACCACTGCAGAACCACCATCCTTGAACTTGAGATTCACAAGTCGCCTTATCAGAAATATCTTATTACCGGTTGTCTTCCTCTCATACAGCCCTTGTAATTTTAGCCATAGGCTTGCGGCTGAGGTTTCCGTAGACACATGGTGGAACACAGAATCATCCAACCATTGTCTAATAAACCCTACAGCCTTTCGATCCGTCTTCTTCCAATCATCATCAGTCATATCCTTGGATTTTTCTGATATGCCTAAGATTGGAGAATATAGGTCCTTGCAATAAAGCAAGTCCTCCATCTTAGCCTTCCATATGGTCCAGTTAGAACCATTGAGGCTGATCATCCTTGAGCCACCTTCCATAATTCAAAACCGATCCTGCCCGTTCAATGAACTTAGCTCTGATACCACTTTGTTGGGTTGCCTTGCACAAACCTTTGGATCTAGCCTCCCGAAACAAACCAGAATTATGGATAATAAAACAATGAAATAAATCAAAGCATCAATCACACAACACACAAGAGATTTTTACGTGGAAAACCCTCAAAGAGGTAAAAACTATGGGACCTCGTCCAGATCAACAATCCACTATGAAGTAGAACGTTACAATCTTCTTCACTCACGCAGGAGTGGATAAACAACAAGAGAAATAGAGAAAACGAAGAGATCTAACCGATTATGAGGACATAGAAGCGCTGAAATATAAATTACAAAGTAGAAAAACCTCCACGAGCAGAACCTCCTTTCTATAAGCTTCCTCTCTCTCTTTCTCCCTCTCTCACACCTTTGATAGTCATCTTGTATTTTTCTCATCAACACAACATACGTAGAAAAATCCTAGGGACCCTTTTTTATAGTTTTAGGAAACTCTTTTCCGCATCCTAGTTGCGAAAGGACTTGCGCATCCCAATTGCGAAAGGACTTGCGCATCCTAGTTGCGAAAGGACTTTGCGCATCCCAGTTGCGAAAAGACAACGGGTCAAAAAAACCCATCACTATGAATGGTAGTATGGGACACTGCGCCTGAGCTATCAACCTATGTTAGCGACGAGCCCTCCTATAGTGACCAGTGAGCAATTGATGGAGAGCTTGTCATTCATTCGTTGATTTGGGTGATGATCCTTACCTTGTTAGTTTGATATCCTAGGACATTGAGCCTGTACCTTTGTCATTCTCTATCTAGGAATAGATATCGAGTGATGAAGCCTGTGTACTGATTATGAGATACTGGTGATATGCAACTGGGAATGCAAACAATAATCCCCAAGGGCCATCTACTAGTACACCACATGTGCCCCTACTAAAGAAAACCCTGAAAAGGCAAATGCAATACAATCATATAACCATGCAAACTATCAACGAGTTAAAAATATCAGTTGCAACAATTAAGTCACACCTAAGTGATAAGGAGAAATGGACCTTTCAGGCCCATGACCTTAGCCTAACCCAAAAGGATAATTGAAAGTAAGTGACACATGTTCTTTAACCCAACATGTTGAACACACTAAGTTCGTCACAGCCCTTATATATAAGTGGTTGAGTGATATTGAAAAAGAGATACCAAAGAAGGCTGATGTAGCCAAGGAGCCCACCCAATCGAAGAGTGATGATGAACCTAGCGTTGCTCCACATGACAAAGAGTTGGAGCATGAATACAAACTCATGGCCCCATTTCCTCAACAATTGATCTCATTTAAATAATTGGCCAAAAGTTGAGACATCTTAGAAATTTTTAAACAAGTAAAAATCAACATTCCTTTATTGGAGGTCATTAACCGAATTCCCTCCTATGCCAAAATTTTGAAAGACTTGTGTATAGTAAAACAAAAGTAGAACATACAAAAGAATGTTAAAAAAAAAAAAAAAAAGAGTACCCGAACATATGAGTGCCATCATTACACAAAACACCCCCCTAAAATAAAAAGTTCTGAGTTGCCCAACTATATCGTGCATCATTGGTAATCCGGATTGAAAAAGTATTACTTGATTTAGGGGCAAGTGTTAACCTCATACCTTACTTGGTATATGAATAACTTGGGCTTGGTGAATTGAAACCCGCCAAGACGACTTTACAAATTGATGATCACTCGATTAGGATACTGAGAGGAGTAGTTGAGGACATTTTGATTCAAATTGATAAATTTTACGTCCCAATAGATTTTAATTATTTTGGATACTCAACTATTTATTGTTGAATGCGAACACTCAAATTCAACTATTCCTTGCTACTTTAAATGCTATAATTAATAGGAGGAATGAGGTTCTTAAACTTTCTTTTGGGAATATATCTACCAGCTCAATGTATTTAACATGGCTAAACAATAAGGAGATGTTGAGGACATCCAAGAGGTTAACATGATTAACACAATGATACAAGAGGACCTCTTTGCCAACATTTACTCAGTTTAGATCTGCCCTGTTTTTGGGCTCATCTCCTAAAATAATCTGAAAAAAAAAAAAAAAAAATGGATGGACGGTGCAGATAAAACACATACATTACGGTGGCCCCATAAAGCTACCGCCAGGACCGAGTCCGTCCCGGCACAGTAAGGACGCAATCCACGTACACTAGTTGCGGTCCCTTGCATGCATCGGATCCGTTCTAAAAGGAAAACTAGTCTATTCCATTTTTGAAAGCTAGGACAGTTCGGTGTTTGCCGCTACTTGGGCCCACATGCTGAGTCGTTCGATGATCAGAAACATCCAGTCAGTGGATGACAAACGTTAGATCCTAAGTCGTGACAGATGAGGTACAGCCGAGGTTGTTCAAGACCACACGTACCGTCTTTTCCCTCGACTAGAATCCAACCCTACTTCCTCCTAACGGCTATATAACTTATGCATGAGCCTCATCCTCACAACCACGAACCTGTACTACACCTGCTTACTTTGGAATCACATCAAAGAAGACGGCCCACTGAAGCTGGAATTTAGGCCGGTTAGCTTGTTAGTACACACCCATATCAATACACACACTCATGTTAGCCACACCCACTGGAATTTAGACTGCATGCATGGCCCACTTCGAGAAAGGGGTGGCTGGATTTCTGGAACGGGGCGGGGGGCGTCTAATATTCGATTTAAAAAAAAAAAAAAAAAAACAACGGGTGTCTAAATTTCGATTATTAAAAAAAATAAGAAAATTTATTTTTAAAAATTAATTATTAAAGATTTTATATGGCGTCGCCCGGACTTGAACCGGAGACCTTCAGTGTGTTAGACTGGCGTGATAACCAACTACACCACGACACCATAGCTGAAAACTATTCTGTTATCACTATTTGAATATTTTGTTCACTCCTCACTCGGTGTGGCTCAACTTGTATTTATCCTATATCCACGCCGTTCATCCATTTTTAAAGATCGTTTTAGGTCATGAGTTAAAAAAAATAATAAGATTTAATTCTCAGGTGAATCATCATGTAGGAAACAGTGGTGATTGACCATTGATAGGGCATATAGGTTTTGAATCAAGTTGATATGTTGGTTTTTTTTTTTTCCTTTATCGAAGTTTATGTGATCTTAGCAATAGGTTGGATGAAAAATAAATATTAAGAAACATTAGGGTGGGCCCTAATAAGTTTGTAAGGGTAGAGCATTTAATCATCACTTTTTCTTATAATATGGTCCAGCCGAGATTTGGATCTTCTTCATTTTTGAGTTCGTACCTTAAAATGATATCATAAGACGGATGGACGGCATGGATATAGAATAAATGCATCAAGTTGGACCGTATGATAAGGGCTGCACGGTCTTGGTGAGGCCAGCCGCACCTAATCCGCTCCCGTCTGGAAGGACGCGGTTTGGCCAGTGACGCTGCCGCTAGCCAGGTGGCTAGTGGTCGGTGCTCTGTGGACCCTACCGTGATGTATGTGTTTTATCCACACTATCCATTAATTTTTAAAGATCATTTTATGGATTTATTTAAAAAATGATGAATATTTAAATCTCATGTGGGCCACACCATTGTAAAAAAGTATCTATTGAATGTCCACCGTTTAAAACCTCCTAGGGCCTAGTGTAGTGTTTATTTGACATCCAACCTGTTGATTAGGTCATAAGGTCCGGGATGAAACGAAAAAATAAATATCAATTTGTGGCCCAAAACGTTTATAGGCGGGAGTTTAACCAACATTGTGCGGCCCATTTGAGATTTTAATCTACCTCATTTTTGTGTTCATGCCATAAAATGATATGGAAAAATGGGTGATGGCATGGATGAAACACATACATCATGGTGGGCCCACAGAGCACCTACAGCAGGGTCACTAGCCAAACCGTTTCCCGTTGGAAAGCCTTTCGCATGAACTTCCTGTGATGGAAAGCTTATCCAGATTATCTTTGGACATGGCTAAAAAATGAAGCAGATTCAAAACTCAAGTGGGCACATTGAGGACTTAATGAAGTCTGTTAAAACATTCATAGGACGATGGAAGTATTGGGTAATATTATTTTCGGTTCATCCTATTAGGAATGACCCTGTGAATGGTATAGATGGCATATAAACGTCATGGTGGGCCCAGAGAGGCTTTCTAGGTAGGCATTTCCTATGCACATTTTCAGTCCATTCTTCTTGTGTTGCTCACCAAAATAAAAGAATTACTTGAAAATCACAGCGTTCCAAAATTCAAGTAAGCCATACCATATGAATTTAAAGGTTTTTAGGGATAATTATATAGGTAGCCTACTTAGTTTAGCCTTTTGGGATCAATGTAAATTGGGTGATGGACCTGATAGACGCACTTGATTTTAAGCACATTAAAGAAAGTGATCAGAAGAATACTAATGTGTATACACCCCAACCATGGCAACAAGTTGTTTATTTATTTATTATTTTAATGTTAGATCTTGTTACACCCCACTTTCAGTTCACACTTCACTGTTAGCCACCCCCACTAGAATTCGATACCAAGATCTCATTGTTGAGAGACGAGGTATCTTTCACTCAGTCTACCACTTGAGCTATGGATCTGGGTGTGGCCAACAAGTAAATTAGGGCGTAAGAGGATCTCTTAAAACCTTAAAGCCTAGTCCATGCCGAAGGCCTAAGCCCATTTCAAGGTCAAGGTCCAAGCAGGTCCTTATTCTTACCCCAGTGGTAGACTCTTAGGAGTTTCAACACCTGGTCTAGGGTTCAAAAACCCATAGGTGGTGAAATCCCACCATGACATGATTGCGTGGTGGTGTGTGTGCGTGTGTTAAAATTTTATTTTTATTTTTTTTAAAAATAAGGTCAAGGTCCAAGCCCATTCTAAGCCTAACCCAAGCCCCGTTAGGTATTATGACCACAATAAGCATATCTAAGTGACTAGAGAGGAAGGACCACCCAATATGGCCTTCTACAAAAGATGGGTCCATCATGCGTCACTGCCACGTGGACATTTATCATCTTTCATGGGAAGGGGTTAGGTGGCGATGCGGTCGGTGTGCATGGATAGAAAATGCATGGAAAAGTGAAATGACATTGCTGCCCTTCCCTTTACTTACAATTACAGCTTTTTTCCACTCGATTTAACCACCCAAATTTCCTCACGTGGTTATCTCATTACAATAGCCAATCCTAGCCGTATAGAGTACTTTTTTTACCGCTGGGCTATTCATAAATTTTCAAGAAATCACTCCAGGACCTTATAAATATCCCATTCTATTTTATTTCCAAATTATCTTTCATCTTTCATAGGCGCCTTCCACATCCCATGTCCTTCTCCTTAAGCCCATTCATCTACTAAAGAGTAAAAGAAAGCAAGATGGGAAGCTTGCTTAACCTTAGGTTTATCCAGCTAAGGCCTATCCTTAGCTAGTGGAGCCACCGAAAGGGCTGATCTAGTCCGCTCAACCCAATCCTTGTGGCGAACCCATTTACCCACCACTCATCTAGCTCTGATTAACATCATTTGTATATTGCATTAGCATCATGCATCATCATCTTCACTCCAACCCACATGTTGGTATAGTAAGTACTCTTAGTGTATGCTCTGCGGATAATTGGTTAGGGGTACATCAAACCGTGGAACCGGCCGGAATCGACCAAACGGTCCGGTTTAGTCCGGTTCTAGAACGGTTCCGGTTCCAAAATCAAAGCGGTTCATCTGCTTCTTCTCGGTTTGGGTATGTGAACCAAAGAATAAACTTGTCGTGGAATCTAGAACCAATGGCTTGAACTTGGAACGAATCACCTTTGTTGCATATTTCGCATGATTTATGGTTTATAATGCATAATTTAATTATTTTGATATTTTATTTTGTCAAACGAAATATGGATAGACATGGGCTTACAATTTGATTATAAAAGGAGATGGAACCAATCAGAACCGAACCGTTAAAACGGTTTTCTCTTCTAGGGTACCAACGGTCCGGTTCCAGTTCCAAATATCCTAGAACCGTTGGGAATGGTTCGGTTCCGGTTTCACCCCAAAACCGGACCAAACCGACCTGTGTGCACCCCTATTACTGGTACATCAGATCTTGCCTATCAAAAACTCGAACATATTAAGCTTCAACTGCTTCTTCAAGTGGGTGTGTCCAAGTAAACTTGTCTAATCTAGGCAATTGCTCGTAGTACATCACCACACCTCATTCTTCACATAAGAACTAATTCAGTTGTTGATATTTTGTTTAGGTTTACGAAATAGATACCATACATTTGTATGGATGGAGATGATGCCTAACATTTTTTTCTCTTTGTAACCATGGTCCCTTATTCAAAAATTTTAGCCGCAGATCAAAAGTCATTTTATGACATAAAATCTTCAAATTTCTTCTCCTAATGTTTTATAGGGTCTAGTCGGCTGTAAAAATTTTAATAACTAACTAGTGGCGAATCTAAGTAAATTTAATGTACTCCAAGTCACCAAACACACTGCGAAAGCCCTGAAAAATGCACCTATGAATGCAATCCATCGTCCACACCATAGCCGGATGGTTAATCTTCATTGGGAGGCCCACTTCACGCACACTCAGATGTGCTACACAGGTTGGCATTTATACATGGTCTGATCATCAGTCGTGCATCATCCCATGCATGTGATGCAATGTATGGGTGGCAACGGGTTAGGTTCAGGCCAAGGATGGGTTTATTAACATGGCTAAGAATCCCAGCCCGAATCCATGATCCATTACGTACCTGTGGCCTAGGCCAACTCTCTTTAAAATTCATTTAGTCCAAGCCCAACCTGACTCATTTAATTGTACTCGGCCAACCCAACCATTAGCAATTTATAAGATCAGGTCGGGTTTAACCAGAGCCCAACCCATTTATTTAAATGGTCCAATTTTCTAACATAAGGCGGTCAACTGTCCATATAGCCTGGCCCAGCCGATCAGGCCAGTTAACCTGCAGGCACATTGGCATCCCTAGTGCAATGGGTCCCAACCCTATATATTGACCATTTTATCTTTGAATGATGAATGCTACTGTATCTCTCCTTGGCTGTTCATTTATAGACCATTGATTTAGGGATATTAGGGCCTTGTAATCTGGTAGACATTCAAGAAATCTCCCATCAGATGGCTGTGGCCCATTGGATCCACGTTTACCTCCACGTGTAGGAATAATGTCCATAGAACGAAGAATTGCACCATTATGAGTAAATGGGGCCCACAAATAAACTGCAGAGGAAAAAGAAAAACAAAACGTTATAAACAATACTCGGCAATAAGGCTGATTTTGATGGCCAGGATCAAGCTGATAGTTATGTTTTCCCCTAGTTCACGTCTGTCTCGCTTTACAAACAGGTAAGATGACAAATAAACATCAGGTGGGCTCTAAAATGATTTAAACGGTGGCATCATTGTCAACGCTGCTTCCAGTAGTGTCTACCCAAGATTTCAATGGCCTCCTTTTCGAGGCTCATGCCATAAAATGATATGTCAAAATGGACTGACAACATCGATGAAATACATGTGTCACGTTGGGCTCCACTGGGCCCCTGCCAGTAGAGTTGTAAACCAGTCGAGCTTGGCACAGCTCTGCTCGGACAGCAGCCAACTCCAGCTCAAACTCTACTAGTTTGGGTCCTCAAGCCTGACTAGCTAGTTCGAGTCGAGTTTTCGATCCTCAAGCCTAACTAGCTAGCTCGAGTCGAGTTTAAGCCTGTGTGACATTTTCTCAAACACATATAATGCATCTTCAATCTCCCATATTTTGAATGCAAAACAGTAACAACACTTTGCCGGTATTTCATTAAACACTTGGCGGGCAGCATCAAGATCAAGATATGAGGGCAGTCCTGCAATGTTTTTTTTTTTGTATTTGGTAATTTGTTTTTTTAATCTTCCCTCGAATGCCCAGAAAACCTAATATGAGGGGCAATCCAAAAAACAACACTTGTTGAGTCATTTCATCAAGCACTTCGCGATTAGCATTAATATCAAAGTAATTGAGTCACCGAGCTGATTTGATCCGAGTTGATTCGAGTTGGGGTTCGAGCCGAGTCGAGCTTGGGCAAACTAGAACTCGACTCTAAATTTTTCTGAGCTCTCAAGTTGGTCTGAATACAGTTTCAAGCCAAGGCGAGTCAAGCTTTTCCAAGTCGAGTCGAGTGATCTGACCAAGCTAACTCAACTCGTGTACAGGTCTACCTGCCAGGACCGTCCATCTCTAACTAGGTCTGGACAAGGGTAGTACACAATCCGTGCCCATTTTGCTTGGGCGTGGTTTGGGCGGATCCCCCGATACACCAAGGTCAGTGGATCCCTAGCTGTGGGGCCACATTTGATGTATGTAACTTACATCCACACCAACCATCCATTTTGACAGACCATTTTAGATGTGATCCCAAAAATGAAGAAGATCCAAATCTTATGTGGACCATAAGATAGGAAACAATTGTGATTGAATCCCCACCATTAAAAACTTCATGGGGCCACCGGAATGTTTACTTGCTGTTGTTAACAAATGTCTTAAATTTGAGGAAATTTGACTAGCTCGAGAAAGTTCGGGTGAAAGTCCAGCAACAATGTATTTTGCAACTTCTGAGAAATTCGACCGGTCGGAGGACAGGTTTGACTAGTCAAAGTGCCCTTTGACTAGCCCGAACTCTGGTTCGACTAGTCGGAGGTTACGTAGATTGTGCGCGAACTGCGTAAATTTGAGGTACTTTCCGGATTATTCCAAGTCAGTGCGAAAGCAGGGTTTCATAATTTATAAATAAGAGTTCCTAGGGCCATTCTAAAACATGCTACGGTTTCTTAAAGTATTCCAAAGGGTTTCTAGAATGGGTTCTAGGGTTTCAAAGGGTATAGCAAAGGGTGAGATTCGAGGTTGTTCAAATCGGATAAGTCCTTTTTCTTTGTAATTTATGCTTTCATAATCGATTTATGTCGCTTCATGCCGTAGTTTTTTCCAAAATGGTTTTCCATGTTAAATCTTTGTGTTCTCTTGTGTTTGCTTGGTGCTCTTGGATTACTATCATAGATTCATCTTTGTGTAATTCTGTCATTTATCCCAACAAGTGGTATCAGAGCAATCGTTGGGATACATATTTGAATCTGCAGGATTAGCATCAATGGGAAACACTAGGCATGATATTGAGAAGTACTCGAGGAAAAATAAAATTGAGTTATGGAAGATCAAGATGATCAATTCCTTAACTAAGTAAGGTGAGGATGGTGCTCTTGATGAGAAAAAGTCTACTATGACTGATGATGAATGGATACTTTTGATAAGCAGGCCTTATCCTCGATCCGTTTATGTCTCACAGATGAGGTCCTCTATAATGTTTTGAGGGAGAAAACTGCAGTTGGTTTATGTGCGAAGTTAGAGGATATTTATGCTAAAAATTTCACTGAGAATCGCCTACACTTGAAGCTATAGTGGCTCACCTTCAGATTGGCAGAGGGTGGAGATGTGGAGGCCCGCATCAGTAATTTTAATAAACTGATTTGCAAATTGTTGGACAAGGAGGAAGTGATTAAAGATGAAGATTAGTCATGTATATTGTTGAATACTCTATCGCCATCATATGAGTCATTCAAGGACTCATTGTACACAGCAAATAAATCTCTAAGTGTGGACACCGTTATCTTAGTCCTTCAAGGAAAGGCCACGGGAAAGATAAACTGTGGCGTAGGGACATCTTCTGATGTACTGTTTACAAGAGGTAGAAATTCTGAGTAAGGTACAACATCTTCAAGGTCAAGATTTAAATCCATGGGCAAAGACAAAGGTAAGTTAAAGTGCTGGAATTGTGGGATGATTGAATACATGAAGAGGGGTTGTACAAATCCTAAATCGAAGAGAGAAGACTAGGCTTCATCCAGAGAGGCCAACAATGCCACGTCTGATGAATATACAAGTGGATGTGAATGTGATGTTTTTTCTGTGTCTATGATCGAAAACTTATACGATGATCATAGGGACGAGTGAATTCTAGACATAGGGGCATCTTTTCACATGACTCCTCATTGGAGTTGGTTCACCAGCTATAGAGAGCGCAATGGTGGACAAGTGTTTATGGGTAATGACATTGCCTATAATGTTGTGCCTGTTGGTACGGTGCGCATCAAGATGTTTGATGGGACAGAGCGTACCCTGACTAAGGTGAGGCACGTTCCTAATATGAAGAAAAGTCTGATTTCTCTTGGTGCACTCAAGGCTATAGGGTGTAAGTTCACTGGTCTTGATGCTGTCCTTAAAGTATCTAAGGGTGCACTTGTAATCGTGAAAGCACAATGACTCAGTAACCCTTACTGGTTGATCGAGAGCACTTCAACAGGTGGAGCTATAGTGGTTGTAGCGGATTTCACCTCTGCACGTGTGTGGCATGATGGGCGTGGTCACATGAGTGGGCAGGGCATGAAGGCTGAGACGCATGAACAGAGATACAGAGCAGGTGGAGCAGCCACCCGTGAGAAGAATCACACCGCATAATCGCAGATTACAAGCGAGGTACATGGACGACTCTAATATCGCATATGCTCTTGTTACAGACGAGGGGGATCCGGCTACTATTCAGATGACTCTAGTTAAGCCTGGTGCTAAAAAGTGGAAGGTGATTATGAACGATGTGATAGACTCGTTATACAAGATCAACACATGGGAGCTGGTGGAGCTTCCAGTGGGTCAAAAAGTGATTGGATGCAAGTGGATCTTTAAAAGGATACAACATAGATACACAGCGAGGTTGGTAGCGAAGGGTCATGCTTAAAGAGAATGGATCGACTTCTCAAAGATATTGGCGCCAGCAGTATAGCAGATCTCTATTAGATTCGTATTGGCGCTGGTTGCCCAATACGATCTCGAACTGGAACAGATGAATATGGAGACTGCACCTCTGCACGGGAAATTGGAAAGTTATTCTTCGTGAAGCAACCAGAGAGGTTAGAAGTTTAAAGGGGCAGAGAAGAAAGTTGGTAGGTTGTCATTGTACAACCTCTCGCCTAGGCAGTGATATAAGAAATTTGATTCTTTCATGTTGAGTCAGAAATTTTCTAGGAGTGAATACGATCACTGTGTCTATTACAAGACACTGAAGGATGACAAGTTCATTATCCTAGTATTGTATGTTGATGATATGTTGATCGCTAGTCATGATATGTTTGAAATCAATGTACAGAAGACTTGGTTATTAGGGACATTCAAGATGAAGGATCTGGGGGTTGCAAAGATGGTTCTCGGCATTGATATTCATAAAAACTGGAAGAGGAGCAAGCTTTAATTATCTCAGGTAGAATACCTTGAGTAGGTATTGATCAAGTATGTGATGAACAAGACAAAGTTGGTGAGCGTTTCCTACACGGCTCACTTCAAGCTTTCCTCAGGATAATGGCCCAAAACAAATGAGGAAAAACAGGATATGTCTCATTAGCCTTATTTGAATATAGTTGGCAGTGCATGTCATGATCTGCATTAGACCGGTTATTTCACAAGCAATCGGTGTTGTGAGTAAATATCCCGACAAGTAACATTGGGAGGCAATGAGATGGTTACTTTGATGCATTCAAGGTACAGAAGACTACGTCTTAACTTTTGAGAAGACAGGAGCAAAGTGGTAAGGTATGTAGATTTAGATTACGTAGGCAGTGGGGACTCCAGAAAGTTGACTTTAGGTTACTCATTTTGTTATGCCCCAAACTCAGAAACCGGGCTCACAAAATTCTCGATCGCCGAATCCGGCGCTGACAGCCTCCATAGTACCCCATTCTCGGCTCCCAGCGCCCATACGCTAAATTCTGATCCTGAGAACCTACAAGGAGGATTTTCAGTATGAATTTTTTTTTTTTTGGTAATAAAGCATAACTACAAGCATAACCAAGTCACAAAACAACAACACCACATATCCACTATATCAAAAACTTTAAGTACAATGTGTATGAAAGGAAAATACAATATAATGAAAGTAACAGAAACTCTAAAAGCTCTAGAAGACTGCTGCACATTCCGAGCTCAATGTTGCTGCAACCTAACGCCACCTGCATGCATCTATTGTACATAAGCTTACAAAAGCTTAGAGGGTGGTGAAAGTGTGTGTAAGGCGAGTGCCAAGTGTACAATATCAGAGTAATGCAGAAATATGCGGTAAGTCCATGAATGCTATCAGCTATACCAAAGCTATGTAATGCAAGGCATGAATGCTATCGGCCATACCAAGACCATGCGATGCGAGGCCTATGTAGCCAAATGTCATATGCGAGATGCAAAACAAGCGTGCTAGTACTCATCAAGTATACATATCAGTACAGTTCCTCTTTGGATATTACCGGGGTCTAATACACCTCACACTGACTGCCTCATCCCTAGCTGCACAGTCAAGCAAGTGGAAGAGACCACACTATCCGCCTGACCAGTAGTCTGCCAATATCTACTCGGCTCGTCGATAGCAGACACATTTGCGAGTTGGTCAAACTCAGCCTAGCTTATAGCCCCCTCACTTAGGCGGATAAGGCCACACCCCCTTCCAACCGACCACGACACAGTGGGAGACGCGGCCTACTGGTATTCGGCACTCGGGCGCTCGTGTTTCCACTCGGTCTAGACGTTGGAGCATCCCCTGGTACCAAAAAGGTTCTGGGATTTTCACCCAAAGACATCCTAAGTGCCCGCAATGCTAGAACCAATATTTTCGGTATCCAATACGACCATCAACGATGTGCCTATGGAGGCCACAACCCTGATGTCGCTAGGGCGTGCAGTGATCAAGTCACACATATGCGAGATGCATGAGTCACACCGTACAAACATGTAGCAATCTTGCGCGTACCACACGCTCATGTCAGGCACTCCGTATCATATGGAGTCCCATAATGTCTCAGCCTAACGGCTAATGCTATGATCAAACATTCCTTATATCAAGCATACATATGATGCGTATGGACATGAATCATGGAATCATACTAAGCATGTTATAAAGTAATGAACTATCCTTACACTGAAGATGGGCCTAGACGGCTTACACATAACCAGTATGGGCCTATCAATGGGCCCTAGGGAGATTTATAATGCGGACATTAAACCAACATTATACTTACAATGTGGACGTCAAACCAACATTGCTCCCAAGGCATGGCCCGCCATAAATGCCAACACATAAACCACGGTGGAATCACATTCAATGGGCCTTATGTACATCCCATTGGGCCTCGACCCATGGGCCTTCAATATATCAAATGGGTCTCATAACATGGGCCCCATATACATCATAGTGGGTCTCAACCCACGGGCCTTTATACATCACAATGGGTCTCAACCCACGACCTTAATACATCCAAATGGGCCTTATAACATGGGCCTTACATTCATAATAAGGTGGGCCTCAACAACAGCCTCATACACATCAAGGTGGGCCTCAACAATGGGCCACAAACAGATCAAGGTGGGCTTAATCACATGGGCCATATGCATATCAAATGGGCCACACCAATGGGCCTTATGTACATTACAATGGGTCATATCCCACGGGCCTTGAATACATCACAATGAGCCTCAACCCACGTCCCTAATACATCATAATGGGCCTTAACCCATGGGCCCTAAATACATCAAATGGGCCTCATACGTACATCAAATGGGCCTCAACCAATTAAGTGGTGGTCATGATCTCCACCATTGAAATCCCAAGGCCCACGATAATATTTCCCATCCAATCTGATCATAAGGTCACAATGACCTGAAAGGGGAAAACAAATATCATATTGGTCCAAAATGGGTGGCCCAAGGGTTTTAATGGTGGACAATCAAACCCACTACTTTCTATAACGTGGCCCACCTGATCCTAGATCTGTCTCATTTTGAACTCAAGCTTCAAAAATATTATATATATATATATATATATTTTTAAATGGTTGGATGGGTTCGAGCAACACATGCATCATGGTGGGGTCCATAGAGGCCCACCATCAGGTATATTATATAAAATATAATATATATATACACACACACACAGCCCCACACAACCACACATGCACTCACACACGCACACACACATGCACTCACACACTCACGCACACCCTCACGCACTCACAACAGGGGGATCCCACCGTCCAGGGTGGACGGTGCGGACGAACACATACATCAAGGTAGGCCCCACCGTCCGTCTGGACGGTGGGCATGCAACACATATATCACTGTGGGTCCCATGTGGGGCCCACCATAACGTTTACTTTCCGTCCAACCTGTTGATAAGGTCACAAAGACCTGAATGAATAGGAAAAATAGCTATCAGATTGATTCAAAACTTCCGTGGGCCCAAAAAGGTTTCAATGGTAGAGTTCAATCACCGCTGTTTCTTGTGGTGTGGGTCACCAGAGATCTGGATCAAGGTGATTTTCGAAGGGGACCCACCTCAGGGGGTGGTCCACCTCATGGATGGATTGGATGTCAAATAAACATCAAGGTGAGGCCCACGGCTGGGGGCCTGGGACCCTGCTCGTCCGCCAGGACGCGCAGGCATCCTCTCTTCCTCTTTGACAGTAGCAGCAACAATGCTGCTATTGTGTGTGTTTTTTTTTTTTTTTTTGAAATCCCCTTTTTCTAAGGTTTTTCATGCGTGGGGTCCACTTCAGCCGGATCCACCTCGGCCATTGGTTTCCATGGCCTGAGACGGACCAAACAAGTCCAATATTTGATACTTTTCAGTGTACAGAAATGTCAAGGAAGTTTTAAATGGTGAAAATCGTCGTTTGCTATGCTATGGCCCGCCTGAGGGTCAGATTAACCTCATCTCTTGGCTCAATGCCTAAAATGAGGTAGGAAATGAGATGGACGGCTTGGATTGAATCCAATCATCAAGGTGGGGCCTAAACAAGTGGGTCACCCCATGAGCTTGGAAACCAAGCTAATATTGGTGTTTTCACAACGTCCAGCGTCCCTTGACGCTGGACAGTTGGCTATGAGGTGGGCCCTTCTTAGGTGGGCCACCAAATGATGGATGGTGCACACAACACGTATGTAAAGTGGGCCACACCTACGGATGGCTTGGATAAAATTAATGCATCATAGTGGGATTCATCCGGGTGGGCCACACAACTATATCATCACACACCATTTTAAGGAAAGAGAGGGAAAGAAAGAGAATGAGAGGGATCAGAGTAGCCAAGGGACCCCGCCACTATGGGGCCCTCAAATGATCACAACACATACATCTAAATGGGTCCCACCACAAGTGGGCCCTTAAAATGTAGAAATCAAACAAATAAAACACCCATCGGTTGATCTTCTCGGTCCGTTGGAACGCCAACCTCCTTGTGCTTCACTTTGATGGTGGAGATGAGAAGTGGATGGCTAGGATGATGGGTTTTGGAATGGAAAAGTGGGCCACCAAAATCACATTTCTCTCTTGAAAATGACTTGGACGTGTGATGCTCTTGCTAGTTGGGAGTTGAGATGAGAAATGAGAAAGAGAGAGAGAGTTGTAAGAGAGATGTGGGATGGGTGTGATGGGTAAAAGGGTGAGGTGAGTGATGGATGTGGTACTTGACATGTAAGGTGGTGTAAGAGAGAGGGTAAGAAAGAGTTGACTTTGGAGAGAGAAAGCATGGGTTGCTTTGTACTTGACATTGAAGTGATTGATTGATTGATGTGATTGATTTATTGATGGGATTGATTTGACATTGTGTAGAGATTCTCTTGGGATTGAGAAAGCGAGGTGTTTCTTCGAAATAAACGCCGGCTCAAATCTTCTGATCAGGGTATCGGATCGGTGCGTGAGTCGCGGCGTTGGAACCGTGGCGACGGTGCGGTCATAATGATACAGGTCTCGGATTAAACCGATTCGAATCTAAAGGATACGACTTACGGTCATGCGCAATATCGATTATCAGTCGTGGATTACCGGACTTCGATGGAAAGGATCGCAGGATTCATCGGAACAGTACGAATTAGGATACGGGTCTTACACATTTGTACTAACGGGTGGAGTAATTAGTTGGATGTCGAAGCTTTAGTCTGTGGTGGCTCTTTCCACGATCGGAGCTGAGTATATGGTAGTGACAGAAGCATTTAAGGTATTTGGTTAAGAGGCATGATAAATCAGTTGAGGCTTTAGTAGGAGGCCGTGCCGATTAATTATGATAGTGAGAGCGCTATCAATTTGGCTAAAATTATGTTTATCACTCACGTACTAAACACATTGATGTTCATCACCGCTTTATTCGACAGGTGCTTGAAGAAGGAGGTGTAACTCTGGAGAAGATTCACTCCAGCGTGAATCCAGCAGACATGCTCACCAAGGTCATTCTTATAGAGATGTTCAAGTTCTGTGCAACTCTCTACGCTTGACGATAGCATAAAAGGAGGACGGAGTGTGCACGAGAAGCATTGATGAAACTATGATGCGAGACAGAGATATGAGAAGAGATAAAGAAGCTACACGTTTGAAGATTGAAGACATGGTGAAGATTGTTGTTAACAAACGTCTTAAATTTGAGGAAATTCGACTAGCCCGAGAAAGTTTGGGTAAAAGTCTAGCAACGATGTATTTTGAAACTTTCGAGAAATTCGACCAGTTAGAGGACAAGTTCGACTAGTTGGAAGTTACGCAGATTGTGTGCGGACTGCGTAAATTTGAGGCGATTTTCGGATTATTCCAAGTCGGTGCGAAAGTGGGGTTTCCTAACTATAAATAAGAGTTCTTAAGGCCATTTAAAAATATGCTAAGACTTCTTAAAGTATTCCAAAGGATTTCTAGAAAGGGTTCTAGGGTTTCAAAGAGTGTAGCAAATGGTGATATTTGAGGTTGTTCAAATCAGGTAAGTCCTTTCTCTTTGTAATTTTTGCTTTCATAGTGGATTCTTGTCGCTTTGTGCTGTGGTTTTTTCCCTAAAGGGTTTTCCACATTAAATATTTGTGTTTTCTTGTGTTTGCTTGGTGCTCTTGGATCGCTATCCTAGATTCATCTGTGTGATTCCGCCATTTATCCAAACACTTGCATCAAAGCGGTTAATAAGGCCACAAAGACCTGAATGAAGAGACCACATAAATATCACTTGTTCTAAAACTCGTGGCTCATAAAAAGTTTATAATGGCCTATTATCACTATTTCCTATATTATGGTCCACCTAAGATTTAGATCTGCTTCATTTTTGCGATTGTATACTAAAATGAGTTTTCAAAACCGATGGACGACATGGATATGAGCACATACAATGAAGGCCTTACTTTCAGAGATGGATCCACTAAAGCCGCTCTCGTTTTGCTTACCCTCTACAATCTGTACGTGTGATCAAATGCGTAGCCTAGAATAGTCATTTATCCCACCAACGTGTCATGCAGAATATTATAATGACCCAGTTTAAGCATCAAACGGACCCACTTATTGGGAGGTCCACACCAATTCTGTAAGGGCCTGTTTGATTTTCCATGATACATGTAAATCATGGTAAAGAAGTAACTATTACTTTTTCACTTGGTTTGAAAATGTGAGAGTAATTCTACCTCAAAATCGATACAAAAATGTTGACTTAAATCTGCGGACCCCACCATAATGTATATGACATATCCGCACCGTCCATCTATTTTATTAGAATATTTTGGAGCATGAATCGAAAAATGAGGCAGATTCAACACTCAAATGGCCCACATAAAAGGAAACAATGGCCTTAATTCATCCACCATTGAAAGTTGTTTCCTTCATTTAGCCAACATTGAGGTTTTTTCATCATCTAACCCATTCATAGGGTCACACAGACATGGATAAGGGGAAAACACAAATATCAGCTTAATCCAAAAATTTTACGGGCCCTAAGAAGTTTTTAATGGTAAGCGTTTAATTCCCTCTATTTCTTATGGTGTAGTCCACTTGAGCTTTGAATCTTCCTCATTTTTTTGTTCATGCTCTAAATTCAGCTGGCATAACAAATGAGCGCTATGGATAAGTAGCATACAGCACGATGGGCCCCACATTGATTTTGTAAATTTCTTGATTTAAGTGTTAAAAAAGTAAGTTGTCACATCTGCATTGGGAAAGATGGGGTAATTAACTAGGTAAATAATTATTACCCATTTACATTGTAATTACAATTGAGCTAAAAAAATCAAACAAACCCTAAGTCATACCAACGGCTATACATTAATATTGATGTTGTGTCTCTTCATACGTGTGGATCCGTTTGATTTTCATTTAAGACTGTCGGCACATCCTTTGGACAGATATTCTAAATATTCTACGCGTTGGTGTGAAAAATGGTTGTATGGATTGTGTACTAAAGTGCCCTTACATTGCCTGACATGAAAGTGCCATGGGATGAAACCACTAGTTTAGCTTGCACTAGATGTCTACTCACATTAAAAGTGATATTTGATTGATTTTCTTTTTGTGTTTTTATAATAAAAATAAATTTTAAAATAAAAGTTTATTTCGAATAAGTAAATAAATATATTGATTATTAAAACTTTTCATAAAAATAATGTATAACTAGTTGGTAAGAGAATTAATTTTTGCTTCTGCAACCAAGGTTCAAATCTCCTCAAGGATTCGCACTGTCCGTTCTCACGCATACGGTGTGGGCTGCTTGGGCGCTTTATTAGACGCACTTGGCATGTGCGGATCATCGCATGGAGCTAAAAGAGCTTTAGTCTTTTTGGCACGTGTTCAAATTTTTTAAGACATGCTGCAACTTGAATTGAACTGGGGTCTACCCTGAAGTATTATTATCCTTAGTGTTGATTGAGAGTAACTGTGACATGACTGTACATGTGGCACCTATGCCATGTGTTGCTCATGTGGCAATAGATAGGATGTTTAGGACATGTGGTTGTAGTTTTAAACTGTTGGATAACTATTTATGTCTAAAAGGGTATGGAAATAACTACCATAGGATAAATGGTTATGTCCTTTCATGGAAGAATGTTGTTTATTGTGAATGAGCGTGGATGTCTTGAAGGAGCACATGCGTATCTCTTCAGGAAGAACTCTCCATGACCATTCAATTCTTATAAATCCTAGATACTATAATCCAGAAGATATATTATCATTCTCTCCTTTTTTTTTTAGATAAATCATCTATTGTGTAGTACTCTCGAATCTGACCTCTTGCCAAAAAAAAAAAAATTCTGAACATTTTAAAGGTATATCGATATTAAAACTAGAGATTTGTTCAACACTTAAATGTGTAAAATTTCATGTTGAAATTTGGATTGAAAGTTCATTGTATCATGAAGACAATTTGCATATTTTCTTTGTTTGCACTTGCTGGAAGTACCAGAAAAAGGGCAGCAAATCTATCTTGAGAAATTAACTATTCAAGTTGAGCTTTAAACCCGATAGATCTGATTATCTGATTATCTTTTTCCTCTATCCCCCATTGTTTACTAGAATAATTTTTTTCTAACATTTCCTTCAGTGTTGTGCATTTCATTATTAATGCAATGACACAAATCCTTACGTATGCTCTCAAAAGAGTGAATCATCACGTGCAACATGACCATGATCAATGTGCCTATTTATAACACAGTGTACCAGATACGTCTATAAGAAACACGTCGAAGAATAGATCTATCAAAAATCTGGTGATGATATCCTCGATGAAGTTGTCTCTCATAATCCTTTCAAAATGAGAGATCTCCCCAAAAACGTTAAGGAAGGCAACAACATTCGAGAAGGTTTTGAACATCAAGAGATTGAACTCATGTCCAAGCCAACTCGGTTCAGGATTGAACCTAAGTTGGGAGAAAGAATTTTATTGGTTAATTCCAAACCACTCATTGATTAAGCCTGAAGGGATGGGAGAGCTGGATGAGAAGGTAAGTTTGTCCAATGATAACATATCAGACAGATCCAATTCATCCAATAATATGGAGATATGAAGAGACAAAGGAAATACCTAGACACCCCTAGAGTCAAACAACGATCAAAATTAAGATTTTAGGGAGGTTAGTGTCAGATTTTCTATTACTGTATTTCTTTTTTCATTCACTTTTTACAGAGATATTATACAAATATATAGGGAGATTAGCAACCCTATTCTTAGCTATACATAGATATTATACAATCATGAATATAATCTTTCTAATTTGTCTCTTAATTGACAACTCACGCCAACACTCCCCCTCAAGTGGAAGCATCCAAATCTTTAATGTGCAACTTGTTTAGTGAGTTGTAGAAATCCTTGCTTGATACGACCTTTGTAAGAATATCCGTCAGTTGGTCTTCGAACTTCATGAATGGAAACCAAATTATTTTAGCTTTAAGATTTTTTTTGATAAAGTGTCTGTCAACCTCCATGTGTTTGGTACAATCATACTGGATCAGATTGTGAGCATTGGCTGAAACGCCACACCCAAGGACACAATATTGTCCGCTTTGCCCAGAGGACTCACGGCTTTGTTCTCAGGGTTGCCCCAAAATGCGTTGTATCCTTTAAGGTGCGAACCACACATATAACCACCACAACTTCCTACGACTCTTCCGATATAGGACAAGTTCAACCCCCACTGCGTACACAGTAGCCTGTCAGCACAGTAGCCTGCCAACCACTGGTAGCTCGCCTCTGCCCGTAGGCCCCACCCACATCAGCGTCCACCCACATGTGTAACAGTGACGGGGAGTCATAATATCCCCCGCTGAGGGCAGAGCCGTCCTCGGCTCTAATACTATATGAAACGCCCTACCCAAGGACACAATATTGTCCGCTTTGCCTAGAGGACTCACGGCTTCGTTCTTAGGGTTGCCCCCAAAACTCATTGTATCCTTTAAGGTGCGAACCCCACATATAGCCACCACAACTTCCTATTACTCCCACTGCGTACACAGTAGCCTGCCAATACAGTAGCCTGTCAACCACTGGTAGCTCGCCCAAGCCCTTAGGCCTCGTCCACATCAGTATCCGCCCACATGTGCCCGCCCACATGTGCAATAGTAACGGGGCATCACACTGGCGATAGCTGCCTTTTTATTACAAAAGAGGTCCATCTCGGATGTAGGAGCAAACCCAATTTCAGTTAGAAGTCTTTTGAGCCACAGGAGTTCACAAAGTCCTTTAGCTATTCCACGGAACTCTACTTCGATGCTTGGTAATGCCACCACCTTTTGCTTCTTACTTCTCCATGTAACAAGATTTCCTCCAACAACATGAAGTAGCCTGAGGTAGATCTTCTGTCTGTGGTATTCCCCTCCCAATCTGCATCTGTATAACCATTAACTTTGAGATAGTTATATTTCGAAAACATAAGCCCTTCTCCCGGAGAGGATTTTAAGTATCGTAAAATCCAGATCACCGCCTCCATATAATCCTTACTAGGTTGATGCATGAATTGACTTACTACACTCACCGCGTAGGCAATATCTGGACAGGTGTAAGAGAGGTAAATAAGTTTACCAACTAATCTCTGGTACCTTCCTTTGTCTGTTGGCATTTGGCTTGGATATTCTTCGATCTTGTGGTTCTGAATGATTGGAGTGTCTGCTGGCTTACAATCCAACATTCCAACCTCATATAGTAAGTCTAATATATATTTTCGCTGAGAAAGAAATATATCTTGCATTGATCTAGCAACCTCTATTCCCAGGAAATATTTAAGCCCTCCTAGATTTTTCATCTCGAACTCGGTCGCTAATTATTTCTGAAGCTTAGCAATTTTCTCCTTATCATCCCCTGTGATGATTATATCATCGACATATACAATTAAAGTTGTTACCTTGTCCCGTTGGTGCTTCAAAAATAATGTATGATCTGAATTACTTTGGTGGAAGTCATACTTCTTCATTGCCAGAATGAACCTCCCAAACCATGCTCGAGGTGATTGTTTTAATCCATACAGTGCTTGCTGTAATTTGCACACAACTTAAGCTTTTAAAGATGCTGTGTAGCCTGGAGGAGTATCCATGTAAACTTCCTCTTCAAAGTCACTATGGATAAATGCGTTCTTTATATCAAACTGGTGCAATGGCCAGTCCAAGTTGGCTGCGAGAGATAATAGGACCTTGACTGTATTTAACTTGGCTTCCGGCGAAAAAGTTTCTTGATAATCTACGTCATATGTCTGAGTGTATCCCTTTATGATTAGCCTTGCCTTGTATCGTTTTATAGATCCATCCGCCTTGTGTTTGACAGAGAAGACTCATTTGCACCGGACTATTTTTTTTCCTTTAGGCAATGGGACCAAGGTCCATATTTGATTCTTTAGTAGTACTCTCATTTCTTCCTCTATTGCATGTGTCCACTTGGGATCAGTTAAAGCTTCCTAAACTGTAGTGAGAATATGACATGCATACAGCTCGTGTGAGAATGTCTTAAGAGGTTTAGGTAGCTTTTCGGTAGAAACATAGTTCGCAATTGGATACCTCGACCTTCTTTCCTCAGTGTATGGAGAGTATCTGTTTGGTGGCTTGCCATGATTATGCCTGAAAGGTAGGGTATACCCAATAGATGTATTTATGTTATTCATAAATGAGGGTGCAGTGAAATTGTTTACCTCAGGAATATTCTCAGGAAATGGGTCTGCAGGCACTGAGAGATGGGGGGATTCGGGTTATTCTACTGATGATGTGAGCTCAATTGTCGAAGACTCAGAGGATATGTCAGGCCTTGAAGATGTATTTATTGATTCCTCGCCAATTATTGGTATGTCATTCCGATCTTCAAGCCAATCAAAACTCAACCAATTCAACTCTTTATCTAGTGTCTCCCCCCAAAGAAAAGAAGTGGATGCCGAAGAAGGATAGAACGGTTCGGACTCTAGAAAGGTGACATCCATAGTTACATAGGTACGCTTGGTAGCAGAATCATAGCAGTAGTAGCCTTTTTGATATATAACATAGCCTAAGAAGAGGCACCGAAGGGCACATGGGTCAAGTTTGGTGCGCTGGTTCTTAGGGAGGTGCACATATGCCACACACCCCAATATGCGAAGAGGGAACATTAGGGCCATAGGTAAAGAGACCGAGGTTAACAGAGACTGTAATGTGGTCTTAAAATTTAATATTTTGGAAAGAATGCGGTTGATTAAATGTACGGCGGTAGTAATAGCATCGGCCCAATGTCATGTGGGGACATGAGCACCTAGAAGGAGAGCCCGTGCAGTCTCAAGAATATGCTGATTCTTCTGTTCAGCGACTCCATTTTGCCGAGGGGTCTGGGGACATGAGGTCTTATGAATAAGACTATGTTGTTGAAAATAGGAATGAAAGTAGTGATTAACGTCTTCACCACCATTGTCAAAGTGGAGAATCCGAATCTGAGCAGAAAACTGGGTCTAAACCATAACATGAAATGATTGAAAGATACTAAACACTTCATCCTTATGTTTCATCAAATGTAGCTAGGTCATCCGGGTGCAATCATCAACAAATATCACATATCACCGTACACCAAATATAGTAGATAAAGGAGAGGGTCCCCATACATCAGAATGAATTAAAGAAAGGTATATCACTTTCATTCATACTTAATGGATAAATAGCACGATGACTTTCGGCTAAAATGCAAATATCACAGTGAAATTCAGAAGTCTCCACATAGAGAATAAATCAGGAAATAAATGTCATAAGTACCCAAATGACGGATGTCCCAAACGACAATGACACAGTTAAATTTGTCGAGCCTTGGAACCAAGTGTAGAAGACACGTGATGCGCACGACCCAAACTGAAATCTTCCACGTAGTATAATCCCCTCTCTTAGTACCATGCCTAATTATCTCCTTGGTGAGAATATCCTAAATAAGACGAAAATAAAAAAACATTGGCACCACACAATTTAGATCTGAAGTAACTTGGCTAACATATAATAGTTTGTGAGATAAAGAGGGAACAAGCAGAGTATTACGTAAATGAAGAGAGGATGATAGGGTTACAAATTTGGCCCCTGTGAAAGGTGAGGTCACTCCATTAGCATTCACAATGCCAGTGCGCCTTAGAGGTGAGTGATGGAAGAAATTTATGAGATCAAACGTCATATGATCCGTGGCCCCAGAGTCGATGAGTCAATCACTACTGTCCACATCGTGGTGATGACTAAGCAAGGCATGACAGAGGTTACCTAGATCAGCAGGAGAGAATTCTAATTTAGGTGAGGTAGTGGGCGGGATGAAAGAGAAATAAGGTTCGATTGCTGCCACAACAGCCTTTCTCGTGCCTTCAGCTATACCGTCTCGTTTTTTTCTGGCTTGAAGCTCATGCCACCAATCGGGGTACCCATGCAACTGGAAACAGTTTTCATGTGTATGCTTCATATTGCCACAATGAGAGCATTTGAGACCATTAGATGAGGTATGAGCTTTAGAGGAAGATTTTCCAGTATGCTGAGAAGCTGATCCAGACAACCCAAGCTTTAGGCCTTTTGAAGCAAGCACTGCCTCTAGAGGTGGTTCATGGTCGCCCGCGTTCATCACCACTTGACGAAGAGCCTCCTTGCGGACATGGGCATATGCTTGCTCCACGGTGGGAAACGGGTGCATTTGCAACACGTCGCTGCGAATATTATCCAACCTGTTATCAAGACCATCCAAGAATACATATACCCGCTCTTATTGGAGAATATTATTATAACGTTGAATATCAGCAGGGCACTCCATCGAATTGGGACATCGAAAATAGATCTCACATCAGAGGCCTTGCAAATCGGTGTAGTATTTTTCCAGGGACCCACCCGCTTGGCAGAGACGTGAGACGTGGCGCCGGAGATCATAGACTTGAGAGGTATCACCACCATCAAAATAGGTGGTAGCAACTGAATCCCAAACCATTTTGGCCGTGGAAAATCTAACGAAATTGCTGATTAATACCGGATCCATGGAGTTAATCATTCATCCTTTGACAATGGTGTTGTCAGTACGCTATTTGCTAAAGGACAGACCAGTCGGAATGGCGGAGGTAACTTGCCATTGATGCAGCCCAACTTGTCTTTACTGGAGATGTAGATCTCAACAACTTGGGACCATAAAGCATAGTTGGAACCATCCAACTTGATGCCGATCAGGACAACCACAGGTTTATAAAGCATGGTTGGGGCCTGAGCTTTGGACAGAGCTTCGACCATTTTTGTGGTGAATAATTCAGAGATGAGCATATTATGGTCGATGGAAGAGTCACTGGACTTCGTTAGGATTACGGTGTCTCCCATATGTGAATGTGGCGGTGGAAGGAGGCTATGAACTAGGGTTAGACGTGAACCAAGAGTCAAAAATCGACTAGCTCTGATATCATGTTAGATTTTCTATTACTGTATTTCTTTTTTTATTCACTTTTTACAGAGATATTGTATAAATATATAGGGAGATTAGTAACCCTATTCTTCGCTATACATAGATATTGTACAATCATGAATATAATCTTTCTGATTTGTCTCTTAATTGACAACTCATTGATTGATTTGACAACTCACACCAACAGTTAGGATGTGATGGATCTTGTTTATCTATTTTAGCATTCTAAACCATCATGCAGTGAATGGTGAAAATGCCAGAGGGGGTCTGATCTAGACAATTTGACACCTCTTGGTGACTCCTGGATTAGCAAACCATCACTAGAGATGTTGAGTGGTGATGTAGAGTGGGTCGCGGACGCTTTCATGTCTAAGATGGACCAAAGAAGGCCCGATCGAAGGCGGAAGTCATCAAGACCGTCAGAACCTTAAAACAGGCATATCTCAGAAACCATAATGAGTTCCTCGACGTTACCATATATGATTTTCGGGTAAGACAAGCTAATTTAGCCAAGCCGGGTTGCCCATGCTGAATTTGTGAGATTTCATCAGATCGGCGGTTGAATTCCATATTTATTTCCGTTTTTACTATTTTTAGTAAGTTTTAGTTTAATTATAACTCTTCATCCGTTGGGTTTTAGGAGTTGTGTCCAACATGAAAAGTGTTTAGAAAAATTAGGAGAATAACATGGTTAAGCAACATAGGACACTTACTATAAATAGAAAATTTACTATTTATAGTAAGTTATGAATTTTAGGGAGTTTTAGTTATAGTTTAATTCCTAAACTTCTTTCAAGTCTTGGTATCCCTATTTAAAAGGTTGTAAACTCGTTTATCAATCATCATCAAATTTATTTCAAATATTTTAGAATTATTTTTATTTCTTCTCCTCGTGGATTCGAGAAGTCTATGTGAGGAGTCCAGAGAAGCTCCGTGGATTTGAAGTAGTTATCCTTGAGGAAGATGGTGATCGACTTCATCACGTTCATCCCTGTGTCATGTGGTCAAGCTCCATCATGATCTAGCAATTGACCGAGCTGCCTTGATTAGAGGACTCTTGACATGTTTAGGCCTGATCTCTGGTGGACCATGGACACCCTACGACGGATCAACTATGATAAAAAGATTTGGAAAGCCAAGGAGTCTAATGGGCTTTCCGAATATGATTAGAGTCTTTTTTTCATAAGCCAAGTCACCAGTTCTGGAGTAATCAAATGAATTCTTCATATCCAAAACATCGATGTAAGAGCGAATGATCTAGAAGCAATAAGGAAATCTTAGCGAGGGTTTCACCACCTCGATCATCTATAAAAAAGAGTGATCGAAGAAGAGCTCCAGGCTATACACCAAACACATCAACTTATTTTTTATTTTATCTTTTTTAACATATTTTAACCCAGTTTTACATAGATATTGCCAACGGCTCACACTACAACACCTTATGAGTAAAAGTAATCCTTTTTGCAACCATAAATTATAGTACTGTGATTATTTAAGTTCTGATTTGGTTGATTACACCCGCCTTATGTTAAAATAGGCACATTAGGTATTTATCCTTTCCTTTTTTGCTTATTTATTTGGTTGCCTCGCAGCTCATCAATTGTTATGTGTATCATTTTCAAATATTAATGAAATCGGCAACACTTCGTCTTCTTTAATTTATATATGTATCTTTATTTTTTTGAGAAGTGCTTTGAACTTAAAGTACTGGTAAAAGAACAAGTCTTTAAGTTTGTTGAGTTGTGTCTATTGTCATAAGCAAAGATAACTCATTTGGAGGGATTGGCCTCATTTTCTTTCACAAATTGCTTGAACGGAGTGCAATATCAGTAAGGGTGTCAATGGGCTGGGTTGCTCCATCGAGCCTTCGGGCTTGGTCCAAATCGGGCCAGGTTTGGATTGAATCATTAGGCTCGAGGGTTAGGCTCAGGCTGAAATTTGAAACCCATTTGTAAATCGGCCAGGGCTCGGGTTAAGATGTCCAAAAGTTCATTAGCCCAGCCTAGCCCAATATAATTTAATATTCAAATTTCAATAGTTTATAGATGAGAGGGAAACATTATTTGGCACGGAAAAAGGGTTTCCTGATAAGGTGGGCCCATCATAGTTTTCATGTAAAATACGTCGCGACAACAATGTGTGTCACCCATGTTAGGCTCATGGCCCAAAAATCAGTCCCATTTGTGTTTTTACATGAACCACATGTTTGAAAAAGTGCATCGAGCAATGCTTACCTTCCAAATTATTTCCCTTCCTATGACTCACTCCAACAATGGATAGATCTAAAATGGGGGCTTAGATGTAAGTTTTAGTGTAATAACTAATGGTTGGAGTGGATTTTATACAATCATCACGATGGCCTGAAAATATCAGAGGTAGCCCTCTCTTTCGCATGTTTTTCTCTTGGTGTGACCCATCTTAATCATAGATTACTTTTGATTTTTTTTTTTTAGCGTTATAAATTATAATTACACACCTAATGGTAGCTGTGGATCTCAAACTACACATCACGGTGGCCCCCTAAACAGTAATGGATGGGCCTCCTGCAGAGTCGTTTCGTGCACGTGTGTCAAGGCGTCAGGGTTGAAAAGGCTCAGAGCTGGCTCTCTGGGAGAGTAGATTTGCTAATACTCCGTACTCACCCAAGACGGTGGGTTGATGTATATATTTTATATCCACATCGTCCATTCGTTTCTTTAGATCATTTTAGACCATTATACTAAAATCAGAAAATATTGAATTACCAGGTGGACCATACTCTAGGAAACAATGGTAATTGGCCACAAAAATTTATATTAAGCTGATATTTGTTTTCCCACTTCATCCAGGCTTATGCGACCTTATCAACGGATTGGATGACTAATAAACAGCATGGAAACACTACGCTACGCCCAAAAAAGTTTTAAATGGTAGAGAGTTCAATCACCACCGTTTCCTATGATATATTCCACTTCATAATTAGATCTGCTTCATTTTTCGCATAGTGATCTAAAATGATCTTTAAAACCAGATAAACGGCGTGGATACCGAATATATGCATCAAGGTGGGCCCCGCGGTAAGGGCCTCACCATCTTCAGTGAGGCCAGGCAAGGTCTCACCTAATCCAATCCTCTGACGAGATATTTTAGGTGATTTCTTAAAAAAGAAACAGTTGCCTGCGTGTGTCGCACATTGGAGCTGATGTAAAATACAACCCGACCATAAGGTGTGCTATGCCATAGTAGCTAATGTTCCAAAAAAACATTTGCATTTTTATTTCATGTGGGCCACACGAAAGGAAAATAATTTAGAAGGTAAGCGTTGCCCTATACAATATTTTTAATCATGCAGTCTACCTGAAATATGGATCATGTTAAATTTTGAACCCTCAGCCTAAAGTGGGGTGAAATAGTTGTTGATTGGGGGGTGAATTTCACATTAACACTAGGTGGGGCCCACATGAGCTAGCAACCCTTTTGGATAGAAATGCCCAATATGGCAATAACCTTCCATTGTACCACCTCCCTCTTCCTCCTCACTCTCAGAGGGCTCCAACCCAAGAGTCCTTTCTCTCTCTCACACACATCCAACCCACTAACCCCACCTGCCTCTAGCCCCCAACCCCAATTCTGTGGGTAGGCCCACAATGATGTATCTATTTATGCATGTCATCTAGCCCCCAACCCCCAATTCTATGGGTAGGCCCACAATGATGTATCTATTTATACATGTC
The DNA here is from genome assembly GCA_030180095.1 of Magnolia changhungtana. NCBI lineage: Eukaryota > Viridiplantae > Streptophyta > Magnoliopsida > Magnoliales > Magnoliaceae > Magnolia > Magnolia changhungtana. The sequence continues at coordinate 2,677,606 of JASAUF010000671.1, forward strand.
ATCTATCCTTACTCTCAAATTATTTTAAGATATATGCACAAAAGTAAGGCCGGTCCAAAGCTCAATTGGACCACGCCAAATAATAAACTTGAGTTGCATTAAATGCACTAAGCATTTAATGCCAATTTCATTAAATGCAAGGGTAATATGTAGTGTAGTCCACTTGAGAGTTGGATGTACCTTATTTTTGGGGTCATACTTTAAAATGATATGAAAAGAGGAATGGAGATAAACATATACTTTACGGTGGGCCCACCCACAGAACTACCTGTTCAAGGTTAGATATATGCAGGGGTAGGACGCAATCTGCAAACTCTAATCAATGCCATTGTTGCTGCAGGATTTTTGGCTATTACAGCAATGCACCTCTCTATTCCTTTTGCTCTCTCAACCGTGTGGCTGATCAAATGAACAGATCAAATTTCATATTGAAACGTGCTAGCGGTAAGTGTGGCCCACCAAAAATGCTTCTTTATTTTACAAAATTTATTTCAGGCTCGGGCTAGGCCCTATATAAGCATTCTGGGCTGGGCTTGGGTTGAAATATTTTACCCCGGTATGAGCTCTTGCTAGGCTTGGACTAAGGTTGACAAATATCGGTTAGGATTGGACAGAGCTTTTTTATTATTATTATTATTTTTTTTCTATTAGCTTATCAGTACAGCCCCTGTCAGTTCACACTTCACTGCTAGCCACCTCCATTAGGGAATTGACTCCAAGACATCAGTGTTGAACCAAGTTATCTTTCACTCAGTTTACCACTTAGCTATGGATCAGGTATCTTTCACTCAGTCTACCAATTTAGCCTGGAGAGAGCTTGTCCCAGCCCTACCTAGCCCATTGACACCCTTAACTATCGGTGGCTAAGAGGACTCGGAAACCACATCCAATCTATTCATTTCAGGGAAGGAGAGACCAACAATTCAATCAACCATTTAACTCTTATTCATGCACACGCATTTAATCTAAGTTCTCGCTTACACTTGCAGTTTAACATGATTGAATCGCGAGTAACATTATCCACATTATGATATGTTTTTTATACTATAAATAAAGCCCAAAATAAAAATACATCCAGGAGGTCAAGCGGACCACACTTACAAGAAATTGCTGGGATAACAGTTGAAACCTTCTTATAGTCAGAGCGATATTTATTTGTCATCCAACTTTAGGTCACACAAACAAACATAGATGAATGAAAAAGTAAAAATAAAAGTAAAATATCAGCTTAATCCAAAAACTTTGTTGCCTGGAAAGTTTTCAACTATAGATATTTAATTTCCACCGTTCCTGTGTTGTGTGGCCCACTTGAGCTTTTGACATGCTTCAAATTTGGGCTCATACCCTAAAATGAACTGGAAAAATAGATGGACCGCGTAGATATGACACATACATCACAGTGGGCCCACAGTTTACTCAGCAGTACGCAATCTCCTCTCCTATACCGCTTATGTGTATCTGCGTGATTTTCACATCGGGTATGGCGCACCGTTTGGACGGCCAGGATATTCTACATATTCGACTCGTTGACACGAGAAAAGTGGTTGTATACAGAGCTGCTTTCTGAACATTTCCCTTGCGCTCATGGATCTCACCGCCCACTGTTATTCCATCGTAGAGGAATCTCGTCCTTTGGTTGGTGGCCCACAAAAAGATACGTACGGAACTAAACACGGCAGAAGTCCGCATCTTTGATCAATGGACAAAATGGACTTATTTGATACTCTGGCCTTGTTATGGTTCATACGCGGGCTCTCAGCAAACATGAAGAGGCAGAAGCCGATTGCATACTGAGTAAACTTTGTGGGGCCCACCGTGTATGTATGTGGATCATCCACGCGTACATCCATTTTTCCAGATCATTTTATGGCGTGAGAACAAAATTGAAGTACATCCAAATCTCAAGTGGACCACACCACAGGAAACAACGGGGATAATGACGTCCACGGTTGAAATCTTCTTAGAGCCCACGCTGATGTTTATTTGTCATCCAAACTGTTTATAAAGTCAAAAATATGTCGATGAAAGGAAAAAATAAATACAAGCTTGATCCAAAACTTTATGGTCCCAAAAGTTTTAAAATATATATATATATATATATATATATATATATATATATATATATATATATATATATATATATAATAGCTTAATTCACACTATTTCCTGTGGTGTGGTCAACTTGAGATTGTTATAAGATCCAATTTTTGTATCATAACCTAAAATGATCTTTTAAAACGGAAGGACGGTGTGGATAAGACATACACATCACAGTAGGCCCCACAGAATTTACTCACTAGGCAACAGCGTTCTGAGTTCGTCTTCCGGAACAAGCATGCACGAAACTCGTGATAACTAACCAAAGTCAATAGGCAATGGGCAAACGCTCACATGGTACCGATTAGCGGTGGCACCGAGCTTTATGGAGCTTGTATTGTATCCAAACCATCCAAAAGGCAAACCCTACCATCATGTAATCCTGGGTAAAAAACAAAGCCAAGCTAGTTTGTATGTCCGCCACACCAAAGAGAACAATGTACAACCGCCCCCAAACACCCAATTTCACGTGGTGAGTCCACGTGGCACGTACATGACATCCGAAAGGTGTGCCCCACCATGATGATGTGACATCCCAAAATCAATTCAACCCATGTGGGCCCCATCACCTGAATTAGGATTTTTTTTACTCTTCTTTTACTTTTTCTATGGTGTGGGCCAACAGATGGTTGGATCGGCCTGATGTTTGGGGTGACTAACTATCATAGCTGGGCACACCTCTTGTACGGATCGGATTTAATAGAACCACTATGTGGACCCCACAACAGCAGGGTACGAACTCCATGTGAGCACATCCTATAGGCCATAACCTAAATATCGGGTCCATTTACTGATCCTAACCTCTGATCAATTCATCACAATTATTTTTTGAATCACATTATCCCTGCTTGATCATCCCTCAGATCAACGGTCCAGATCACTAAATCATGGCCCACGGAGCTCAACAAACTTAAGAATTCAGTAGGACCCGATAATTCCTCGTTTCCAATCCAAACAAGAAGAAGAGAAAGGAAAGAGAATGGCCCTGAAAACCCAAAACCCGCCTTCTCTTTTCCTAGAACAATGGCTCCGAAACAGCTCCGAAACATCTCCAAAACAGCTCCGAAACACATCTGCTCAATCCATCGTCCAAGCATGGTCCCACCTCAGAGACTCTCTCAACCGTCCATCCATCCAACCTCACCTCATCCACCAGTCCCTCCTCACTCTCTACAACTCCATCCCCACCCTCCACGTGGCAGACCCTCAGGCCAAGCTCCTCCTCTCCCTCCTTTCCTCTCTCCCCGACCCCACCTCCGCTCCCCTGCCTCTCCTCCTCCGCCTTCTCTATGTCTGGACCCGAAAATCCTCCAAACCCTCTCTCTCCCTCCTCGACTCCTCCCTCCCAATTCTCTCTCGCATTCTCACCGTTGATGCTTCCGTTGAAGAGAGCTTCGTCTCCGAAGGAGTTCTCCTCCTTGGCGCGATCTCAGCTGTCCTTGGCTTGTCGGGGAGCTCTAGGAAAGTCTGCTGCGACCTGCTCTGCCGGTTGCTGGAAGAGAATCGTCGGGCGATCAGGTCTTATCCGGAGCTTGTTCCGGAGGTTCTTGCGGGAATTGGGTACGCTCTCGTTCGATCTGAAATTGCTTATTTTAGTAGGATTTTGGGTTCTTTGTTGGGTTTTTGGAGAGACGGGCCATGCCCCTGCGTGCCCCATGGGGCTATGCTTCTGCAGTTGACAGAATGGTTGGTTTCTGGGTTTCTTAGTTCGCGGTCTTTGGAGAAGATTGAGATTGTTTGCAGAGAGATTTCGGAATTTCGGGAGAGAAATTATGTCGATTTTGCGGTAGTTATGGCTACCGCCGGTGTGTTGAGGGCTTTCAATAAGGCTGCATCTCCGGAAATCAGTCCTCGGCTGAGGAATTCAGTGGAAAACACTATCAGCGATCTTGCTGGAGATTTGATTTCGAAAACTGGGAATTTGTGTGATTTTAGTGGCAATTTTGATCAGCGTCTTCTTCTGCAATGTATTTCTTTGGGGTTGGGTCGGTGTGGACCCATTTCGTTTCGTGCCCCATTGCTTCTGTGCCTTTCACTGGGGTTGTTGATCGAAATCTTTCCTTTACGATCTTTCTATGGAAGGGTTATTGAAAACCCAGATGGGAATTCTGCCATTCTCGGGCTTGATGAGGTTAAAGAGCATGTGGGTAGTGTTCTTTTTAAGGAGGCGGGTGCTGTAACTGGTGCTTTCTGTGACCAGTATGTTCTGGCGGATGAAGAGAACAAATTGGTGGTGGAGAATTATGTATGGAACTATTGCCATGAAAGCTACTTGAAGAGTCGGCTGGCCACAATGGTACTTCAAGGGGAGATGAATGAACTGCTTGTAGAGTTGGAGAAGATTGCAGAAGCTGCATTTCTTATGGTTGTGATCTTTGCGTCTGCGGTGGCAAAACACAAGGTCAATTCGAATTTCTCTCCTGAAATTCAGTTGGAGACTTCGGTCAGGATCCTAGTTGCATTTTCATGCGTAGAGTATTTGCGACGTGTCCGGTTGCCGGAGTATTCGGATACAATTCGTCGTGTTGTTTTGAGTGTTCAGGAACATGCATCAGCTTGCGCCTCTTTTGTTGAATCGATGCCTTCATATGCCGATCTGACTGTTCAACAAGGTATGTGCCAATTCCATTTTTCTTATCACAACAAGGGCATGTTTGGATGCTTAGTGGGACCAAATTTCAAAAGTTCAATGAAACATAGAGGAAACAACCAAATTGGAGGTAGTCCTAGTTCAATTTACAATGAGATGGACTGCTAAGGGCTTGTTTGTTTTTCTAAAAACTGTTGGGGATTTGTGCTGCGGAATCACATAGATCTAGATCTAGGATAGCAATCCAATAATGTCAAGCAATCACAAGAGAACACAAAGATTTAACGTGGAAAACTTTTGCGGGAAAAAACCCACGGCACAAAGCGACAAAAATTCACTATGACATAAAAATTACAAGAGAGAGAACTTATCCGATTCGAACAACCTCGAATCTCACCATTGCTACACCCTTTGATAACCCTAAAACCCTTGAAAAACTTTTAGAAAGCTTTAGAATACCTTAGAATAGCCCTAGGGACCCCTATTTATAGTTTAGGAAACTTCACTTACGCACCTAGTCCGGAAAAGTTCGGAAACTGCCTCAAATTTATGCAGTTCGCGCAGGATTTGCGTAACCTTGACTAGTCGAAGGAGGGCCTCAACTGGTCGAGCAACCCGCTCGACCGGTCGAGCCTGACCCTCGATTGGTCGAGCATCATGGACACCAAAAAAATCGAGCTCGCTGGACTTTGAGTCAAGCGGGCCTCGATCGGTCGAGTGGACCCTCGACTGGTCGAGCAGTCCGCTCGACCGGTCGAGCAGCGGACTGAAGACTTCTGACAACAATCTCCACTAAGTCTTTAATCTTCAATTGTGTAGCTTCTAGACCTTTTCTCTTATCTCTGCATCGCATCATAGCTTTAATCAATGCTTCTCGTACACGCTTCGTCTTTCTTTTACACCATCGCCAAGCCCAGAGAAGTTGCACAAAACTTGAATTTCTCTGTAGGAACGACCTTGGTGAGCATGTCGGTTGGATTCATGCTGGTGTGAATCTTCTCCAATGTCACGCCTCCTTCCTCAAGCACCTGTTGGATAAAATGGTGACGAACATCAATGTGTTTAGTACGTGAATGATAAACAGAATTTTTAGCCAAATTGATAGTGCTCTCGCCATCACAGTTAACCGGCACGGCCTCCTGATGAAGTCCCAACTGATTTATCATGTCTCTGAGCCAAACACCTTTTTTAAAAGCTTCCGTCACTGCCATATATTTTGCTTTGGTCGTGGAAAGAGCCACCACAGACTGAAGCTTTGACATCCAACTGATTGCTCCACCCTCTAATACAAATGAGTATCCTGAAGTAAACTTTCTGGAATTCAGACTGCCTGCGTAGTCGGAATCCACATACCCTATCAACTTTGTCCCTGTCTTCTCAAAAGTTAAGACGTAGTCTTTCGTACCTCAAATGTATCGAAGTAGCCATTTCACCGCTTCCTAATGTTGCTTGCCGGGGTTTGACATGTATCTTCTCACAACACCGACTGCCTGTGAAATATCTAGTCTTGTACAGATCATGACATACATTAAATTGTCAACTGCATTCGAATAAGGCACATGAGACATAACTTATTTTTTCTCATTTAATTTTGGGACATTGTTCTGAGGAAAGCTTAAAGTGAGCCGCGTGGGGAACGCTCACCGACTTTACTTGTCCATCCTATACTTGATCAATACCTTTTCAAGGTATTCTGCCTGTGATAACCAAAGTCTGCTCTTCTTCCTGTCTCTATGAATATCTATGCCGAGAACCTTCGTTGCAGCCCCCAGATCTTTCATCTCGAATGTCCCTGATAACTGAGTTTTCAGTATGTTGATTTTAGACATATCATGATAGGTGATCAACATATCATCAACATACAGTACTAGGATGATGAATTTTCCATCACTCAGTGTTTTGTAATCGACACAGTGATCGTATTCACTCCGAGTAAATTTCTGACTCACTATGAAAGAATCGAATTTTTTATACCACTGCCTAGGCGACTGTTTCAGGCCGTACAACGACTTCGTTAACTTGCAAAGCCTTTTCTCAGCCCCTTTAACTTTGAACCGTTCTGGTTGTTTCATGTAGATCTGCTCTTCACTTTCCCTTGCAGAAGTGCAGACTGCACATCCATCCTTACAGCTCAAGATCACATTGGCCAACCAGCGCCAATCACGGATCTAATAGACACCTGTTATACCATCGGCGCGAATATCTCTGAGAAGCCGATCCATTCTCTCTGAGCATAACCCTTCGCTACCAACCTTGCCCTATATCTATGCTGTATCCTCTTGAATAGCCACCTGCATTCAACCGCTCTTCGGCCCACTGGAAGCTCCACCCTCTCATATGTCGGTCTGGTATAACGAATTTATCACATCGCCCATAGTCACCTTTCACTTCTCAGCACTGGGCTCACCTAGAGCCATCTGAATAGAAGATGAATCCCCTGCGATATTGGAATTGTCCATGTACCTCGCAGATATCCTACGATCATACTGTGTGATTCTTCTCACAGGTGGCTGCTCCACTTGCTCTGTATCTCTGTCCGCACGTCTCAGCCTTCCTGCCCTGCCCGCTCATGTGGCCATGCCCAACGTACTACATACGTGCAGAGGTGAAATCCGCTACATCCATTGCAGCTCCACCTTTTGAAGTGCTCCTGATCAACCTGTACACGTTACCGAGTCGTTGCACTTTCATGATTACCCGTGCCCCCTTAGATACCTTAAGAACATCATCTATACGTGTGTACTTGCATTCTTTTGCCTCAAGTACACCAAGAGAAATCAAATTCTGTTTCAAATCAGGAACGTGCCTGACATCAGTCAAGGTACGCTTCACCCTATCAAACATCTTGATGCGCACCGAACCAACGGCCACAACATTACAGGCAATGCCATTGTCTATAAATACCTGTCCACCATCGCACTCCCTGTACCTGGTAATCCAACTCCGATGAGGAGTTATTTGAAAAGATGCTTCTGTGTCTAGCATCCACTCGCCCTTAGGATCATCGTATGGTCGTCTGATCGTGGACACAGACAAAACATTGCCATCACATCCACTTGATCCATTTGACGTGACAGCATTGACCTCCCTATATGAAGCCTTAAAATCTTTTCTCTTCGATTTAAGATTTTCACAATCCTTCTTCACATGTCCTTCCTTTCCACAGTTCCAGCACTTTACTTTTCCTTTGCCCTTGCCCTTGGATCTGGACCTAGAACCTGAAGAACCTGTACCTTGTTCAAAATTCCTACCCCTTGTAAGCAGTGCCTCAGAAGATATTCTCATGTCAACGTTAAGCTTTCTCGTAGCCTTCCCTTGAAGGGCCGAGATAACGGTGTCGACACTCAGGGTTTTATTCGTTAAGCACATTGTGTCCTTGAATGACTCATAAGACGCCGTAAGAGAATTCAGCAACATACATGCTTGTTCTTTATCTTTCATCACTTCCTCCATATCTAGCAATTTGTAAACTAATTTATTAAAATTGCTGATGTGAGCCTCCAAATCTCCACCCTCTGTCATCTTAAAGTTATACCACTACCGCTTCAAGTGTAGGCAATTTTCAGAGGATTTTTTTGCATTAACATCCTCTAACTTCGCCCATAACTTAACCGCAGTTTTCTCCCTTATGACATTATAGAGAACCTCATCCGTGGGACATAAATGAATCGATGATAAAGTCTTCTTATCAAGAGTATTCTAATCATCATCAGCCATAGTAGACTTTCGTTCCTCAAGAGCACCATCTTCGCCTTGCTTGATTAAGGAACTCATCATCTTGATCTTCCATAACTCAAAATTATTTTTCCTCGAGTACTTCTCAATCTCGTACCTAATACTTGCCATTATTACTAACCTCTCAGATTCAGATCTGTGCCCCAACGATTGCTCTGATACCACTTGTTGGGGATTTGTGCTGTGGAATCACATAGATCTAGATCTAGGATAGCAATCCAATGGCATCAATCACACACAAGAGAACACAAAGATTTAACGTGGAAAACCCTTGCGGGAAAAAACCACGGCACAAAGCGACAAAAATCCACTATGAAATAGAGATTACAAGAGAGAGAACTTACCCGATTCGAACAACCTCAAATCTCACCCTTGCTACACCCTTTGATAACCCTAAAACCCTTTTAGGAACCCTTGGAAAACTTTTAGAAAGCTTTAGAATACCTTAGAATAGTCCTAAGGATCCCTATTTATAGTTTAGGAAACTCCACTTACGCACCTAGTGCGGAAAAGTTTGGAAACCGCCTCAAATTTATGCAGTCTGTGCCGGATTTGCGTAACCTCGACTAGTCGAAGGAAGGCCTCGACTGGTCGAGCAACCCGCTCGACTGGTCGAGCCTGATCCTCGACTGGTTGAGCATCACGGACACCAAAAAAACCGAGCTCGCTGGACTTTGAGTCGAGCGGGCCTCGACCGGTCGAGTGGACCCTTGATTGGTCGAGTGGTTCGCTCGACCGGTCGAGCAGTGGACTGAAGACTTCTGACAACAAATACAACGTAAATGAGCTGTAAATGGGTAATTATTACTTTTTACAACTACTTGAAAAAGAGGAAATGCGGCTATAAGTTTGCCCCAAAAATCATGGCACAAAATGTTTGATCCACAGTCTATTTATTTTAGGTGCTCATTTTAGGGCATGAGCCAAAAAATAAGGCAGATACAAGGCTCAAGTGGACCACACCACATGAAACTGGTGGAAATAAACACCTACCGTTAATAGTTAAAATGAGCCTAGGACTCACATGGATGCATACCTTCCATCCAAACCGTTCATAATGTCATATAGACATGGATGAAGGGAAAACAAAAAAATAAGCTTGATCCAAAACTTCTGATGGCCCCATAGAAGAAATGAATGGTAAGTTTTCAATTTCCCTTGTTTCATGTGGTGTGGTCCACTTAGGCTTTGGATTTGCCTCATTTTTTGGCTCCTGCCCTAAAATGAGAGGGAAAAACGAATGGACGGCATGGATCAAGCGCGCGCACACACACAAAAATATACTCCTTTCCTCGGTTTCAACGTCAAGTTACTGTTAAAGGGCTGCTGCTGAAGGTAAATATAGGGGTAAATAATAATTGCCCATTTACACCCCCATTTACCATGTGAATGAAAAACAAACATGCCCTAATTGTAATCGCATGTGTTTCAAGTTGAACTTAAAACAATCTGAATTCCCGTATTTGGGGCTAGCCCCTCATTATGCAATAGTGGGGCTTGCCTGCCATTTCCACTTTATCAATTTGAATTAATGAGTTCATTTCAAATGAGCATCCAAACAAATCAAATGTATATCCAAGCATATATATATTTTTTTAGTGAGTGGTTTTGCCATTGGTTGTTAAGTTCCAATTCTAGTCTTTTCACTTAGTTTCTGTAAGTTATTCTTTCTTGTTCTTTTTTCCTTTGAAAGGCTTGAGAGGAACAGAATACATTTGGTACAAAGATGACGTTCAGACTGCCCGCATATTATTTTACCTGCGGGTTATTCCAACTTGCATTGAACGTGTGCCTCATCACGTATTCAGGAAAACTGCAACTCCAACCATGTTCTTGTATCCTTTTTTAGAACCTTGGTAACATTTTGATTGGAGATTCTTTTTATGGTTCTGGAGATATATTGTAGCTATGGTTTACGGCTTGCAATTAGCAAAAGAATGGCTGTGATTAGATAATTTTCCTTAATATGATTCAAATAAGATATATGCAACATCCCTCTGGAAAAGTAGCACGGGCTTCACATTCGGTATTTGTAGCCTTTATATCTTCTGGAAAGGATAACCAGGATGATAAAATTCTGTTAAAGGAGCAGCTAGTTTTCTATTATATGCAAAGGGCTCTAGAGGTATTTATTGCTACTGAACCATTTTGGTGAAACTCCGGCAAAATTGTTGGAGTTTAGGAGCTTACCTTCTATTATGTGCTGAAACATAGGCTTATCCTGGGATCACCCCAATTGAAGGAATGGCTGCTGGAGTCGCAGCCATTGTTCGGCATCTTCCTGCTGGAAGTCCATCCATATTTTACTGTATCCACAGCCTTGTGGAGAAAGTCACTGGACTCTGCGGTAAAGCCATGACCGACGATGCAGATATGTGGAAGAACTGGAAAGGAGACTCGGAGCCCTGTAAAAAGATCCTAGAGTTGCTCCTACGCCTCATTTCCTTAGTAGACATACAGGTATGCCTACTGTTACTTGTCTAATCATGTGCTTACTCTTTACCTTTTTATTTTCCTAATCTTTTGTGTCAATCTCCTTGCACTTTTTTTTTATTGAATGGTTCTATGTGGAAGCTATCTTTTAGATATGCTTTTCTCATTGCCAATCTGCGTATCTGTGTAATTGTAAAACCGCTGTTTTCATGGAACAAGGCTTTGGGATTTAAGTTGTTCTGCAGACACCCTTATCTAATGCCTCTCTTATTGGAAGAATCCAATCGCAGTGTTTTCAGAATTCCCCAATGCCAAACCAATTTGAATAATTTTTTGATATGAGAGTTGCATGTCGAAACATTGGTATATGTTTGCTTGGGAGCTTCACAACTCATCTTGGTTAAAACATGAAGCTGGTCTAAGACTGGGTAGAGGTGGGTTGATATCATCTATGTTACTGGTCGTCAAACCTTTTCCAAGCAAATCATGAAGCCAACCCCAAATAACTGGGACAAGGCTGCAATGATGATGACCAACTTGGGAGCTTTCAATATTTGGTTTTCATAATGCTTTGACATTTTCATGAAGGGAACCAATCTTCGAGTATGCTGTCATAGTTGTATTGCCGAGTTTGGATCGCACCAGAGATCCTCTTGCTTTGGCTTGGACTGGCCCTTTTTGTTACTTTATCTTTGTACAGTTTGGCATTGATGCTTTCATTGCTTTATTTTTCCAACAAAAATAACTAAAGAACTGTTATTAATTTATTAAATAGAAATGGCCCATTCTTGCTGATAGAAAAAGAAAAGTGGTAGAAAAGAAATATCCCCATGCTTCTCGAAGCAGCCAAAGCAACATAGTAGGCTTGGTCTCTTTAAAAATCAAGAATCAGTGCATGCTAATGCTGCCAATACGTGGGTGTTGGAAAAACTTTGTGGGCCCACCATGATGTATGTGTTTTATATCTAATTCACAGGTGGACCACACCAGAGGAAACAACGGTGATTGAATGCCTGCCATTAAAAACTTCCTAGGGTACACTGTAGTGTTTATTTGTCATCCAACCTGTTGATTAGGTCACACAAACCCGGTTGAAGGGAAAGCACAAATATTAGCTTGATCCAAAACTTTTATGGCCCCACAAAACTTTCAATGGTAGGTGTGGGAATCACTGTTGTTTCTTGTGGTGTTGCCCACCTGAGATTTAGATATACCCAATTTTTGGGCTCATGCCCTAAAATAAGCTAGCAAAATGTATGGACGACGTGGACAAAACACATACATTATAGTGGTGGTCACATAGATTTTCTAGCACCCACATACTCACAGGATCATAATAAAATCCCATTCGTTACATAAAAGCAATTTCTTAGAGGAGTGGTCTAGCTAGGGTGGGCTCTACCATCATGCATTTCAAACATCTACTCCGACTATTTGGTGAGTGGCCCAATTTTAAGTGTAGGATTGAAAAACCAGCTACATCTATGATTTAGGTGGACCTCACGATCAGAAACAATGTACAAGGTGACATCCACCCTCCAAATGATTTCCCTTGGTGTGGCCCACCTGAATCACACATGGGCCTGATTTTTTGGCCTTTGGCCTAAATTGTTGTGTGGCATTTAATGGCTTGCTTGGATTTCACATAATCATAATGGTGAGCCCTACAAAAAAAAAAAAAAAAATCAACGCTGCACCTCTCTCTCCCAATTGTTTCCTTTGGTGTGGCCTACTTGAATCACAGGGCAACCTAAATTTTTGGGCTTGGGCCTAACACGGGATGACACATGTAATGTTTGGAGTGGATTTCATGTACACATCACAGTGGGCCAATAAAAAAATCAGGGTGGGGTTATAGCGAATACTAGTGTATTGTACTGTGTAGTTGGTGGGCTCATCTAGTGTAAGTGCCTGTGCACACTTCCCTATTCTCCTGCAGTGTACTATATGCTTTATCATAATAAAATATTATGTGTTAGGGCAAGCAAGCCTAACACATTATCTCCCAAACTCTCCTCCTTCTTCTATCTCAATATTCTCATATCTTCTTCACATTATCCTCATCAAATCATTTTCTACTTGGTATCAAAGCAAAGATCCAGGCATTCCGCATCCAATAGGTTGAGAGGCGACACGTCACCTTGCTAACGTCAGTAGCCGTAAGGCTGACGTCAGCGTTGTACAGACGCATGAACTCCGTTTGAGCTGAAAGTTTAGGGGTTTGGTAGATCTTGATTTTAGAAGATTTGTTATGATTTTTTCAGAATTTATTGGACCTCATTTCATGGTATTTTGAGCGAAATAGAGATTCGAAAATCGGCCCTAGATTGCATTTTTCTTCGATTTACCTCAAATCGGTAAGCTTTTCTTTGGTTTCTTTGCTCAAGATGGACCGAAATCTTCCTCCCAAGCTATCCATGGTGGATTTTTTTACTCAAGATCAATGTTTGAGAAGTTTTTAACCTCAAACAGGCGTGCAGCTGGGCCGTTTTTCACTCGGTCAGGCCCTCTTTGACTGCGTTTCATTGTTTTTTTTGATGATTGATATTTATTTGAGGTTTATCTCTTGTCATCTTGAAGGATTGAGTAAGATAAGAGTTGTTGAATTAGTCTTTCTTGGTATAGGGGGTCTCTTGACATAGGTTTATTTCTTTTGGATTCTACTATGGCTGACAAAGGGCCCTTATCTCTTGGCATAGGGTCTCTTGAATCCAACCCCTTGCAGATTACCTCCATTAAGTTGAATGGTGACAACTATCTTCAATGGGCATAATCTGTAAAAGTATTTTTAGGAGCCCGTGACAAGTTGTCGTATATTTTGGATGATCCCCCAAGCTCTACAAATGTTACCTATAAGTCTTGGACAAAGGATAATTATTAAGTTATTGCATGGTTGTTGAATAGCATGGATTCCTCGATTAGCCACTCGTGATGTTTTTATCCTCGGCTAAAGGCATTTGGTATACGCTTCATGATATGTTCTCGGAATCTCAGAATTTTTCACGGGTATTCCAGCTTATTCAAGAAATTGGTCGGTTTCAACAAAACTTTAGATCCTTAAAAGACTACTATTCGACGTTTCGAGGTATGTGGGATGAGTTGGATATGTATCAGCCTCTTCCTTCCAAATGTAAAGAGGATCATGAACATGCTCATAAGCAGTGGGATGATACTCGTATCATGCAGTTCTTTGCTGGGTTGAGTTCTGATTATTTTCACGTTCGCGATCAGGTTGTTATGCAGGATCCTCTTCCCCCATTGACGACAGTTTATGCCATGTGTCAGCGTGCTATGACCTTTACTCTTCTCATTCATTTGTGCCACTCGAGCTTTCGGCACATCTTGCTGGCGATCAGTCCTCCCTTGGTCTTCGGGTACCATCCTTGAGCTCTGGGCGCATTTCTGGTTTTGCTGGTCGTGGTAGAGGCCGTGAGGGAGATCGCAGTCGTGGCAGCCGTAGTCTTCGTGGTCGTGGTGGATGTGGACGTGGACGAGGACGTGATGGTTCCCGCATTTGTTCACATTGCGGTAGAACTAATCACACTGTTGATTATTATCTTTGCGGCCATCCATATTGCTTACTACATGGTCATCCTACTTATGCCGTCTTCTTTGCGGGATTTATTGTTGCTTCCACTGTTGCTTCTGAGACAGTCTTCCACCCCGACAGCTGAGCAGGCTACTTCAGGGGAGTCTCTTATCATTTCTCGGGCGGCATATGATGCCTTTATGCGGCTTCACATTCGGGATATTCCTGAGCCTTCTCACGCAACTTCAGCCCAATCAGATACTGCCCTTCTTGCGTCATCCTCTCTTACCTCCTGGGTCATCGACTCTGGAGCTTCCTCTCATATGACTGGTAAGTTACAATTCTTTTCTTCTTATTCTCATTCTTTTCCCACTCAATATGTCACAGTCGCAGATAGAACCCAATCTCCCATCTCTGGGATTGGTTCCATCCATCTCTCTTCTTCCTTGTCTTTGTCCTCCGTATTGCATGTGCCTCGTTTTCCATTAAACTTATTGTCTGTTAGCTCTCTTACTAAATCTCTCAATTGTTCCATCACCTTCTTTCCTTCTTATTGTTTGTTTCAGGACCTACAGACGAAGAGTGTGATTGGTGGGGGCATGAGCGAGGAGGCGTTTATCTTCTCGATGATACACCTGTTGCCGCTTCTAGTACTCTTTCTCTAGATCGAGAGTCCATGACTTCGTGACATTGCCGCTTAGGCCACCCATCCATTGCTAGATTGAGACTTTTGTTTCCCTCCTTATCTGTCACTAAACCATTATGCTGTGATAGTTGTGAATTGTTTAAACATCATTGTGCTACGTTTCCTCCTACCTCTTCTGGGAGGAAATCTCAACCTTTTCTTTTGGTTCACTCGGATGTCTGGGGACCAGCTCCGGTTACCTCGACTTTTAGATTTAGATATTTTATTACTTTTATTGATGATTATTCCCGCATGACTTGGATTTGTCTTTTGAAATCTAAAAGTGAAGTGTTTGATGCTTTTAAAGTGTTTTATCATGAAGTGTGCACTCAATTTCATTGTTCTATCAAATCCCTCCATTCTGATAATGGGGGAGAATACATGTCTACCGCCTTTCTGCCCTTCTTGCAAGAACGTGGTATTTTGTCTTGGACGTCATGTGCTCGCACTCCTCAATAAAATAGTATTGCAGAACGAAAGAATCGTCATCTTCTTGAAGTTGCTCGCACCCTTATGCTTGATATGCATCTACCCAAACATTTTTGGGGCGATGCTCTTTTAACTGCGACTTTTCTTATTAATCGTATACCCTTACGTATTCCGTCTTACAAATCTTCATTTACTATATTGTATCCTCATGATAATCCATTTCCTCTACCACCTAAAGTTTGTTGAAATTTTGGATGGGAGTAATGATAAACGTAGCCCCAGGGCGATTAAATGTGTCTTTATAGGGTATATTCGGAGTCAGAAAGGGTATAAATGCTTTGACCCATTGACTCGCAAGAAATATGTTTCTGCCGATGTCATATTCTTTGAGGATCTTTCTTTTTTCTCCTCTCTAGGCCGTTCTCTTTGTGATCCTCTTGCGAGTCAGGGGGAGTATGACTCTTATCCTCTTTCCACTAGTGATAATGGGAAAACTCCTCTCCCCTCTATTCAGCATCCCGTTGGTGATATGGGTGAGCCTAAGCCTCTGCGGGTGTATCATTGTCGAGATAAATCTTCACAAGCTCAGTCATCCACCCTTCCGCTCACTTTGGATGTTGGTTAAGGTGACTCTCCTAACTCGAGTTTAGATCTTCCCATTGCCTTGCGCAAAGGGTCACGATCTTGTACTCAACACCCCATTAGTAATTTCATTTCATATGATCATCTTTTACCGTCTTTTCAGTCGTTTGTAGCTTCCTTTTCATCACATACTATTTCTAGATCTCTCTCACATGCTATTCAGAGTCCTGATTGGACAAAGACAATGATGGAAGAAATGTCTGCTCTTGAGAAGAATTATATTTGGGATCTTGTGCCGCTTCCTGTAGGTCATAAACCCGTTGGTTGTTGATGGGTTTATACAATCAAGTTTCTTCCAGATGGCTCGATTGATTGCTATAAAGCCCGTCTTGTTGCTAAAGGTTACACACAGACTCATGGTGTGGATTACTTCGAGACATTCTCTCCAGTGGCTAAGCTTAATTTCATTCGCGTTGTGCTCTCCTTGGCCGTTAATTTATCATGGCCCTTGTTTCAGCTTGATGTTAAGAATGCATTTCTCCATGGGGATCTTGCAAAGGAAGTTTACATGCATCAATCTCCTGGCTTTGTTACTTCTCACAATCCTGCACTTGTATGTCGGTTGAAGAAGGCTCTTTATGGACTCAAACAATTCCCACGTGCATGGTTCGAAAAATTTAGTCAGGCTCTTTTGGAATTTGGCTTTGTTCGTAGTCATGCCGATCATTCTCTCTTTATATGTCGTCGATTGACGGGCATCATGGTTCTCATTGTTTATGTGGATGATATTGTTTTGTCTGGTAGTGATTCTACTGGAATGAGGGAGGTCAAATATTTTTTGAAGACTAAGTTTGAAATCAAGGACCTTGGTCCTCTTCGCTAATTCTTCGAAATTGAAGTTGCTCGCTCATCATCCAAATTGGTCTTGTCACAACGAAAATATGCGCTTAATCTTCTCATGGAGACCGGCATATTAGGGTGCAAGCCTGCTACCACTCTCATGGATACTTCACAGAAGCTTCGACCTGATGAAGGTGCTCTCCTTACTGATCCCGAGATATATCGACGACTTGTAGGCCAGCTTATTTACCTAACTATTACTCGCCCAGATATCTCATTTGCGGTGGGGGTTGTTAGCCAATTTATGCAAGCTCCCTGTACTTCTCATCTCACGGCTGTCTACCGCATACTTCGGTATTTAAAATCAGCCCCGGGTCTTAGCCTCTACTTTCAGTTGCATGGTCATCCTCATCTTTCTGGCTATTCCGATGCTGATTGTGCAGGTAATACTTTTGATCGCTGCTCTACATCCGGCTTCTGTACCTTCCTAGCTGGCAATCTTATAAACTGGAAGAGCAAAAAGCAACCAGTTGTTGCTCGGTCCTCGGCTAAAGCAGAATATCGTGCTATGGCTGATGTGAGGTGTAAACTCGTGTGGCTTCGCAATCTTCTTGAAGAATTTGACTATCCTCCTTCGGATCCTATTCCTCTTCATTGTGACAATCAAGCGGCCATCCATTTTGCTCGTAACCTAGTTTTCCACGAGCGAACCAAGCATATTGAGATCGACTGTCACTTTATTCGGGAGAAAGTCACTTCTAAGGAAATCGTCACTCCTTTTGTTTGATCTGGGGATCAACTTGCTGATGTTCTTACAAAGTCCTTGAGTCGAGATGCTCTTCATCGTGTTCATGACAAGTTAGGCATGATCAACATCTATGCTCCAACTTGAGGGGGAGTATAGCAAATACTAGTGTATTGTACTGTGTAGTTAGTGGGCTCTTCTAGTGTAAGTGCATGTGCACACTTCCCTATTCTCCTGCAGTGTACTATATGCTTTATCATAATAAAATATTATGTGTTAGGGCAAGCAAGCCTAACACATTCTCTCTCCCAAACTCTCCTCCTCCTTCTTTTATCTCAATATTCTCGTCTCTTCTTCACATTATCCTCATCAAACCATTTTCTACTGGGGTTCCACTCGTTTCACCCCTGGAGTTTGACTTCGTTTAACTTCGAACTTAGATTGGAGCACGACTAGCTCCCACACACACACACACACACACACACACACATATATATAGGGAAAAGGTACAATGAGCTCGAGCGCACACGTCCGTCCCATGAGGTCGAGCTGTGTGGGCCCCACCGTGATGCGTTTCGAACATCTACCCTATCAGTCAGATGCACCATTCCATTGTGGGCCTAGGTCTCAAAAATCAAGTCAATCCGTGACTTGTGTGGGCCACACCACATACAAAAGTGCGGAGGGGCCGTGCACCATTAAAACATTCATAACCATTTTTGAGGGCCCACCGAGATGTAGTTTGCAAATCCAGCCCATCCATTATGTGTGTCCCACTTGAATGAGGGTTCAGACCAAGTTTCAGGCGCATACAAAACTTAGGTGGGCCCCACCAAGTGCTTTTATATGTTTCAACGGTGTCTTCACATAATTTTAGATGGTATGGCCCACCTGAGTTCCGTATACGGTTGATTTTTGGGATATCCCATAATTTAAAGGGTACCCATCAAATGCACGGTGTTGATGGTCGACACGCATTACGGTGGGGCCCACACAGCTCGACCTCATGGGAGCTTATTGTCAGCTCGAGCACATTGTACCTTTTCCCATATATATATATATATATATATATATATATATATATATATATGTTTTCAGTAGTGCTTGTAACGTAGCTAAAATGCTATGTAGCGTATGTAGGTAGCATAGTTCCATGGTAGCATAAGCAACGAGGCATGTAGTGACTCAAGGTATTCTGTAACAGTAACGGTGGCCGTAACGGCCACCACTATTACCTTTATACAATAAAAGGGTGTAACGGCCATTACAATCTTTCTTTTCTTTTTCTTTTTTTCTTTTTTTATTTTTTTTATTTTTAAATTGAAAAAAATCCAAAGCACTTGTATCGGGGCGTTATTGGGATGTAATGGCCTTTATGGGTCGTTTTTTCCTTAACAACCGTTATGGCCTTTATGACCCTGTAACATGTAACGGTTATCACCGTTACCTTTACATAATGGCCTTTAGGGCACATGAAATATCCTCTTTTTTTTTTTTTTTTTCTAAGTTTTTCTTCTATATGCTAGAACTCATAGGAATTATGCATGTTGTAAAATTTATCATATTTTTCTATATAATTAAAAAATATCAAGTATCATGTAGCTTGTACTACATGCTATAGAGGGCCAAATGGAGAGAGAGAGAGAGAGAGAGAGAGAGAGAGAGAGAGAGAGAGAGAGAGCACGAAAATTGATGATGAATTGAGTCTTTAAGTCCAACTGGTTGGACGTCACACTAGCATGGAAATTGATGATGAATTAATGTTAATGGAGTGAGGAAAGGAAAAGGGGTCACCAGGTCAGGTGGGCCCACCTTGGTATTTATTTGAAATTCACCTTGACCACCATGTGCGTTAACCTATGTTATGCCCATGACCCAAAATTCAGTTTCATTCGTGATCAAGGTGGACCAAACAATTAGAGTTTTAGTGTACAAGGCAAAGGTCCCCCTCCAAACTATTTCCCTTCGCGTGGCCTACATGAATCACCAATGGGCCTGATTTTTGGGCCCCGGGATGAAGTTTTAGTGTGACATCTAATGGTTGGAGTGGATTCAATAAAACAATCATGATGGGCCTTGTGAAAATCAAGGGTGGATGTCTTTCTCCCAACTGTTTTCATTGTTGTGGCCCACCTGTATTATAAATCAGCCTGATTTTTTTGGATCTGGGCCTACCATGAGATTACACTTCTAATGGTTAGAACAGATCTCACATACACATCATGGTGGGCCCCTTCAAAAATGGTGGGTGTCCATCTCGCACTTGTTCCCAAGAAACAACATTTATTCCCCCAAAAGGAGTTCCTAGGTCCAACCTGTTTTACCTCAGGCTATAGTCCACCCATATGTAACTTCCAAAGTATTAAGTGCATGTGAAATCCAGCCGTTCCAACTAGTTGGCCCCACCACGAGGATCGCCTGGTGGATGATCATTCTTATCTACATCAATTGGGCCACACCATATAAAACAACGTCTAGACATTGGTAAATAGTGAAACAAAAGTATGGTCCACTCAATGAGTGGCTGTTACAGAGTTTTTTCAAAAGGTAATGATCATGATGGGGTCGACGGTCGACCTATTAGACATTTTGGATGTTGTATACACATGAAAGGTTGGAAGTTATCTTTGGTTAGAACTTCACCTATAGTCTAGCTAGTTGTACTTGAGATCTTTAGGAAAAAAAAAGAGTTTTAGGAATTCCACCTTTGATTGTTGATGGGTCCCATCTTGATGTGTATGTGAGATCCATTCTGACCATTAGATCTGTAAGCCCATGTTGGGCTCAGTGCCAAAAAGAAATCAGGCTGATCTGTGATTCAGGTGGGCCACAACAAGGGAAACAGTTGGGAGAGAGACGTCCACCCTTGATTTTTATAGGGCCCACCATGACGATTATATTGAATTCACTCTAACCGTTAGATGCCACATGAAAACTTAGGCTTGTGGCCCAAAAATATGCCTATCAGTGATTCAGGTGGGCTGCACGCTAAGGGAAACAGTTTGGATGGTGAGCTTTGCCTTGTACACTGTTCCAATTGTATGGTCCCTGATGGGGCTGATATTTGGGCCTTGCCCTAAAACAAGTCATGCACCTGCTAGTTGGGGTAGATTTCACATCAATGCCACAGTGGGGCCTAACCGAGTTGCTACCCTTTTCCAAACGGAGGTGAAATAATCCGCTTGGGCATATTTATTAACATTAAGTAACCCCTAAGCTGGTTGGACGTGCAACCGGTTGGACTTGAGAGGTATATGTATTCATGGGGGCTGATTTCAGTATATTGACTCCATGCAACTAATGCCCTTGTTGTGCTGTCCTCTTTTTTAGAGGCATTGATGATCAAATTGTCAATCTGAACTGTCCATCATGTTTGCCCCACTTTTGATGGGCTGGTGGAAAATTCACACCAATTGTATGTTTTATTTTTATTTTTATTTTTTTTCATTTGATCAATGTCATACAGAAATGGACAGTTTGTATCAGGGTAGGTAGAGTCATTCAACAGAGTTCACGTAGTTAAATCTTAGAGGAGCCATTTTGGTCAGATGACCAAAACTATACCATTTGTGCTTTGGAAAATCAATGTTATGAGAGGAGAGGCCAATGTTTGGAAGGTTAGCACCTTCGCATCTCCCTGTCAAGGTATTTTAATGCGGGGGGCATTTTCGCACAGGGCTTGAGTGAGGTGGCTTGCGGGATGTAGGGGCACACTCGGGGTGGGCGGCCCGCGGAACCCATGGATTTGGGGCCCGTGTGAGGCGGGTGGCTCATGTGAGGCAAAACCCATGGATTTGGGTCCCACGAGGAGGGTTTGACCGATGACCTAACCCATAGATTTGGGGCCTGGGCTATGAGATAAAGGGATTAATTCGCCATGCTCTATCAATTCGAGCTTTTAGAGTAAGTGGTTAATTGTCCTGCATCAAATTGGTATCAAAGTGGGAGGTCTCGTGTTTGAAACTCTTCACTTGGGGTGATTAATGCAGGGGCGTATTCACACCGGGCTCGAGTGAGGTGGCCTATGGGATGTAGGGGCATACTAGGGTGGGTGGCCCACAAAACCCATGGATTTTGGGCCCGTGTGAGGCGGAACCCATGGATTCGAGGCCCACGATGAGTCCATGAAAACTGGAGACTACCACATAGATGGTCCAGATTAAGGTGTCCCATATCCGTTACAATACGACCGTATCGGCCGATACGTAATGGTAACGACGGACACCGTTACGCGATACGGGATCGAAACAGCTGTTACGGAATTCTGTGACCGTAACGGCCGTTATGGGGCCATTACGAGCCATAATGGCCGTAACGGTCGTTACGGACCCGTAACGGCTGTTACGGGCCTTGAAGAAAAGAAAAAAAGAAAAAGAAAAAAGAAAAAAAAAAGAGAGAAAAAAACTTGTTTTCCTTTCTTTTCTTCTTCTTCTTCTTCTTCTTCTTCTTCCTCTTCCTCTTCTCGAGCAGCTGCGGCTGCGGCCTTCTTCTTCTTCTTCTTCTCTCTCTCTCTCTCTCTCTCTCTCTCTCTCTCTCTCTCTCTCTCTCTCTCTGTTCTTTCCCTCTTTTTTCTTTTCTCTTCTTTCCTTCTTTTTCTTTTCGATTTCCCTCTCTCCCGTTTTTTTTCTTTGCAAGTGTACTACACGCCAGCTTAGCTGTTGTAGGTACGTGTCACGCTAAGACGAGCGCTGACACTTCTCGAGCTCCGAGTTGTACGAACGGTTCAAAGGAGATCAAAGTTACATGGGCTCCACAGTGATGTATTTATTATATCTACACCGTTCACCTATTTTTAAATATCATTTTAGAGCATTAGCCAAAAAATGAATCGTATCCAAAGATCGTCTGGACCACACCAAAAATAGCAGCCGAGATGATGATTTTCGTCGTTAAACAATTCGTAGGCCCACCATAAGATTTATTTTCCATCCAATCTGTTCATAAGGTCAAAAAGACCTGAATGAAGAGGAAAAATAAATTTCATATTGATCCAAAAGTTCTGTGATCCCAAAAAGGGTTTCAATGGTAGACGTTCAATCCCCCACTGCTTTTTGCAGTGTGGTCCACTTGATAATTAGATCTGTATTATTTTTCGTGTCAAGCCTTAAGATGATCTCGTCAAATGAATGGATGGTTTAAATATTACACATACATCATGATCAGACCCACAAGACTTACTGACGTCAATACACATGTACACCACGCGGGTAGCACGTTTTGTACATGTGCCGCGTGGCCCCACCATAATATATATATTTTATCCATGCCGTCCATCCATTTTGCCATATCATTTTAGGTCATGATCCAAAAAATAGTAAGATCTAAATCTCAGGTGGACCACACTATAGGAAACAGTGGTTATAGAATGCTCAACATTAAAAATTTCTTTGGGTCCACTGTAATGTTTATTTTTCATCTAATCTATTAATTGGGTCACATTGACGTGGATGAAGGGAAAACACACATGTCAGCTTGATTTAAAACTTTTGTAGCCCCCAATAAATTTTTAATGGTGGACATTTAATTATTGTTGTTTCTTATGGTGCAATTCACCTGAGCTTTGGATGTGACTCATTTTTGGGCTCATGCCCTAAAATTATTTGGCAAAATGGATGGACGGCGTGGATATAACACATTCATCACGGGTGGGCCCAAAAAACTTTGACACTTGTGCTACACTTCACAATTTGAGTCCCACCTAATTGGGGCCCTTAAAAAGTTGTACACTAGACATATGTTAACTTAAAATTTACCAATTAAATTATGGATTGCAATTGCTAACTCACAATGCCAAAATCAAATTGTTTGAATAGTTTTAATTGTTAATTTGTGGACTTTTATTTTTTTAAATAAGGCCTTTTGATTTTTTTCATAATTCATTATCCAATAAATGTCCACCAATTCATAAGTGGGATAGTGGCAATAAATTGCATGAATTTGAGGTTGATTTGGAGCATAGATTGGTCCTCCAAGTCAGCCCCAAATTGGCAACGCCATCTATCTTAATTTCATTTTTTTAAAATAACTATTAGGAGAAATGATATCAAGTTGTTAAATATATAAATTAGATATTTAGAAAATTAAATATATGAATTTTGTAGTCAAATTCAGGTTACCTGGTTCAAAAATTTATCAGACAGTCCGATACAACTTCTCACCAAAGAGTGGACCGTTACACCACCATAAACATGTTCCAATTTATAAATGAATGCACATTTGGAATGCTTAGAATATTCCGGATTTAATCCATATTTTTTCACATTTTTTTTTGGCAGAAAAAAATAAAATTTGCACCGTTACGGGCCGTTACGCCCCCGTATCACCGTTACACCCCCGCATCCGTATCGGTATCGGAGGGCACCGTTACGCCAACCGATACCGATACAGGACACCTTGGTCTAGATTGATGATTCATCATCCATGTGTCATGTGTGACAATGAAACATTACGATCTTCATTGTGCTGTGACTGAGATGAGCTTTTCCCTTTTTCTTAAATTGCACTTTTTAGCTTGCTTTTGGGTGAGAAGTGCAGTGATTGCCTGTTGGGCGTTTTTTCTTCAATAAATGCATTCTCCATGGTTCCAGCATGGCTGGATGTCACCTTAGACATCTGCCTCAAGGAACTGGAGTTGTACCTTAGCCGAGTTGTAGCTGAGTTTCACATCATTTCTCCTGATCCCTGGCCAATACCCTGGTTGATCCGTGGCCTGGTCTGATTCATGGGGAGGGCGCACAACAAATTGGATTTCACACGTGTGATGTTGATGCATGGTAGAAGGGCTGAGAGCTACATGAGGTCTGAAATTAGCCCACTTTCTCCTAGTGCTACTGAAGATCATGAGTGTGATCTTCAGATAATGCTATTTACTTTTGCTCTTAAATAATTAGAGTACATTAGTTGGAAAAACATTTGGTAGAAAGCTGCAACACATGAAATCTAAAATGGTAAAAGATTTCTTATTAGGCCATACAATGAATTTGTTTTATCAATTTTCTTTTTCATGATAGTAATGTTCCTTTTTCTTCTTTTCCACAGGTACTACCAGACCTATTGAAACTTCTGGCGCAGCTTATCGTCCAACTGCCAAAAGATGGCCAAAATATGGTTCTTGATGAGATATACTCTCAAGTTGCAGAGTCGGACGATGTTACAAGAAAACCAATTTTAGTCTCTTGGGTGCAGTCACTCTCTTACCTTTGTTCTCAGAAAGTGGCTCGCAGTGGCAAGAACCAAAGTACCAGCAGTTCGACAATGGTAGAAAGCAGTGGGGAACAAAACAATGGCCCTGCATATAACATTCTAAACTTGTATAGAACTAGTTCGCGATTGTGAGAGAGCTGGTGCCTTGTGTGATGGCCCACTTAAGAGTATTTTTACAGTTGCATCTTCTAGTCTAGTTGATTTCACATGCTTGTAAAGGCTGACATGATACGTCCTGTCTAGACAGGATCGTGCATTAGAAATGATTTGTTAAAACTGAGAAGATAGCACTTTTAACATTGTCATGTGGATAGTTAATGTTGTTGACAGGCAATACGAAATAAGAATTATCATTCCTTGTTGATTGTGATGCAAATGGTTGTTAGGAGTTTGTATTATTAGCTTAGATTTGTTGGAAGTGCTAATATGGTATCTAGCTCTCAATCCATCTTGAAACTATTGTTCAGGTTGTTATGATGAGGAATGCTATTTCCAAATGCTCCATCTTTTAAGCAACAAATGCAAATGCACCACACGTGCCAATGTAGCATGTGATCTGCATCCGGGTTGTTGATAGGGTGGTTGACAAGGTGGATGTTATCAGGTGGGCTACACGGGCATGAAGAAATGGGTGGTTAGAAAATTGATAATTAATATTGCATGTTCAGCTCAATTGATGAGTGGGCCAACCTGATTTTGAAGTGATTTGTTTGAGGATTGATTTGCACCGAAGATACTTGGGTTATGCTTGAGGGACCCAGGTTCCAACAGTAGCAAGAGATGTATGCAGCGCCGCCAAGAGTACAAGTCAAGGACCCTTCTGTCTGTGGGACCAAATCTTTCCGAGGCTCCGAGAAAGTTTGATCTGGACTTAGCATGTGTAGCAGTTCCAGACAACTTAGGATGTTTGCTGTTTTTAGAAGCTTTGGATCCAGGAACATTCAATCTTGTAGGATTTTTTTTTTGAGATCTGGACCAGCCAGTTCCCTCTAATACGGTAGTCTCAAACCATTCTTGACAAAATTATCTTTATGCATCAATTGTCTACCCAGTAGCTATTTTTGCATAATCGAAGATGATTGTGGTTCCAACATGGCCACTCATTCGAGATGATTGTGGTTCCAACATGGCCAACTCATTCTCCCGAGCCAGCAAAAGAAATGATGTTGGACATTTTGATCAGTCAAGTCAGTCGGTGATAAATTATTCAAGCTGACCTTTCTTGCTGAGCTGCTTAAGAGGACTAATTACATGATTCAAGGACTAATAACACTACAAATCCCTGAGAGAATGGAGAGGACTATTTGTGGAACTAGGCTTGTATTCCCCTTCAACACGTTTGTTCTTTGTCTGTCTTCGTCTGTCAACCATCGTGCTTGGTTCAGCCTACATGTTGCTAGCAATGGCTCCTTTTCTGTTCCTTTTCTGAGACTGAGCGGCTTGGTTTAGCTCAGACAGTATGAATCTTAGCCACACTATCTGTTATTGGAACCTGCCTTTTTGTGGGTGTTTTACTTCTTCTTATTATTATTTTATATCAAGGAAACTAGTATCCTCTTGTTTTCCTCATGCATGCCCAAGAAGAGGATTACATAAGAGCTTGTCCATACTGTTAAAAGGGACAAGTCCATACAATTCCACGAAAGCACTAGGCCTAAGGTTTTCCTTGCATTAGATATTTGCAAAGAGCCTCTCTAGCGGAGTTATTGCCTAGGCTCAATTGCTCGCCCATTCTTACCCGACATACGATGATTCAGAGTGGTCGTCTAGTAGTCTCTACCATATACTCATGTTAAAAGGTACTAGTTGGAGATCTCATCATCCACATAAGATGATTTAAAAACAATGATCTGGAAAAGCAGTTTGTCACTCACTTTAGCATGGATAGTTATGATCTTGCTGGTTAGTGGTTAGTGTGATTCTTTCCGTGTTTCCATCTGTAGGGGCTTCTAGATGAACTGCATGGACTTCACCTGGTGCGGTAGAAGGGGCAAGCATCTCAGGGGAGAGTCTAGCTAGGGAAACATATTCACAGATTTTGTTAACAGAAGCACTTTATCTTTATAGTAAAAATGCAGAAAATATTTTATATCTGACAGATTTTTGTGATATAGACCAATGCGTGATGAACAATTGTTTGTTTTCAATGATGATGATATCTTTTTAGTAAAAATGCAGAAACTATTTTATATGCGCATGATTTTTGTGACATAGACCAATGTTGTTATATTGTTTAAATTCATGTTGGAAGTTAAAAGGCATAAGTTTGAAGCCAGCTGCCAACCTGGCACAACCCTCCTTTGTCTGGGCTGGCAATGAGAGGGAGTTAGTACGAGTTGAAGACTGAAGGGGAAAGAGGAAGGCCCAAAAGGACTTGGGTAGAGGAAGTAAGAAAAGACTTGATGACCTATGGTCTAACTGAAGTTATGGCCCTTGATAGAGTGGAATGGTGGAAAAGGATTCATGTAGCCAATCCCAATTAATTGGGATAGGCTTAGATGATGCTAACAAGATCAATGTTTGGGGAGCAATTCTGTCTGTTTTAATGATGATGAGATCAATGTGCGGGATAAGGCATATGTGAAGGTTCTTGGTGCCCATAGACAGTAATCCAACCTGTGGGTTTGGAGGAAGTTTATGATCCTCAACCAGACGATATGCACAATATGCCCAGGTTGTGAGTTTCTACTAGTGGGGCTCATGGGGTTAGTGATCTAGAAAATTCTTCTTTTGGGCCCCACCATGGATGGACCATGCCCCGAAAATCTCCAAGATTGGCAGATTCCAACTTGGCATTTTTCCAGTTGAATGTGGATTGTTGCTGAATCTCTTCTTGTTTGTCAATTTGCAGGGCAGAAATTGAAAGGTTATGATTGTGCTATACATGAGATGATTTGGGGCATCGTCCATCCAACAAGAGTACCATGGTCAAATTTTCTGAGTAATGGAGGTCTGGGCCCAGTTTTGGAGACTGAGAACTCAGGAATATCCTATGATCCATCTTGGCTCTGATCTATCGATGGATTAACAAACAAAAGCTGCATGTCCTGTGCAGACAAACGCATGATGCTCATGCTTGGTTATTGCTCGAAATTGAAATGCCAGAACCCAGTTAGATTGTCTGCACAACTTGACAAAAATCTATTACTTTTGACTGATGTTAGTGTTCTGCTCAATGCCTTGCAGATGATTTTCATTTTAAAATCTGGAGAGTTACAAAAGCCTGTCTCAGGAAAGAACAAAGAAAAAGGAGCAGTTGCTGAGCTCTGCAGCTGATATGATACAACGGGCAGAAACTCATGGCTTGTTTCCCTCGACATAGAAGAACGAAACGTTCATCATTTCTCTTCGTCATACAGTCGTCAGTTGCAAAATGGCCTAGCAATCTTGTCACTTGGACTCAACACCCTTCTCATTGCAAGTACCAGAGGGGTCCGCATTCCTGATAATCCACGGATGATCTAGAATTTTCTGGAGGGAGAGTCTCTTCAAAGAATCCTTCACCAGAAGCTGCACATTTGCAACTAGAATTGTCAACACATACATTTTTGCTTATTTATAATGATTTTCAATACACAGATGCTTCCGATCGTACCCGACATATCAGGTCCTTTGCTTCTGCAGACACATGAGGGGTGGGAGGAAAACTCAAGTCAATCTCCACAATCCTACACAGAAATTAGCATCATAAGTTCTTTATCAAAACTTTGAGAAATGTAGAAAGGTAGATGAAATTTTCTAACCTTCTGAATGTATCTTCCTGGCTCTCAGCTTCGAAAGGTGGGGCGCCATAAAGGAACTCATACAAGAGGATGCCCAAGGTCCAGTTGTCGATTGTGCAGTCATGTGCTTTGTTTGTTACCATTTCTGGTGCTAGATAATCCAAAGTTCCACACATGGTGTGCCTCTTCGTTCTGGATTGTACTGACCATCCAAAATCAGCAATTTTCAGTCGGCCCTGCAGGAGAGGCAATTGATTTATCACCAGTGGTGAATTCCTTGGTTTTCCTTCTTCCATGGAAGGTCAGAACAAAACCTGATAGCAGAATTCCTCAATGGTTGAATATCATCGTTGAATGGTGATGGAAGTGGGCCCCACCTGCCTCCAGCACCTTTGGAGTACATCCCCCAAATCGACATTTGGTCAGGTGTTTGGAGCAGTGCAGGGAGACCCAAATGGCAGTCATTTTTTCGCCTTTCATCCTAAGTAACAAACAGTTTCCCTCATTTCAAATTTCATCAAGCAGTTGAAAGTTGGAACAGTGAAATTTCGATCTTGGGGGGAGGGAAGCTAGACCCAAATGACTGTTATCATTTTCTTTTTTCGGTTTCAATCCCCGAGTAATAAACAAGTTCACTTGTTTCAAATTGCAACAAACAGTTGAAAGCTGAAACAGTGAAACATTGCTGCTTGGGATAGTCCAGCAAGACCCAAATGGCAGTTATCATTTTTTCACCTTTCGTCCCTAAATAACAAACTATTTCACTTGTTTCAAATCTCGACAAGCAGTTGAAAAGTTCAAGCATTGAAAGCCGAAACAGTGAAACAAGTTCACTTGCTTCAAATTCTACAAACAGTTGAGAGCTGAAACAGCGGAGAGACCCAAATGGCAGTTATCAATTTTTTTTAAGAAAAAACTTAGTCCCCAAATACCAAAAAAAATAAAAAATCACTTGTTTCAAATCTCGACAAGCAGTTGAAAGTTGAAACATCGAAATTTAAAAGAGCAAAGCATTGCCACACAGAAAGAGCATTCTGTCAGCCACCAATTCCTGAGTCAGTTCTGAAGGTACCCACTTCTCGAAATGGCCCAACAATCATACTACTACATGAAATTAATCCACATTGAAGTCTCGCAACAGGAATTTCGTAGCGGATATTTTCCCAATCTGCCATTTTCCTCACAATACCAGAAAATTTCTACCTATTGCAAGAAACATCCCTCTCATTACCTCCAAATCCAGCAACAGATTCTCAGGCTTGATATCCCTGTGAATGACATGCTTCTCGTGGCAGTAAGCCAATGCCTTTGCCAGACTTGCAATATACTACAAAAAGAATAAAAAAAAAGAAAAAAAAGAACAGAACCCATCAAAGCAAGAAAAGCAAACCAGACCATTATCTCCGCCATTCATTGCAGTCGGGAAAAAAAAAACCCAAAAAACAAACAGGAGCACAACAGGGATTGCAGAATTACAGTGGCCGCCCGTCTTTCTGAAAGGTACTCTGATTTCCTAAGCTCTTTGAAGAGCTCTCCCCGGGCGGCATACTCAAGAATCAAGAAAATGCGGTCCTCATCATGGAACCAACCGAAGAGGCGGAGAACGTTAGGGTGACTGAGGCTGCTCTGGATCTCGATCTCCCGCCGCAGTTGGTGGTGGAGCCGGTACTTCTCCAGCTGTTCTTTGAATATGATCTTGAGGGCGACTATGTATTTGCTCTGGAAAGATCGAGAAGAGTTACAATTGGAATTCGACGAATGAGATTTTTGAAATTTTGCAGAGATGGGTACCTGTTTTTCTCGTGCGAGGTAGACCTTTCCGAATTTTCCTCGCCCTAGCGGCTTGCCGATCTCGAAATCTTGGAGACGCCATGGTGGAAGGGCGGGGACCTGCAATTGGGGAAGATCAACCGTGGGGATGGATGGATCGAATGGTTAGAGATGGAAGATGAAGTGGGATTGACAGGAGAAAGATAGACTTACGGATTTTTCTTCGGGGACTTTGGCCATGGGATCTGATCTTGGTTTTGATGGTTTGGATGAGAGAGAGAGAGAGAGAGAGAGAGAGAGAGAGAGAGAGCCGAATTCCAGAATGCTCGTGGCTTTTTTTTTTTTGAAATGGGGAGGTAACGGTTTTTTACCGGCTGTGGTGGTTAAGACGACCGGCTTAGCCGGTCTCGTTTCTTTCCTTCAGAAACGGGTGCACGTAGTTAGTTCTCACACTTGTGAGAGATCTAAGCCGCTCATTAGCGGGCCAGATTCCACGTATACGTTTTCATCAAGGAAGGGTACGTAATTACGAGACCCGGGGAGCAGTTTTGATAACATGCGATGTGTGAGTGCCAAAAACGTGCGCTACATTCTGATAAAGGGTCTGGAACACTGGCCTTACGATATACCATATATATGGGCACACGTACGAGCTGCATGTATAGACGTGAGATGTATAGAACATGTGTGGGCCATTAACCAGCTAGGGTTCAATGTGAAGATGGCCAAAATAAAACGTCATGCCTGGCCATCCACCACATAAGCTGTGGGCCACCTTGCAAGATGAATATGGACCCTTGGTCACTTTCATTGACGTACATTTTCCCTATTACAGGTGGAAGTGGATTAGTTGAGACCCCATATTCACACCCCTAATTGTGCGGCCCACTGTGATGTATGTGATTATATCCATGCCGTCCGTCGTATTTAAAACTCATTTTAGTGCATGATGCAAAAAATGAAGCAGATCCAAATATCATGTGGATCCTGTACAGGAAACAGTAGTAATAACCACTAAAAACTTCTCTCATACCACGAAAGTTTTGGATCAAGCAGATATTTGTGTCGCCTCTTCATCTAGAATTTTGTGACCTCATCAACAGGTTGGATGGCAAATAAATATTCCGGTGGCCCCCGTGAAGTTTTTAATGGTGGGGATTCAATCACTACTGTTTCTTGTGGTATGGTCCACGGTAAGTTTATCAGTCTTTTGCAGCAACTTTCTCCAACTGAAGCTAGGTGGGGCCCACTGAAAAATTTGTGAGAAATCCACCTGTCCATCCATTCTGACAGATATTGTTAGTACATGGGGCAAAAAAAATAAGGTAGATACAAAACTCAAGTAGGCTGCACAATAGGAAACAGTTAAGATTGAACGTCCACTGTTGAAACATTCGTGGTGCCACTTAAGTTTTGGATCGTCTCATTTCTGGATTCATATCCTAACATGATTCAGTAGAATTGATGGAAGGGGTGGACTTCTAACAAACTTCATGGTGAACCCCTCGGCATCCCTTGCAAGTGTGGACAACCTGATTTTTAGTCCATGTCATGCTCAGAGGGAAGCTTTTCTTCCTTTTAAGATACGTGCAAGTGTATCACCTGTGCCTCAGTGGCAGACTCTCTTGTATTTCAAGACGAGTCACAAGTTCAAGCACCCTTGTGGCGTGAGTGCGCGAGAGTGTGTACATGCAGGAGCACCTAATTGCTATCTACCTCTTTAACAAGTGGGCTATGCTTACACTCAACAGGAAAAATATTCATTACTTGGAGCCTAAGATTTTCTTTTGTGTATAGCTAGTCTGAATATTCCACTCCTTTCCAATGTTTTAAAACCAGCTATTGGTTGACTTGTTTTGTGAGCAGTTTGGACCTAACCATTCGTCCAATGTTTACCATTTCATCCAAGAAATTTATTTATAGAAATCATAAAATAAATAGAATGAAGGCATTAGTAATTTTTATTCTTGCACTGTTTCGCATGGAGCATTCTAGAGATTAGTTGTTTCTCATGAATTTCGAATGCCCACTACATAAACTACAAGAAGAAGCTTTATAATTTGAAATATCGTTCCTAGTTTTAAGCTTCTTTATGTTGGCTTTACAAAGTCTTAGAAGATGATTCAAAACACATCACACACTTGTACAAAAAGGGAATAAAAAAAAACACAGATAACCTCACACATTTGTACAAGAAGGGAATAAAAAAAAACACAGAAAAACTCTCCGTATTAAAAAGCTTTCAAGCTTGATTTTTCTTTTTCACTTTGCTTTGCTCTGTATTGGACGTGCAGTACAACACCTTCTTACATAGTCACTACTACTTATTTGAAATACCTAATATGCCCTCATTTACTACATTTATTTTATCAATTTCAAACGGATGGAATTTCACTAGCCACAACACGTGGAAATTGTGGAAATATCCATAACGTGTGGCTGTTTCAAACACGTGAAAATTGCAGAGGTTGCTGGAATATCTTAACCGTCCATTTGATTTGGACGTTACAATACTCCCCTTCAAACCAAAACAGGTTTCATTCCAAGAATTGACCTTAGCCGTCTGAATGTATCAGCCGGTAATGCTTTGGTGAATATGTCCGCGACCTGTTCAGCAGTATGACAGTATTCCAATTTCACTACTTTCTGCTTCACTTGATCTCTGAGAAAATGACATCGAGTATCAATGTGCTTGCTCCTTCCATGCTGCATCGGATTTTTGACAAGTTCAATTGCCGACTTATTATCCACATATATAACGGTGGATCTCTCCTGTGGATGTTTCAGCTCTTTTAGCATGTTCTTCAACCATATTGTTTCACAGACTGTGGACGATGCTGTCACGTACTCTGTTTCACATGTGGACAAAGCAACAACACTTTGTTTCTTTGAGTTTCAAGTGAAAGTAGTCAATCCAAGATAGAATACATAGCCAGTGGTGCTATTTCTTTCATGTTGGTCACCTCCCCAATCACTGTCTGAATAACTATACAGCATTGCTTCATCATTGTATTGATAGAAAAGACCGAATTCCATTGTTCATTTGATGTACCTAAGGATTCTTTTTACAGCTAGCCAGTGTGATTCTTTTGGTGCTTCCATGTACCTACTTAGAAGCCCAACACTGTAGACGATATCGGGCCTTGTAATTATGAGGTACCTTAGGCTTCCAATCAGACTCTTGAATAGAGTCGATTCCACACTTCTACCTTCTCTTTCTTTTGTCAGCTTCGGGCTCGTTGCTACAGGCGTGTTCACGGCATTACAGTCTGTCATCTTAAACTTTTTAAGTAACTATTTATCATACTTTTTCTGTGATATATAAATGCCGCCGACTTGTTGTTTTACTTTGATGCCTAAGAAGAAGAACATCAATCCACCATCAGTCATCTCGAATTCATTGAACATAGCATGCTTGAATTCTTCAAACATCGCCTAACTGTTTCCTGTGAATAGCAGATCATCAACATATATGCATGCTATGAGGATGTCGCCATGAGCATTTTTCTTGATGTAGACAGCATGCTCATATGGACATTGAGCGAAGCCGTTCTCTTGAAGATAATTATCGATGCGTGCATTCCAAGCACCTGCAGCTTGCTTCAACCCATAAAGGGCTTTCTTCAGTCGATACACTTTATGCTCCTCCCCTTGAACAACAAAACCTTCAGGCTGGTCAACATAGACCTCTTCTTCCAGAATTTCATTTAGGAATGCAGATTTCACATCTAGTTGGTAGATCATCCAACTGTGATGAGCTGCAAGGAAGATAATCATCCTTACAGTGTCAAGGTGAGCAACAGGAGCGAAGACTTCTTCATAATCCACCCCATATTTCTGTTTGTAACCCTTTACTACGAGCCTTGCCTTATAGCGATCAATTTCACCATCAGCATTTTGCTTGATCTTGTACACCCATTTGACGCAAATAGTTCTTTGACCTTGAGAAAGTAAAGTAAAATCAATGGCATGGATCTCCTCTTCCATAACCGTCCTCCAGCATTCTTCTTCTACGGCCTCCTCAAATGTAAGAGGCTCATGGTCCTCATACAGGCAGAACAAATTTACTTCCTCAGTTTCGACGTATATATCGTTGAGGCTTCTCATTTTGATAGGAGCCAAGGGTGAAGGAGAACTGGATGATGATGTGCTGGCTGAATTTTGATTTGATGGAATACTTCCAGAGGAGATGGAACGTATCTATACTAGCCAGAACTATTCTTGGCTTTACAAAGCCTATGATTTAGACTCACTAGACACGTGAGAAGAGAAGAGGACTTTTGCTATATATTTTTATATTGCTTACAAGCTCACTGAGTTGATTCCAAACGGACTATAAGCACTCCTTATATAGATTTTTCCCACCAATGTGAAAAGACACAAATGCCCTCATTAACTACATTAATTCTATCAGTTTCAAACGTTTGGAAACCCACCAGCCACAACACGTGGAAAATGTGGAAAGAGCCATAACGTGTGGCTGGTTCAGTCACGTGAAAATTTCAGACGTTGTTGGAGTATCTAAACCGTCATTTGGTTTGAACGTTTCAACACTCCTCTTCAAACCAAAACCGGTTTCATTCCAAGCATTGACCTTAGTCGTCTGAATGTATCAGTCAGTAATGCCTTGGTGAATATGTCTGCGACTTGTTCAGTGGTGGGACAGTACTCCAATTTCACCACTTTCTGCTTCACTTAATCTCTGAGAAAATGGTATCGAGTATCGATGTGCTTGCTCCTTCCATGTTGCACCGGATTTTTGGCTAGCTCGATTGCCGACTTTTTATCCACATATATGACTATGGATTCTTCCTGCAGATGCTTCAGCTCCTTTAGCAAGTTTCTTAACCAAATCGCCTCACAAACCATGGATGATACTGCCACGTACTCTGCTTCACATGTGAATAAAGCAACAACACTCTGCTTCTTTGAGTTCCATATGAAAGCAGTTGATCCAAGATAGAAAACATATCCCGTGGTGCTTTTCCTTTCATCTTGGTCACCTCTCCAATCACTGTCTGAGTATCCATACAATATTGTTTCATCTTCGTATGGATAGAAAAGACCAAATTCCATTGTTCCTTTGACGTACTAGAGGATTCTTTTTACAGCTAGCCAGTGTGATTCTTTTGGCGCTTCCATGTACCTGCTTAGAAGTCCAACACTGTAGACGATATCCGACCTTGTGATTGTGAGATACCTTAGGCTTCTAATCAGACTCTTGATCGAGTCAACTGTTCACTCCCCAAGTATAGGGTTGTGATGTAGTAATAAACTCGGTAAGATCGAGGTCGAATCCCACGAGGACTGGTTGTCACAATTCAAATCTATGATTCTTCTTAACTAATCCAATGAATAATGAACTAAACTATTAAGCACAATTTTAGAAAAAACAATTAAGAATAGGGAAGAAAATTCAATCAGAGAGAAAACACTAGGACTTTTGAATCCACCCCTAATTATCCTAACCCTTGTTTTGTCTGTTGATTCACCTTGATCTAGATTGATACCACTTAAATAGAGAAAGCACAATCTGTGTCCTAAATCTAGGCATCTGATCGTGCCTAATTCCTTTAAGCAATGCCATGAATAACAAATTCCATGTCATTGGTCGGGCACATGGAATGTACATTCATTAAAGCATCCTGTTTCTTCCTCTATAGGAAACCTGTTCTTGATTAGACACAAGCACCTGTAATAAGCATCCAAACAACATCCATCTATATACTTTGATCAAGTTCATAGATGGAGAAGTATGGAATTTAAACCCATAAAGCCCACTTAGAAAAAAAACAAATTAATTAAAATTCAAAGTAAATCAACCAATACAAGAGCTGATCAAATTAGGGGCTTCATCTCAGCCCTAGCTGAGAGATTAGTTACCCATAAAATCCATAAAAAATATTAAATAAAATTCATAAACTAAAACTCCAAACCGAACAATCTCTCTCTCTTTCTCCTTCTCTTTCTTCTCTCCCTGGCTCTGGATCTCAAATTCCTTGGATCTGAATGCCTCTCCCACGTCCAAAACTTCCCTTTTATAGCTGCTGGATGGCTGGAATCGGTGGCAGAGTCGTAGAAGGACTCGGAGTACAATTTTTCGCAGCCGTGATCGGTGGGCCCCACAGAGGTGTTTTCTGGAAAATCCACCCCGTCCATTGGATTCAGGACGAAATTTCAGTCAAGAATGGGTGGTTTTGAAGGTCCATTGGCGCGGCCCACAGAAGAAATCTCAAAAAGATCAGATTTGAACGTCGCCGGGTAGCCCTTTTGTGGCCTCTGTATCACGCACGTGTGTACGCATGGGAGTGAACTATCAGCATGGTTTTGTAGTATTCGTGGCCCTCTACACGATGGACGGCTCAGATCTTCCGGAAGGTTGACGAGTGGGGCCCACAAACCGCCGCAAAACACGCCAGCGGCGTCCGTTACGCGGACGGAACCTCTTCCACTGGCGACAATGGTGGGTCCCACGAACGAAGTTTTCAGTAAAATCCACTCCGTTCACCAGATTTCTATCGAAATTTCGGTTAGAAACACCTGGTTTTTCTCCATTTTGATGTGGGTCACGAAAGATCTCGTCTCACCGTCCATTGCATGTTTGAATGGTGGGGATTGAATGATCGCTTCCTTTCGCAATTTCGCCACCTAAGCGATGTCAATAGTCACCCCAGGAAGCTGATGGACGGTTTGGATTGTCCAATTGGACACTAGGTGGGACCCACAACCGCCGACCGGCGGGCGGCAGCAGAAAACGCTGTTTTATCTTTTCGAGTTTTTTTTTAAAGACGAGGAGAAAACGCGGGTCAGCGCCCGCGCTGACCCGAATTTGGGTTCGGTGCACTCCCAGTGCACGTGTGCTTGTGCACATGCATGCCCTGTAAATGGGTCCCGCCGTGAAGTTTTGAGAAATCTGCTCCGTCCTTCCGCTTTCTCATCTTATTTCCACTGTCAGGACCAATTTTTAGGCAGTTCCAAATATCAGGTGGGTCCCAAATTGTAGATTAACAGGCTGATCTATCCGTTGGACCACTTCCCGAGATCTGCAAGAGATGAAATTTAATATGTACGGTTAATTTGCAGCCCCCATCACATGTATGAAGTTTCGAGTTGATCGGATGGCGGGAACCATGTGATCTTGCATTTTGGACATTTTTCGGACCCCTTTGGCTTGCTTTCCTCCGATCCCAGGCATGTAAAATCGTTACCATTGATTCTCTGGAGTTCATCCCATGCTCTGGTGACTTTGGAGCGCCAAATTCATGTTTTTAACATCAATTTTCAATTCACACTCCTGATTTCATCCTGTAATAAAAACACGAGTAATATACTCCATTAATCCTTATTATGTACGTAAAATTAGGCAATTGCTGGGGTCTAATATGCAACATTTGACACTCATCATCAACGCTTCTTCCTTCTCCGTCCTTTGTCAGTTTTAAGCCCGTTGCTACAGGCGTGTTTACAGTATTGTAATTGGCCATCTTGAACTTTTCAAGTAATTCCTTGGCATACTTCTTCTGAGATATATAGATGCCACCATGTTGTTGCTTCACTTCAATACCCAGAAAAAAAGACATCAGACCTCCGTCGATCATCTTGAACTCCTTAAACATGGCCTTCTTGAATTCATCAAACATCGGTCGGTTGTTTCCTGTAAACAACAAATCATCAACATACAGACATGCTATAAGCATATCGCCATGAGCATTCTTCTTGATGTAAACTGCATGCTCATATGGACATTGGGCGAAGTCGTTCTCTTGAAGATAGTTGTCGATACGTGTATTCCAAGCACGTGGAGCTTGCTTCAACCCATAGAAGGCTTTCTTTAGTCGATACACCTTGTGTTCCTCCTCTTGAACAACAAAACCTTCAAGCTGGTCAACATAGACCTCTTCTTCCAGAATTCCATTCAGGAATGCAGATTTCACATTCAGTCGGTAGATCATCCAACTGTGATGGGCTGCAAGGGAGATAATCATCCTTACAGTGTTAAGGCGAGCAACAGGAGCGAAGACTTCTTCATAATCCACCCTGTATTTCTATTTGTAGCCCTTTGCTATGAGCCTTGCCTTATAGCGATCAATTTCACCATCAGTATTTCGCTTGATCTTGTACACCCATTTGACGCCAATAGTTATTTGACCTTGAGGAAGTAAAGTCCCATGTATTGTTCTTCTCAATAGCATGGATCTCTTCTTCCTTAGCCATCCTCTAGCATTCTTCTTCCACAGCCTCCTCAAATGTAAGAGGCTCGTGGTCCACATACAAGCAGAACAAATTTACTTCCTTAGTTTCGGCGTATATATCGTTGAGGCTTCTCATTTTAATAGGAGCCAAGGGTGAAGGAGAACTGGATGATGATATGTTGGCTGAATTTTGATTTGATGGAATACTTCCAGAGGAGATGGAACGTATCGCTGGACTTCTACGTGCAGATGTTTCGGCGGAAGAGGGTGTTGTAAATGTCTGCTCCTGGTTCTCATGCTTCTCTTCTTCATGTTCTTCAACCTCGACTTGATTTTCTTTGGTTAAATCTTCCTCGTTCTATTTCCATGCTTCTTCCTCGCAAAATACAACATCTCTACTTACCACCACTTTATTAACTAGTGGGTTGTAAAGCTTGTACGCCTTCGATACTTCACTGTAGCCGATGAAGATGTACTTCTCGCCACGATCATCAAGCTTCCTTCTTCTTGCTTCTAGAACTTGAGTGTAGGCGACACAGCTAAAGATCCTTAGGTGCGCCACGCTTGACTTATATCTACTCCATGCTTTCTGCAGTGTCTTGAATCTGACACTCTTGGTCGAACACCTATTGAGCAGATAGGCAGTACATGCAACTGCCTTTGCCCAGAAATTCTTCGGTAGACTTTTCTCCTTCAGCATGGTCCTTGTCATGTCGAGAATGGTACGGTTTTTTCATTCTGCAATTCCATTCTATTGCGGCGTATAGGTTGCAGTGTGTTGTTGCTTGATTCCTTGATCCCTGCAATACTCTCGAAAGGCATTTGAGGTGTACTCTCCATCTCTGTCAGATCTAAGGGTTTTGATTTTAAGACCACTTTCTTTTTCAACAAGGGCCTTAAAATTTTTTAAAATAGTAAAAGCAGCAGACTTTTCTTTGATTACATACACCCATAATTTTCTACTGAAATCGTCAATGAAGATAATAAAGTATTTATTACCTCCAAGAGACATTGGCTCCAATGGTCCACAGATGTCAGTGTGAACCAACTGCAATGGTTCTCTTGCTCTTTGGGATACTCCACTCAGAAAGGAGTTCCTTTGCTGTTTCCCAAGTGTGCACGCCTCACACACTTGTTCTGGAGCTTTAATGGTAGGCAAGCCATGCACCATACTTGATGACGACAGAAGTTTCAGGCCACTGAAATTTAGATGGCCAAAGCAAAGATGCCATGTCCAGGAATCATTCCTTGTTTTTCCATAAAAGCACTTCTGGAGCATTGTGTTTATATGGAGTGGAAACATACGATTCTTCGCCATCTGGACTTTCGTAATCAAACGTCCATACATATTTCTTATGGAAAGAGAAGAATTCTCCATGTATATGACATACCCTTTTTCGAGGAGTTGTCCGAGACTCAGTATATTACTTTTCATGTTTGGCACGTAGTACACATTGGAGATATAGTTTGGAACACCATTCTTCTGAAAGATTTTGATTTTACCTTTACCTTTCACAGGTGTTTTTGACGAGTCGTCGAATGTTACATCACCATGAACTCCTTCTGTGAGTTCTTCAAATAGGCTTTTGTTCCCGCACATGTGATTACTCGCACCTGTGTCGAGATACCATACATCTGGTCGATCACATCCTTTCTCTTGTGCAAGGAGCACTGTGGAGTCTTCGTGATCATGACTTGATGCTTCAACATAGTTAGATCATTCATCATGATCCACTGGCTTACTCCAACAATCCGAGGCATAATGGCCGAATTTGTTGCAATTCCGGCACTGAATATTTCTCACATTTCCGCGGCTGCGTACGAATCGGCCTCTACCATTCCCTCTTCCACAGAAATTGGTAAATTTCTGTTGATTTTGTGGATGGTTCAGATGATATCCACGTGCCCTTCCTCTTGCATTAGTGTTGGTGTAGCGATCTCCACGATTTGTATAACCACTACTTTGGTCATTTAGAGTCAGCTTAGACTCTAAGGCATGTTCCAACGTCGATGCGTTATTTTTCTGCATTCATTGCTCATGCACTTGTAACGATCCTATCAACTCTTCGACGGACAAGTTTTCTAAGTCCTTTGATTCTTCTATGGCAACAACTACATGTTCAAATTTGGTTGTGAGGAATTGAAGTATTTTTTCAACAACCCGTACATCTTCGATCTTTTCACCATTTCTTTTCAAGTTGTTAACAATAGCAAGTAACCTTGAAAAAAATCAGAAATGGTCTCACCTTCCTTCATGTGTGAGGTCTCAAATTTGGATTTAAAAGTTTGGAGATGAACCTTCTTCACACGATTAACTCCTTTGAAGATTTTGCTAAGAATCTCCCATGCTTGCTTGCATGTTTTTACTTCAGCGATCCGTTCAAAGGTGGACTCATCTAACCCTTGATAGACAAGAAATAGAGCCTTCTTGTCTTTCTTTCTTAGATATTTGAGGACCACCCTTTGATCAGCAATGTAGAGAGTTTCTTCTTCCGTTGTGGGTTCTACATACCCATCGGTCACAATCTCCCATAGATCTTGCGACCGGAATAGTGCTTTCATCTGGATGCACCAGTTTTCATAGTTATCCTTAGATAACTTTAGAATCTATTGTTGGATCGAGGATGCCATCACTTCTTCACACCATGGATCAACAACGCCTTTTTTAAAAAAATTTTACGTAGAAGTGGCAACACCTTGACCACACGATCTCAACTTTCAAACTATTGTTGGGGGCCTTACACAAAACCTTAGGATCTAGCCCTCCAGAACGAACCAGAATTATGGATAATAAAGCAATGAAAATAATCAATGCATTAATCACACACCACACAAGAAATTTTTACGTGGAAAACCCTTAAGGAGGTAAAAACCACGGGACCTCGTCCAGATCAATAATCCACTATGAAGTAAAATGTTACAACCTTCTTCACTCACGCAGGAGTGGATAAACAATAAGAGAAATAGAAAAAATGGAGAGATCTAACCGATTACGAGGACATAGAAGCTCTAAGTTATAGATTGCACAGTAGATAACCTCCACGAGCAGAACCTCCCTTCTATAAGCTTCCTCTCTCTCTTTCTCCCTCTCTCTCACCTTTGATAGCCCTAAACCCTTTAGCAAATCACTTGTAAAGCTTTAGAAAACCCTCTTGTTATTCCTAGAAAACCCTAGGCAACCCCTTTATAGTTTAGGAAACTTCCCTTTCGCATCCCGGTTGCGAAAGGACTCAAATCCGCATTTCGTGCAAAATCATGGAACAAACCGCGTAACCTACGATTAGTCCTGGAAATTCCAGGACTGGTCTTAGCCTCCTTCGACTGGTCGAAGCTCACCTACGACTGGTCGAAGCCCACCTTCGACTGGTCAAAGCTCACCTACGACTGGTCGAAGACCAGGGAGAAAAATAGTCCGAACTCACTGGACTTTGAGTCGTACCACGACTCGAACCCATGACTGGTCGAACACCAGCCCACGACCGGTCAAGCAGGGCTCACGACTGGTCGAAGACGGGTCAAAAATACCCATCAACTATACCCGGTCCCACGGGATCGTTTCGCTCTAATACCAGTTTGTTGGATTTACAAAGCCTTAGAAGATGATTCAAAACACCTCACACACTTGTACAAGAAGGGAATAAAAAAACACAGAAAAACTCTCTGTATTAAAAAAGCTTTCAAGCTTGATTTTTCTTTTTCACTTTGCTTTGCTCTGTATTGGACGTGCAGTACAACACCTTCTTATATAGTCACTACTAATGTGAAATACCTAATATGCCCTCATTTATTACATTTATTTTATCAGTTTCAAACGGATGGAATTCCACAAGCCACAACACGTGGAAATTGTGAAAATATCCATAACGTGTGGCTGTTTCAAACACGTGAAAATTGCAGAGGTTGTTGAAATATCTTAACCGTCCATTTGGTTTGGACGTTACAACACTTTAGTTATATAGTTGTAAAGCATTCTGATAGGAATGTTGACCACTATGCCAGCGCAGTTGCTTAGAAAGCAAGTAGCTGAAAAACTACAACGCACTAGTGCACAAAGACTTTTCAGCCAACTAACGTACACATACAAATTACATATTGTATTAGAAAACAATTATCCAATTGATCAACATATAAGTTCCACGCAAGCAAGTTTGAGTCCAAACAAATTGTTGTTTTCAAGGCATGTTTGGATTGCACTAAATATAGAAATGAAGTGAATTAAAATTTTAATTATTATCTAAAAATTATCTCACTAAATATTATTGAAAATTGAATTATAATTTTAAATTAAGTGTTAAGATATTATATGAAAATCTCATATTTATTAGATAATAATCATATAATTTCATATTTCTTAAAACGGAAGCTACAAAGAAGTCTAATGTAATATATCCTTTCTCTGTTGTCCAAAAACCTCTAACTGTCACTTTTTTCCTGTGTTTTAATGAAAACCCTTTTTCCTTTCTATGGAATACTTGAACCCAAGCATGCTCAAAAGATAACTCATGGACATAAGACCATTTTAAAAGGATGAGTAGGCCAACCATGGCCAATGGATTATTTGTTCTTTACTATTCTTAGACTATCCTAGTGCAAGGAGGCACGTGATGAGGTCGACCACCGTCATCCTTAGGGAATAACTACTCTGAATCTACGGAGCTCTCTAGACCCCTCAGAGAGCTTCCTCAAATTCACGAGGGATAAAAGTAGGAATAATTTCTAATAAATTCAAAATAATTTGATTGATAATAAAAAATGAAATTACAATTCTTTAAATTAGGAACTCAAAGCTAGGACGGAGTTTTAGACTTAGACTCCAACTTGAACACCTTATCAAAACGTGACTTACCATAAATAGTAAATTTATTATTTATAGACTATTTTTATTCCTACTAGACTTCATGGTTTTTGGCTAAAAATAGTAAGTGTCCAATTTGAATCAACCATGTTATTCTCCTAACTTTTTAAAGCCATTTTCATGTCAAGCACAACTTCTACAACTCAAAGTATCAAAAGTTATACTCCAACTAAAACTTATTATTTATATATAGTAAAAATGAAATTAAATGGGACTTTTGACTTTCAATTATGAAAATTCAGGCCTATATAGTTGTTAGATAGTTGCAAATGTCTTAAAACATGGATGGTTTAAAAGAATGAATCAATGATTTATATTCCACAAACATGTGTGGCCCACTTAATGATTTGACTTTCTGGACCGCGGATAGGAGGAATTTTCATAAAGAAAAAAATCTTTTTTGCAGACAGTTACAATTTTCCATTCTTCAAATTGTGGAAAAGAATGTGAAATTCTGGACTATATTTTCATTATATCTATAAAAGAGATATTCAAAGCTGCGCTTTCTATTGTGAAATTTGGGAAGGAGTGACTGAGGAAAGACCAACGGATTAGATGAATGTATTAGAAAAGAGAATTTTACTAAAAGCTATCAACTTATTAAAGAATATTGTACACCCAAGTTCCTTATTATTATTACTTTTTATAAATTTTATATAAGCTACCACTAAGGCTGTCAACAGGCCGGCCCTGGTATAGGTCTCCGCCCAGATTTTGAACTGTTTTGGGCTGGGCCATGAGGCCAGCCCCATTCAAAATTATATTTTTTCAGGCCCGGCCCATTGATACCCCTAGCTACCACATTAATTTTATTATCATTTGAGTACCTACCGTCAGATTTATTTATTAATAATAGCTTGGGTTAGCATGCCAGCAAAGGTGCGACAGCTCAAGTGGGCCCACCATGTTGTTTTTGTGAAATCCATCCTAACCACTAGGTGTGCCACCCTACCTTAGGCACCTAAATCATAGATGGGCCTGATTTTTAGACCCAGATCTAAATTTTTGTACGGCATCCAACAGTTAGAGTTGATTTCATATTGATAATCATCATTGGTGAGTCATATAAAAATCAAGGGTGGATGCATCTCTCCCAATCGTTTCTTTTATTGTGACCCACTTGAATCATATGTTAGATTTTTATTTTTATTTTTCACCGGGGGCATGACATGGGTTACATGTCTAATGGTAAAAGTGGATATCACATACAAATTACATTGGCTGTCAAAAAAATCAAGAGTGAGCATTTCATAAAATTATCTTCTTCTTTTTTTACCTATATGGTC
Organism: Magnolia changhungtana; assembly: GCA_030180095.1. Taxonomy (NCBI): domain Eukaryota; kingdom Viridiplantae; phylum Streptophyta; class Magnoliopsida; order Magnoliales; family Magnoliaceae; genus Magnolia; species Magnolia changhungtana. The sequence goes on from JASAUF010000671.1 coordinate 2,722,299, forward strand.
CAACCAGTTGACCATATAGGTAAAGTCTCGTCAAGTTCCAAGTATACTTTGATGATAACTTCTAACCTATTAACCTATTAAGTGCATGTGAAATCCAACCCTTCCAATAGGTTGGCCTCACTTGCGGATCCCCTAGTGCAAAAGTTAGAAGTGGGCCACACCATATAAAACAATGTCCAACCATTAATAAATAGCAAAATATAAGTGTGGTACACTTAATGAATGGTGTTGCTGAGTTTTCTAAAAGTTGATGCTCAAGATGGGTCCAACCCATTGGATGGGTTGGATGTCGTACACACATGGAAGGTTGGAAGTAAGCGGTTGGTTAGATCTTAACTAATAATTCAACCAGTTGGACTTAAGAACTCTTTTTTAATATGCCAATGGAAATATAGAAATACCTACTTTTTTATTTGGAATAGATAGGAGAGTGACACCCTCTCTTAATTTTTTAATGGGCCCTCTGGGATGTATGTGTGAAATTCACTCTCACCAATAGATGTGTAACCTCATGCTGGGCTTAGGACAAAAAAATCAGGCTGATATATGATTCAGGTGAGCCACATGCACCAAAGGAAAGAGTTGGGAGAGAAACGCCCACCCTTGCTTAAGAGTCCACTGTGATGATTATATGTAATCCACTCCAACTATTAGATGTTACACCAAATTTTAAGCATAGACCCAAAAATCAGTCTCATCCATGATTCAGGTGACCCACAACATGGGAAATAGGTTGGATGGTAATTAGTGCCCTATACACTGTTTTTAATCTTGTGATCCACCTGAATCATGGATAGGGATGATATTTTATCCTTGCGCCTAATAAGGGTTGACACATACTCGCAGGTTTGGGTGGATTTACCAAATATATCACAGTGGGGCTCACTTGAGCCGTAGACCCTATTGCTCACACGCTGGATCGAGGTGGCCATTAAGAAATCTAAGGTACTAAAATAATAATTATTTAAATTAATATGGTAGCATATTAAAAACTTTGTTAAAAACTATTTTTAAAAAGGTACTAAAATGTGAAGTTTATAATTGTCGATTAGATGTCTTCAATGTGTGTAGAAATAGGGGGATTCGATCGATTGAATAGATTGATTGATTGATCAAGAAAACCACGGATTAAACAGATTGGTCTTTGGACAGTTTTGGACAAGTTCGATAGATCGAACTTGAAAGATTGATCGATCAAGATAATTTGGAAAAATCAAGTTAGCTCTCAATATGATTTTGGATATGTTCGATCATTCGAACATGTGGTTGTCGATCGATCGATGGTCACTCGACCGAATACATCAATTGACGGTGCATGCAATTTTGCATAATTGCACGATTTACTTCCTAATTCGAGTGTAACACTATATAAGGGTTTGTTAACACGAGATTACTGTATTATGGGAGACTTGTTCTAAAGATTAAGCTAGGGTTTTGAAAGGGATTTGTCCAAAGAGATAAGGGTTTTTGCATGTAAGTCACTTTCCATCTTTTGTAATTCGTTGTCATGGTGGATTTGCTTATGGCTTTGTGCCATGATTTTTCCCGTAAGAGTTTTCATGTAAAATCATGTATTCTCTATGGTTGTTCATATTCTTTCATTTTCTATTGCTTTGTTTGATCTTATCTGAGGTTGCTTCCGCATTGAATGAGTTGCATAAGGGCGTGCTTAGTTTCCCAACATGTAGTATCATAGCGTACGTTGGGTTTCAGATTGGATCTGAGACATGACGATGAAGGAATTGGACGTGAAGTATGAGACAAAGAAGTTTACTGGAAAAAATAATTTTGAACTATGAAAGGAAAAGATAAGAGGCCTTCTAGTTCAATAAGGGCTGCAACAGTCACTCATTGGTAAAGTAAAGCGTCCTAAAACTATGAGTGAAGATAAATGGGAAGAACTTAATCAAATGACGATTACCTCGATCCAATTACATTTGGCAAATGATGTCATTTATAATGTCATTGATCAGACGACCATCACAGGGCTATGGACAAAGTTGGAGAGTTTATACATGATGAAATCTCTCTCAAACAGTCTATATCTGAAGAGGTAGCTCTATAATCTGAAATCTGAAGAGGTAGCTCTATAATTTGAAGATGGTAGAGGGGTTGGATCTCGATGAGCACATCAACACCTTTAACAAACTAATTTGCAAACTAGCAAGCGTGGAGGTGAAGATCAACGAAGAAGATAAATCCTTAATCCTAATGATGTCCCTTCCGGATTCATATGAGAATCAAGTGGATACTTTGTTCCATGGTAGAGATACCTTGGACCGTGACACCACTATCTCATCACTTTAGTCGAAGCAATTGAGAAGGAAAAACGCTGGGGAATGTACATTTATGGGAGCACTAGTTGTGAGGGGAAGAATATCTGAACAAGAGAAAGGGAAATCAAGATCGAGGTCTAAGTTGAAAGGCGAAGCGAAGTTGAAGTGCTGGAATTGTGGTAGACAAGGACATATATATAAAGGACTATCGGTCCCCTGAAACCCAGAAGGCAGAAAAATCGAATGATTCTGTGAGGGAAGCCAATTCAGCGAAATCCAGAGAGGGGACTAGTGGTTGCAATGTGTTGTCGGTGTCCAAATTAGGTCACTTCTATCGGGAGTGGATTTTGGATACGAAAGCGTCCTTCCACATGACTCCCCATCAGAGTTGGTTCACTATATATAATGAGTACAATCGTGGCCTGGTTCTTATGGGCAATGACCATGCCTGTAAGATGGTTGGAATTGGATTTGTGTGCATCAAGATGTTTGATGGGGTGGAGAGTACTCTAACAAATTTGAGGCATGTTCTTAATTTGAAGAAAAATCTACTTTCTCAAGGAGCACTCGATGCTCTAGGATGCAAGAATGCCGGCTATAGTGGTGTCCTAAAAGTTTCAAAGGGGACACACACTGTTATGAAGGCATAGAGGAGTAGCAATATCTATAGGTTGATTGGAAAATACTGTATCGGATAGAACTACAATGTTTCTGGCGGAATCTATGATGGCACGTGTGTGGCATGTGCATCTAGGCCACATGAGCGAGCGTGGTATGAAGGTATTACTTGATCGTAGTTTAATTCTTACTTTTGAAATTTTTGATATAGACGTATGTGAGTATTACAGGTAAACAATCAAAATTGTCATTTAAAGTTGAAAAATATTGTAGTAAAAGACTGTTGGACTATGTGCACTCTGATGTGTGGGGGTCCTCGTCTGTGGTTTCTAAAGGAGGGTCGTCATTTTTCCTAACATTCGTTAACGATTTTTTTAGAAAAGTATTAGTTTATTTTATGAAAAATAAATCCGACGTGTTTGTCACTTTTAAGTCTTTGAAGGTTATGATTGAAAAATAGTCAGAGCGACAATTAAAAGTGTTAAGGACTGACAATGATAAAGAATTTACTTTAAAGGAATTCAATCAGTTTTGTAATGATGAGGTGATTGTGAGGCACAACACAGTCGGGCAAGCACCAGAACAGAATGATGTGGCGAAACATATGAATTAGAATGATTGTAAGATTCCTAAAGAAATGTAGAGTGGTTAGGAAGTAGACTACTCAAGCCTGCGAGTATTTGGCTCTGATGCTTATTCTCACGTACCTTCAATTGAGAGAGATAAGCTACACCAAAGGGCGAAGAAGTGTACCCTTGTGGGCTATGGTGATGGTGTGAAGGTATACAAGTTGTATTATCGGGCCACACAGAAAATTATAACGAGTCGGGATGTCAAGTTTGATGAGGGTTCCTTATTCAGTAAGAATGAACACAAGGAAGTAGAAAAGTAAGGGGTGATTGATATTGAAATTGACAAGGGTGAGACACAAATAGAAGCCAAGCTGCAAGGAAAGGTAAAGGAGCAGGTGGAGCAGTCACTTCTTAGGATAAATCTACCAGCAAGATACAGAGATGAATCAAATATTGCATTCGCTCTCATTACGAATGATGTAGATCCGTCTACCTTTCAAGAGACTCTTGATGACATAGAGAGGTAACTTGAAGTTTCTAAATTATCGCGATTGATCGAGCCTCAATTTAATCAACCAAACTTGTCCAAAACTATCTAGAGACAAATCTGTTTAATCAGGAGTTTTCTCAATCAATCGACCAGTCTGTTCAATTGATTGAACCCCCTATTTTTGCACAGATTAAAGACATCCAATCAATAATCTCCACCATGGCTTCAATCATCATGCTCCACAACTCCAAGCTCCATCCTCCATCTCTAATCGTCTCCATCATAGTAACATTATCGTCATCGCTTTTCGTGCATACTCTGTCTTCATTCATTGTTTTGACGAGCCCAAAGAAGTCAAGCAAAACATTAACTTCTCTGCAGGAACCACTTTCGCAAGTATATTCATTAGATTCACGCTCGTGTGGATCTTCTCAAGAGTAACAGCGCATTCCTCTAACATCTGTCAGATAAAGTGATGACGCACATTAATATGCTTGGTATGGGAATGGTATGCTGAGTTTTTTGCCAAATTGATTGCACCTTCGCTATCATAATTCATAAGTAAAGCTTCCTACTGAAGCCCCAATTCATTCATCATGCCTCTCAATTAAACTGCTTCATTGTTGAATGCTTTTATCATCCCCATATATTTCGCTACAATTGTGGAAAGCCCCAACTCATTCATTAACTTGATCCAAAACTTCTGTGGCCCATAGAAAGTTTTCAACATAGGCATATAATTCCAATGGTGTCTTGTGGTGTGGTCCATTTTGATATGCTTCAATTTTGAGCTCATACACTAAAATGAGCTCAATAAATGGGATCCTTACTCATGATTTAGTAGTAGACTCACAAGAGTTTGAAACGTACAGTCATGGTATGGAGTACTTAATTTTTGAGATCATCTATGGTCATAGCCCAAAATTGAAGCATATACAATGCTCATGTGGCCCCACAACTGGATACAGTGGGATTGAGCACCTATTGTCCAAATCTTACTTGGGGCCACATAAATTTTGGATCAAGTTGATATTTATGTTTTCCCTTTGTCCGTGTGTGTGACCTATCAACAGGTTTGATGGCAAATAAAGGGATCTTGAGGTGTATAGACCTCAGGTACTACCCACCAATTTCATTTACCCAAGAGAAACTTTAAATGTAAAAGTAGACCTTAGGTTATATGGATGAATCCAAAAAAACCAAAATATTCTTGTTTTTTTTTCTTGTTTTTTTAGCTACTTATCTTAACAGACTGGGGTATTTTAGTCAAAATATCACGTCTCAACCCTAAAAGGTCACTTTTCACAAAATAAGTTTTTGGGGGCGGAGAAAATAAAAAAGGCATTGTACGGACGCATCTACAGTTTTAATTATTTCACAAATAAACATCAGTGTGAGCCTTAAAAAGGTTTCAACGGTGGACGTGATTATACCCAATGTTTCCTGTGGTGTAGTCCAGTTGAGCTTTGGATATGTGTCAATTTTGTTCCATGCCCTAAAATGAACTGGTAAAATGAATGGACGGCGTGGATAAGACACATATATTACAGTGGGCCCACAAAGTTTACTTAACGTGGGCCCTCCGCGTCCTTGGCGTCTCAAGCCATCTCTCCCTCACCGTTGCCCCCTCTGTTCCGGTTCGGAAATCCCACGATTGTTCCAGAGCCTGTTCTGTCTGCACCAGCACCTTCCAACGCTCGGCCTCTCTCTCAAATCCACATTCTGACAAGTCCTACAAGCCATCAAGAAGACTCTGATCGAATTCATTTCTATTTCCGGAGAAGGAGAGAGATGAGAAGATCAAATCACACGAATTTAATCTTCTAAATTTCTCTCATTGCAATCAAGGCTATGAGTCTTTACAGGAAAGCGAAGCTAGCAATCGATGCCTTCCATGGCATCGCTTCCAAGATCTTGACAGCGACAGCCGACCGCCGAGCTGTCCCTGCTGCAAGAAAGGCCGTCCGGGCGGCAGAATCGATCTCCGGTAAGAAAATCCCATCTGGGTTTTTCTCTCCTTCTTCCATTTCTCCCTTAAAATCCAGTTTCACCCGATCAAAACAAAATTACGGCATCTCCGCGAGGCGATTCTACTACATTGATCGATATCAAGTTCAGCATTTCAAGCGTAGAGGACCCCAGCGCTGGTTCCAGAACCCGCGTACGGTCGTTGTCGTCGTTTTGGTCAGTTCAGGCGTCCTGATCACCGTCTATTACGGGAATCTTGAGACTGTCCCTTACACCAACCGCACCCATTTCGTCCTCCTGTCGAGGAGCTTGGAACGGCAGATTGGAGAAGCGGAGTTCGAGAAGGTGAAGGCTAGTTTTAAAGGGAAGATCCTCCCGGCCTTGCATCCGGTGAGTATTAGAGTGAGGTTGATAGCAAAAGACATAATCGACGCATTGCAACGAGGAGTTAGGCATGAGCAGGTATGGAGTGATCCTTCGTATGCTTCCGAAAGGCCCGAATTTAGTGATGTCTCTCTTGAAGGCTCTAAGGAAACTATAGCAGCATTGAGAGGCGAGGAAGGGAGGTTGGAGGGACAATGGCATCGGGAGGATGAGATTCTCGATGATAAATGGATACGGCAGAGTAGGAAGGCGGGCAAGAAGCGTGGATTGCAGCCCTCAACCCAGCACTTGGAAGGACTGAATTGGGAAGTGCTTGTTGTAAACGAACCTGTTGTGAATGCTTTCTGCATTCCGGGCGGTAAGATAGTTGTGTTCACGGGTTTGCTCGATCATTTCAAGACTGATGAAGAGATCGCTACCATTATTAGCCATGAGGTATCCATGTTGGTCTGGTGGTGTGTTTGGATGCGGCATTGAATTAAGTTGTAATTGCTGGTCCAATAAGGTGGAAATAAATAAATTGTATTTTCGTTCTTTAGCATTCATATCGACTGTGCTCCAAATTGCAATTTTGTTGCTTGCAAGTTGGACTCAGATGGAATAGCTGCAGTTTGATTGACGCTACTTCCCCGTAATATATGTTCCTTACTAAACCAAATGTTCATAATTTAATTAATTTTGTGCCCAAATGCAGCCTTAGAATGTGTTGGGAATTGTGAAATAGGGTGCCAAGATTGAGAAATTTAGTTTTCTTGTGATTTGTAGATCTAAATTTATGTTTTTCGATCAGGTGGCACATGCCATCGCACGGCATGTTGCAGAAGGGTTGACAAAGAACATGTGGTTTGCAATCCTACAATTGATTCTTCTCCAATTCGTTTCCATGCCCGATCTTGTCAGCACGATGTCACATCTTCTCCTAAGGCTTCCTTTCTCTCGGAGGTATGTTTCTGTTTTTTTTTTGGGCTGCATTCTAAGAAGAAGCCTTTGAGATTTCTTTATTTTGTTCTTGTGTTTGTTGTTGGGTAAAATAACTCAGAGGCTGTTGTCCCTTGGGTTGATCTCATTGTGTTCAGGTCAGAAAAATACTTATAGGATTTGTTGGGGTAAGCCTTTGAGATTTCTGTATTTTGTTCTTGTGTTTGTTGTTGGGCGAAATAACTCAGAGGCTGTTGTCCCTTGGGTTGATCTCATTGTGTTCAGGTCAGAAAAATACTTCTAGGATTAGTTGGGGTGCACAATTGAATTGAATTACTTCTAGGATTAGATTGGTGAACCGTGCTTGAGGAGCTTGCTTCAGCCTGCAAATGGCATTCTTTGAAGGAGACAAGGGAGAACAATTTTTGTGTCTTGAACCAGGGTTGGTCATTGACCCACGGAAGAGCGTGAAGAGAAAGATCACCTTCTTCCTCAAGTAGGCAAAACGTTGAATCCACAAGATAAAATGGAAAATTCAAAATTTTATTATTCAATAATCCTTAGAATTCCCGACTACATCACTTATAAAGAAATGGCAAACCCTAATAGAAGTCCTTATTCGTCTAGAATAGAACTTACCCGAATTAGTAAGTTTTGCCAAAAATAGAAAGCCCCAAATCAATCATACCGGAGCATTCTAGCATGATTACAATCAATCTCTAAAAGACGGAAATCTAACACTCTAAAACGAAGGGGATACATCAAAATTTGAAATTACCAAAATAGTAAGTTTTTTTTTTCCTAGAACCATAAATTTGAACCGGAATGAAGCGTTTTCTAGCAAAATGGACCGACGTGATCCGCTATGGGGTTTGGTTGACCCCGGATGGCTTGCTACATAAAGATTGATAGGTCGTGCATTCCATGATGATACCTGGATAAAAAAGTTATGCTTGATTTACGGTTTACACTTCAAACGGCAGTTTCTCCCTACTCAAAGTGAATATCTTCGATCTAGACACGCCTAGGGCCTAGTTACATCACGCCTTACGTAGGACTGGGCTTGTTGGACGGATTACTTTTGCTTCCGTTCGGGCTTCTTTTGGTCCAATTGCACCAATAATGCATTTGCGGCCCCCTCTACATCAGTCCCCTCCACTTGAAAAGAACTCGTAGCCGAGTTATTCAATGGACTCGGCTCACGATACTAATACAGATTTGCCACATTGAACGTTTGTGAGATCTCCATGTCCTCAGGAAGATCAACAACATACTCATTATCATTTATTTTTGTGAGTATCGGAACAGGGCCTATCTTCTTATTCAACAACTTGTTATACACTGCAGTCAGAAACCTCTCCTTGCGTAGGTGAACTAGCACGTTATTGCCCACTTCAAACACCTTCTGGTGGCGATGTTTTTCAGCCTCTTGCTTGTACTTGGTGTTAGACTCCTGTAATTTTTTTAAACATCAGTATGCAATGTCACGATCCGATTTGCTATATTTTCCGCAGCAACACTCATACCCGGTAACTTAGGCAACGGGACCAAGTCGTGTGTATGCTTTGTAACATGACCATGCACAACCTCGAATGGGGACTTGCTGATGGACCGATTCTGCATATTATTGAAGGCGAACTCTACATGAGCAAGAGGAACATCCCACTACTTGTGTTTATCGTAAAAAAACACAATGTATGAGGTTCATGAGCATGAGATTCACCACTTCTGTCTGCCCATCTGTCTAGGGGTGGTAAGTGATGCTAAACCGTAAGGTGGTGTTAAATCGCTATCATAAAGTCCTCCAAAAGTGACTGAAAAACTTGGTATCACGATATGAAGTAATAGTCTTGGGGATGTCATGTGGTTGCAGGGCATCTTTAAAGAACAGATTAGCAACATGGGTCACGTCTAGAGTCTTCTTACACGGAATGAAATGGGCTATCTTGGGGAAACTGCCAACCACCACAAATACCGAATTCATACCTCGTTGGGTCTGCAGAATACCTAGCATGAAGTCCATGGACAAGTCCTCCCAAGGGCCGTCAGGTATAGGTAAAGGGGTGTAAAGGTCTCTGTTCTATGACTGCATCTTAGATGTTTGACATTTATGGCACATCTGCACTGCTTTACCGACATCTCTCTTCAACCGTGGCTAGAAATACTGCTCCTCTAAAAGGGTTATTGTCTTGTCTCACTCTTAAATGACCGTCGATACCATCGCCATGTAACTCATAAATGATGTGCTCTCGCAATGAAGTCCGTGGAGTGCATAACTGGTTTCCTTTGAAGAGAAAACCATCCTAAATATGTAGATTACTCGGCTGACATGCCTGGCATCTGGCCCACATGTCCTTGAACGTCACCTGCATATAATTTTTTGAGGCATTCAAACCTCACGACCTTATTGCTCGTGGTAACCAGTAAGGCTGCTCGTCTACTAAGTGCATAAGCAACCTTATTCTGCTGCCCTGCTTTATACTTCAACATGAATGTAAATTCCTGAAAGAAAGAAATCTATCTGGCATGTACATGATTGACATTAGCTTGGCTGTTAATACATTTGAGTGCCTGACGTCTGTATAGAGGATAAAGTCCATCTAGATTAGATAGTGTCTCCAGTGGCACAGGGTTTCGATGGCTGCATATAACCCCAGCTCGTATGTCGACCATTTCTTACGAGCCTCACATAACTTCTCATTGTAGAATGCTACAATTTTGCTCTCTTGAGATAGCACACTTCCAATAACCACATAAGAAGCATTGCACTCTACCTTGAATAACTTCTCAGTGCTAGGGAACACTAGGACTGGAGTGGTGGACAATTGCTCCTTAATCTCAGCAAAGCTATGGTTTGCCTCCTCAGTCCACAAAATTGACCTTTCTTCATGTAATTAGTAATAGGGGCCACGATGGTACTAAAGTTCCTTACGAACCAATGATAGAAAGTCACAAACTCGTGAAAATCGTGAAAACTTACAGTCAATTGCCGCCTGCAGTCCTTGCATGTCATGTAGATTCTCCTGCTGGAAAGCCACAAATGTCGTTGTTGTCATTGGATTGTTCTTTGGATCATCGTCCATGGGATTGTTGCCCGCACCATCATTGGATGTCATCAAATCGAGGAAAAACCTCACTTTGATACCAACTGATGCACAGAAAAGAGTGAAGAGAAAGATCACTGTCTTTCTTAAGTAGGCAAAACCTTGAATCCATAAGGTTATTCTTGAATCCACAAGATAAAAAGGGAAAATCAAAATTTTATTATTCAATGATCTTTAGACTTCCCGACTACATCACTTGTAATGAAAAAACAAACCTTAATTGAAGTCCTAATTCGACTAGAATAGAACTTACCTGAAATAGTAAGTTTTGCCAAAAATAGAAAGTCTTAAATTAACCTTATCGGAGCATTCCTAGCATGATTACAATCAATCTCTAAAAAGACAGAAATCTAAAGTCTAAAAGGAAGGAGATAGTCAAAATTTGAAATTACTAAAAATAGTAAGTTTTTTTTCTAAAACCACAATTTTGAACAAGAGGGAAGCATTTTCTCACGAAACGGACCGGCGCGACTTGCTACAAGGGTCGGTTGACCTCAGATGGCCCGCTACATAAAGATCGATGGGTTGTGCGTTCTGTTACAATAACCAGATAAAAAGTTACGCCTTATTTATGGTCCAAACTTCGAACGACAATTTCTCTCTACCCGGAGTAATTTTCTTCAATCCGGACACGCCTAGGACCCAATTACATTACGTCCTATGTAGGAGTGGGCCCAGATCGGACAAATTACTTCTGCTTTCGTTCGAGCTTCTTTTGGTCTAGTTGTGCCAAGAATGCATTTGTGGCCCGCTCTACGTCAGTCATGTATAGATTTCTTTGTTCAAGTCTTCATAAGAAAGCTTTGGGCTTTGCTTATCCCACTTGCGTGTAACACTTAGCTAATGCCGATGCTATCACATATTTTATCGTGACGGACAAGTGAAATATCCAAGCCATCCATCACAAGGGCACTACTATGTAGACACCATATCCTAAGAATCTGGTCAGTCCACTAGTCAAATGGCCCACAATTAACTCAACAAATGTACGGTTGTGAAAAAATCAGGCGTAGTTTTCTAACCCGTCAACTTATTTCAAATATCATGGCATTCCCAGTAAATGGACCTCCTTTATCTTTGTGTAGTAACTGTTAGTGCACTGATATGTGTATCTTGTTTGTCAATCACGCGAGTCCATGTGTGACGCAGGGATGAATGTGATGAGGATAACTACTCCGAATCTACGGAGTTTCTCTGGGCTCCTCACAGAGACTTCTCGAATCCATGAGGAAAGAAAGCAGAAAAATAGAAATAAATTCTAAGAAATTCGAAATTGATTAATTGATCATTGATAATTGCCTAATGTGTCTCCTTATACCATTAATATAGAAAAAAAAAAAAAAAAAACTAAAATTCGTAATTACCAAAAATAGCAAAATTCTAACTCTAATAAAAATCCTAATTCTAATAAAACTCTTCTAAGGCTTAATTTCTAAAAATAAAAATTGCAAATAAACTTTCTCTAGAAGAGTCCTAGTATAACTAAAAGTTATTTCTATAAGGAAAGAAAATCTAAAACTCTAAAAAATTATTAAAAAATCGGAATTACTAAAAATAGTAAAAATTTTCTAAAAATTCGTTTTTGAGTCGAAGCGCTCAAGCTTGACTTAACTAATTTCTCGACGAACGAGATGCGACCCACCTTGTGGGTCGATTCACCTCGGATGGCCCGTTTCAGTAAAGATTGATAGGTTGTACGCCCCGTAACGATACCCGGATCAAAAGTTATGGTCAATTTACGGTCCACCTCCTTTTGGCTCAACCATGCTGGGTATATCTCTGTGACACGTTTTACATCAACGTGTCATGTAGTTGGTTGAGCCTTTGGAAACTGAAGATTGAAGACACAAGAGGACATGAGCATCAATGAGCAAAAAACAGGTAAATGATATGCCTTGGTGACCCTAACCCTTGACCCAAAACAACCCTTGAACTTCTTGATGATCTTGGCGTAGTAGGTAAACCTTGTTGATCATCCCTTTAGCCTTAAAAGCCCAATTAGAACATGATAAGTAAGGCTTTAAAAGATGCAAAGCCGCTGTGAAATCGTATGCCCAAAACAACAAACTTTCAAGTGGTGCTCAATCTCATTGAGCAGACCTCAAGGGGTCTTCAATGGTATCGAAGATCCGCTTCATGGAATCGAGTATGTAACTCAGATCTATCCAGGGGATATTTATCTTTTTATCTGAGTTTCTCGATGTCATCGAGGACCCATCGAAGGATCCCCTCGATGCCATTGAAGACCACTCGATGGCATTGGGTAGTAGAATGTAAACTGTCCGGCAACAATTCAGCTGGAAATTTGATTTTCGATTCCATCGAAGCCTTGTTCAATGCAATTGACAGAGCTATTTTTTGTCTTTTTTTTTATCGTTGGAGCTCGAACTTCTTATAAAAGGCATTCGTTTCTTGGGCATTTGAATGAGTTTTTGGTGTAATAGAAGCTTAGGTGATTTCATGATCATATCTCTCATCCCAAGCCTCTAAATCAATGAGTTCTAGGGCATCTTCCTTGATATTAATACTCTAATAAGGATTCCAACCTCCACCTTGAAGATGTCCTTAAACTTCACCGTTTTCTAGAGGTTAGACTCAACCTTTATAGGTATACCCTTGTCTAAATCCTCTAGAAGACCCATTTAGGTGAATCTCCTAGGATTACAACATTTTCATTAATTGTAGGAGATTCACCAACCTCCCATAACCTTGGTCACCTCGAAGGAGCAACACATGCAAGGTGGTTGATTTTGGAAATGAAGCAATGACAACGTATCGGCATCACGATCAGTGGAGTAAGAGGAGTTGATTGAAGCACGGGAGAGCATTGATCAAACAACCTGAAAAGGCGCTACAAAATGGGCTCAATCTGACAAGTAAGTTGTCATTTGTAAGAGTCCATATACACTCCTTCCTTGTGTCGGATTGAGTGTAGAGTTTGAATTGACAAACTCGACTAGGTTCTTGTGTAAGACCTAAATCAAAGTCCTTGTGTAGGCCACCAAACATAGGTGTATGCGTGTTAGTCTCTGAGGGAGCCTACAACGGGAGTAAACGTAGATCCTTGGATTAAGACTGAGGTTGTTGGTTGGCTAATAGAAAACCTACTTAAGTTTCTTGCAGGAGCCTCCGGCGGGAGTGTACGTTAGGGTCCTTGTGTAGGGCTGTAAATGTTAGAGATGAACCTGATTTAAAACCTCCGATAGTGAAATCCGGTATACTCATGGTTTGAATGCGTCAGCCGGGAGTGGAGTAGGGAAACCAAACTACTATACATGCTTGTGTTTGGGATTGTCTTTGAATACTTATTTAATTATGTTTTTGTGATGAATGTTTAATTATATATATGCATGATTAGATGAATGTTAAGAGTTGATAGGTAACACATCCCACACACATGTACATTATCATTTATAGACTAGTTGTTTGAATGACATATCATTTATAGTCTATGTGATTGGACCCATTATTGGCTTGGGAGCCTTAATGTTATATTGCCTTAGTTTAATTGCATATTAGTTTAAGTAAGCAATCGAGTGTTTAAAAGGATAAAATTTTATTTGATCATAATCATCCCCCCTCTAGGACATAGCCTTCATTCATTAGCTCCGCCAAGCTTCCGCAAGCATAGTTGTGAATTCTACACCACGTGAAATTTCAGTAACATCTACTTGGTGATGTTCACCTGATGGATGGCTTAAATATTTAATCCGTCTGCCACCCTAGCATATGTTATGGCATGTGCATTATCTGACTTGTACATGTGCGGCCTTATCAAAGCTTGAAAGTTTTCTTAACAATGGTTCAAAATTCCACTGAAACGTATATATTTTGAATGAAATCCAGGTTCTTTGAACCACGTTCATAACATCTAGACCATCCTTTCATAGGCAATGCTGACAGATCCAATGTATCTAATAGGTAGGTGTTACTCTTGGGTGGGTTCAAGGTTGTAGCCACATTGAGGTCTTGGGTTTGATCCTAGTTTACCCCATCAAAAGAATATGTGTGTGTGTGCCTGTGCATGCATGATGCATGTGCTGGTCTCAGCTTGGGTAAAGGAGGCAGGTTGTTAGGAAGTCATCGATCATTGAATGTTTACCCAGCTATCATTAGATTTCTTGTTTTGATGATTGGTAAAACATGGTACATAAAGGTGGCACCAAATAGATAGGACAAGGCTACTGGTGGTGGAGATGATGATGATCTCTTGGTAAAAGCCAATTATGTTTTGGTAAAAGGCCAATTATGAAGCTCGTGGTCTCTTGGTAAAAGCCAATTATGTTTTGGTAAAAGGCCAATTATGAAGCTCGTGGTCTCTTGGTAAAAGCCAATTATTGAATCCATGATCCTCAAAAGTAGTGTGAAGACTGGCATGAAACGTGATTGTGGTAATTTTGTGAGGCGTGTTAAAAAATCAAGCTCTGCTGTACCTTGCCTTGTCCTACCTTTAGCTCTTAGCTGCGAAACTAGACATTTCATTTCTTCATTCCCAATCTGTCCATGTCTTGTCAAATAGAGGACAAGGATTCCAAAGTTCTCCTTTTCTCGCCCTTGGGGAATTAGAGCATTTGGCTTTTGAGGATTACCTCTTAACTCCTAATAGGAGGCACAACAAAGGATCAAGAAAGATCTTTAGATATCGCCAAGATGGATTTATGTGGTTTGTTATGCCGGTTATTGCCATATATGGAATGGTTATTCTTTCCCATTTAAGTGGGGATTTCTCAGGCCCTGTTTGATGGATGCCAAAAAATGAGCTAAACTCATTTTAGTTTTACAATAATTTTGACTTAGAGAGCTTGAGCTTTAATACATAATGAGTTAACATTAACAGTAATTATTTATTAGAGATGATGATCTCTATATGTAATTTCTGTTAACTAAAATGAGAGGAACTCATTTTTTAGGTGTTCGGTCATCTCTAATAAATAATTACTGTTAATTAAAATGAGAAGAACTTATTTTTTAGGTGTTTACTGAACAGGTTCCAAGGGTTTTCCAGGAGTAATGCTGACTAAGAGACTAGAGTTTCTTTTCCAAATGCAAAACCCAGAATGATTCAGCTTTAGCAAGGAAGGCCTGGAAGGCATAGCTTTTTATCTAAGGAGAAATTCTAGACTCCAGCCTACCTTCATCTAAAACCATGCCTAATTTGAGAAATCAACCTTCATGAATCTAGACATTTCCTCTGTTGGTATTGAGCTTTCTTAGTGTTAGCTTACTCGATAGAGTGCCCTTTTGGTAATCATCAAAGTTGTGTCCTAGACAGGCTTGTCTCTACACCTCTCTTGAACAGGCTTTTCTATACACCTGTCTTGGACAGGCCCGCACAGTCATCCTTATGCTGTTTGTATTTTGTAAACACATGGAATAGGGATTGATGGACAGGGACATGGTGGCGCATGTGCATGTTGATAGTGGCCCACGTGACACGGTGGGTGCTTGAAGGTTGACACTGGACATTGGCACATATGCGGCACTTGAAGATGGATGGTGACATGTGGCACATGTGGACATTGGCACATTTGGAGTATTTAAGATCATGGTGGTACATGTGGTACATGAAATTGGATAGTGGGACAACCCGGCACATCGGCCCATGTGGCACCTTACCATGTGTGGTGCATGTGTACCTCATGGCATAGTCTAGTGTGTACTCGAAAAGGAATGTGCTGGAACACAACTTCTTACACTTTCAGAGACCATTCTCTCCCCAACTTGGATGACCTTGTCTGAAACTCCTTTGCATTTGCACCATAGAAGGATTTGATGAATCGAGGATGAGCTCTCGAGCGATTATATACTTGCAAAGTTGTGTCCAAACAGCCCTAGAAGAGATTGTTGGCTTTTGAAGCAAATACAATTGGTATCCATGTTTTGCCTGAAGTGACGGTCGATCTTGGAATCTACTTCTGTATTTATATTGAAAGGCTGTTATGTTGCCTGGCGCAAAAGGAGGCTATGAGACTACATTTTGAGGATGGAAGACCTTCATAGAGAAATCAGGGCATTTTCTTATTAGATGAATTATAGGTTCCTGCTTATCAGCAAATTCATAGCTTACTGGCTCACAGGAGTCCTTACATGGGGCCAATGGCTTGGTGATCCAAACCATTGATCTGACAGACCACACTGGATCTTAACTGTCATTTATGGGTCATTGCTAGGATGGCTGGAATCATCAAATATGGGAACGTTCTGGCTTAGTGATAAATCTTGTTCTTGGTAATTTCTCAACCTGGAAATTTCTTGGGAGATTTTCAATTTTTAATTTTTTCTCAGGATATTATTCGGAAAATCTTGCCAAAAATAAGAATATTTATTATAAATTTTATTAAATAAAATTTAAATTTAAATATATATTTAAATAATTTGGTATTATATTACTATTTTTTTCTCGTGATATTTTAAAATCTGCTGAGATTTTTGAAATCTTGTGATTCACGATACTATTGTTTGGTGTTTCTTATTATGTTATCGTGATTTTTTTCAAAATCTCACCAATATTTGTCACACTGCTTTCTTGGGGCATCCCTCGGTGAGCACCAACAGATCAACCATTTTGATCACCAAAACCTGGGCCCCAAATGCAGGACTCTTGTGCATTGGCTGATGAACAGGAACCCATAATTTCTGCTTCCTAGTACTGGTTTGGTTGAGTTTGGGGGAACTATGGAAATGAAATCTGAGAGTAGATTTAGTCATGGAGTTAAAGAGATTCCATATAAAGGATTCTATATGCTCATTCTCAAGGCCAGATAGGCGAAATGAACGGAACCTGACTAATTAGCAAAGCAAATCAAACCTTTGCTGACAGTAGGATTTGTGAATCTCAAAAGCATAGCCTTTACATTTTTCATCTTATGCATATCATATTGCCATTCAAGCTAGTCTATGCATATAAAATCCTTCTATAAGACTATTAGTAGATTACGAATATCTAATAGCAGGGAATCAATGTGAAGTTGCAGGAGTTGAGTTCTCACCTCTCTTGTATCTTCTTGCTTATGTACTTACAATAGATTGTCTTGTTACCAGGATGGAAATGGAAGCAGATTACATTGGGCTGTTATTGCTAGCTTCAGCTGGATATGACCCACGTGTGGCACCGAAAGTATATGAGAAGCTGGGACAGGTGAGTGGTGATTCCACATTGAGAGACTATCTCTCCACCCATCCATCTGGAAAGACGAGGGCGAAGCTGCTGGCTCAAGCCCAAGTCATGGAAGAAGCACTTGCGATATATAGGGAAACCATAGCAGGTCATGGGATCGAAGGATTCCTGTAATAAAGCACATCAGCATTGCACTACTGAATTTTCGCTCTACAACCTGATGAGGTGATGTCGTGTGTAGAAATGCAATTTGCATTGGAATCAAAAGCCAGGTGGACCCCACATTCAGACAAATTAAGAATCCTCTTCTTGTTTGTCTGTTATTTATATCATTCTAAATGCATGTAGGGGTGGTAAGTAATGGGTCAGGTTGACCTGGCCAAATGGCGTGATCTGCTTTTTAGGTAGGTTCAGGCCACAAGCTAAATGGATAGCGGGTTGGCCTTGGGCTGGAAAATGTGGTCCATTTAAGTAAATGGCTTGGGCTATGGTTGAACCCAACCCAACCCACTCATATAGTTTGTTGATTGTCTAGGCTATAGATGACCTGACCCGACAAGACCCAGTCCAAAACCAGAAACAAAGTGCAGATTCATACATATGATGCATGTATGCAATTCGTATCTACTAGTTGGTTGTGCCATTGCTTCATATTCCCTTCTTAAACATGAAGTCGGTTGTGCCAGATCGGGTTGGTTTGAACCTAACTTGAATTAGCAATAAACGGGTCAAGGTGGGTCAGGTTTGGCCTTTTAGTGGGTCTGGTCAGCCCACAACGGTATGGTTTGTGGGTCGGGTCAGGCCAGAGTTCTTTTTGCCCATTTAATAAATGGGTCATATCACTGACCCTGAAATCCAACTTGAACCCGACCCATTGCTGCCCCTAGATGCATGTGGTTAGGTTTGGATATGGGCTGCAACTGGGACTGGGCAAAATCAATATTTTAAATAGGCCTGCCCCAACACAATTCAAAATCTGGGCGCCCATTCATTGCCAGTAACACCAGTTTGGCGATCTCCTAGGTCCAAACACGTGACATTCTCTTGGTGATTGGAAGTATTCATCAATTGGACTGCACTGAATGGGCCATGGTGCAAAAATCAGGCAACTTTGGCTTATAAAAACTTGCATGTCTTCATAACGTACCGAACAACTGATTTTTGGACCTCACATTTTTAAAAAAATAGTGGGGCTGCCCACAGGCCAACTCCTGTTAGTTACAGGAACCAAATTGTTATTTTTCTCCTAACAAAGGATGGAAAAAAATGAAAAAAATGAAAAAGAAAACGAAGTCTTACATGGAAGAACATGCTTTGGAATTCGGACACGGCTGTTATTTTTCTCCCATGTAACTATATCCAACGTTGTGCCACCAAGAAACCATCCCTCAATTGTACGACTCCAATAATGTTAGTAGGCATTGAGACTGCAATCCATATCAGAAATTGATCCCCGTATAGCATAGACACTAGAAGAGGTGTGTGCCCATCTCCAAAAGCCTTGGGGGGATGATTGCATACGTGTGGCAGCACGATTCAAACCAGGCATTTCTGCCTTCATATTCGTAAAAGATTCCTCAATGGATTTGGGAAATGGTAATCATCATAAAGGCCAAAAACTAGTATCATGCAAGTACTTGGACACAATCATTTCTTCTCAATGCCTCTGATACTCTTTTACCCTGCAGTGTGATGCATTTAAATTTTTTTTTTTTTTTTTGTAACAAGCTTCAAAAAGAAAGATAGCGACCCCACAAGAGGGTGATGCATTTGAGGCTTGCTAAGAAGAATATGAAATTATTGAAATTAAACAGTGTTGGCAAATCGTGCTACAACCAATTCCAATTCCCATTCTTGTGAAACTAACATTAAGTCTAAAACAGTAATATGACCTCCTAATCTTCCACCTTGCACTTTTTACGAGTCCAGGCCATCTTCCTCTCTTCTACATAATGGGACAAGATCACTGTTCCTATTCATGTATGCCTTCCAAATACAAGTATATTCAATAAATATTAAGGAAACAAGAGCAATTTACATAAAGATCTTCCTTGTTTGGCACCGTCAAATTTTTTACATCAAGGAGTTGATGCAAGTTCATCCATTTTGGTACAATAACTACGAACAACGGAAAGAGGCAGCTTGAAATTTTTCTCTGGATGTGGTGGCAGGCCATCCCACCGGGGAAACAACACTGGGAGTTAGCTTGATGCTGAAACCCATCCGTTACCGCATGACAGGATGAGGTTGTCATTGCCATTCATATCATACAAGTCTCATCATCAACCACATCAGGCCCCTAATTGGAGCCAAATTCCTTGTTCCATTGTTCAAGCTCTTCCCACTTGCTTTTCACGATGCTTGGTCTAATCACAGTCATTGCTTTTTGGAAATCTCCATATCTCAGCGGCCGCACCTGATGAACAAGGAAAGCAAAACACAGTTTGACTAGAGTTTGTTTCATTAACATCCACTTTCCAGCCGAACAAAAGCTAGGTGCTATTTTCTTTTTCTTTTTTTCTTTTTCATTCTTTTTTTCCCAAATCATGGGGTGCCTCATCAACCATACACATGATGTGCATGTTATGATTCATACCCATACATCGGCACTGATATCTGATGGTTTTATATGTGCCCTAGAAAGTCAAATTGATTTGTTAATTGGAACCTAGTTATTAGCAACTTTAGTGATGAATGGATTAGGGTCACAAGTTACCCATTAAACTTGGATGCATTAATGAGTTGCAGGGATTCCTCTGTGAAATCTCTCAAGGCCCTTGGGAAAGAATGATGTGGAATCTCTTAAGGCCCTTGGGAAAGCATGATGTGGACATAACAGCCCAGATAGGTTATTGGAGAGTTGATGGTCCATTATTCTTTAGTACCAAAAATTTCCATGACCACCTAACAAAGTTCTGGATTGATTTATGGTCATCCTATGTGAACGGGAGTACGGATGTTCTTCTGCTGATTGGATCTAATTCTAGGCTCGACTGGATATCTATAGTGGATGGATCACATCCCGTCTCCTAAGCAAGAGTGCCTATCATGCTTGGATTGAATCGACTTGATTATGCACTAAATTAGACTTGTAGGCCGACATGGATTGTGGAGGGACTTCGAGGATCTTTATACGTTAGCTTTGATACACTTTCTGATGCTACAATAGTAGATGACAGTGGGCGGCAGAGCACCAAAATAGGTGCTTAGATGAAATCCTAGAGCCCCTCCCATGTGTACCCAAATAGGACCTAAAGCTAAAAAGCCCCCCACCTGAGGGAGGGATATGCCATCGTAAGGTATGATCTAAATCATTCATATTAGGGTTTTGAAATTTGATTATATCTAGATGGGGAATCAATCATTGTTTAATTAAGTTTCTCAAAGTTATCATGCTTCTATCTTTCAAAAAACGCAACAACAAGGACACAATGCAGAGAACAGGGATTTTAATGCCCCTTTTTGAAGAATCTAAGACGTGTAAATTGGTATCCCATTTCACACATGCCGTGTATTTAGTTTTGTGAAATTGGAAACATTTTACTTATGCTATTATGGCTTTAGTAAATGCATAATTGTTTTCTAAGTTTTCTAGAATGCCAAAACCAACAAAGACTGTAACTAACGTCGGAGGCTTTACAGTAGGATGTATTCAATTATGACCTAATACAATGTATTCAATTAAAATAAATCCTACCAAGTATCCTATGAGTACCCACTCCCGCCATTGGTGTTGTATCATGTGATACAGTTACACGAGTAAGATGTAAAGTATGTAGGTACCCAAGGGCCCATTAGCAGTGTTTCAAATAGCTTATGCTATGTAGCGTGTGGGTTATGCTACGTACATAACTTCCTTTTAACACTGCATAGCTCATGAAAATAAGTGTAGCCTATGCGCCACACTAATTTGCATTCGCCACATGCTACATGCGACATAGAATTACAGTAAAATTTATTTTTCACTAAAACATTAAAATCAATTAAAGTTTTAATGATTTATTATATTTTTCTATTTTCAATGATTTTAGTAAATATATGTAACATCATTAAATCAGTTTCACTGCCCTTTCTGTCTTTATACTTAATATTTACCCTATTTTTTCTATTGTTTTAGGTTGTGTTTGGTTGAACCAATTATTATGAGATTTCATTAAATTTAAGTATTGACCAGTCTACTTTAGTGCAAAATATCATAAGATTATAATATTTGGTGCAACCAAACACAACCTTAATTAAAAATCTAGAAGTATATGTAAGCTTGCGCCTCACTATTTAAAACATTGCCAATTAGTTACAGGCCAAGTTGCATGCTTGACAGCCTTGTCCCAAAAATATGACCCTTTCACTATTGTATAAGGTTTGTCAACACCTATCTTGGAACAAGAACAAAAGCAAATACAAGTTGTTGTCCATAAAGTAGCTGTTAGAGAGGACAGTTGTAGCGTCCCAATTTCATATAGCCAATCATACGCAGACCTAGACATATATATCCACCTCACGAGGAATATAGTGAAAAATTAAATCAAATGAATCAGTGTAAATGGTACAAGTAATTAAATTTCAGGGACGAAATTTTGTTTAAGAGGGGTAGTTTGTAACACCCCGAATTTTTCAAAAGCCAAGTATTGAAAGTTCTCGAGTTTTACCATGAAATTTAACTTATTATGTACATGTATACAATGCCAATTTAGCTATCCTAACCTTACATCTATTCTCCAACACGAATCTGACCGTTGAGAATAATCTTCATCCATAGATCAAGCCATCTGACTGTTGATTTCAAGATAGAATCATCATATACCTAAGTATTCTCACTTGTCCATCATAACCAACTGTTCAGTCAACTATTCACCGCTAGGTAAAGATATCTGACCATCCACTGTGAGTTTGGATCACCTAATCATAGTAAACTATCTATCTGACCTCCACATCTGTCCGTGCACGTATTAGATTAAGATTATGATCCGATCGCCTTGTTCACCACCTATGAATATGCTTAACCCGCCATTAGAACTACAATCTGAGAAACTTACACATGTAAACAAGTCACTTAAATCTAACGTTACATATGTTCTACCTCTTGATCACTTCAAAAACCGACTTTATGTCCATCCGTTTACGAAACTGACATACAACCACCTACATACATGGTCAGAGTGCTAACCATCAAGTTCCCTTATTTTTAGCAGGTCATCTGATCATTCGTCATGTTTGAATCCGCCAAACGGGCCATGCCTCATGGTAAACCGATGATCATGAAGATCTTAGGGTATAGGCCTAAACTACCTAGTAACTTGTTAATTAGATATGCACAAATGTTATTTTGAATTACGAAGTAAATTAGCCATTGAAAGAGCATATGGGTCATCCTTGAGAGATCAGGGCCCAAACTAGACCGATAGAAAAAGCACGAAAAATAAAAGATACCCGCCAAATTTTAAGAAATTTGGTCGGTGCATTCCGACAAAATGAATGTTGTAAATTATTTAAGAGTTCAATGGCAAATTTGTAAATCATGGTTAATACCATGCATGGCAACCAACGTAAAAAGCTTTAACAATGTAGGCAAGTCACACACTTTTTGAAAGTGTGGCCCACCCACGGCTCGGATTTGCTTCATATGTGGGCCCGTGGCACAATAAGAAGGGCTTAAGCTAATGGATGGGGTGGATTGCTCACCAAACATCACGTTGGACCCCACCGATACTACGGTTAATACATATCTATGTTACGTCATTTCAATAAGGGACGTTTGAGCGTTGGTATGATCTGCTTATCAAATGTGTTGTGGCCCACTAAAGACTTGGATTTGCTCCATCTTTTGGACCATGGGCTAACATGACATGCCAAAACCAATGAAGGGATTGAATTTTTTAAAAAAAACTTATATTAGTGGACCTCACCTACCAGCAAACGAGTTGAAAACGGTTCCTCCGTAAAGCTGCAACAGCACCGTGAAAACCGAACGCATTAAGAGGAGTGAACGCCAAGGCTTCTGAGTCTTTGGATCCAACTCTAATTTGGGCCGTTCAAACTCCAAAGGAATAAGTTCTGATCCTTCCCATGCCAGCTGAAAAGGAAAGAAGTGGGGAATTTTGTGTCGGCCGTTTTCCATGGAGATAAATGCAGAGTAATGTTCGCGTAAACCACTCCGCAAGAACATCCGGGCCACAGATTTGGTGGGCCAAAGAGCATCGGACGGCAATCCCAGACCGTCCAGAAGGACTGTTTCAGGGGAAGATGGCCTGGTGACAGATCCACCATTGAAGCAGGGTTAGCTCCTTTGACCAATCACAGGACGTTCTTGTATTCAAGAACGTGATCATAACCCTTAGTTTGCTGGTCTTTCCAAAACCGATTCAGCCTCTTGAAAAGGGAGAGGAAGATTCCTACCAAAACAGGATCGGAGGAGTTGCCGACAGCGCTGGCATTGCTTGATCTCACGCACCACCTCAACATGCCGGTTACGCAAGAAGCCTCTAGAAGTTTGAAATCCTATAAAACAAAACCCACCCCATTCGCTGGAAGACACACTCAGCAAAAACAGGGAGAGAGAAATAGGAAAGAAAGAAAGAAAGAAACGAGAGAGAGAGAGAGAGAGAGAGAGAGAGAGAGAAGAAAAGAGAAGGAAAGAAGGAGATAGAAAGAGACAGAGGAAGCAACACCTGCTTCTACCCAATTTTTGGAGCAACAACTACGACTTACAAAGTTGTCGACTCGAGTTTAGGATCGGACGGAGTCCAACAGTTCTAAGGGTAAGTAGGTGACCAAAGCTTCCTTACAACTAGGTTTTATATATTCAAAATTGTAGTATAGTGATAAAACCGAATTAAGCTAAGCTGGATCCATGCTAGTATTCGCAAAATTACAGGATTAGCGGATTGAGAATAAAACGTTGA
This sequence comes from Magnolia changhungtana, assembly GCA_030180095.1. NCBI lineage: Eukaryota > Viridiplantae > Streptophyta > Magnoliopsida > Magnoliales > Magnoliaceae > Magnolia > Magnolia changhungtana. The sequence continues at coordinate 2,746,648 of JASAUF010000671.1, forward strand.
ATTCAAGATTCTCCACCTAACAACTAGTTAAATCCTAAACCCATATTATAGATACAACCCTAAACCAGATTTTAACCTTACAAATTACGTGATCTAGGATAAGGTTGGGATTGACAGAGTAAATAACTGGCCTCAATTAGGAAACGATTTGAATTCAAAGGTGAGAGATTCCTTTAAGCTTGCATTAATTTGAATTGATATGATTTATCTTGCCTTTACATGCCTCCATGTTGCTATGAATCCTCCATGCAATTGTTCGGTTTACCATTATCAATTATGGTTAGAGTATGACTTTAATTATGTGTAATTTTTATGAATTTATGTGGGGCGATGGATACAAGCCTTGCCCCTTGCCAAATTTGAGAGCGACGTGTGCTTCCACTCTATATTGAGTTGGCATTTTGCTCCTCCCCTTATTTTTGTTGAGTTAGCCTATTTGCTACTCTTCTCTTTTATTAAGATAGCTTACTGCTACTTTCTCCTTTATTAGGTTAGAGCCTTGTGCTACCCCCTTTATGGCTTGGGCACGTGTCTTAAAATTCCAAAACTCCAATGATTCAATTTATTTCCCCTTTGGTGCAAGTGATGTGTTAGAGGTTTCACAACTACTGATTCAAATATCTTATCATGGACGTAATACGCCCTAGGTAGAGACCCTCTTGGTTGACGCGTAATTCCTTAGGTTTAGATAGTGGTGCACAAATCGATACAAGTAATTCGCAATGCGTGTTACATCAATTCTGGAATTGGATGTCGCAAATAGTCGCTCCATGAACAAATCGTGTCACATAATTCATTCGACTCATGTGTTGTGTCATCTCGAGGTGTTCACATAAATCCACGGTAGCCTTGGATATGCCGGCGAATCTTCGTAGTATGAGAATGCGGGGCTATCCGGGTTTTCTATGAATTATATTCCACATTGTGATGATCACTACGTATGATGGACCACACACACTATGTTAGGCATGCATTCATATAAATTGGTTGCGCATACTGATACCACTCATAGTAGTGGAGTACGAGACGTATCAGAACCCTCACATTATTCTTATGAATCTCTTGAATTATTGTTAATCTTAAAAGGATAACCATCATTATGAGTAGGGCATTGACCATCTCCTACCATATAGATATTACAAGTGAAGGATCGGAACTTCCTCCTTTGGAGTTTGGACGGCCCGGATTAGAGGTAGATCCAAAGACTCAGAAGCCTTGGCGTTCACTCCTCTTAGTGCGCTCGGTTTTCACGGCATTGTTGCAGCTTTGCGGAGGAACCGTTTTCAACTCATTTGCTAATAGGTGGGGTCCACTGATATAAATTTTTCAGAAAAAGTCCAATCCTTTCATTGGTTTTGACATGTCATGTTAGCCAATGGTCCAAAAGATGGAGCAAATCCAAGTCTTTATTGGGCCACAACACATTTGATAAGCGGATCATACCAACGTTCAAACGTCCCTGTTGAAACGACGTAACATAGATACGTATTGACTGTGGTATCAGGTGGGGTCCAACATGATGTTTGGTGAGCAATCCACCCCGTCCATTAGCTTAAGCCGATCTTGTTGTGCCACGGGCCCAAATATGAAGCAGATTTGAGCCGTGGGTGGGCCACACTTTCAAGAAGTGTGTGACTTGCCCACACCGTTAAAGCCTATTATGTTGGTTGCCATGCATGGTATTAACCATGATTTACAAATTTATCATCCAACTCTCAAATAACTTCCGACATTCATTTCGTCTGAATGCACTGACCAAATTTCTTAAAATTTGGCGAGTATCTGTTATTTTTCGTACTCTTTCTATTGATCCAATTTGGGTCCCGATCTCTTCAGGATGACCCAGATGCTCTTTCAATGACTAATTTACTTTGTAATTCAAAATAACGTTTGTGCATATCTAATTGACAAGTTACTAAGTAGTTTGGGCCTATACCCTAAGATCTTCATGATGATCAATTTACCATGATTTTCACGTGGCCCATTTGTCAGATCCAAAATGACGAATGGTCAAATGACTTGTTAAAAATAAGGGAACTTGATAGTTAGCACTCTGACCATATATGTAGGTGACTATATGGTAAGTTTCATAAACAGATGAACATAAAGTGGGTTTTTGGAAGTGATAAAGAAGTAGAACATGTGTACCATTAGATTCAAGTGACTTATTCACATGTGTAAGTTTCTTAAATTGTAGTTCTAATGGTGAGTTAAGCATATTCATAGGTGTTGAACAAGGTAAATGGATCATAATCTTAATCTGATATGTGTACGGACGAATGTGGAGGTCAAATAGATAGTTTACTATGATTAGGTGGTCTAAATTCAGAGTGGATGGTCAGATATCTTTACCTAGTGGTGAATAGTTAATTGAACGGTTGGTTATGATGGATAAGTGAGAATACTTGGGTATATAATGATTCTATCTCGAAATCAACAGTCAAATGGCTTGATCTATGGATGGAGATTATTCTCAACGGTCATATTCGTGTTGGAGAATAGATGTAAGGTTAGGATAGCTAGATTGGTATTGTAAACATATACATAATAAGTTAAATTTCATGGTAACACTCGAGAACTTTTTTTTTTTTTTTTTGAAAAGGTGACGGAAGTTATATTAATAAGATCAAAATACAAGAGAGAGAGAGAGAGAGAGAGAGAGAGAGAGAGGGAACTCTTGCTGAGATAGTGGGAGAAGCAACCTCTAATGCAAAAACAAAATACAGCTTATGGATTGGGAAAAATGAGTCCCCATTCAGTTAAGAAATGTTGGACTCTCTGAATTGTTGAACCTGAAGATTTAGAGATCCCCGTAAAACATCTCCCGTTTCTTTCTTCCCAAACCGACCACCAGACTGCCAATAGACACATTCTCCACATCATCGTTCTATGTTTTCCTAATTTTGGCCTAAGCCAAGCTTTTATCAGTCCATCAGAAGAGGAAGGAAGACACCACGAAATATTGAAAAAGCTGAGAATAGCCGACCACACTTGAACAATGAATGGACAGTGAACGAAAGGGTGATCCACCGATTCCTCATCAGCCATACAGTAGAGACAAATGTTGGTTATTATCATGCCCCTCTTCCTTAAGCTGTCAACAGTCAAAACCTTCTTCTTCCCTAGTAACCTTCCGAAAACCGATATCTTTGGAGGAACTTCGAATTTCTAAATTTTTCCCATCATATAATTGTTCTCCCCTGAAGAGTTTGAAGCTATGGAAGAATAAAGAGATTTGGCCGAAAACAGTTTAGAACTGTCACGCCTCCAAACAAGCTCGTCTTCAAACGTATTTTCAGGATGACAACTGGAGATACGACTGCGAAGAGCCACAAATTCTTCGAACTCCCAATCTTGTAAATTTCTTCTACAATTGATGTTCCAAACGCCATTATTCCCTAGTCTTGAATAGCAATTAGCCACCAGTATGGATCGAATCGGCGCAAGACGGTATATGCTTGGAAAATCATCTTTCAGGGGAGAATCCCCCGCCCAGATGTCTTCCCATAAGCGAGTTTTGTCTCCCTTACCTATTGTAATGCTAATCCCCTTGAGAACCTCCCTTTTCGAGGACAAGATGCCTCTTCAAATAGCCGAAGCTTTGTAAACCGAAGAGTCTTTGGTCCACCATCCACCCTCTAAGCTCTCATATTTACTTTTTATAAACGAAATCCATAACGACTCGTCTTCTGTTCCTAACACTCGAGAACTTTCAATACTCGAGTATTGAAAAGTTTGGGGTGTTACAACAATGGTCTCTACTTTTTGTAGAAAAGGTTGTCCATGGTGTTTGACATCCGGGTGCATTATAGGAACACAATCACTAATGTTAACGTGCCATGTGTTGTCCTCCATCTTCGAGTGCACTACATGTGCCGCATGTGTCACCATCAATCTTCAATTGCTCCAAATGTGCAAATGTGCCCATGCGCAAAATGTGCTTCCCCATCCGTCAAGCATCTGACAAGTGCTACATGTGCCACCATCATTCTTCAAGCATCCACATGTGCCGCTGTCACTTTTCAAGCGATCCACATGTGCAACATGTGTTATGTGCCAATGTGCACATTTGCTTGCCTCCATCCTGATTCTAGGGTGTTTGACAAACAATAACCAAAACAACAAAATAGCATATCCAAGACAAATGTGCCTGGACATGCTTATCCAAGAGAAATTGAGTTCAAACAAGCATGTCTAGGACAAAACTTGGCCGATTACCAAATGGAACCTTAGAATAGATACAATTCCAATCTATCCAAAGTATGGGCTCCATTGTGGATGTAGCATACCTAGGAATCACACGGAGTGAACAGTTCTAATCAAGGTATTCCATATTAGTAATGGTACCATAATGGCTATCACCACTACTGATACGGTGGGATAACGACCATTACAACCCCCGTAACGGTTGAAAAAAAATATGCTCAAAAAAATCTAGAAAAATATCTTTAAAAATCCAGAATAATATAAATATTCGAAATATGTATTCATTTTTTTAACATATTTATGGTAGCGTAGCAGTCCACAACTTGGTGAGAGTGTTATATCGGGCTGTCTGGTGAATTTATGAACATGGTCATATATCTCTAATGTTTACACATCACAATCAAGCATTAGAACTAGAAAATGGAAAAAAAAAAAAAAAAAAAACCATAATTTTCAATTTTTTTTAAAAAATTGCCCATCTTAGCTTCTATTCGCTCAAATTGCTTCAATCTACGGTTTTAATCCTGAAAACTATAGTAGAGTGGTCGAAATCTACTGTAGAATGATCTAAAAGAGTTTTTGGAATGATAGAAGTATAAAAATGAGGAGCAAAATGGATTTAAATAGAAAAAAGTGGTCGTTTTTTTACTGTTACGGGGTAACAGTCATTATGTCCTGTAATGGCTGTTATAGCCCCTGCAACGGTCAATACAGTCCCAAAAAAACAACTGTCCTATTTCACCCCCGTATCGCGTAATGGTCACGGCCGTTACCTATACGTATCGGCCTTTACGGTTGTATCGTAACGAATATGGAACACCTCGGTCCTAATCATCCAATTGGTGTCCAAATGGACAGACAAAACAAGACTAGTTAGCATTCCAAATTCAATGATCTATATTAGACAGTTAAGATAGTCTGACCAATGTGAATTTTAGGTTATGATCCATCCAAAATGGGATCAGAATTTAGAGTGGTCTGGATTTACATAGATCTATTCCACATGCATGGTGAATGAGTTACCACATTTAAAAATGGAGGAAAACAAAAAGCATTAGTCCTTCAAACATTTTTAGAACTGCTATTCGCAACTTCACCATAATCAGCTACAAATAATATATATTCTAAGCATTGTAATTCCAGTCTCCTACCTGATTAGCCTTGATGGTGAGAATGTTTGAACCAAGTTCTCTGATTGGCATCATGGCAGCTTCTTCACACAAGGCTTGTAGATCGCTTCCAGAATAACCTGCGCATTTGAACATCATAGTAGAAAGGCCTCAAAGAAATGACCACACAGTCCAAACAATATGTTACCGTGAAAGCACCTCACCTTCTGTCTCTTTCACAAGTCTTTCCAGATCACCACCTGTTGCAACAACAAGAGTTGTTGGTTTATGTCAGCCTACTGTATTTGTAACACGCAATGCTTAATGAGAGAGGCCAAGGAAATATCATACTTAAGGAGGTGCCCATATAGGGAAGCATCGGTAAGGTCCATAATTCATCAGCGAGCAGAACAATGTTATTTTCAAATACTGTCATCCATTTTATTGGTACAAGAAGTACATGAGAAATGCAAGGGCTACAGTGCAAAGAGGATTGAGAATCCTTTTTGCAGAACACGAGTGAGTCCACTACAAGTGTGCAAGGTTCAGGTTATTCATCAGTTCAATGATACTGCACATTCCTGGCCCAAAAATCAGGCAAGTCTGCTCATCAGGTAGACCAGATGTCCATGCTGAAGGCAACTGCTCCACTTAAGCATCCATTTGTTTGGTACAAGTTTGGCCCATATGATGAGCAGACCAACCTGATTTTGAGCCAGGAAACATGGTCTCACCCACCTGATGAACAGCCCAGATCTTGCATGAGTTTTATGCTCTCACTTCTGCTGCAAAAGAGCATCTGCCAGATCAGCTTCATTTTTGCCAGCATTGCCTGCCATTTATTGCTATCACATCATTGCTTGTCCCCTATGCTTCAACAATGGTTACCCAAACTGCTCATCTAGTAGGCCACACCATTGATACGCCACATTGAAAAAACGCATTGACCAGATGTCCTCACTCCCCATATAAAGGTATTACTACCTGGAACATGACTTCTAACAGTCGTTTGGTCAGCGGGATTCTTTTTCCATGCGCCCATCCCAGATACGACCTACTAGATGAACGGTCTGGATCACCAGGCACAAGAGGCAAGCATCAAGTGCAGGCAATGCTCACATTATCTCTTTAAGCTATTAGATAATACGATAGTAGGAAATATCTTACCATTCCAAAAAAAAAAAAGTCCGATCACAGTGAAGAAAATAGCCAGCAACTGATAGGAATGTTTTAAAAACCCAGACTGGACCTGGACCTGGACCTGGACCTGTTTCTGTCAGCACATTTGGTCCAAACAGGTCCAGGTAGTCTGACCTGTTTGTGGTTAAGCCATGACATAAATAATTAATATGATAAGATTTAAGCAACTATTGCTTATAGGAAAGCTGGTAGAATTGGTTCATACAAAGTAGGCAATTGGTTCATACAAAGTAGGCTATGTATTAGAACCCCAAACAATTCATTTTAAATTTTAGCCAAAAACAGTTGAACCAACTAGCCCAATTGAGTGAAATGACCAACACGGATTTTTGTACCAGTTGGAGCAGACACTTGGAATGGTTACTTGCCTAAATGGGTTTCTAGGCCACCAACTCATTTCTGTGGCCAGTTCCAGCCCAAATCAGTCCAACCATCTGGTCCAGTCTGGATTTCAAAATGCTGATGCATACTATAGCATTATGACCTAGTGATGCAACCTTTGTTCTAAAAAAATCTGATGAAAATCACAACCGCAATAACAATAAATTCCTAGTTGCCATTGCAAGGGAATCAACTCCGGATTGCCCTAAACTAGTAACCAAGTATGGAAGATGCCCCAATTTTATTTTATTTAAAATTTAAAATTTTAAAAAAAAAAAAAAAAAAAAAAAGCATGAAAGCAAACCCTCTTACCAGGTAGTGAAAATGCTTGCCCTTTGAGCTGATGTTTGAAAAGAAGCCTCCTAATGTTTTCATCTGGTAGAGGTACATATATTCTCTTCACCTGATTCAAGGTTTCATTTAATATTAAAAGCACAATTAAAATTCATGCTTGCCTAACCACTATAATGAGACAAAAAGGAAAAGACATCCACACAACTTCTTTAATGGGCTCAAAAAAAGAATAGAAAAAAAAGAGTCTCCATTTGCTTTCCTATCTTCAAAGCTTAGGGAACAAAAAAGTATATTAAAAAGTCCCAAGAAATGGATTGAAGAGATTTTTGAGAACCAAAGTGAAAAACGTTGATTTAGAGGCGTCACTTGCAATGTTGGCTCTTAAGAGCATGGTGTGCCGTAAAAGGCCATTACATAAAGATAATGGTGGCAACCGTTACATGTTATGAGGTCATAAAGGCCATAACAACTGTTATTGAAAAAATGACCTGTAAAGGCCGTTACAGGCCCCAAAACGGCCCCCATAAAGGCTGTAACGGTCCATTGTGGGGCCGATACCAGTTTTTTTGGGGGTTTTTTTTTTTCAATAAAAAAAAACCGTAATGGTTGTGGCCATTATGTCCATCGGCGATATTTTGATAATATTGCCAATATATTGAGATTGTGAAATTTTTGTTTGTTAAAATAATTCCATTTCAAATGTTTTTATGGGTGTATGGTTGTACGATGAAATGCATGTTTGTATGTATGTATATATGCATGCATGGATGGATGGATGCATGGCTGGATGTATATATGTATGTATGTGTGTATGCATGCAGGAATGGATGGATCATATATGCCTACTAGACTCTTTAGTAGGGTAGGGAAAGTGAATGGAAGGGATTTACTGCTCTGCTCTTCGGTATAGTCTTTAGGCAGGTGGGATTGAAGACCACAGGTAGGGGAATAGGGATGAGTTTCCTCTAATCCTTCTTGCTCTTTCCACTGCAAGGGAGACAGGCTACCCCTTTATAGATGTGTGTGTGTGTGTGTGTCATTGTATGTATGTATTCATGCATGAATAGTTGGATGGATGGATCATGCATGTGTGTTTGTATGTATGTACGTGCATGTATGGATGGATCCACCATTTTCCCCAATATTTCCCCGAGCAACGATAAATGTTTTAAGGCCCTCATTAAAGGAAAACTTATTATTTGATTCCTAAATGTGTAAATATGCATCCTTTTTGCTATTATTTGATTCTTAAAAATGCAAATACGTGTATTTTAACATCTCCTAAAGTATCATTATAAAATTCCACCATTTTCCCCATGTTGTTTGAATGTTTCCTTGAGTCAGCATTACATGCCTTAGGTTGTTTGAATGTTTCCTTGAGTCAGCATTACATGCCTTAGGCCTCCATTAAAGGGAAACTTATTATGTATGTGTCTTTTTTGCAACTATTTAATTCCTAAATATGCAATATATGTATTTTAGCACCTCCTCAAGTTTCATTGAGAAATTCCAGCACTTTCCCCATGTTTCCCTAATGTTTCCCTCAGCCAACAATACATTTCCGATATTGGCGATATCAATACATATTTCCATATCCCCGGCTAGCGATACATATAACGATACCAATACCATGAACATTGGCAACACATGCCACCATCCATCTTAAAGCACCACATGCCACATGTGCAACATGCCACCCTAATATGTCATGTGCAACATGTGCCACTATTATCTTCAAATGCCCTACAAGTGCCACGTGCTATTGAGTCACATGTGCCACACAGACACCACCCATATTTAAGCGCTTCACATGCATAACATGTGCATACGTGCAACATATGCAACATGTGCCACTAACCACTTTCAAATGCCCCACACAATGCATCTTAAAGCCCCATACATGGGCCAATGTACCACACGTGTGTCTTGTACAGCCACCCATCTCAAGTTTAATGTGCCCAATACCTTAATGTGCTGGGTGTGCAACATGTGCCACCCTCATCTTCAAGCACCTCGCATGTGCAAATGTACCACATGTGCCACCATCTATCTTTAAGCACTCTACGTTTGCCACACGTGTCAACATGCCACATGTTCAACATGTGCTACCATACCATCCATCTACAAGCATCCCACAAGTGCCAAGGTGTCACACAAATGTGACACGTGCCACAATCCATCTTCAGTGCACGTGTTACCTTCTGTTTATGAGTAAAATTTTAACGGAAGTTTCCTTTTTTTCGAAACAACAGATTTGGAAATGAATTTTTTTTCTTCAAGATATCTTCTTTTTTTTAAAGTAGTTTTTCAATTCTCACCGTTTTCTAGAAATAGCATTTCCTAAAAAACACCATTTTCCTCGATTTTTTTTCTATGAATCCAAACAGGCCCTTAGTGAAATATATGTGGTGAAAAGAATACAATTGGGCAAAACACATAGCTTCATGGCACAAAAAATTCCATTTAAGATGCCTCTGAAAAGTGTTAATGGCATGTCTAAGATCACCTCCACTTGCTCAATTTGACATTACAATGAAGATCAACTACTACAACACCAGTTTACCACATTAAACGAATCTTGCTTCTTACCATAATTGCCTAAGCATAACATTGGAACATTTTTTTTAATGGAAAAAGGTTACATCATGTGTTATTACTCAGTTATCATCTCAACACAGTCCAAACATGGAGCTTTTGCATAATTACGTGAAACAGTGAGAGGACACTAACCAATCTCCGAAGAACTGCATCATCCAGCTCTTGTGGCTTATTAGTGGCACCTGCATTAGAGTATTAATAAAACCTTAGACATATTTTCATTTTGTTAAATTTGATCATCAAGCATTAAACAATAGCCACTTTTCCAACAGTATTGAGCACATTCAAATATTCATGTCATGGGCAAACTCCTTGCAAACAGGGAGGGTTTCTTTGTTTCTTTTTTCAATGTGTTACATATGATAAACAATGTGTTCCCCATATATTGAGTTTAAATGTTTGATACAAGGAATCTAAGGTGTGGAAATGGAAATTGGAATGATTATTTCTATCTTTACTGCAGAAATTAGGATTCCAAAATTAGGGGTCTGGTTAGGATACAAGTGGAAATCCCAGTGGCATTCGACAACAGTCACTTCGTATCTTGTTCTAGGAAACTGCCATTGTGGATAAGTGTAATGACTATTTGGCGGAATCCACAGTTCTCCGTCTATCCAAACAGCCCCAGTTCTCTTGTCAACAGAATCCAATTTCTTTTCCTGGTGGATTCCACGTATCCCAAAACAACCAATGATCAAATGGAAATAAGCTGATGTAGCTTACCAATGACAATTACAAGATCATTTGGATTAGAGGTCACCCCATCAAACTGGATTAAGAACTCTGATTTCAATCTTCTGCTTGCATCACTCTCGTTAGCCAACCTTGTAGACATTATACTGTCAATCTGTAGAATGACACCATACAACAGTTTTGATAGGCAATTGAGGAGGCACAACAAGCATTAAAGGGGCCTGCTTCCTATTGCAAAATGAAGAATCCAATGTAAGTCATGTATTACTATGATTTCTTAGCAACATTGTCATTGGTGGCATAGAAGAAGGCATTGCTGCAGAATAATATAATTTAAAAAAAAAAAAAAAAAAATCTGTCTTTTTTTTTCATAAAACTAAAACAGGGAACAAGGAAGAGAATGAAAGACATGTCAAGCATGCCAAAAAAAAATCTCTCTCTCCTTTTTTTTTTAATGGCAAGCATGCCAAAAATAGTTGAAAGTGCATTAAAATAAAAACCATAAAATGCATTTAGGGAAACATTATCTACACCCACTCTGACTGCTAAATATGCCCATCCCTAAGCTTTTGCTTATACCGGAGGACAGAGTTTGTTCTATTGTGTAATAAAAAGTAGAAAAGATGAGTGATTGAACAAAGACTAAGGCATGAGACGAACGTATCAGAAAATCAGTTTGGTTTCATGCCAGGGAGGTCTACCACTGAAACTATTTAAAACTTAGACAATTGGTGGAGAAATAAAAGAGAGGAGGAATGATCTCCACATGGTCTTTATCGACTTAGAAAAAGTTCAGGATAGGGTCCCTTGAGAGTTAATTTGGTGGGAGTTGGGAGAGAAATGACTTTCAAGAGGATGCATTGATATGGTTAAGGATATGTATGAGGGGGCAGTAACAAATGTACCACTAGTGGAGAGAAGTGAGTTCCCAATTATTGTACACTTGCAACAAGGGTCAACATTGAGCTTGTACCTTTTAACATTGGTTATGGATGAGTTAACAAGGCATTTACAGGAAGAGATCCCATGGTGTATGTTGTTTGTAGATGAAATTGTTTTGATTGATAAGATGAGCGAGGGCATAAAATTTTTTTATTTTTTATTTTTTTTAAAAAAAGGGAGTATATGAAGTTTTAGTAACAATAGAGTACGTGGGAATGAGGAATTAGTAAAGATTTTTTTTTACCAAGAAGTTCCAAAAAATGACCACTTCGGATATCTTGGGTCGATAATTCATGAAAGTGGAGAGATTGAAAAGGATGTTTATGATAGATTTCAAGTGGGGGGGAAGAATTGGAGATGTGCCTCTAGAGATTTATAGGATAGCTATAAGACCAGCCATGCTTTATGGGATAAAATGTTGGGCAATTAAGAAACAACATGTCCATAGGATGAGTGTTGCTGAAATGAGGATGTTGAGATAGATGAATCATGAATGACAAGATAAGGATAAAATTGGAAATGAATGCATTTGAGGGAATTTGGGAGTAGCACCAAAAAGGTAACAAGATTAGAGAAACTAGACTTAGATGGTTTGGCCAGGTGCAATGGAGACCAAGAACTGCTGCTTAGGAGTGAGTCCGTACAAGTTTAAAGCCCTTAAAGGTTAGGGGGAAGACCTTAACGATGTGGGTGGAGGTAGTAAGAAAGGATTTGATGACCTATGATCTAACTAAAGTTATGGCCCTTAATAGATTGGAATGGCGAAATTCATGTAACCTATCCAATTAGTTGGGATAAGGCTTAGATGATGAAAGGATGGGTGTATGACATAGTTGCAGTGTGATGCGGACATCAGTGGTGCACCCTTTAGAGTGTACCAGAGGAAGAGGCATCGCCGACAGAGTGCCGGAGCGGAGGAGTTGATGTCGATGAACGTTGAGTCCATCGGACCCATTTTCTGACGCGCTACGAGTGCTGAAGCGGCATGACCGCACCCTGACCATAGATCCATGGGTCGAATTTCACATCCTACCACACGGGTGTTTTAATTTTGTGCATTTTTTTTCTTCTTTTTTCTTGTTTCAGGGGCTTTATTACACTTTCTTTATTTTTTTTGTCTTTTTGTTATTTTTCTTGTTTTCAGAGGCTTTAGTGCACTTTTACTTTTTCCATAGCCTATATATACGTTGTGAGAAACCCTATTTTCATTATTATTGAATTAATAGAAATTCCTATCTTTTCTTCCTCTTTATTCAAGATATTAGGATTTTAGGATTGGCTCTTAGGTGTTGAGGATTCCACCCCGATTTCAGGTTTCCTTCTTTATAGATCTTCGAAGTGTAGGAAAAGGTAAGAATCATCCTCATTCTTTTCTTTTGACGACAAAAGGACCTGTACTTTCTTCATCTCGAACCCTTCATTCTTCACCCCTTCGTTCCTCTCTGGATATCCTCTTTTTAGTTTGAATGGAAAAGATGGATGATTAGTCACTAGAATCATATCCAAACTTGACTGTGGAGTGTGGACTGACTTATGCTAGATCTATGATATCCTCATATCCCCAGGTCCTCCCTTGTTACTGTTTACGCGATTTTATGTTAATAGGCATGATCCTGACGGAATGACCTTATCTCTGTGTTGAAATTTACCTAATCCCTTTGATTGGAAAGGGTTAGTTGATTCATGTATTTATTTGAACATTCTTTAACCTGATTATACATGCATCTAGGATTAGGTCATCACATGTCCCTGCATCATAGTTGGTGTCAACAATATCTACTGATATTTATTGGAATTCCATGATAATTCAATTGCTTGTCATGTTGCTAAAAAAAGTTTCTTGTCATGCATAAACGGCAATTGCATTATATTATTAAAATCGGCAGAAGCCCAATGAATCACAATAGTATAGCATGAATGCATGGATCCGAACAAATAATAGAGGGATGAGGACTAAATAATAACCGAACCTAGATGCATAATTTTACAACTTGACCTATCCATTGTCTATATGCGAAGAAAACAAATTTCTAGATTATAAGATAGAGCAGGAATCAAGATGGAAGCAGATATGTGGGTCTAGAGTGTTGTGTGATTTAAGCACACGTATCGAACCAATGGAAGATTTATAAGACAACAAATCGACTAGTTATGCTATAACGTGCAAATTGTTGGGTGTTAGATGACAACATGAGCGGAGGCTAAGAATTGCAAAATTGAGATTGTTGAGATGGATCTCTGGGAAGACTAGGAAGGATAGAACTAAGAATGAGGTCATCCGAAGCTGCCTTTGATTAGTTCGGATAGGAGACAAAATGACAAAGTTCATTGAGATGGTTTGGCCATGTGCAACAAGGACCAAAATATAATAATAAGAAAGAAAATACCAAAAACAACTCTTCTAAGGAGGGGAACATTATTAGGGTTGAAGGGCCTGAAAAGAAATGATAGGAAGATCTAGAAAGACTAGGACCAAGGTGGTGAGAAGAGATATTAACATCTAAGATATGATTTTGATTGGTGGAATAGGAATATAGGATTCATATAGCTGACCCCAAACAGTTGGGACCAATGTTTTAAATATCGACGATATCGGCAAATATATCTTGTATCCCACCTATGCAATACGAAATGCGCAGGTAGTGCCGATACATCCCAAGTGTTAGATTTGGTGAGCATTTTCAATTTCCGATCTCTCTTTTTTATGTTGAAAGTATGTTAAATCAGTGTCAAATGGTTACAAATCCATTGGTTCTTCATGTTTTGCATGAAAAATCATGGAGTTAGAGCTTTGATTTTGTACCCATTGGTTCATTCATGTTCTTCATTTTATTTTATTTTTTGAAAATTTCCTTCAACCAACTATCAATTGAGACTAATTTCAAAGTATTTAGGAGTATTTGATGAAATGATCATCACATACACTCTAATTTTGAAATTTGAGTGTAGGTGGTCCGATTTAGGAAAAATTCAAAATTTCCTCAATCTCCCAAATTTCCTGCAATGTTACAATCCAAACATGAAATCAAGCATGTATGAGAGCTAATCTACCAATTTGTCAAGTCCTTGTCAATTTTTGGATAATAAAAATTATTAATTTTTTTTTTTTTTTTTTAATTTCCATTCAACCAACTATCAATTGAGACTAATTTTGAAGTATTTAGGAGTGTTTGATGAAATGATCATCACATATACTCAAAATGTTATGCATTCAATTTGAATATAGTTGCATTAGTTCAGTCAGACAGCGCAAAGCTTGGGACCCTATACAAAGGAAACTTATTACATGCACTTCTTTTTTGAGATGTTATAATTTAAAAGCGTGTATTAAGGTCTCTTTTAACAATCCTGAAGTTTCATTGAAAAATTCAACCATTTTCCTAATGTTTCCCCATGTTTCCAAAAAGTGCAATAAATTGCCCGATACAAACGATATATCCCGTGCAATAACTGATACGTATCTGTATCCTAAGGATGCGATACGTAACACGATACCAGTATTTCAAACACTGGTTGGGACAAGGCTTTGATGACGACATCAATGACAATGATATGATTGAGTAGGAAACAAAACCGCATAAATAGCAACTATGGACTGGAAGCTTACAGGGGCTTTTAGGATTTAGGAGTTACTAGAGACAAGGAACAATAGTCTTGCTTGTGAAAAAGATGTGACTAAAGAGGACATCAATGACAATGATATGATTGAGTAAGAAAAGAAAACCACATAAATAGCAACTATGGACTGGAAGCTTACAGGAGCTTTTAGGATTAGGAGTTACTAGCGACAAGGAACAATAAAATCTTGCTTATGAAAAAGCGGTGACTAAACTATAATGCTATGGCAAAGGGAGATCTTGATACCATCTGCAAGGAGATTTTCTAGAGATGAGACCAATTGAACACCAGTAGCTTATTCAGGGGTTGTGAATCAATAGCACCTCATTGCCATCATGGTCGGGGATGGTGATTGAGTGGATCTAGCTGCCTTAAATAAAGGAAGAAAATCCTGGAAAGTCCATTTTTCAGTTCCATAGGAGAACATTTAGTAATAATTATCTGCTTCAAACAAGATTTTAAAACTCAACTTCAACTTTCACAAGGCTCAAGTGTGAGTTGATGCAAAACTTGGTTGCATGCTTAAAAGGACAATCTGATTTTTCATGCTTACAATTTAAAAGGTTAAACAACACCTGAAAAGGTCAGAAATATTGAATTCTAGGGCCTGTTTATTTCACCGCTTACAACAGTAATTGCATGTAAATTGGTAATGATTACTTTTAATCTGTGTTCGAAGAAAGTTGAAATTCATGAGGTAAATGTGCCTCGAGAAACGGAATTGCATTGCACCCTAAAATTTGTGGGTCCCACCAATGATGTATATGTTTGATCTATGCCTTCCATCCATTTTCCAGCTCATTTTGGGGCATGAGTCCCAAAATGAGGCAGATTGTAAGGTCAAGTGGACCACAAGGCAGGAAAGTGGAATTTTGTGTAGGGTCCACAGAGATGTTTATCAGTCATCCACACTGTTTATAAGGTCAGCGAGATATAAATGAACCATAAACACAAATATCAGCTTGATTCAAAACTTTTGTGGCCCCCAAGAAGTTTTCAACGGTAGGTGTTCGACTCCCCTATAGTGTGTAGTGCAATCCACATGTGCTTCGAATTTGCCTCATTTTTTGGCTCGTGCCCTATAATGAGCTGATAAAACGGATAGACGGTTTGGATCAGACACATACATGATGGTGGGCCCCATTGATTTTACGTTTTTTCTTCTTCGCCACCTCGATTTTTGTGAAACTGTCAACATCAAAACCATTTCATATGTAGGGGTGCACATTTAACAGGTAGAACCGTGGAACCGGACCGGAACCGACCAAACGGTCCGGTTTGGTCCGGTTCTAGAGTGCACCGGTTCCGGTTCCAAAAATCAAAGAACCGGTTACATCGGTTCGGTTCTCGGTTTGGGGGTATGTAGAACCGAACCGAACCGTGAACCGATCTGTAGAACCAAACCGTGGATCCGATCCGTAGAACCGAACCGTGGAACCGAACCTGGAACCGAACTTGGAACCGAATCAAGAACCCTTTGTTGTTTCCATATTTGACTCATGATTTATGGTTTATAATGCACAATTTAATTATTTTCATAAATGTATTTTTGTACACCTTATACAATATCTAAACCATTCATCAAATGGAACACAACTTGGATGGACATGGGCTTGCAATTGGGCTGGATTATAAAAAGCCCAGAACCGTGGAACCGATCCGGAACTGAACCGGTTTTAACGGTTCGGTTCTAGGGTGCCAACAGTCCGGTTCCAGTTCCAAATATCCTAGAACCGTTGGGAACGGTTCGGTTCCGGTTTCACCCCAGAACCGGACCAAACCGACCCGTGTGCACCCCTATTCATATGTATATTTTCCCTGGTAAATAATCATTATCATTTATTTGCAGTTACTGTTGTAAACGGTGAAACAAACAGGCCCCTAGTGCACACAGAATTTTCTGGAGTGTTGAACTCATTTAAGTTCAAATACTCCAATTTAGCATGTGAATGAGAGCCTTCCAGACAGAACTGTCGGGAGTGTTGTACTCATTTTAAGTACAAATACTCCAATTTAGTATGTGAGTGAGAGCACATAACTGAAAGCACAACCTGGCATGTTACAGAAAACACACGTACACAGAGTAACATGATGTCTATGATTTTATTACACATCAAGAGAGAGAAACAGATTAGAGACAATATTAAGAATAAACATGCAAAAGTTGAAAAGGAGGGTTACAGAGTGAGAAACATGCAAAAGTTAAAAAGGAAGTTTACAGAGGGAGTAGCAGACTTCGTCAATGAAAATTACTGACGGCTGCCTGGAAACAGCAACCATGAAAAGAGTTCGCACCAGCTTTTCAGCCTCACCCACCTGTTTCACGCTCATAAAATTGATCAAATTGGTTTTAACTAAAACAAGGGAAACAATACATTCCACCCATTTCGAGCAGATTATGACAAGAACACACCCATTTTGATGTTAAAGAAGAGGCAGTCACGTTAAAAAATGTTGCTTCTGACTCTGAAGCAACAGCTTTGGCAAGCATCGTCTTCCCATTACCAGGTGGACCAAAGAGAAGCAATCCTGATGACACAAAAGAAATCATTGAACAAAATTAGGGACATTTTGCTCACTACAATAGAAGAAAATTAAAAAGAAGAGGTCTCCAGAGAATTGCCTCTAGCTGGCCTCCGAAGGCCAGTAAATAGGTCTCTTCTTTTAGTTGGTAGGATAACCATTTCCAACAGACTTTGCTTTGCCTTATCAAGACCAGCTGCACATGAAATCATTTGTATGTCTAGATTATGCACACACGCTTAACAAGAAAAAGAAAAACGAAATCGAAGTTTCTTACCAACATCTTCCCATTTAACAGAGGGACTTCTGTCCACAATCACGGTATTTATCATTTCAACCAATTTAGCATCATAACCAGCTTCTTGAGTAGATTTTGGGTTTCCAATATTATTTGGGGTGTTCCTTGCCATGGAATTGTTTCCTTTGGAACTAGGCGGTCTTTGTAATATACCCTTTTGAGTTCTAGGCACTGCAGGTGCAACTCTTCCAGTTTGTGAATGGTTTAAGGTGGTCTGTAGAGAACATATAATAAAACTCAGTTTTTGAGGAACAAAAGACCAAAATTAATCAGGAAATCAGTGCAATAATAGACACAAAAGCCGATGTCTTATAGAACCAAGACTGAGGATGGCACCAGTAAGCAGCAGCTGCCAATGCCACCATTTTTTAAGGATGGTAAATACCACCAAAGTTAAAATAAAATAGAGATATATGAACTCGTAGAAGCTAGTTCCTTCTAGCTGCAGGAAAATGGTGCCACAGTTAACACCTCGATCGTCTGGAGGGCACGACTTCGCACTTGGCGATCTGCTTCACTGTTTTTGGGTGTTCTGACAAATGCTTACTGAGATACAGCTGCATTTTATCAAGCTATTTACATAAAGTTCAATCCTTCTAGAGTTCTAATTCATTGTGATCAGTGGTAACTTTAAGTGTAAAGTCAACAGATGATAACTTTATGTATGCAGCAAAGATTTCAATTTTTTTTCACTGTAGGATACAGTTATAATACCTTATCAGGAAATCAGTGGTTACATCACAATCCGTACCTTGCTTGATGATGTGCCAGCTGGAGAGATTCAAAGGAATTCAATGAGAAAAAAGAAAACAAATATAATCAGCTAATCTGGGCAAAGAATAAGGAATAATATAGCTGATAATTACATGATATAAGAAATTTACAATCAGATAAAAAGAACTCCTTCAGACCTGCCCGTTTACTTAATACTTGTAGTCTCTCTGAAACTTGCCCTTGCCATTTCAAAATCTTATGATGATAAGACTTGACCTTCTCTTGTTCGCTGCAACAAAAACCAGAAAAAAGGATTTAATATAACGCCAATGTGTTGGCCTCAGCAAAAATAAGATGGCATTTGGAAAATAATTATTGAATTCCTCTCAGTAGTTGGAATTGTTTTTAGATATTTGGCTTGTTAAATGTAAAGTTATAGGTTAAGCATTGGATTGTTTGATTAGAGTTCTAGCACCAAAAGAAGTAGAAGAAGAAGAAGAAGAAGAAGATGAGGACAGGACATGCTCATCCATAATGCCAGCCTTCCCGAAGATTTAAATAAAAATTTATATATATATAAGGGAAAGAAAAGGCTTTTGGCATGGCGAGGATATTATGTTCATGCATGCTCTTAGGACTAGGGAAGAACATACAGTAGGATATGATGCAACAAAGAAACAAAGACAAATTTGAGCTATCTCAAGTGCCATCAAGACTGAATTATTTGCTGCAATTATGTTAGAACGCAAGGTAGTAATATGGTGGTAGCACAAATTCAAGAACAACTTTTTCCTTTCTTTTCTTCTTATAAATGATGGTGAGTTTTATTAAAGGCAAGGCCACTACGATCATTAATCGCTAGGGTACATGGTACCGGAAAGGGTAAGCAATAAACTACTTCGTCCAATACATGGTGTGCTAGGGGTAGGATCGTGTGAGTTGCTCCAATACATGCACAAAGTGTATGCAATGCAGTTTTATATGTGAACTCATATTGAAATTTATATATGAAATGAAAATGTCATTTTCATAGACCCTGCATGCACAATATTATATTATATGCGTGCTACTAAATAACTCAAATTATAAATCTCTACATTGTAACTATAAATTTGTATTACAATTTAATCAGCGGTATAGAACCATAATTCCAGGTTGCTAAAAATAGCTATCAGGATCTCAAATGATCCATAACCCGAACTGGAGATTGGGACAAAAAACCTTGGGGGTTTCATGATTTAGGTAAAAATGATTGAAAGCAAAAGGACCACAAGATAAAAGAAATGACAAAACAAACAGCATTACTTGATGCTATAGGAGTCCCAATACTCAAGGATAGTCTAGTGATACCTTCCCTAGCCAAAAAGTCAGCCACCCATTTGCTTCTTGAAATATATGATTGAATTTGAAAATCCCCAATACAATTTCAAGAAGTAGTTGAATTAGTGATGCAGGAAGGGTGAGTCGAATCTACGATGTGGCCTCCCACGGCAAGGAGTTTGAATCTAGCGAGTGGCTGGAAATCCTCCAAGATTAGGCAATCCGCAAGCGGCACAAACGTTAATCAGACCCTATCTTTCTGAAGGTATTAAAAAAACGGTAATGGCCATTACGTAACAGGAAGGGTGAGGGTGGGAACCATAATGAGTTACGGAAAAAAAAATAAAAAAATTAAGGATTTGTAATGATCCATTACGACCATTATGGGTCAACACAGGCTTTTTTCAATATAAAAAAGGCCATAACAGCCCGTATCATAATGGTAATGGTGGTGGCCGTTATGGCTACAATTACCATTATTGAATACCATACTCTCTCTCTTTACTTAGAAGAGAAAATCAATTTTCATTTCAAATTAAAAGAGAGAGCGAAGGAAGAAACTCTTTACAATATCTCAAATACAGTATTTATAGAACAATCCTGACCTATCTATAACTAATCTTGGTGACTCTAATCAAAACTAACTCTAACAACCTTTCTAGCTTTCTAATTAAAAACTAACAATTAAAAAGAAATGACCAAAATAAACCCACGAAAGCTCAAAATTACAAAGAACTTGAAATCACACCAAAATTACAAATTCCTCTCAATCTTTGCCCTCGAGACAATTGGGACACACATGGATTGCATCTATTAGTTAAGCATTTGGCTATCAACAAGCCAAACCTGGATTAGTTTGAGCCAAGATTTCAACTGGTTGGACAGGACCTGGGCCTGGTCTGTTGACAGTGCTAATTAGAAGCAAAACATGATGTCAACCACCTCGGTAGTCAATACGCATGCAAGGACTGCTAATGAAAACCCGAAAGGGAAAGCAAATAAATCAATAAGAAAAGAAAGAAATTGCAAGACAAGGCCCAACAATCCTCTAGCCAAATGCTAGAGATCACGAATGCAAGACTGTGAGCAAGCTTAACAATCACTCCCCCCCCCCCCCCCCCAAGTTAACATAGAGAAAATAAGAGAATTTCATAAAGAGAATATTAATCAGCTTGTCTTATTCCATAGGCCATACACCTTATTTATAATCAACCTTACAATCTGTAATGAAGGCTATGAAATCTAAAAATACACAAAAATAGGAAAGCACCTAAATGACAAAGCATTCTAATTAAGAAAATGCCTAAAATAAGATACTTAGATAAGAAAAGCATTCTAATTAAGAAAATGTCTAAAATAAGAAAAAAAAATTAGATAAGAAAATATCTAAAATTATTCCCTGCCTAAAATAAATATATGAATGAAAGAGGAAATTTCATAATCTAGAGATTTGAAAGAAAACGAAAGTAGTGATGGGCTAAAAAGGAAAGTGGTCCTTTTCCTGTACACATGTGCGGAGTGTGCACGCCTGAGATGTGGGCATTTTCTTCAAATCTTGATCAATTGGCTTATGTGGCCATTTGGTTGCATCAACTGCCGAGGCATCTCTGCCTCTCCATTCAAGAGCAAGGTCTCAAGATGGCCAAAAAGAGTGATGAGAGTGTATCCACATGCAATAGCTTATGATGAACCATTTACACAGTTCTAAAATTACAGGGTTCAGCATTGTATCGAAGAGGAATTGTAGAATATGGGAAACTAGGATTTACACATTACACGCAAGTTTTCAGTTCTGACAAGCGGCCCGTGGTTCAGTAATCCAGACCATTGTCCTGTAGCATCCTGCCATGGATAGACCGTGAGTATAAAATCTCAATATTTGACGTTTCTTCAGTTGAATGTCGACTATTGCTGTATTTCTCTTGTAATCGTATACTTGTAGGCTTCAAATCCAAAGGTTATCATTATACTATTAAGGACATTTTTTGGGCGTGGTCCATCCACCATGAGACACAACAGACAAGTGGTCTGGATTACAGAATCATCGGCAGCCCACTTGTCAGAATTGAAAAACGTGTTCAAAGCATCTTTACAGAAAAAGGCATCAAAATTTTCCTTTCATGTTACCTGGAGGAAACGAGGGAAGGGACTCTGGTTGAACTGGCTTCAAGCAACACACGCTCAGCGTTCTTGTAGTGGGCCACCGCATCATCGATCAGACCCCATTCTTCCGCCCGGACGGCTTTATCGATCTGTTCCTTCGCTAGATCGAAGTATCCCTTGAGCTTATGTGCGATCCTTTCGTTGGAGATGGACGGTCCGATGACGCTGTCCATCGTGTGATCGTGAGATCGGACGTGGGTGGTGGAAGTAGCCGACGGGGTAGGTTCGTTACTAAGGTCTAGGCCAGAGAAAAAATCGCTGAGAGAATCAACGAGGCCCTTGAAGTAGCTCATTCCTACGAGAAATACTTGCAAATGGCATGAGAGGAGGAAGGAAAAAGGTAGAGACGAGAAGAGGCGAGAAATTGAGGGAATTTCTTATCTCACCAGTCTCGAGAGGAAATCAGGAGAATTTGTTCTTCTTCTTGTTGTCGAGAATTTCATTCTCATATTTCGGACCTTTTCTGCCGTAGAGAAAAGGGTCGCGAGAAGAAGTCCCGCGATTTTTAACGATCGACTGGAAAAATAGGGATTCGAGGCTGTGGGGTTTTCCGTTGCGTAAAATCCCGGCAAACTGCTTTACCAATTTTAGGAAATGACGGAATTGCCCCTATTTGGCTTTTGGCGTTGCAGGTGACACGCGTGAAGGACATCCAAGAGAGCGGATTGCGTATGACACGGTGACACGAACCAAGTTAGCTCGGTTAGCTCGCTACACTCGAATCGGCTTGGTTTGGAATTGAGTTAGAGTCGCGTCGAGCTGATTTTTTGAACACGAAAAAATTTCAAACAGAAGTCGAGCTTACCCAAGCTCGACTTAACTCAGATCAAACCAATTCAGTGACTCGATTATTCTGATATTGATGTTGCTAAGTATGCGTTTAATGAAATTACTCAACAAAGTATGGTTGGTAGCAACAAAGGTATAAATATATTAAACAAGTACTTTTTTTTCTTAGTTTTTTTGTTGCTGATGAAATAGTTGAAAAACCACTGCCGTTGTTTTACATATAATAAAATTTTTAAGTGTAATCCATGTGTTTGTGAAAATACTACACAGGTGAACTCGGCTCGATCTTAGCTTGAACTCGGCTCAAATTGACTCGAGCTGCTGACCAAACTAAGATGAGCTGACTAGTTAGTCTCGAGGACTGAGCCAAGTCAAGTTCAAGTTGGGGTTAGCAAGTGGCCAAGCCAAGTTGAGCTATGCCCAGCTCGACTTGTATACACCTTTAGAAGTAGATCAAAGATTCAAGTGGACCACACCACAGGAAGCAATGGTGATGATGATGCCTACCGTTGAAACCTTCTTAGGTTCCATCATGACATTTATTTGTCATTCATCCCATTTATAAGGTTACATAGACCTAGATGAAGTGAAAACATAAATATTAGCCTGATCCAAAACTTTTGTAGTCCCCAAGGAGTTTTCAACGGTAACCGTTCAATCCCCACTACTTCCTATGGTGTAGTTCACTTGAGTGTTTTATATCCCTCCATTTTGGGTTCATGTCCTAAAATGATCCGTAAGAATGGATGGACGGAGTGGATAAAACATATACATCATGGTGGGCCACACATAGCCCTTGCCAGGACCCTCTGTTTCTAGCTAGGTATAGTGGGGGTAGTTTCCTATATGCATCCTTTACATTTTACGTTTTGATGATGGGCCTCTCCATCTACCATAACTAGTAAGGTTGCTAGTAGACGGTGCTCTATGGGCCTCTCAATGATGTATATGTTTTATCCATGCTGACTATAAATTTCATATTATTATTTTAGATAATAAGTCAAAAAATAAAATATGGTTTCCGGCGAACCACACCAAAGGAAAACAAAAGTTATTGAACACTCACAATTGAAAACCTTCTAAGGCCCATTGTCATGTTTATTTGCCATCCAACTTGTTAACTAGGTCACAAAGGCCTGAATGAAGTGAAAACACAAATATCAGCATGATCCAACTTTTGTAGCTCCCACGAAGTTTTTAATGGTGGGCATTCAATCACTGTTGATTTCCTGTGATGTATGGTATGGTGTGGTGTATCTAATGTTTTAATCTTACTCATTTCTAATATCATGCCCTAAAATCATAATTAAAAATGGATAGATGGCGTGGATAAAATGAATACATTATGGTGACGCCCACGAAGCACCGTCCATTAGCAAGCCGCTGCTGTGGCCAAACCCCGTCTGCTGTGGGACCACAGGTAATGCACGTGTCTTATACACGTGGATCCATCTATTTTACGGTTCAGCTTAAAGCATGAACTCAACATGTAAGAATATCCAGAGCTTAAGTAGACCACACCACAACAAATAAGGTGATAATCATGTTCACGGTTGAAAACGGACCACATTTCATAAGATGAAACAGACAAGATGAAGGGAAACCAAATATATAGCTTATCCGAAACTTCTCTTGTAGCCCTCGGAAAGTTAATCAGTAATTTTGAGGTTTGCTCAGCGTGCGATAGCTAGCTAATCGGATTACTTACTGACAGGTTGAGTGGGGACACTGCTACTGAAGTGACGTGGGCCATCGTAGCGTGTTTTGAGGGATTATTTTAGGAGGACGTGGATTAGACCTGAGCAGCGAGAATCGCTACTGAAGTGACGTTACAAAGTTATGTGAACCTACTATGATGTATGTGTTGTACCTATAAGGGCCATTCATTCGGAGGAGTCCGGATCCTCTGTTACCAGGTTAACAGAGAATTCCTAATACCCTAAAAATCATTGGTCCACATCAACACTCACTGAAAAAATTAAAAAAATAAAAAAAAGCTTTGGACACCAAACCACTAGGGTAACAGGAAAATCCTGTTGACCCGATAACAAAGGATCCGACTCCAGTTGGAGATATTATTTTAAGGCATGACCCTGAGATCCAGGCAGGTCCGAAGCTTTAGTGGACCCCACCACAGAAAACAGCAAGAAGATTGATGCCCACCGTTGAAACCTTCCTAAGGCCCACCAAGCTGTTTTTTGGAAATCCAACCAGTTCAAAAAGACATTAAAGAAGGAAAAAACCAATATTAGCTTGATCAAAACTTTTGTAACCTTTAGAAGTTTTTAATGGTGGTGTCACTATCCCCACTGTTTCCTATAGAAGAGTTTACTGGAGTGTTGGATGTGACTCATTCTTTGAATATTACCCTAAAATGATCTTTGTAGATATATAGACAATGTGGATATAAAACATACATCATGGTGCGGCCTACATAACTTGGTGACATCACTAGTAGTCTCCCTACTCTAACCTGTCAGTAGCCAATCCACGCCCATTTTAGGAAGCGGATCGGCGGGTGTACCTAACACTAGTTATATAGATATAGCTGGTGTATTGATGTCAGCAAGTTCTGTGGGTCTTATAATGAGGTAGGTGTTATATCCAAACTATCCATATTAAATGTTTACCATAGAAACTGTTTTTGGAGTTTAAAAAGTTTTGGATCAATATGAAATTTGTTTTTACTCTTCATTTAGGTCTTTGTGACCTTATGAACAGATTGGATGAAAAATAAACATTATGGTGGGCCCTATAAATTGTTTAATAATGAAAATAATTATCTCTGCTGCTATTTATGGTGTGGTCCACATGATCTTTGGATATGATTCATTTTTTCGATAATTCTTTAAAATGATCTCTAAAAATAGATGAACGTTGTAGATATAATAAACACATCGCTATGGGGCCATAAGACTTTGATCTCCTTTGAACAGTTCGTGCTCATCTTTGCACAACACGTGCCTGCAGCAACTGTATAGCTGGTGTGTGGTATACCAGCCAATCCGCTTCCATTATTTTATTTTAAGGCAAGATCCGAAGAATGAGCCAAATCCAAATCTCCAGTGGACCCCACTACAAAATAGAGCGGGGAGAGTGACACCCATCTTTAAAAACTTCTAAAAGGCCACAAGTTTTCCATCAGGCTGATATTTGTGTTTTTCCTTCTTCCATGTCTGTGTTAACTTGTGAACATGTTGGATTTCAAATAAGCATCATAGTGGGCCTTAGGTTTCAACAGTGGGGATCACTCTCCCCATTGTTTTCTGTGGCGGGTCCACTAATGATTTTTATATGCCTCGTTCTTTGTCTCATACCCTAAAATGATATCTCAAAATGGATAGATAGTGTGGATACAACACATACATCATAGTGGGGCCTATAGAACTTGATGATGTCACATCAGTAGAACTCGTCTGTACCTAATCTGCGTCCATCGTGTGCTACCGCATACCTTCTACAGCTGGGAACGGGCAGGAGCTTTGAGTGGCCACCATGATGTAGGTCTTATCCACACCGTCCATCCAATTTTTAGTATCGTTTTATCCCAGGTTCAAGTGGACGACACCACAGAAAGTTGTGATAATAATTTTCACCATTGAAACTTTTATAGGGCCCACTGTGATGTTTATTTTCCATCCAACTTATTCATAAAGTTACATAGATCAGGATGAAGAGAAAACACAAATATCAGCTCCATCCAAAACTTCTGTGGCCCCGAGAAGTTTTGAATGGTAAAAGTTTAATTCCCATTTTGTAATCCACTTGAGCCTTGTATCTGTCTCATTTTTAGGTTTAAATCGTAAAATGATATGAAATAGTAGATTGACGGTATAGATAAGACCCATACATCACCGTGGCCACTCAAAGCTCCCGCCCGTTCTAGCTGAAGAGACAGGCGGGTTAGGACGCAATCCGCGTCCTAGCCAATCCACCTCCAAGATTAACTCTATGGGCGGATGGTGACGTACGTGTCTTATTACTGGGTCATACAGGGTATGAGTCCAAAATTGACAGAGCAATGGAAGCTGATTGCCAATGGATGGCCTTTACCCATGACGTGGCGCAAGTCCTATGGAGCCTACCATAATGCATGCATTTTATCCATGCCCTCCATTCACTCTGTGGGCTCATTTTATTGTATGAACCCAAAAATTATGCACATCCAAAGCTCAAGTAGACCACACCATTGAAAATAGTAGGAATTGAACATCCACTATTGAAAATTTCTTGAGAGCCATTGTAATGTTTGATTTGCCATTCAACATGTTCCAAAGGTCATATTGCATGTAAACAAAGAGAAGACAATCCTCCTTTGGTTTCATTGTATTTGAGACAACCCTAAAAAGTTAAATATATAGAGATCTACGGTGTTTCCGGCGTGCATTTTGAACTGTTTGGCCTGGCCTAATGGGACTACCCTATTTATTTTTATTTTTATTTTGTCTAGCCCAAGTCTAGCCCATTGAAAGCCCTACTCATTTGGTGTGCTTTTTGCATGTCAGTAGATCTTTGTGAGGACAATATAGATTAATAAGATCTATTCAAGTGCCTCAATACATTAACACCTCATTTGGCACCTTAGATTTATTGGTAAATTGGTGTATTTCAAATCTAAATAGCTGCTTTTTGCATTTCTCAACATTGAATTTAGAGGTAAATGGAATTGGAGGTTTTTAAAATATATATTTTTGGTGTGTTTTGAAATCTTAGCAAAATGTTGAGATTCCAGTGAAATCCAAAGGAAATGACTTTTATGCTCTTTCTAAGAGTTGGAGACTCACGTGTAAGAAAGGTGCCTCTAAGTTACACTGGACACATGGCATGCTAATGATATTCAAAACAATCCAATTATCATTTGCAACACTAAAATCACATCAACAGAATGACCTAAACAATCTAAACGTTGGACATCTAAATGGATGGTTAAAAATTGTCAGGGAGTCACTTGTTTGTGATCCTTGCATTGTGGCCTACTCAAGGCTTGGAATTTCTTCTTCTTTGGCCAAAGTATATATTTTAATGGGCTTATTACAATTATTCTATCAAATATCTCTCTCTCTCTCTCTCTCTCTCTCTCTCTCTCTCTCTCTCTCTCACACACACACTCACACACACACACACACACACACACACACATATATAGATACTAATTTGAGAATGTATTGATGAATTTCAATGCCTTCTAAATATAAGCTTTGAAACCAAAGATTTGGATTCCAATGCATTTCAACTAAACACAAAATGAGCATTCAGAATGATTTAATTGAGAATATGGTCTTTGAGGAAGTGGAGTTACAAAATATAGATACTAATTTGAGAATGTATTGATGAATTTCAATGCCTTCTAAATATAAGCTTCGAAACCAAAGATTTGGATTCCAATGCATTTCAACTAAACACAAAATGAGCATTAATGATTTAATTGAGAATATGGTCTTTGAGGAAGTGGAGTTACAAACATGATTTGTGTAGCTGAGTCTAATTAGCTCAGATAGGACTCATGTGATGCTGCTGCTGCTCATGAGGATGCGGCCTACGACAATGCTCTGTGGGGAGAGATCCATCCATGACACTTATGATACTATTAGGTTATGGAGTTCTAACTGCTTGGGGTCATGACCCTGATAGAATGGTAAAGAACTTAAGATTGCCTTATAAACAGTGACTCTTTCCAAGCACAAGTGATCCATGATGGGCTATAGCATTTCATTTAATTTTTTCATAGAGGCACCGTCCACTTCTAGTGATCTAGAGTGTTCATCTGGTAGGCCTGACCATAGATGGGCAATTAGACTGAATTTCACCTATTGTGAACACTCTTGAGCCATTAAATGCTTACAAATTGCATATGGACTGTTGGTGGCATTTTGGTTTCAACCATCTGTTTGCTGGTAAAAAATCTGACCGATGGGTATTTGTTTTTGTTGCATTGCCCATCATGGTGACCCCACCACTTGAATGTTTCGGAAAAATGAAACAAGACCCAACATGGGTGAGTTCTGGCCCACACTGATATTTCTTCTGTTCATGTATGTAGGCATGTGAAGGTTGGTCCCCTAATGAAGCTGCTGGTCCATTTTCAATGCCAGTTAGATGACCAAAAAAAGCAAACATAAGATCTTGTTCAATCTCTACTTTGATGGAGGGTTGGATTGCGATTGAAACCGTTCATCCTGTTCAGTCCACTGATTTATCAATGTCGTGTATGTGTATCGGGTGCCCTGGGTGGTCTAGCCCTATGATCAGTAGTGGGCTCCATCCTTGGTGGTGTGAAAAAAGAAAAATGAGCCTTTTTGTCTTAGAGTTCTTGCAATACAAAAGGGATAAAAGAAGAGAAAGGAAAAGAAAAATGAGTTTTTGTAGAAGAAGACGATTAAGAGCTCTCAATAATCAAAATCTTCATCTTGGGTTCGTGAGAATTAATTTATAGTGTGAGGTCCTTTCTTTCTTGGAATCTTTGTTTCATTTTAAATTGATGAGAAAATTCATCTCTTTTGTTTGCTTGTATCCATTTTTGGTGATGAAATTGTATATCCAAAAGCGATCGTTCTTTTGATGCTGAAATCATTTAGTTGGGACTAAAGAAGATTTAAATAATCAATTATTATAGTATGGTAGATTTGGCTGAAATAGCTCCCATGGTTTTTTCCCTTCAAATGGAAAGGTTTTCCACATAAAATATCTCTCTTGCGCTCTACTTATTTAATTATTTGCCTACTTGTGTAGGAGGTGATTATCATCCCTTAATCCTTCTATATTACGCTGATTTACACAGAAAGAAAAGGTGTGTGGTTTCCTAACACAGAATCCCAATATCACACTAATTGGACAAACCATATCTAGAAAATCTGGGCGATGGTTCATACTTTCATGTGAATTTATATAATTGGAAGGTTGGTATTATCCAAGTTGCACATTTTGGCCATTTGATGAACGGTTATAGTAGGCCATCAAAGGAAGATAGCAAGCTACGGTTTCTCCACCAAACATTCTTGCTTCGTTTAACAATGGATATGCGAGTGTCAAAATTATAAGTATCCATCTACTTGGAAGATTTGTTACAATCATGATTTCATGCATTGGTAGGACCTATTCATGAAATCAACGTTGGATTTGATATTCAAGGTTGGATTTAGCACTAAGTTGGACTTTGTGACAATTGAGCAACGAAGGGAATAGATTTTCTGAGGCTTTCAATGTGTCGAGAGCACTTTGTCACTATGCTAATCCATCATGTTAAAACGCCTATCCTTGAATTTCTAGATTTCTACGATTTGAATATAAAAATCATGAAATGTCCAAAGTTGTAAAAGAAGAAAATAAGGAAGAACAGAGAATCACCAATGAAAACCCGCTTTGCTTGTCATTTACCTTATACAAGGAGAATTTTTTCCTACTCTAGTAGGGTGTTATGTATGATACGCAGTCACTTATAACTTAGAAATTGCAGATGTGGAATACAAATAATTCAAAATAAACTAATAAGCACCACAATCTAGTCTATTTAATTTAAATATCCACTACCCCAAAATTCCTCATTTGGAACCGTTCTAAACCATTTAGGAACGGTTCTCAACCGTTCCTGAAATAGGGCGTCGCAAAAAATTAGGGACGGTTGAAAACCGTCGAAAAATTTCAATTTGGGAGCTGTATTTTTTCTTATTTAGGAACGGTTTTAAACCAAAAAAATCATGCCCATTCTAAATTTGGGAACGGTATTTTTTCTTATTTAGGAACGGTTTTAAACCAAAAAACCGTGCAACTACGAGCAAAAGCTTGCATCAATAGTAAAGATTCACCAAAATGCACAAAAAAAATGTCATGCTTTTTTGGGGCTTATTAATATAACATCATCATTGAAAAACAAAATAAAATAAAAAAATACAGAACAAATACTTGAAGAAGGGTTCCAATGCCAATTGCAGACTTCATCCGTCCATCTTCACCTTCACCAGCTTCCATAACTCCCTAGTGCAAGGGATAATCCCACCCTTCCGGCAACAAGTAAACGGTATGCTTGAACCATGATCACTGGGTTGCTTGCTTTCATTGAGAACACAATTATGGAAGTCCAACTTCCGGCAAATCCTTGCAAATTCAAAAGCAGATTCAACCTGTTTCAAGATAATGAACAAGCATGACATCAACAACATTGAATATTGGAAGGAGGTACAATAAAAGGCTGAACACAAGCTCAAAAGCCTTCACAGAATGGGAGGGCCTAGAAATTTACCATTCCCCTTGGAGAATCACCATAGTAGCTCATGATCTGGTCAGAAAGGCTTCCATGATTCGTTCCAATGTGCATTGCTCTTCCATACTTGTTACATTCCTCAACCAATGGAGAGAGAACCTATTTAACAAGGCAAACAATGACATATTCAGTGCCAGAAAACAATTAAAAGGCTGACATGTAAATATGCCATGTAAAAGTGCGTTTTGTGTGCTCAACCAGCTCAATATATGTAGCGAGAGTTGTTGGGCAAAAATTTGCATGCAATTAGTTTTTGAATTGCCAAAACTATGCATATGGGACTCTCCCTCTCTCCGCATACATGGCACATGCCAATCTACTGCCGTAAACTCCAACCAAAACTAAATGAGTGATTTGACCTGCTCAATATGCTCAAGCTCCTTCTGATAATCATCTTCTGTGTACTCCAGCTGCTCGAATTGGGCTTGCCTGTCAGCTGCAAGCAGCTGTCTCAGTGAGTGAAGGAAGCCAATGATCTATGAATAGTTGATGACTAGTACACATTCAGAAATACAAATGAAAGGGGCAGCATTAGGTTCAATTTGATGTCCACTAATTCAATTAGTCGGATAATCAAATACGTGTAATTTCTGGTTCCTGATACATCCGAACTGAGACTCATAAATTGGACAGTTTAATTTGACTTGTATGCCACATCTTCAATTTCAAAGTATGCAATTTGAAAGTGTCCATGTATCATCCATCAGACAACCAGAGTATCAAAGCAATAAGAGAATATTGTGCCAGGCTTGCTTAGAAGAGCATGATAAAAAATAAGAAAAAGAAGATAGCAACATAGACACGCTTAGGCCCAACCACTATAAGTGAATTCAAGAGGTTACATTTAAACTATTCAACTTCATCATTTCTGAAATCTTATCTGCGGGAAGATCTAAAGAGGGCCTTTATGGTTCAAACTTGAAGTGATGATGCATAGTGCCCACTTATGTTCCCTTACACAATGAGAACTTCAATATCATTAGTAAGTAGTTAAAACATTCAACTGAAGTAGTAATTTAAACAAACTATGTTATTTATTTATTTATTTTCCCTTGAGCAAGCAATATCTGATGATCATAATGTTAGAAAGAAGCCACCCATCAGGCCACTCATGAAACAGGTCATAATGTTACAAACAAAAATATGGCTATTTTTTTTATATTTTTTTTAATTTTGGGAATTGAAAAGGTAGAAAGTAAATGGAGGGTGGGCCCTTGAAACGAGCTCCCTAATCTGATTGAAGGGTGCAATTCAAAAGCCTAGATAGGCCCTTAAATGAGCTCCCTAATCTGATTGAAAATAAAGGCAAATACCAAAGATTGGTATGATTTTATTTACTTATTTTTTGCAAGGTTCAGATTGGTAGAATCTGATCTGCAACAATATTAAAAGAACTGTTAAAAGAACCGCATGTATCACATTTTAAGCCCTCCAACAGGATTCAATATTCAACCAATAACATGGAGTAAAAGAAGTAACTGAGTGCAATAACCAAGTTTCTTATCTATTCCCCATCCATGTTGTTGTTGCCCACCAAAAAGAAAAAGAGAAAATGTATTGATTCATGGGAAGATGAAGCTGCAACAACCTAAAACAAACAAAGAACTGTTAAAATAGAATAGCCATCCACAATAAAGAAACGAAAAACAAGGAAATGTATTTGTTGCTTTTTCTTGCAATGAATCATTAAGGTACAATTTCAAAGAAAGGACAATCTTCTTTGGTATAAGCATGAACAAGACCTGCTTCAAACTGGGTGAAGGAAAAACCACATTGAAAGCGACTCCAACACTGATTCCAAGCATAAGCATTGGTTGGAAAAGCAACGCCAAGTCGTAGTCTATGAGGGGCCTATCTAGAGTTGGATGCCTTAGCTTAAGATTGTAGTAGACAGTTGAGGCTGCTGCTCCCATGATCGTACCCGTTCAAACAGAGGCCAGGACCTCAGCACTTGCATTAGGCAGTTCAACAAATATCTCCAGCCTGAAATTTGGATTGAAAAATCTTCCATCTATTTTTTATGGTCCATTTAGGACTAGTTACCTAGAATGGCTCAAGCAACATACAAATGAAACACCTACGTCAAAACCCAGTACATTTAGGTCCACTGGGGACTGAGTACCTAAAACTGGTTGCATTGACGGCAGAAGCCATGTCTTGCATCTGGAGAAGAGCCTGACAGGTTGGCAGATATAGATCCAAAACTAAATGCAGGCAATCTAGGAGCATAAGCATGCATGTAATAACTATAGAGTTCCAAACAACCAGGACCCCAGAAAGAAAACCTGATTTTTGGCACGTAACATCACAAGCTTAGTGACAACTCCAAAAGGATGCACTAGCTGAAGCAGATCACTCTGAAAAACAGAAACAGGTGCAAAGGCAACAACTGTGAAGACAAATTGCAATTAGAGTTTCAATGCTCAAAATAAAAAGAGATGGTTTGAAATACCTCAGATATTTCATGGCCAACGTTTCGGACATGAATAACCTTAGAAGGCTCTGTCATCTTAGCAGATCTCTGCAGCAAGCAAAATGGCAGAGAATCTAGGAATTTCACTATTTAGTATTTACATACAGGTAAAATATAGTATTGACAGAAAACCATGAAATGTCTTAACTGGCTGAAAATAATCAAAATGCATTTAACCCAAAAACTTGAAATGTTCACTAAGTCTAGCAAACAAGGGCATAAAAACTCTCTATAGATGCTTTCTAATCAATTCAAAAATTTCAAAAGTGGTCATTGCCATTTTTTTTTTTTTCAGAATTAGGATTCCAATTTCCAAAGTTAAGAAAACCAAAACTTACCTTTGTAGGAGTGGCAACCACAGACTCACAACTTGTGTCTGTAGTGGCTACAGAAGCCTGCAGAAAAGTATCTGTAATTAGAAAACTCCACATAAAGAAACCCGACACATACTAAAAGAAAGAGGACCCAAAAACTGGCTTCTTATTCTACCATATACCATAGTCAAAAGAATCATGATAATTTTTCTGCTATAAAGATAAAAACAAGTCCTTATTACAAGATCTCATGTGCTATAAAACCAGAAAAGAAAACCTTCCAATTGATTCTGCTTATAAATTTTCACAAATAATGCTTATGGTAACTTGTAATTGGCCAATAAAATTTGCACATATTGAACTCAAAACTAAATTTCTCTGAGAGTGGGGCAAAGTCCCTCTAAATCTCAACACAGATAATATGAATCAGCGTAACATGCTTAGATTGAAGAAAGAACTAAAAATTGTCTAATGATGGTTGCAGAAAGTACCCTTGCATGAGTAGAATCCTAAATGCTTGAATCAATGAATAGAATCCTCTGGCACTGTAAATAAGGTCTAGAGAAAAACAGCGAAAAGAAACAAAAAGAAGGTAACGGGTAAAAGCCTGTGATGAGAGAATTTACATTTTGCAGTTGCTGCCGCATATACCCGTTCTCATAAACCAGCTGTGAGACCTGTTTCTGCAGGTGATCATTTTCCTCCATCAACAGCTTGTTCATAGCTGTCAGTTTCCTGTTAACAGTCTGAAGTCTAGAAGCCTCTTTCCTCTGCTTCTCGCGGCACCTGCAAAAACCAAGACCATCTTCAAAATCCATGTGGGTTGTCAATTGTCATGTGATCTAAGCCATGCATCAGGAGGGGCCTGAGGGTCTGCTTGACCTGGCCCAAAAATCAGCCTGTTCACCTCATTCAGGTGGGTGCGAATGCAGAGCGTAGTCAGTTGACAGTCTGGCAACTTCTAAAATTTGGAAATGGGACAATGATCCACCATCTGGAACATTCATAAGGAGGGTCCCACTTATGATTGGCGGCTGTATCTAACCACTTTCTGTCATTCCGATTCCCATGCATCACCAACCATCCATTTCTCTGTGTATTGGGATCAAAACCAAAGGTTTCAATGAGTCGGTTATGTAGACAATCAAGCAAACGTGTTCCACAACTGAGCTAAAAATGAACAAATCCCCATAGTTGGCAGCCAAACTGGTAATCACCCAATGGACAGAATCATTCAATCACCATAATTTCGAACTTCATCCACAGGTAAGAGAAGGGTTTGCAACTTGAGGAACTTCCATGAATCCCTCTCCAGAACAGCTTTCCTCTGGGGGAGGGATGAGATCTGATAGTTTCAACCATCAGGGATTCCCAGTTTAGATTTGTCCCGTTGGCCATTGCGCCTAGCCACAAGGGGGATCCTGATCTTTCTAATTTGTTGATGAAACATGCAGATTCACACACCTGGATACTGCAGGTCACATACTCCAATGTGATAGGCCTTAAATGAATTCGGGCCGTTCATTAGACAGGCTCCACTTGGGTACATGAGCTATTGTACCCAAAATCAGGCCAGTCCATGAATCATGTGGATCATTCCTGTAGCGATGAATGTGGACAGTTCGCTAACTGTTTAACCATCCAATTGTGGTATGCAGGTAGCCCACCAGGAAACTTTAAGGTGCCATCGCCATTCTTTCAACAGAACTGCTACTGACTTGTTCCCACCACAGTTTTTTTTTGTTTTTTGAAAGGTTATAAGAATTAACAAAACTCATTAGATTATAATCTGTGTATCTTTGTTCTTTCTGGTGAAAGTTCAAGCTAACAAATGATTTCAGACTACGCATAACACAAAATCAGAGTTCCTCACATACTCAAAATGAGAAAGTCACTACGCCTACAATGAATTTTGATGTTAAGACCCACCTAAGATCTCGGAACAAAGTTGAGCTTACCAAAGACATGGAGAATGGCGACAAATGCTATGAACCCGACGCTCATGATGAGGACAGTGTTGGGTGTCATCTTGCGGCCCGCAGTGTCATCGGTATAGAACTGGAGCATGGTGTTGACACTCGCTCCTGCTGTTGACCCAACCCCGCCAGCCCTCCTACGCAAGCTTGCAGCTGCTGCACCACTGCCCCTTGGAGGTGCCATTTCTATTTAGGTCTGCATGAGACTAGAGCAGAAGGAAACATGGGTGGTAATTTCCATTTCTATGGATTTCTCACAGAGTTTCGTCGAATCCACGGGGGATAAAATAGAAATAATTTCTAATAAATTCGAATATAAATTGATTAATGATAATAAAAATGAATTACAATCCTTTAAATAGTGAACTTAAACCGAGCTGTGGAGAGAAAAGGGGATGGTGTTATATTTTAAAATATTATAAAACTACATCTGTAAGACCTAATGGGCTCAGCGGGTCTGATGGGCTGGTGTATGTGGTATAAGCTGAGCTCAGCCCTCGGTCATGATACTTCAACCCAATCCTAGCCTGAAAGCCTAATGGGCTAGTCTGGTCTATTGACTGACCTATCTACTATTTCTTATAC
Organism: Magnolia changhungtana; assembly: GCA_030180095.1. Classification (NCBI taxonomy): domain Eukaryota; kingdom Viridiplantae; phylum Streptophyta; class Magnoliopsida; order Magnoliales; family Magnoliaceae; genus Magnolia; species Magnolia changhungtana. The sequence goes on from JASAUF010000671.1 coordinate 2,783,101, forward strand.
CATAGGCAGTATGAAATTCCTGTGTGGTGAGGATGCCGACGTTTTCTGGCAGGAAAGATGGATAGACGATGATGGGACTTTCCAGCCCAAAAGCCCTTTCAAATTCACAGCCTTCCAGGTCAGCAGCACATGCTCTCATGTTCCTAACATTAGCTTCGACTGTTCACTTGGTCATTGTGTTTAGTTTAAGAGGTCTGACAGCAAGGTTCACCAATTTAGCCTAGAGATGAATAAAGTAAAGTATTCTAATAGTACAATTAAATCCCAATCACAAAAACTCTTAATATAACATGGAAAATCCTTTCGAAAAAAAAAAAAAAAAAACTACAGTACAGAGTGATAGATATGTACCATAAAAGAAGAAAATTATAAGAGATAGGGATTATCCGATTCGAACAAGGCTCGAATCACCCAAGCTATAACCCTTGAAACCCTAGGAACAAATTAGAAAGCTATGAGATACCCTTATTCCTGATTACACACACACACACATATAGCCACTAGGTGAATCACAATCGAAATAGGAAATAAATCTCATACTTATGCAATACTGTGTAATTTTGCACACACGTTCGATGAGATTTCGATGGCATCGACGACCTGTCAATGGTATCGAATCCCTTCGATGTTATCGAAATAAACACCAAAATGTACCAACGACTAAACATCTATTTTCCAAATTTTCTCGATTATACTTCAATGGGACTTCGATGTCATTGATGACTCGTCGATGGCATCATATCCATTTTGATGGTATCGAGCAGGACACCTAAAGTGTCCAACAACAAATTGTGCAATTTCTGGATTTTTCCGATGACATCGAGTAACCTTCGATGCCATCGAAGCCCGCTCGATGGCATCAACAGGCATGTTGATTTACAAATTTAAGACATCAATCAACAGTAGGTGGGCCATGAGCAAAAATTTTCCATGGTTGGACAAACCTAAACCATCTGATGGATTTGATTTTTCTAACAAAGCGTATGGTGAATTGGTGGTTGTAGCTGGTCATTCATCGTATGAGCCTCTACAAAAAGGATAATTTGTAGTGATTTTTGTTACACTATTTAAATGGTCTGGATTGTCTGGTCAGTGTAATTTGGTGTGTGACCCTTGGTGGGTTTCCCCCAGTGAATGAACTATTTGCATCATCATACACATAAACGGTCGTGGACGTGGAATGACGGTTGGATCACCTTATTGTGGATGTGCTCAATCAAAACTGTCCAAATTGCAGTCCCTCCCCTGAAGATGGGGCACATCCCAATAGCCACAGAAATCAGATGATCCTAACCTATCAAATACACATGCCCATTGAATTCAAACCATACATCAACAATATTTTTGTTTCTAACCATCCATCTGAAGGGAACCTAGATCCTTTGATGGCTGAAAAAGTAGGCCCCACCTGTAAAATAATAGATGGACCACAATTCAGTGATCAGGTTGAAATGATGATCTTGGCTATGGATAGTTTCAGTTGAATTTGATTCCAATTTTTCCAATTCGGCAGTTCGATCTATGATATGTTTATCGTTCATGGACTCTGATAAGATCTTTCCATTTAGTAGCACTTTAGGATGGCATATCTTTAATGTTAATGGCGAGGATCAAACGAGGAAAGGCTTAGGTGGATCTTTTCTCTTAATGTGAGTCCCATAATGCAAGCATGTCAGGTGGGCCTGAGTGCCACTTTGGCCAACTTAGAGGTCAGCTATACGCATGGGAGTCTTAGATGTTGTCTTGGATTTTTTGTTTTTTTATTTTTAACGATCCCATGAATGTCCACCAATAGGTAGTCTGATCATCAAATAGGCATGACTTTTGGTTCATGATACATCTAAAATTTAATTTTACTTGTGTTCGATGCATGCAATTCTTGAGAATATTTTAAGTGCTTGTATATTGTTCATCACACTCTACTAGAGTATCAATCTTTTTAATTTATTTTCTATTTACTTTTATTTTTTATTACTATCATTTTTAATTTTTGGTAATTTTTCATGCTACTCTTCACCACAGCTTTAGAGAGCGGATTAGGTGAGACCCCGTGACGCAGGGATGAACGTGATGAGGTCAATCACCATCTTCCTCAAGGATAACTACTCCGAATCCACGGAGCTCCTCTAGACTCCTCATAGAAATTTTTCGAATCCACGAGGAAAGAAAGCAAGAAAATAAAAATAAATTCTAATAAATTCAAAATTTAATTGATGAATGAAATAAAAGAGTTCGCATCCCTTTAAATAGGGATACCAAGCAATGAGAGAGAAATCAGAAGCAAACTATAACTAAAACTCCCTAAAATTCGTAACTTACTAGAAATAGTATTCTCCTAATTATTCTAAGCACTTTCATGTTGGACACAACTCCTAAAGTCCAACTGATGAAGAGTTATAATCAAACTAAAACTTACTATTTATAGTAAAAACGGAACTAAACATGAAATTTGGCGATCGATATGATGGAATCTCGCAAATTCGGCGTGGGCTATGCTGGGTTGGTTAGTTAAAGTAGCTCGTCCTACCCCAAAATCATAAATGGTATGTCGAGTAACTCATTCCGGTTTGCGAGATATGCCTGTTTTAAGGTTCCGACGATCTTAATGACTTCTGCCTCTGATTGGGCCTTCTCTGGTCCATCTTGGACATGAAAGTATCCGTGACCCGCTCTACATTAGTCCCTCCACTTCAAAAGAACTCGTCCTCGAGTTCTCGTGCTGATTTGGTTTATGATACTACGTCTGGTGCACCGTAACGATACTCGGATAAAAAGTTATGATCAATTTACAGTCCACCTTCTTTTGGTCTAACCATGCTAAGAATTATCTGTAACACTTTCTACAATAGACCCCTCCTTTTAGAAAAAAACTCGTCATCGAGTTACTCAAGGGACTTGGTTCATGATTCTGAGATAACTTTTAATACCGATGTTTATTAGCTTTTTTCTTATACTTGGCATTAGGCTCTTGAGTTAACACAACAAATGTATTCATGCTCTCCTTGACTTGGCTAGTATGGATCAGTTCCTTCACTTCTGCCTTCAAGATCTCACATTCCTTCTGATAATGTGGGCAATTAGGCAGACTTATCCCTCTAACAAGATCAATGTGGTTTTGTATATCTCGTATGTGAAACATTTATAAGAGAGTTCATCGAGCATAATTGCCTTAAACTCCTGCAACAGTGGTTTCAAATCCCTTGGGATGTATATTCTTTCTTTTCAACTAATGTGTGTGTGTGTGTGTGTGTGTGTGTATATTATTTCCTCAGATTGTTTAATAAAAGGCTTGTTCAGTTGTGAGAGACTGTTCCTCAACTTTAGAAGTCTTGGGTTGGTTCTCCGTTCCCATAGAGACGAGGCTAATCTTTCTACCGTCTTTAGTAAATATAAATGTATTATCCTGACCTCTTTGCATAGCAATAACATCAATATTATTTTTTCATGGTCGACCAAGTAACATATGACAAACTTCCATATCGATTATGTCACAAAGTACTTGATCCTTATAATTTTTACCAATTGAAAATGAGATAATGCATTGTTCGGTTACCTCTGTTTTGTTGACCTCATTGATTCATCTAATCGTGTACGGAGATAGATGCTTTTCTTTTTCCAATTGTAACTTTTCCACCATTATTTTCGATACGAGATTCTCATCGCTTCTGACATTGATGATCACATTACAAACTTTTTAGCTTATAGTGCACCTCGTTTGAATGATGTTGTCTCGTTGTAATTCTATTTCTACCTTTGGCTTGTATAACGATTTTCTCACGGTTAAAGTGGTGGCCTGCGATTTACCATCATCTGATGGTGCTTTACAAAAATCGGGGTTGTGTCGTCCAGCTACCATGGGCGGTTGAGCATCACTTTGAGCTTAGGGCAGAATTAGTGCATCCGCAATATGGTTGAAGGTTGCTTACAGCCATTGCATAGTCAACTGCATCTCCCGGTAGAAAGCTTCCATTCTTTCTGAAAGATAACGAATCCTTAGATCACCGTCCACAAGATTTTTGTTCATACCTTCATTTTTTGCCATCGGCCCGAGGAGAATCCTCACTTTGATACCAATTGACGCGGGGATGAATGTGATGAGGTCGATAATCGTCTTCCTCAAGGATAACTACTCCGAATCCACGGAACTTCTTTGGACTCTTACAGAGACTTCTCAAATCTACAAGGAAAAGAAATTAAAATAATTTTAAGATATATGAAAGAAACTTCTTGAATGATTAATTAATAGATATAAAAATGAATTTATAACCCTTTAAATAAGGATACCAAAGACTTAAAGAAGTTTAGGAATTAAACTATAACTAAAACTCCCTAGAATTTGTAACGTACTATAAATAGTAAATTTACTATTTATATTAAGTGTCCTATGTGGTTTAATGATGTTATTCTCCTAATTTTTCTAAACACTTTTCATGTTGGGTACAACTCCTAAAGCCCAACGGATGAAGAGTTATAATCAAACTAAAACTTACTATTTATAGTAAAAACGGAATTAAACATGGAATTTTGTCGTCAATATGATGAAATTTTGCAAATTCCGTGTGGGCTAGCTTGTCCTACCCCAAAATCATAAATGGTACGTTAAGTAACTCATTCCGATTTGCGAGATATGTCTGTTTTAAGGTTCTGACGGTCTTGATGACTTCTGCCTCTGATCGGGCCTTCTCTAATCCATCTTGGACATGAAAGTGTCCACGACCCGCTCTACATCACCCCGGCCTCACCCAAGAAGGTACGACCCTTACCACGGGGCCCACCTTGATGTATATATTATCTATCCACTCCGTCCATCCATTTTTTTTAAGATCATTTTAGGAAATAATACCAAAAATTAAGCAGATCCAATTATCAAGTGGATCATACCATAAGAAACAGTGGTGATTGACCTCCCTACCATTAAAAATTCTTAGGGCGCAACTTAATGTTTCGGTAGTGTTTATTTACCATCCAGTTTATAAGGTCACATAAGCCTGGATGAAGGGGGGAAAAAATATCAGCTTGATTCAAAACTTTTGTGTCCCATTAATGGTCAATCAACACTTTCCTTATGATATGGTCCACCTGATGATCGTATCTGTTTCATTTTATAGAGAATGTTATAAAATGATCTGAAAAACGGATGGACGGCGTGAATAAATAATACATACATCAAGGTGGGCCCCATGGTAAGGTCCACACGTCTTGCGGCCTAATCAGATCTCAAAACTTAAAAGGGGAATTATTGAATACTCTGGCAGAGTAGGATGGTTGATACGCGGACAGCTGGGATTTGTATGCTTGGCATGGTTCACCTACTTGTTCACCTACTTGTTTCTACCATGATTTGCCATGGTTCAAAAACAATTCACTAGACAACCCTCCATCCCCTTTTCTCACCGTACGCTCTTGAGTGGTGACCGTTAACTTTCCCTTTTCTTTTATCCACCTTGGATGACATTTCATCCGTTGGACCATCCATGATAACGCCCACTGCTTACATAATCCGAATGCACTGCTGCAAAGCTTGTTCAACAAAAAGCTTTGTATGGCCACTGTAATTTCTGAGTGGCATATGCTCTGTACACCTTTGTGCCAGCTCATATTAAGACACCTACTGATGTAGAGTGGGTCGCGGACACTTTTATGTCCAGGATGGACCAGAGAAGGTTCGATTAGAGGCAGAAGTCATCAAAACCATCAAAACCTTAAAGCAGACATGTCTCGCAAACCGGAATGAGTTACTCGACGTATGGCAGAGTTGCCCATGCTGAATTTGCGAGATTCCATCATATCGACGGCCAAATTTCATGTTTAGTTCCGTTTTAACTATATATAGTAAGTTTTAATTTGATTATAACTCTTTGGCTTTAGGAGATGTGTCCAACATGAAAAGTGCTTAGAATAATTAGGAGAATAATGTCACATAGGATACTATAAAAGTAAATTTACTATTTATATTAAGTTACAAATTTTATGGAGTTTTAGTTATAGTTGCTTCCGATTTCTCTCTCATTGCTTGGTATCCCTATTTAAAGGGTTGTGAACTCATTTATTTCATTCATCAATTATAATTTGAATTTATTTATATTTTCTTACTTTCTTACCCTGTGGATTCGAGAAGTAGAAAAACTCCGCGGATTCGGAGTAGCTGTGTCACCTACCTGCAAATCACGATTATCCAAAACTCAAGTAGGCCATACACCAGAAAGGGAAAATTGGTATGGGATGCCTATCATTGAAACCTTCCCAAAGCCCACCAAAAATTTGGAATATTATGCTGATATTTGGTTATTCCCTTCATCTTGGTGGACTAACCTTATGAACAGGTTGGATGGCATACAAATAATATACTAGGCAAGATCAATGGTGGACACTTCCATCTCCATTGTTTTGTGTGCTGTGGCTTATTTGACTGTAGTATCAGCTTAATTTTTGAGCTGATGTCCTAATAATAGCTTGCAAAAGAGATAAGCGGAGTGGATGTCATACACCATGGTTGTCCACAGATCTTTTTGTTACACAAGCTCATTTTCCAGGCAACCCATGCAATAAGAGAAATTGTGGGATCTATGCGTACGTGGCGTCCACCCTGTCCATCATTTGCGCCTCTTTATGCTAAGACGTCAGCTCAATAATTAGGGAGATCCAAAACTCAAGTGGGCCACCATTGAAGTCTTATTAGGGCCTAGAGAAGTTTTGAGAGTCAGGCTGATATTTGTATTTCCCCTTTGTATTACTGGGAATCACCTTACGAAGGGGTTAGATGTTAGTCCCGCCCGTCCTAATTTTTTTATGTGATGCGGCACACATGAGTTTGGAATATGTGTCTAGGTGGACCTTGCCACAAGAAACAGTCATGATTGAATGCTCATCGGTAAAAACTTCATGGATGCCACCGGAATCTTCATAGCTGTTTAGGGCATGTTTGAATTTAGTTAATTATTACCATTTCTTGTTTGAAAAATGGGAGAGTATTTATACCTTGAAAACCGATTTATAAATTTGTGAGCCGATTGTAACATATGTGGCATATCAACTCTTTTATTTTGGGGCATGAGACAAAAATTAAATAGATACAAATCTCAAGTATCTCACACCAAAGGGAAACAATCGTCTTAAAATATCTACCGTTATAGTTGTTCTCTTTATGGGTCCACATTGATGTTTATTGGTCATCGAACTGATTTATAAGATCACACAAACATTAAAAAAGGAAAAAAAAATATAAAAAAAACTTCTTGGGGTCTCAAAAAGTTTTTAACTATAGGTGTTCAATTCTCACTGTTTCATATGGTGTGGTCCACTTGAGATTTGGATCTGCTTCATTTTTAGGCTCATGTCCTAAAATCAGATGGTATTGTGATAGACAATGTGGATAAACCACATACATCATGGTGGGCCTCACATTTTGTAACACCCCGAAAATCGGCACTCGAGTACATAGACTCCGATTCCAAGTTCCCAGGACTTAACTTAATAAAATGTACATGTGTCCGCATTCAAATTCAACTTTATTTCACACACAGATAATCAGAGTTGCGCAATTTAACTTAACAGGACTAAAGCGAGGCGAAGATAACAAAAATCAATAAATATAAGGTTAAGAGTCAAAATACAGTTCCGATATTGATGGTCGCTTAAAATGGGGATTATACAAGCCACAATGAACATACAATAAAACTTACACATAAAACACGATTTTAACATATACATACACAAAATTAAGTAAATAAAATGACTTCCAACTTTGTCCGACGCTCCCAAGGCATCACGACGAAAGTGTAAGCCGATCCAAGCCTATCCGCCAGATGTCTCGCTAGTATCTGCATCAATAATATTGTCTGGTTGGTATTTTAAAACACTGTCCCAGGTGGGAGTGAGTAGTTAAATCAGTGGTTCCATTAGTTTTAAATTATACATGTTATCAACCCAATTAGTACAGGTAATGATAAAACAAGAAAACAAATATTTTCCAAATACTCTTATTAAATGTGCATATGAAGATATGACATGATGCATGCTCTCACCATTCGACACTCCCTCAACATGCGACTCCGACCACCTGGTTCGCAAATGACAACACTTCTTCAACATGCGACTTCAACGTCTGTTTTGCCATATTCTAAACTAATGCGATGCAATAAATGATAATGCGATGCAATAAATAATCATGTTAGTCGAGTAATTATTAAGTTCAATTCATCCAACATATTCGCGAAGTTAGGATACCGACGTTATATCACGAGTCCTTATCAAGATCACGTGGCTCGTTATCGCACGTAGTGACTCCTTACCAGTGTCCCTTGATCCAAATTTAGGTGTCACCCATTTATCTCAAAAATCAACAATTTCAAAGGTACGGTATGATACCTAAATATATGAGGATCAACTCGGTATGGGTTGTCACCCAAACTGGGTATGAATAATGATCACTCAGTACCGCTGGCTAACACGCTGCCCTAACCGACTGGAGTGCAATTTTCGAAGGGGGTCCAGATTAAAGGGCTCACCCCAACCCACACTCGGACCACAGCCCAGATGAACAGTGATTGGGGCGTTAAAGAGGTGTAGGCTTATCACATAAAACCAAATCACTACAAGGAAAATGGCTCATCACCCAATTTCTTTCACACCCAGGTCGTTCGAACGGTACTCTGGCACGGAATCATCAGCCGGATAATTTGATGGGGGCCATTCGAACAATGATTTATCACCTCCATCAGCGCTCACTGGTCACTATAGGGAGGCTCATCACCCCAGCATAGGCTGACAGCTCGGACGCGGTATCCCATACCACCATGCCCGGCTCATGAGTCTTAGTTGCTCACTGGTCACTACGGGGAGGCTTGTCACCCTAGCGTGGGCCGATAGCATAAACACGACTTCCCATACAATCATGCTCGGTTCATGAGTCTTAGTGGGATCATACCCACTAATGGTTATGAATGAACATGTCCATTAGGAACAGGGTATCTTAGATTCCATTTAGTCATGTCATACATTGTGAACATACATGACAGCCAGCTAGTGAGCTAATTTGATTGACTTGGGAGAACCATGACGCAACCGACATTGGGTGCAAGCATCCCGTATAGCTCAGCTACTGTCGGTCATCCGTGTTTAACCCGGATCGATCGAACAAGCCTAGGGTGGCCACATTAACTTAGGTCACCCCTTGGTTTGGGCGATTTACCAACTGACCCAATATCCTAAATAATTCTAAACATCGCTAAGAGCTAACAATTCATCAAGAAACCACATTAAGATTTCATACGAAATCTAAATTTAACAACACAACTACCTATACATGCTCATCAAACATGTGAGCATCAAAACATAATACCATCACTTAGGCATTTCATCAAACGTGTGAGCATTAATAAAAACCAAACATTCACCTACGCATTCCGTTAAACATGTGAGCATTAATAAAATAACACATTCATTCACTTAGGCATTCTATTAAACATATGGGCATTAATAACCAAGTAATAATGTGTGTTGTGATCAAATTAATGTGTAAACATGTTAGCATACACCAACCTATTTATAAACAACAAAATCATTAATTGAGACTCTTAAGGGTCGATAAATGGAAACCTAGAAATAATAGTCCACACCTTTAAGAAAGAATCTTCGATTTTGAGCTTCTAAGGTTATGGATTTGAGAAAATCACAAATTCCTGTACATATACTAAGAACTATGTGAGATTTATGCAATTCATCATAGAAAAACCTAGTTGGAAAGTAAGATTTGTTTCTTACCTCCCAATCGCGAGTGGAGTGGATTCGGTGGAGGAAAACGATAGATGCTAGGGCTTTAATTGGAAGAAACCAATGAAGGGAAGTACCAAAAACTCCTAACTCCTACTCTCATTCTTCTTCTCTTCTTCTTTATCTTTCTCTCTTTCTCTCAATCGGAAAATGTAAATTCGTATGGGGAGATGGGGTGTCTAAATGAGGCCGTTATATAGTTCTAGAATTGTGCAAATGACCCTAAGGGCTAGGTTTTCATTATACTAGCCCTATAGGAGAGTGTTTCTAACATCTAGGGCCCATTATGGGGTGTACATGTCTATATAGACCATAGGATAGTCAGCCCTAATGATGATCTACGTATGGATATGATCGGCCTGCCATTTGGATGCGCTGATTAATAGGTATGATCATAAGTCTGTTCAACAATTACCGATGGTCAATTAGGGACGCGTTTATACGGATATGTGTGGGAAAATATCTTTAGTTAGTACCCCGACTTTGGCCATGAATTGACGGTCCGAAAGCTACAACTTTGTGAAAAAATAAATGAACTTATTTCACTTAAGTTTCATATTTTTATATTAGGTATTCAAACAACCCAAGCACTCGACTTACGAGTTCAAGTTGAACAATTCGAGATGCGATCTTAGCTCGATGTCCCGCGATGGACGTTAAGTTCATTAAGACGAACATATTTCTATAGCCTCGGGTTTAGTGGCCCATTAACAAGTGGTCTAAAACTTGTTTGGATAATCAGAGCAATTCTGGAATGAATTGAGTAGCGAGATTTCTAGTGCACAATCATAAGGGTTTCGATTATCTAAGTTCATAATGTGGCCTATTCGCAACTAACGAAAATAACAATTCGATTATAATCACCATAAATCATCAGTTCTTAGGGTAAAAGGATACGGGGTCAGTTTAGTTTGTTAATTAAGATCCGACCACTAGTTATCTCGAATTTTAGTAGGTCTTTATTTAGTTGTAATTGTCTTGACTAATTAATGATAGGTCGGCTTGATTTAGGCTTTGTGTGAGCAAATCATGTGGCTAAACTCAATGTTTAAGTAATCGGCCGGATTCGTTGGCTTCCTATGGTTGATTAATTGAATTTGTGTAGTTCTTTACTGATACCACCCGTGTATAAACTAACATTGAGAGTTAATGGTTAGTAAGTGATAATATAAGTTAATTATATATATATATATATATATATATATAATTTCAAGGGTTTTTGGAAATCTAAAACAGTGAAAATCAAGGACGTTACACATTTATTTGGCGTCTATAGTCAATTTCAACGTAGAAAAGGCCGAGTCAAATATCAACTTTGGGAGCGATGTGGTAATTAGCTAATTAAATAATTTTTACTTATTTACTAAGTATTTATAAGATATTTGCAACAATTCTTATTTTCCATCCTATTAATAAGGTCATCAATAAAGTTGGGCATGGGACGACTCGACCATGTCCGACTCGTTCAGACCTGACTTGATTCGAATTGAATGAGTGAGTTGGTTCGAACCGGGTAGGCTTCACCCAATCCGAACTCAAACTGAATCGAGTCTGAGTTACCCAATAACTTGACTCGAAACTCGATCCGGTCAGACTCGACTCAACTCGTATTTAAGTATATATAATAATTAAAAAAAAAAATCGTAACTTCTAAGTATCTCTAACCCTACCTACCGCACTCGACCTGATCCCAAACTCTCTCCCTCCCTCATCCTCCTCCTCTTCTAAGCCCGACAACCACCCACCACCATCACCATCCTCCTCCTCCTCCTCTCTCTCTCTCCTCTCCACTCCCTCTCTCCCTCTTCTTCCAAGCCCAACGGCCACCTACCACCAAAACCACTTCCTCCTCCACTCTCTTCTCCTCTCCACTCCCTCCCTCCCTCATCTCTCAATCCGATTTGGTGCCAACTCGACTTGACTCGGTATTTTTGACCGGGTTGGACTTGGTCTAGATTAGTCCAGGCTAGACCTAGACTTAGATCGGGTCAGGCATGCTAAACTCAGTACCAAGTCAGGTTGAGCTTGGGTTAGGCCTATTTCAAAACCGGATTGAGTTGGGTTAGCCCTAACTCGGTCATACTCGACTCGATGCCCAGCTCTAAATGAAGAGACCACACAAATATCGTCTTGAACCAAAGCTTCTGTAGTCCACAAGAAATTTTTAATGGACAATCACCGCTATTTCCTATACTATTGTCCATTTGGGATTTGGAATTGCTTTATTTTTGAATCATGTCATAAAATGATCTTTCAATACGGTGTGCATTTAGTCACATACCCACCTCTGTGGATCTGGGGTTTCACCTAATCTGCTCCCGTCAATTAAGTTCATCACAATTAAACGATGACGGGTCTCTTCTAGAAGATTAGAAAATCTCTTGCAATCTTTTAAGAGGTCCGCTATCATGCGTCGTACCTGTTGTAATGCAATAGGGTGGGATGTTGGATTTGATTTATTTATTTGTGTGTGTACCCAAACGGTTTTTACGATTGTGCTCCACTCATACAAAGGTAATGTTGACCGTTGAAACTTAGATATTATAAAGAGCCAAATTATCTATCAAGGGTCTGACTCAATATTTAGGTGTGGCCCACCAAGTCAGTAGATCAACATGACCTTCAAGAAGGGAGATCTTCATGGTGGGCCCTACTGTTTTTTAATGGAACGGATGTCCTCAACTAGTGACATGTCAGACGGAAAGAAGGCAAAGGTACCACCATTCCTTTAGTGGCTCCCAGATAGATGGCTAAAGTGAAGATTATCATCAGCTGTTCAAATCCAACGGTCAATATTAGGCGTTTGATAATGCTTCTCTATCAGAGTGGTTCTCTGGACTACACTAGGTGAACATTTAGGCCCATAATTTTCCCGACGTCCACACACACAGATAGATATATATACAGAGCAATGCTCACCTGGGGTTCGCACGACATCATTCATTGGATCTACCAAGCGGTTGAGATTAAAACACTTTTAGCGGGCGTGCTTCAAAACACTCCATGAGACTCGCGTTTTCCTCCAATTCCATTGCCAGATTTACCGGTATCTCCCCGACTTTCCCTGATTCTCGGAAGTAGATTGCGTACTGAGTAACTCAGTACCATTAGTGTACTGAGTAAACTCTGTGGGATCGACCGTTATTTATTTATTTTATCCACTCCCTTCATACATGTTAACAGATAATTTTAGAACTTGAGCTAAAAAAACGAACATATAAAAATCTCAATTGGACCACACCACAGGAACAGTGTGACTGAACCTCTACCATTGAAAATTTCTTTTTGGCTACAGAAGTTTTGAATCAAGATGATGTTTGTGTTTTCTCTTCATCCATGTCTTTGTGATCTCATGAACAGGTTGGATGACAAATAAACATTACAGTGGGTCGTAGGAATGCTTCAACGGTGGAAATCATTATTCCACACTGTTTACTATGGAATGGTCTACTTGAGCGTTGAATTTACTTCAATTTTGGGATCAACCCCTTAAAATTAGCAGTAAATATGGATGGACGGTGTGGATAAAACACATACATTCACAGTGGGACCATCTGAGTTTACTCAGTACGATAAAAGCGTACTGAGTAACTCAGTACGCAATCCGATTTCCTCATTCCCTCCCATCTAAAAATGAAATTGTATGTATTATAACTACCCGGTCCATCCGATTTGTAATATCATATGAGTACATTAGATTAAGACGTGAGTGGATCCAAAAGCCGAGTGTGCTACATGGGAGAAAACAATTGAGATTCAGTGACTACCGTTTTATCATACATAATTTTGTTGTGATTTTACTTCGTACCAACATAAATGAACTTATAAAAGGTTTGAATGGCATATAAACATCAACATAGAGCCCAGGAAGGTTTTAAACGGTAGGAAAATCATTCCCCAATTTTCTATCTTGCATAGCCTACTCAAGTTTTGAATCCGCCCTATTTTCACTGGTACGTATTAAAATGATCACGCAGAACATATGGACTGGATGGAATTCTCCCAAACATCACCGTAGACCCGGGTAGCATCTGAGCAACCACTCTTACATGCGATGTCAGTGAGCAATCCGCTCCTCAATTATCTAGACGAAGATTGCGTCCGAACTGAATTGGCTACTTCCTATGTTGGTGCTCCGTGGACCCGATCATGATGTATGTGTCTCATCCATGCCGTCCATCCATTTTTCCAAATAAATTTATACTGTGAAACCAAAACTGAAGTAAATCAAAATCTCAATGGGCCACACGGTGTTGATTGGACTCTCATTGTTAAAATTTTCCTGGGGCTACAAAAGTTTTGGATCAAGCTGATATTTGTTTTTTGCCTTCATCCAGGTCTGTATCACCCAATTTACAGGTTGGATGTCAAAAAAACATTACAATTGGCCATAGGAGGTTTTCAATGAGACTCAATCACTACTGTATTCCCATGGTGTGGTCCAACTGAGATTTTGATCTGCCTCGTTTGTGGGATGAATTATTAAAATGATGTGTAAAAATGGATGGACGGCATGGATAAAATAAGTAGATCATGTGGGACCCATTTAGCACCAACCACCAGCCACCTGGATAGAGGCAGCGTCACTAGCCAAAACGGCGTCCGATAGCGTCATACGCCGCCCGTCTCCCACCAGGAATGGGCAAGAGCATTGAGTGGCTACCCTGATGTATGGGTTATATCCACAGCGTCCATACATTTTTTTCATATCATTTCATTTCATGATATAATCCCAAAAATTAGGCGAGCTTATATTTGTGCTTTCTCTTAATCTAAGTTGTTATGGGAAGATCCGAGATGACTACAATGGGAGGGGTCGACTGTCCGTCACTCCGAACGGAGAGTCCGCGCCTCGGCATATCACTAGGAAGGTAGGTTAAGATGGACGAAGCTCCGATTCTTGATCACCTTCTTTCCCTCAGCAGTCGGAAGAGAAAATATTCGAGTTGTACGACCGACTCCGAGTAAGCATCCATCATGACACTGAGAAGGGTCAGCTGTACTACTGACGAACGGATCAGGGGTCGGCTCGAGTTGACATAACTAGCCATCAGCTCGGAGCGATATCTTAGCCTTCGGACTGGCCGAGCCGAGGCATCTCCGAGAATGAAGGTCCCACACGCTAAGTGGAGAAACTGCCATGTATAGGTATACGCTATTATCTCGCCCGCAGATACGCACATTGTAGGACATGATCTCCGGGTTCTGGGCAATATCTCCATGATCCACGAATCCCACTGATCGTGCCGAGATTATCGGATGCGAGTCGAGCAATGAAAAGATATAAATACTACATCATCCCATGAGAACAGGTACGCAACATCTGACACTCTCCCTTTTCTCCTTAACTTAGACCCAGATTCTGTTGTCCTGACTTAGGCAACGGAGGGTCCCCCGGCTTAGCCAGGGTCTCCATTGCTTACGGTTTGTGTGCAGGATTCCTGGTCCGACGCCTGCTCGGAGTGTGTAAAGAGGGGGAGAGGGCTGACCAGATTTTGACATCAACATTTTTTGGCGCCGTCTGTGGGAAACTGATACAAAAGTCAGTTTCCTATTCTTGAAAACTATGGCCAGAGGGAAGAAGAAAGTTGTCGTGGTGGAACCAGAGCAGACCCGCTCCTCATCACTACTTCATGCAGAGTCTGCTCCGGGCCCTTCTCAGTGTTCTAGCAATCGTTCCAACAAATACCGCACTTTACAAGGCGAAGTGCAGGCCTTGCGCGATGAGCTACAACGGATGAGGCAGGAGCGCGAGCCCCAGCAACAACCCGAGCGGAGAAGTCCAGCGCCAGAAGTTGTCGGACCAACCGTTCAAGCCCATTCAGCGACGAGAAGTCCGAGGCGCGGGACATCTCCGCAACAATCTACCCGAGCACCAGTGTCAGCTCAAAACCCTCCCCCAGCTCCAATGCGAGCTCCTACCAGGAATGTGACGACTCGGGCCCCGACGGATGTCCCAGCCGCCTCGGCTTTGGCTCCAACGGACCTTCGTCACACCCTGGAGAGGAGAAGGGAAAGAAGAATGCCTGAGCCGGAGAGCACTCGGGAAGAAGTGACAGAAAATAAAGATCCCTGGGAGTCACGATTCGCGGACCTGAATAATCAAGTCTTGATGTTACAGAAGCAACAGCAGCCATCATCGATCCCGGCTGCTGTTCAAGCCATGATGGAAGAGACCAAACCTCCGTTCACCTCAGAAATCATGAACGAAGTGATGCCTCAGAGATTTCGGATTCCTCCCGTCATCCAGTACTCCGGGTCCGGCGACCCATCCGAACATGTGGAAGCTTATCGTTCGTGGATGCAGATACAGACTGCAACTGATGCAATGATGTGCAGAGGATTCTCGATCACTTTGACCGGATCCGCTCGGAATTGGTATCGACAACTCAAGCCTGGATCCATATGTTCATTCGAAGAATTGTCTCGGTCATTCCTTACCCAGTTCATAAGCGGTAAGAGAAGCCGAAAGCCTAATACCCACCTGCTCACCATCAAACAAGGGTCGAAAGAATCCTTAAAGGATTACATTGCTCGATTCAACGAGGAAGCATTGCAGGTGGAAGACTATGACGACAAGATGGCTCTCGCCGCAGTATGCAGCGGCTTGAGGGAAGGAAGGTTCGCCTTCTCTATAGGGAAGAACCCGGCAAAGACGTTAGCCGAGCTCATCGCTAGAGCCCAGAAATACGTCCATGCCGAGGAGTTCTCTGCTACCCGCAAGAGTATCCAGGTAACCGAACCGAATGGGAAAGGGAAGAGGCCAAGGAACGAAGAACCCCAAGCCCCAAGGAAAAACTCGGATGATCATTCTTCTCGTGATCGCCGACCGAGCAGAAAGCCAGAAGGAAGATTCCGTTCCTACACGCCTCTCAACACTACTGCCGAGCAGATCTTGCTAGATATCCGGGGCGAGAAACTTCTCAACTGGCCAGTTTGTATGCGGGCAGACCCAGAACTCCGCGACAAACGCAAATATTGTCGCTTCCATCGAGATCATGGCCACAATACCGATGAGTGTGTAGATTTCAAGGATGAAATTGAATCCTTCATTCGGAAGGGGCACTTACGTCGGTACACTAAGCAAGAAAAAACTACCCGGAAAGAGGAGCGAGCACGAGAACGCCCCAAAAATCCGGCTGAAGAACCTGCGGAGATCCGCACCATCTTCGGAGGTACATCAGGTGGAGGAGACTCAAACAGAGCCCAAAAAGCTCATTCCCGAAGGAGCCCAGAGCATTACGTCAACCTTACCGAGCGGCCCAACAAAGGACCACGAGTCAGTCCATGCAGTCTCACCTTCACAGAAGATGACGCTCGGGGGATCCAACACCCACACGATGACGCCTTGGTGGTCACCATGACCAAAGCCAATCATAAGGTGTACCGGGTTCTTGTTGATACTGGAAGTTCAGCCGACGTGATCTACTCTGAGGCCTTCGAAAGGATGAGGATTCCACAGTCTCGTCTTAGGCCTGTGAAGACCCCCTTACACAGCTTTGACGGAGAGAGAGTAATCTCCGAAGGAGCTATTTCCCTCCCAGTGACTGCGGGAGAGGGACAACATCAAGTCACCTTGATGGTGGACTTCCTTGTTGTTAATGTGCCATCAGTGCATAATGTGATTATGGGCAGGCCCTCCCTCAATGCAATGCGGGTGGTCGTGTCTACTTATCATCTGATGATGAAATTTCCCGCCGAAGGTGGAACAAGTTACCTCCGAGGCGATCAACGCGAGGCTCGGAGATGCTATGCCATTGCGGTTCAAAAAGGGTCTGTAAAGCAAACACTCACCATCAACATCTTGGACCTGCGCGAACCTACCGAGAATAAGCCAATTGAAGATCTGGAGAAGGTACCACTCGACGGAGCCGATCCTAGCAAGACGGTTCAGCTCGGAGCATCACTCACGCCTGAGCAACGCTCCGAGTTGTTAACTTTCCTGCGACGACACAGGGACGTATTCGCCTGGTCGCACGCGGATATGTCAGGAATCTCTCCGGACGTCTTGGTCCATCGGTTGAACGTGGATCCAGACCACATGCTTGTGAAACAGAAGAGGAGACCGTTTGATACCGAGCGGTGTGAAGCCATTGCGGATGAAGTCTCGGTCCTGTTGGACGCCGGCTTCATAGAAGAAGTATACTACCCAGAATGGATCGCGAATGTGGTGCTGGTTAAGAAGGCAAACGGCAAATGGAGGGTTTGCGTGGACTATTCAGACCTGAACAAAGCATGTCCAAAAGACAGTTTTCCGTTACCTCGGATCGATCAACTAGTGGACAGTACTGCAGGACACGAACTACTTTCCTTCCTGGACGCCTACTCTGGTTACAATCAGATCGCGATGCACCCCCCAGATAGGCAGAAGACTACCTTTGTCACAGACGGGGGCTCTCTCATTCGTACCGGGTCATGTCATTTGGCCTGAAAAACGCTGGAGCCACATACCAGAGGCTAGTCAACCAGATGTTCGCAAGACAGATCGGGCGCACGATGGAAGTTTACATCGATGACATGTTGGTGAAAAGCGTCAAGGCATCCGATCACTTGGCGAACCTCGGAGAAACCTTCGAAGTCCTCCGAGAATATCAAATGAAACTTAACCCAGCGAAGTGCGTTTTCGGAGTCGGCTCGGGAAGGTTCCTCGGATTCCAAGTCAGCCAGAGAGGCATCGAAGCTAACCCCGATAAGATTAAGGCACTCCTCGACATGAATTCGCCTCGGACTGTCAAAGAAATACAATGCCTCACTGGACGAGTAGCAGCGCTCGGACGCTTCATATCCCGAGCCACTGATAAATGCCTCCCCTTCTTCCAGCAGTTGAAGGGTCATAAGAAGGCCGAGTGGACGCCCGAATGTGAGCAAGCTTTCCAGCAGCTGAAACAATATCTGGGCTCACCTCCTCTGCTATCGAAACCGGAGGATGGCGAATCTTTGTTCTTATACCTCGCGGTCTCGGCCTCGTGATCGGCTCGGCCGATCGGGAAGTGGGGAACAAACAACATCCCGTATATTATGTGAGCAAAGCCATGGTACCAGCAGAAACAAGATACCCCGCTCTGGAAAAGCTTGCACTCGGCTTAGTCGTTTCGGCTCGGAGGCTGCGTCCATATTTCCAAGCTCATTCGATCATCGTGTTAACCGACTCCCCCCTCCGGCAGATCCTCCAAAAGCCAGAGGTCTCGGGTCGGTTGACCAAGTGGGCGATTGAACTTAGGGAATTCGACATCACTTTCCGGCCGAGGACAGCAAAGAAAGGCCAAGCAGTGGCTGATTTCATCGCAGAGTTCACCGTCCTAGAGGAAGGGCAGATCAACGACGGGGATGAAGTAACTCCGCCTGACCTCCCAAGCAACTCACAGGTTATTAGAAGCCGGATGGATCCTCTACGTGGACGGATCATCTAACTCAAAACGAGTGGGGGCAGGGATCGTCTTAATCGTTCCCGACTCCACAATTATCAATACGCCATCAGGACTCGGCTTCAAAGCTTCCAACAATGAGGCGGAGTATGAGGCACTATTAGGCCGGGCTCGGATTGGCCGCTTGACCTCGGGGTCCAATCCATACAAGTTCGATGCGACTCTCACTAGTCGTGAATCACATCTCCGTAGATTATGAAGCCAAAGAAAATAGAATGATTGCTTATCTAAACGAGGCCGAAAAGCGATCGAGAAGTTTTGGAATGCCGTACGATTCACCGGATTCGAGGACATAAAATGCATGGGCGATGCCCCGGCAAAGTTAGCGCACCGGCCGAGGGGAAGATTCCGGATCGTTCGGTAGAGTTCATTGAACATCCCAAAGATCGATCGAATAGAGAAAAAGACGGTTAATCCGGTGGATAACAAATCGAGTGGATGGATCAATCTTTGGCTACCTCGAGTCAGGGAAGGTTCCCTCGGATAGACAAGAAGCTAGACGTCTAAGAGTCCGAGCAGCAAGATACGTTATTCTGAATGGAACTCTGTATAAGAAAGGGTATTCGCAGCAGTATCTCAGGTGTCTTCGACCCAGGAAGCGAGAATATGTCATCGGGAAATTCACGAAGGGATTTGCGGAAACCATTACAGCAAGTAGAGCCACGGCTTTAAAAGTGCTTTCAAGTGGATACGGCCGACCCTCAAAGAAGATGCCAAGAAGTATGTTAGAAAATGTGACAGATGTCAACGTTTGCGGCGGTGCCTAGCAACCGGCGGAAGAAATGACTCCCATGAGCGGTCGTGGCCTTTCGCTCAATGGGGGATCGACATCATTGGCCCTCTGCCGACCGGAAAGGACAAGTCAAATTTGCCATCGTCGGCATGTCGACTACTTCACAAAGTGGGCCGAGGCCGAGCCCGTTGCAAAGATTACCGAAGCAGTAATTGACTTCGTGCGGAAGAACATAGTTTGTAGATTCGGAGTTAGAATACAATCGTCTCGCACAATGGCGCAGACGGTTCGACAATGACAAATTCGGGAGCATGTGTAGAGGGGCTCAGTATCAAGAACGCTTACGCCTCGCCTCGGCATCCGCGATCAATGGACAAGTAAAGGCGTAAACAAAGTCATCAAGCACCACCTCAAGAAGAAGCTGGAAAAAGCGAAGAAGGTAATGGCCGGGAAGAACTTTCGTTCGTCCTCGGGCGTACTGTAACCACAAACTCAATCTTCCATGGAGAAACTCCGTTCTCTCTTTCTTATGGGTCGGAGGCAATAGTGCCGTTGAAATCGGCCTCCCTACGGCTCGAGTGGATAATTACAATGAGAATCGGAATACCGAGCAAATCACCGCCAATTTGGATCTTTGGAAGAGATCCGAGAAGTTTCAAGCTGCGTGCATTTCTCGGCATCAACAAGTAGCCGATTCTACAATTCTAAGGTGAAGGTCGACGATTCCGACCAGGGACCCGGTTCTTCGACGAGTCTTTCGTAACACACTGGTGAGCCGGAACAGGAGCGCTTGGCCCTGGCAGGAAGGACCATACCGAGTGGTCCGATCGATAAAGCCCGGATCCTACCACTTGGAGGATCTCGAAAGCCGTCAACTCCCCCACCCGTGGAATGCTGAGCATCTAAAAATTTACTATCCTTAATAAGGCGCTCCGAGCAGCTTACTGACCTTTAAGGTTATTCAATAAATGTACGCCTCCGAGCGATAAGCCTTTAAGGCCATGAATAAAAGCACATCCGATCGGCTTATTCTTGCCATCAACAAAGATCAAACAGACTAAATTCTACAAAGGCACCTCCTCCTAACTGAGGAGAGGAAGCTACGAGGCGATCTGACTTCCCACTAAGGGAGTCGGACCAATTTCTACAAAGGCATCCCCCCTTAACCGGGAGGGCAAAGCCAATGGGTAACTTCGACCCCCCAGTAAGGGAGTCGGTCCCACCTACACGGAAGGCCCTTCGCCGAAAGCGAAACGGGTTAATCCTTTTAAGGATCAGACCGAGGCCCAAATCGCATCTGAAGGCTCGACCACACAATCTAGTTAGCAAGAACGACTAATAAAGGGAAAAGGAGGTGATCCAAAATTGGCTCTTTCATTAATTGCTATAAAAGCGAAGTACATAGTAAAAAAAAATATACAAATAAAAGAAGCGGAGTCTTCAAGAGGCCGGAGGAGCTTGGGAACCGGGGACTTGATCTGGGTTGGTCGCCTCGGCAGTAGCATCAGCAGGGTCCTCAGGCAGGAGGGGATCGAGGTCAAGGTCCGGGTACAGCTTCTAGACCTCGACAAGGCACTCGTCGAAGCCGCGGTCATAAAACTTGGCGGCCTCGATATCCCTCTCCTTCGAGGTCTTGAACGAATCTATCGCCGCAAAGAATCGCCGGCCGCCAAGGAGGCCTCGGCCTCGGCCATCGTGTCTTTAGAGCTCGGCTTTTTCTCTTGCGGCTTCGGCCTTGATCTTCTCCCCGGCTCTCACTCAATCGGCCAACCTCCTCGGCCCGGGGTGTCGGCACGGCCCCGGCACGATTTAACTCGGCCTCGCGCTTCGCTTCGTGCCTCAAGGTCCCTTTGCGGCCCCCTGAATCTGAAGCAGCTCAGACCTACTAGCCTCGAGCTGATGACACAGATCACTCCGCTCCAGCTGAAGAATAGAAACAAGTGTCCCGTAGGACTCCGCTTCAGCCCCGATTCGCCTCGTCTCCGCTCGGAGGACACCCACCTCGCTCCTGAGGGTCTCGACTTCAGCGTCGATTTTCCGACGCTCTCGGACCCTCTCCCAGCATAAGAGGATCCTCGGAACGGACTGGTCCAAGGCAAGAGAATGAGGAAAAAATAATAATACATAAACAACAACTTTTTCAAGTAAAAGAGGCAGGAAGTACCTGATAGAAGACTCCAGCCAAGTCTTCCAGAAAGCAGTCGTCCGGTTTATCAAGAAGGCGTGAAATAGATTCCTCCGTGACATGTCTCGCCGATCTGTCGTCACAAACAAGACATGTGATAACCCGGCTCGAACCTGCCTCGGCTCGTGCCAACTTGAGCTGAGCCCGTCGCCTCCTCGGCTCCCGTCAGGACTACTAGCCGAGGGCTGAGCCTCACCCTCGGCACCACGAACAACCTCCCCCTCATTACCCGGTTGGGTAATCATGGCATCGGTCATCCGAACAGCTTCTTCCGTTCGGAAGATGATGGAACAACTATCAATGGAGGATTGAATCGTGCTCCCTCGAAGGGGGGAACGGCGATGGATGGAGGGGGAATTGCCCCCGTTACTGGAGCAGCAGCGAAGTTAGGGCCGCACAAAGGTACGACCATATCAACACCGACCGGGGGCTCCGTAGCTGCACCCGGTAGTATTGAAATTGGGGACACAATTGCAGATACAGATGGTCCCTCAACCAAGGCTGCTGGGGCAGGAAAATGGAGCTGTATCCCGAACAAGATGTTTGGGATAGTGGGAGGAAGTGCCACCCTCTGAGCCCCGACCCCTGGAGCAGCGGCGAAGTTAGGGCCGCACAAAGGTACGACCATATCAACACCGACCGGGGGCTCCGTAGCTGCACCCGGTAGTATTGAAATTGGGGACACAATTGCAGATGCAGATGGTCCCTCAACCAAGGATGCTGGGGCAGGAAATGGAGCTGTATCCCGAACAAGATGTTTGGGATAGTGGGAGGAAGTGCCACCCTCTGAGCCGCGACCCCTGAGGCAGAACCTGAAGGACGAACTCCTTAAACGACCTTCTTCCTCCGAGCTACCTTCGCCGGGGGCTCAGCTCTCAGCATCTCCTCTGCGTAAGCGCGGCTTTCCTCCTCCGAGAACCAGATGCCTCGGCCATGCCTGTGAAGTAGAATGATTAAGATAACGTTACCTCGAACCAATAAAAATAAACAGGAGTACTCACTGAGCGAGGTAGGGAGCGGCCTCGTCTTGCAAAGCCCCGTCGGTAAAGGTTGCTTGGTGTGATCGAGTCCGACCCGGCGATGCTCCTCCGAATATGTCCTCGCTTTGGCTATCTGATTTTTCTGGTCCGAGGTGATGAAGGGCACGCCCCTCGCGAAACCTGCTAAACAAACAAAAAAAATCTTTCAAGCAAAGCTGAAGTAAAAAGCAATGCGTGAAAGAAATCTCGACCCGACCTGGCATTACGAAGCGAGTAGGAACCCGAGTCGACAAAGCCCCAATCTCCATTGCCGGCGCCTCCCACTCACCTGCGGCCCAAAACCACTTGTTCTTCCAGTCCTTATTCGAGGACGGAAGACCCAAGACGAGCCCTGACCCCTTGCTACCTCTGGTCGTGAAGTAGTACCATGGATCGTTGCCTTCGTGCTTGACCAAGTACAGGTTCATCAGCTCGGCGGGCGTCAACGCCGAGTTCCCTACTTGGTGCCAGATAATGTAAGCGGAAATCAGCACCCTCCAACTATTCGGCGCGAATTGCCCAGGCGCGAGCCCTAAGTAAGCGGTCAGAGCTCGGATGAAAGGGTGCAACGGGAGACGGAGTCCGTATAATAAGCCACGTAAAAATATGGCTATCTCCCCAGCCGCGGGATTGCCAGCAGCGTCAGTGGGCTCAGGAGCTCTGATCCGAACGGAGCGAGGTATGTCAAACTCTGTACGGATCCATGCCATTTGAGCCTCTGTTATTACGGAGCCCCCTGGAACCAGTTCCGACGCCCGTCCACCAGGGGGCATCTCTGGCACATCGACGACTGCAGCTCTGGGGGATCGTGTTGCCCCCTTCTTGCTGGCCTTCTTGCTGACTTGGCGAGTGTGAGCTCTCGCCACCGTCCGCTTCTGGGGCCGAGGATATAAAGGCACAGCCTCGAAGGGACCTTCGGAGGTCTCCCTTCCATTGTCAGAGCTCTCCGACTCGGAGTCGTCATTATAACATCTAACCATTTTCCTATCGGAAGACATCTTGAAACAGTGATGCTGAGGATCAAACTCACCAGATAATCGCCGGAGATGGCTTCAGCAAGCGTGAGAACTAAATCGGAAACCACTTCTGCCGGAAATCGCCCTCGCCGGAAATCGCCTTCTCCGCTAAACAACTCAAATGCAAACGATAGCAGTCGAATGAAGACCCCGGATGGGCCTTTTATAGATTGAAGAAACCCTGCATTAAATGACCCGTAATAATGGCTACGTCGGAATCATTGCTGGCCGACTCTGAGTCCGACGTGGTGTCATATCATTGGTTCAAAACGTGGTAAAGGTAACGCTATCCACCTCGGTCGTTGTGTGAGTTAATCCACACAAGTGATGCCGAGCGTGAAAAGAGTGCTCGACACGACGCCCGAGTGCACGTGGCGGTTATTCACGGCTAGTGACGATTCGAATCCCAACCGCCGCGTACGTGGCTGTTCACGTGTTAGCTCAAAGCCGCTAAATCCCGAGTTCGAGACGTTTCACACGAGGACCATAAATGCATCAAAGAACCAAGGCGACGGATCTTTTAATTAATTACTCTCTGAGCTCATGAATGACCTCAGAGAGTAGGGGGCTTCTGTTATGGGAAGATCCGAGATGACTACAATGGGAGGGGTCGACTGTCCGTCACTCCGAACGGAGAGTCCGCGCCTCGGCATATCACTAGGAAGGTAGGTTAAGATGGACGAAGCTCCGATTCTTGATCACCTTCTTTCCCTCAGCAGTCGGAAGAGAAAATATTCGAGTTGTACGACTGACTCCGAGTAAGCATCCATCATGACACTGAGAAGGGCCAGCTGTACTACTGACGAACGGATCAGGGGTCGGCTCGAGTTGACATAACTAGCCATCAGCTCGGAGCGATATCTTAGCCTTCGGACTGGCCGAGCCGAGGCATCTCCGAGAATGAAGGTCCCACACGCTAAGTGGAGAAACTGCCATGTATAGGTATGCACTATTATCTCGCCCGCAGATACGCACATTGTAGGACATGATCTCCGGGTTCTGGGCAATATCTCCATGATCCACGAATCCCACTGATCGTGCCGAGATTATCGGATGCGAGTCGAGCAATGAAAAGATATAAATACTACATCATCCCATAAGAACAGGTACGCAACATCTGACACTCTCCCTTTTCTCCTTAACTTAGACCCCATCTCGTTGTCCCGACTTAGGCATCGGAGGGTCCCCCGGCTTAGCCAGGGTCTCCATTGCTTACGGTTTGTGTGCAGGATTCCTGGTCCGACGCCTGCTCGGAGTGTGTAAAGAGGGGGAGAGGGCTGACCAGATTTTGACATCAACATAAGTCATGTAGCTTTATGAATGGGTTGGATAGCAAATAAACATTACAGTGGGCCTTAAAAAAGTTTCAAAGTTGAGAATCATTATCACAGCTGCTTCACAGTGGGTTGGAGAGAGATTGAAACGGAAGTGGACTACGTGGTGTGCCATACTACTTAACAGGGATTTCCGCTAGGTGGGGCCCACTATAATATTTATGGAAAATCCACCACGTTCATCAGTTTTGCAAGATTATCTTAAGGGATGGGCTAAGAAATTATCTAAATCCAAACCAGTTGTCAGCATTTGAATCCATCCCGATAATCATCTAGCCAAAACATTAAGCTGATCCACCACTCATCAGCTGGGCAACATATGCACATTGTATCAAATCAATGATTGTCCATTGATTTATGTGGTATGGCCTACATGAAGAATTAATCAATCCTATTTATTTATTATGGGCTTTTTTTCCTGGTGGGGCCAACATTTGGAGCAACTTGGATGCTATGCAAACTTGGCAAGTGGATACTTTGGATGTGAGAACTATTATAATAAGAATGACGTTATGAACGGTGTGGATGTCATGTAAATAACACTGTTGACCCAGGAAGGTTTCAACATTAGGAAATAACACTGTTGACCCAGGAAGGTTTCAACATTAGGAATTTTCCTATAGTAGAATTTTCCTACCCAACTTTTCTTTAGTGAGGTTGTATCCTCCTTATTTTTCATCTTAAGTCCTAAAATGAGCTCAAAAAAATAAATGATCAGATTAAAATTTTCACAAACGTTATAATGGGCTTCTTATGTTTAGGATACAGTAACTTGCTGCGAAAGACAGGGAACGGATTGAGAGGAGAGGTATGAGGATTGCCTCATACCTCTGGACGTAGGAATTCTTACGCAAGGATGCTGGGTCGGCCAAACCCATGTTTCTCCGTACATCCATTTTCGAGCTCATTTTAGGATGTTAGACTAAAAATTAGGTGGATCCAAAATTCAAGTGAGCCACACAAGAGGAAACAATGGAGATTCAATGAAAACCGTTGAAACATTCTTGTGGCCATAAAATCTGTGTCAATATAAAGTTTTTATATTTTTAGTTGATCCCAATGGTAAAGACCTTATAAACGGTTAGAATGGCATATAAACATCGAGGTGGAGCAAGGAAGGTTTCAACAATAAGTATTTCTTTTCCCAAATTTCCCTCTTGTGTGGCCCACTTGAGTTTTTAATCCACCTCATTTTTTTGTTCTTTGGTCTTAAAATGAGCTCAGAAAACGGATGAACGGGATAAATTTCATACAAACATGACGGTGAGCCCCATCCAGCATCCTTGTGCGGGGACTTAATGCGGAAGGCATTATTGGGAATTCGCATCCCATACCCTGTCTCGAGGAACGGGCAAGAGCTTTGAGTGGCCACTGTGATTTATGGGTTTTATCAACACCGTCCATCTTTTTCCTTATCAATTAAGGCACTATCCCAAAAACGAGACAGATCCAAAGGTCGAGTAGACCACACCACAGGAAGCAGTTGTGATCATGATTCTCATCGTTAAAACTTTTTTAGGGCCCACCATGATGTTTATTTTCCATCCAACCCATTCATAAAGTTACATGGACCTGGATTAAGATAAAACAAAAATATTAGCTTGATCCAAAACTCTTCCGTTACTCAAAGAAGTTTTTAATGGTAAGAGTTTAATACTCATTGCGTGGTCCACCTGTGTCTTGTATTTGCCTAATTTTTCAGATAATATCCTGAAATTATACGAAAAAAATGTATGAATGGCGTGGGTATAACCCATACATCGAAGTGGCCACTAAAATCACATGAGCAGGGTAGGACGCAATCCCCTTTAGTATAGAGAATCGGAATGGATTGCGTATTAACAACGCATGCAACATTCTAACAGCGAATGTAGTAAGGTGGCTACTGGGATGATATATAGGGTCCATCGTGATGTTTTGGAGAAATTCACCTCATTCATCTGTTCTGCAGGATCATTGTAGGGCATACAACAAAAAATGGGGTGGATTTAAAAGTCAAGTGGGCTATAGAATATAGAGAATAGGGAAAAAAATTTTCTACCATTGAAACCTTTTTGGGCTCCATCTTGATGCTTATACACTATCCAAACCGTTTATAAATTCATTCGTAATAGGATAAAGTAAAATAAAACAAGGTTAGCCTGATAAGGGGCTTTGTGGCTGAATGAATGTTTCAACCGTCGTCACTGAATTTCAATTGTTTCCTTTGGTGCAGTACACACGAGTTTTGTATTCACTCCAGTTTTAGTTTAATCCACTAAAATGATATCACAAATTGGATGACGGGGTGGATATGATACATGACTACGCAATCAGGGTACCGTTAACATCACCACAGGCAATTTCAATTTTTTAAGTGGAGAGATGACGGTAAATCCGACGATGAAATTGGGAGAGAGCACTTACAGAGTGTTTTGAGTCCCACACGCCAAAAATGGTTTAATCTCAACCGTTTGGTAGATCCAACTAATGATGTTGAGATTATAGAGATTATATCAAATCCACTCCAACCATTAGATGTCACACTAAAACTTAGGCCTAGGGCCCAAAATTCAAGTTCATCTATCTTTCAAATAGGCCACACAAATGTAAATAGTTTGGAGGGTGAGCCTTTCTTTATTAACTATTTCCAGTTGCGTGGTCCACCTGAAACAAGGATGGACCTGCTTTTTGAACCTTAACTGTAAGGTGAGGTCACCCTCCTGATGTTCGGGGTAGATTTAAAATTAACACCATGGTGGGCTGACCCGATTGGGCCACTCTTTTTCAAAGTTAGTTTAAATCACTTCTCTACCGGCATTAAGAGGATTAATTACCAAAATCACGCCACTTCTCTTGTCTGGCAAGCATTATGAGCATTAATTATCATCTTAAATTTCAGAACAGGTATCACACAGACTCCCACATTTGATTTTCTATAGGCCCACTCTGACATGTATGTGAGATCCACTCCAACCATTATATGTATAATCCAGTTGTAGACACAGAGCTAAGAAATTAGGCTAACATGTGATTCAGATGGGCCACACCAATGGAAGAGGGAGACATCCACCCTCCATTTTTACCGGGCCCATCATGATGAAACCCTGAAATCCATTCCATCCATTAGATGTCACACCAAAACTAAGCCTGGGTTACAAAATCAGGTCCATGCATCATTCATGTGAGCCACACCAAAGGAAATAGTTTGGTGGGTGAACCTTTCCATGTACAATGTTTACAATTGTGTGGTTGACCTGAACTAAGGATGGGGATGAAATTTGACACCTTGGTCTAATATCGGGTGACATACTTGATGGTCGGGGTTGATTTTATATTAACGGAACAATGGAGCCCACCCCAGCCGTGGCCTCTTTAGCACGAGAAAATGAAATTAGTATGTGATGGAAGCGTTTACTTTCATTAATTAGGAGGGATTGTTTTCATTAAATGCATGGCTAGTTGGACGAAAATGGACGCGGATTGGGTCCTATGGCAGGGCTTTGTGGGGACCACTTTGATGTAAGTGTTTTATCTGCACTGTTCATTATTTTTTCTCATATTATTTTAAGGTATCAGCAGAAAAAAGAGGCAGGAAAAAGGTTTGAGTGGACCACAAATTGGGAATTGAACATCCACCATTAAAAACTTCTTGGGAGCTAGAGAAGTTGCAGATCAAGATATATATATATATATATATATATATATATATATATATATATATATATATATTCACATCATCCACATTTATGTGACGTTATGAATAGGTTTGATGGTAAAAAAACATCACGGTGGCCCTTAGAAAGGTTTCAACTGTGAGTGTTATTGTCACTTTAGCTTCCTTTGGGTAGCCCACTGTAGTTGTGGCTCATTTTTTGGTTCATAAATGATCCAAGAGAAAATAAGAACAGCCTAGATAAAACACTTACATCACGGTGGTTCTTAATAAGTGGGCAAAATGGATGAATAGCATAGATATACAACACACACATGGAGGTGGGCTCTACAGTCGGGGTACCACCCATGTGGCTGGTTTCAAGATTTTACGATCGGATTAGATACTGAAAGCTTCAGTGAATGAAGCAAAAGACTTGTCTACTGAAGTGGCCTGGTGAAATACAATTGGTTGAACATCAAGAGCATTCCCTTACAATTAATGCTATTTTTCCAGGAATTTCGTTAGACGTCTCCCTCCATCCGTCAGTGCACGCATTCGACCGCATAAGGATAAGCATAAACGTTATTTTGAGTCTTTTCTTTTCTTAGCTCTCCCTAGTGAAGTGACGTCACCACTTTTCATGGGTGCCACCATGATGTATTTACTGTATCCACACCGTCGTCCAATTCGTGATGTCATTTTAAAGCATAATCCAAAGAATGAGAAAGATCCAAATTTCGAGTGCACCCCACCGCAGGAAACAACGGAGATCGAACACCTACCATTAAAACCTTTTTCAGCCACAGAAGCTTTCAATTAAGCTAATATTTATGTTTTACCTTATTCCATGCCTTTTTTAACTTATAAAAAGGTTGGATCTCAAATAAACATAATGGTCGCCTCAGGAAGGTTTCAACGGTGGCAGTCAC
Organism: Magnolia changhungtana; assembly: GCA_030180095.1. Lineage (NCBI taxonomy): Eukaryota > Viridiplantae > Streptophyta > Magnoliopsida > Magnoliales > Magnoliaceae > Magnolia > Magnolia changhungtana. Next base: position 2,813,150 of record JASAUF010000671.1, read on the forward strand.
CTCCTACCTTTTTCTGTGGTGGGGTCCCCTTGAACTTTTGATCTACCTAATTCTTTTTCTCACTCCGTAAAATGATGTCTCCAAATGGATGAATGGTGTGGATACATCACATACACCATGGTGGGGCCCTAAGAACATGGTGACGTGACGTCGGTAACCAGACTCGTTACCGTCTAGCCAACCCGCGTCCCAATTCTATTTATTTTACGGAAATAAAAATCCCATCATCTGCATGTTACTAAAATGCGGTCACGTGAGTATTAGAAGTAGTAACATGTCTAAGTGGCACCCACCGTAATGTTTTTGATAAATCTATTCCGGCCATCAGTTTTTCTAGATTATGTTACAACATGGACCTAACAATGATATTGGTCTAAACTTCCAGTGGGCCACACGATAGGAAAAGGCGAGGATTGAACTTCTGCCATTGAAATATTCAAGCGGCCACAAAAGTTTTGGATTATGTTAATGTTTTTATAATTTCAGTTCATCCCAGTAGAAATGACCTCATGAACCATATGAATGACATATATACATCAGGTGGACTCAGAAAATTTTCAACCATAGGAATTCCTCCGCTTACTGTTTTCAGCCATACGGCCCCCATGAGTTTTGGATCTGCCAAGCCTACATTATCAGATGATATGGAAAAAAAGATTTCTCACAAATATCATGGTGTGCCCCACCTAGCTTGCCGTCGAAGGAAGTTCATGCCCATGGTTTTGGCCGCGATTGGAAACAGAAGCGGGTTGGCTTCTGAATAAGACAGATGTTACGTCACCACATTCTTTGGGCCCCACCATGATGTATGTGTTGTATCCACACCATCCATCCATTTGGAGAGATCATTTTAGGGAGTGACCAAAAGAATTAGGCCGATTCAAATTCAAGTGGACCCCACCACAGAAAATAGTGGGAGGTGACGGCCAGCGTTGAAACCTTCCTGGGCAGACCATGATGTTTTTCTGAGATCCAACCTTTTTATAAGTTAAAAAAGACAGAGAATAAGGTAAAGCATAAATATTATCTTGATCGAAAGCTCCTTTGGCCCAAAGAGGTTTTAATGGTAGGCATTCAATCTCCGTTGTTTTCTACCGTGGGGTGCACTTGAAATTTTGATCTTTCTCAATCTTTGGATTATGCTCTAAAATGACATCACGAAATGGATGGGCGGTGTGGATACAATACATACATCATGATGGCGCCTATAGAAAGTGGGGACGTCACTTCTGGGGAGCTAAGAAAAGAAATGACTTGAAAATAATGTTACTGGTCGAGTGCGTGCGCTGGCAAACGGATTGAGACGTTTAACAGAGCTCAAGTGCATGTACTGGCAAACGGATTGAGACGTTTAACAGAGCTCAAGTGCGTGCCCTGGCAGATGGAAGGAGACGTTTAATGGAACTCCATTAATAGTATGGGAAGATGCTCTTGATATTCAACCAGTTGTATTTCAGTACTGAAGCGTTCAGTATCTAATCCGCTTCCCAAGGTACTACCCAAGTCATGCCTGACCGTGGGACCAACCTTGATGCATGTTTTGTATATCTATTCCGTCCATCAGTTTTAAAGCCTTAAATTTAAGACATGATATGAAATGAAGTAAACCCAAATCTCAAGTGGACCACACCACATGAAAAAGTGGTCTTTGAACATCCACCATTAAAAAATTCCCAAGGCCCACCTTATAGTTTATTTGCCATTCTTACATGAGGTAGGCCCCACGGTTAGGGCCTCACCTAATCTGCGCCCTTGAACTTTGACCATGGCCCCCACATGTCAGAACTAAAAAACAGCTGCAAAGACTCAGGTTTTCGACTATATAATTCCTCTTGCGAGGGTGACTGCTACTGTTATAAGATCTCTTCTTCTTCTTCTTCTTTATCACTCCCCAAAGCATACTCATGGAGTTCTATACTTTCATCTCCCTTCTTATAATTCTACTACTATCTCTCCTACTCTTGAAAGGATTCTTCCTCGGATCGTTTACAGAAAGCAAGAAGCCATACTATCCCATATCCACCAGTGTCTTCCATCGGTTATATAATTTTGGGAGGCTGCACCATTACCAGACAGACCTTGCTCACAGGTATAAAAACTTCAGGGTCATCGCCATCGGCCACAGCGAGATCTTCACCACTGACCCCGCCAACATCGAATACATACTCAAAACCAACTTCAGCAACTATGTCAAGGTAAAGAAAATCTTAGCATTCATCGCATTCTTCTTTGGAGTTGGTTGTTTGCATGAAGAGCAGTTTTATTTGAGAACTCGCCTGATTAACTCGGTGAGTCATCTGAGACTACTTGGGTTTGATCGTCGTTCAAAAAGTCATGACTTCGACTTGATCAATTTAGTCGTAAAAAGATTTGATAAATAAATTGATAATTTAGTTTTTGTATTCAATGTTCTAAGTGGGGTCCTTACTTTTACCCGTGTGGTAGACTCCAAGGAGTTTCAACACCGGGTCAAGGGTTCGAGTACCCACCAGTGGTGAAATCCCACGGCGTGCGTGTGTGTGGGGTGTTTTTTTTTTTTTTTTTTAATGTTCTAAGTAGCTTTATATATATGTATGGAAGAAGGTACTATGCGCTCGAGCTCATGAGAACCTCCCATGAGGTCGAGCTATGTGGGCCTCCCCCATTAATCAGATGCACCATTCCATCGTGGGCGTAGGTCTCAAAAATCAAGTCAATACGTTACTTGCCACACCATATACGGAAGTTGAGAGGGGCCGTGCACCATTAAAACATTCATAATCATTTTTTGGGCCCACCGAGATGTGGTTTGCAAATCCAACCCATCCATTATGTGTGTCCCACTTGGATGAGGTTCAGACCAAGTTTCAGACGCATGCAAATTTCAAGTGAGCCCCACCAAGTGCTTTTATATGTTTTTGGCATATCTTCACATGATTTTAGATGGTATGGCCCACCTGAGTTCCACATGATTTTAGATGGTATGGCCCACCTAAGTTCCGTATACGCCTTATTTTTGAGATATCCCATAATTTAAAGGGGACCCGTCAAATGCACGGTGTTGATGGTCGACACGCATCAGGGTGGGGCCCACACAGCTCGACCTCATGAGAGCTTATCGTGAGCTCGAGGGCATAGTACATTTTCCCATATATATATATATATATATATATATATATATATATATATATATATATATATCAAGTTGATATTTGTATTTTCCATTCATTCAGGTCTTTCGGTCTTTGTAGCCTAATCAGAAGGTTGGATGGCAAATAAACATTAAATTGGGCTTTAGGAAGTTTTTAATGGTGGGCTTTCAATATAATTACCACTGTTTTCTTGTGGTGTGGTCCACCTGAGATTTGGATCTGTCTCATTTTTGGGCCCATTCCTAAGATAATAATTCAAAATGGATTGATGGTGTGGATAAGACACATACATCATTGGGCACCCACAGATCACTTTAACTGGCAGTTATGTGCAATCGGCTTCCAAATTTTGCTGGTTAGACATCTTGATTTGGTTTGAGTTCACTGAGTCAAGGGCGATTCCAAACTAGGAGTTCGCAGAGTGCAGGCACAAAGTTGTAGATTCAGAGTCTACAAGACATTTCATCCCAAAACCCATCCAAGCAGGCTTACTTAGCCGAGTTTAAGTAGAATTTCTGAATTTTAAAAATATGGGTTTTGAGTCTGGAGTTAGAGGAACCATCATGAATAAAATTCATTAGATGAGAGTCGTCACTTAAAGATTTGAAGGTTCTCTTGGTTTTAATTATTCCCTGTGGAGTAGGTGGGTCAGATTTTAACAGTATTCTTCTTGCCAAAACAACACGGCTTTGCCAGACTTTAACTTTTCATAAGGTTTGTCTCACAGTGTAGGTCTTGTAGCTTAGTGTACAAAACAAACCAATGGCTAGAAAAAAGTTGTTCTTCAAGTAGGTTGTTCCGAATGTTGTGGCCCACACAATGTTACATGATGTACAAAACAAGTTGGTGACTATAAATGTTTTGTTTTGTATGTCCATTTGTTGTGTATGTTGTGGCCAACGTGAACGAAAGGGCCTGACCTTTTCCGCTAGAAATGTTAAATTTTCTAGAATCTAATCAATCGGTCATAGTTCTATGGTTAGGATTGTGAAACTAGTACATGTATAATCATATCAACTAGAAAATCAGTGGCTAGAAATTACATTGGCAATGTCCCATGAGACATGCTTATCTAATGATGTAAAACACTCTTATAAGTGGCCGGACTTGATATGAACAGCTGCAATCATGGAGTGTTATATTTTTCTAACTTGGATAGAGATGGCCAAAAGTCTATTTTATTTATCTCATTATACAAGCCAAGATGTACATAAATTCTCTCTCTCTCTCTCTCTCTCTCTCTCTCTCTACATATTTCTCTCTCTACATATGTTAGCTTTCATTTAATATGAATGATTGATATCAAAGTAGGCCCACATCATGGACAATTAACATCAAAGGTGGCACCATATGATGGATGGCCCACATTGAAGTGTGGATTCACATGATAGATGATCCACATCAAGTGGACCCCACATGATCAACGGTCCACATTAAAAGTGGAACCCCAATGATGGATGGTGGACATTGAAGGTGGGCCTACATGATGGAAAGTTGACATCAAAGGAAGGCCCACATGATGAACGGCCCATATTGAAGGTGGGGCCCCACCTAGTGGACAGTGCACATCAAAGGTTGGACCCACATGATGAATAGTGGGCATTGAAGGTGGGCTTACATTATGGGAAGTTGCCATCAAAGGTGGGCCCATATGATGAATGACTCTTGTCAAAGGTGGGGCCCGACATAATGCATGGTTCACATCAGAGGTGGGCCCCACATGATGGATGACCCACATCCAAGTGTGGCCTACATGAAGGATGGTTGACATCAAAGGCAACCCATATTGAAGGTGGGGCCTCACATGATAAATGGTAGGCCCACATAATGGACAGAGTGGGAATCATGTGACAGATAACCCACATCAAAGTATGGCCGGTGTGATAGATAGTCCACTTCAAGTGGCTCCCACCCATTGGATGGTTCAAATTTAAGGTCTTGCATGATAGACAACCTATATCCAAAGGGGTTCACCACGATGGATGATCCACATAGAAGGTATGCGCCACATGATGGATGGCCCACATTAAAGGTGGGCCCACGTGATGGATGGCCCACATCAAAATGTTGCTCTACATGATGGACAACCCACCGCAAATGGGTCCATCTGATGGATAGCCCACATCAAGTGCGGCCCCATTTAATGGATGACTCATATCAGTGTGACACCACATAAAGGAAAATTAATATTGATGGTGGGCCTCACATGATGGATGACCTACATTAAGGTGGGCCCCACAATGGATGATCCACACCATAAGTTGTCCTCTAATGATGAACAGTCCACATCCAAGGTGGGCCCCTTATGATGGATGGGCCACTTTGAATGTTTGATCCATGTGGATGTTTTATGTCAAAGGTTGGCTTCACATTATGGGTGATTCACATCCAATGTCTAACATGATAGACCGCCAACATCCAAGGTGAGAGGCATGAATGACAACACCTACTCTTGAAAACAGTTCTTATTTAAATGTTTTTCCAAATGTAATTATTCTAAATAAAAGCTTTTTTGGATTTGAAAATATAATTTTACCAACAGAGCTTATGTACAATAAGAGCTAGTACAAAAAAGTCTTATTAAAATAGCTCTTATTTAAAAAGTCTTAGATTAGTGAGGTAGCTGTTTTATTTTATTTTATTTTTTATTCTTTTACACACGTACACAATTCTCACACACTCACGCTGCAGTGGAATTTCACCACCTATGGGTACTCGAACACTTGACCTGGTGTTGAAACTCCTGAGAATGTACCACCAGATGAAAAATAAGGACCCAATTAATAAGTTAGCTTATTAAAAGCCTTTTCTAACAAGATGTCTTATGTAATCTCTATAATAATCAGGTGTGTATGAGGCATGCTCACTTGCGCACTTGTGCACCTTTATACACGCGTCATGAGATTTTAATATGAGCGGTCCATGTGATGCGGCATCTCATGGACCATTCAGATCAAAGGACCATGACACGTGCACAAGGGTGCACACATGCACAGGTGAGCATGCCCTCTCTCTCTCTCTCTCTCTCTCTCTCTCTCTCTATATATATATATATATATATATATATATATATATATAGAAATGATCACCTGCGTACCAGTTCGCACGGAACTGGTGCCAACTTTTTTGAGAACCCATTATACGTGATGTGGATCCAAAATCCGAACCATCCATGTGAAGCAGCACCTCATGAAACCACCTGGGCCCAAGTTTTACTTTGATCCAAAACTTTGGTGGGCCATGAAGAATGAAAACAATTTCCTTCCTTGATTTGCATTTCTCTTTGCTATGGTCCACTAGAATTTTAGATCTAGGTGAAAATTTGTCTCTTGGAGTTTCATGGGATTCTGCATCACATGGACTGTTCAGATTAGACACTCATGACACGTGTGCAAAGGTGCGTATGTGCCATATATATATATATATATATATATATATATATATATATATATATATATATATATATATATATATATCTGGACATTAATTTTCCCTTGGGGCAAAACTCTAATTACTGTAATGAAGTTGATGACAGTAGTTCTCATTGACTCGGACGAGTCGGACTCTGCGGGGGTTTGAATACTGATTGTGAGTCAGATCTTGGCATCTGATTTTGGCTCCATATGGGCACGTCCATGTTGCGTTAAATGGGTTTTCAGCTTTGATCTTGACCTTATTATCTGTGGGGCACGGCTTCGATGGATTCCCTGAATCACCGTGGTGCGTGGGACCCGACTGTGAGGCCCACCTTGATCTATATGGCTACATCCACGCCGTCCATCTTTACTGAAAACTCATTTTAGGGCATGATCCAAAAAATGAAGCAATCCAAATCTCAGATGGAACTTAGTACAGGAAACAGTACAGTAGTAATTGCCCATTAAAAACTTCTTGTGGATCAAGATGATATTTGTGTAGTCTCTTCATATAGGTCTTTGTGACCTTATCAACAGGTTGGATGGAAAATAAACATTCTGGTGGTCTCCATGAAGTTTTTAATGGTGGGGATTCAATCACGACTGTTTCCTGTGGTGTGGTCCACCTAAGATTTGGGCATGCTTCATTTTTAAGATCATGCAATAAAATGAACTTTGAAAATGGTTGGATGGTGTGGATTTAAAACACATACATCACTATGAGCCCCACAGTCGGGGGTCCCACCCACCTATTCCACTCCCTTATAAGTGCGACAAGGGAGAGTTATTCTGGACCCAACCAACTCAACCGTAAGCTGGTTTTAGTCGGCGACCTTACTCTGAGTTGACTCACTGAGTTTCTAAAAGACTAGATCATTCTTGCATCAGGGAACAAATCACTACGATACACTGAGTGACCTCTTAGGCGATGGGATTTTCACAGTCGATGGCGAAAAGTGGCGCCACCAAAGGAAGATAGCCAGCTATGAATTCTCCACCAAAGTCTTGAGGAATTGCAGTAGCCTTGTCTTTCAAAGCAATGCTGCGAAGCTCGCTCATGTTGTTTCCGATGCCGCAACCTCCAATCAAACAATGGATATCCAAGTGAGTATCAAAATTATAAGTATCAGTTCTACTTACAGGATCAGCTACAACCATGATTTCTATCCACTGGCAGGATTTGTTCATGAAATCGACGCTGGATTCAATATTCAAGGTTGGGTTTGGCACTGAATTGAATAGTCTATGTGGCTCTAGTGAAGAAGCGAGTAGATTTGCTGAGGCATTCGATGATTCGAGCGAGCTGATATTTAGGCGATATGTTGATCCATTGTGGAAGCTCAAGAAGCGCTTCAATATTGGATCAGAAGCAATGCTTAATAAGAAAAGGAAAGTGATCGACGAATTCGTTTATAAGCTGATTAATAGTAAGAAGAAGCAACTTTCTGGAGGACAAGATTCTGTAAGTTAAATCGATAAATTCATAAGAGTTTTCTAGGGTGTCTGCGAAATAGCGATAATTACATGGAAATTTTTGTGTTTGGGTACTTGGAAATACTTAGGAATTGGGTTCTTGTTGAAATCCATTTTCACTAGTTGGTTTGAAATTTGTTAAAGTTCCCTTGATATACATTGATACACCATTTATAATGACTCCAGCTTTTAGAGAAAGTGGTGATTTTACATAATATCAGCGCAGAAATTCTTGTGTTCAAATCCCTAGAGCAGCAAATATGCCTCGGCATAATATATTCTTCCACATTTTCACATATACTTACATCATTGGCACATCTTCTATGAAACGCCTTTCAATTTATGCAAATCACTACGCATTTCTGAATTATGATAATTCAATTCTCTTTTGAACACATGAAATGGCAGATGAAGAAAGAAGACATCTTGTCAAGGTTTCTAGTACTGAGTCATGAGGACCCTGAAAACATAAACGATCGCTACTTGAGAGACATAATCCTGAATTTCATAATCGCGGGCAAAGACACAACGGCTCTCACCCTCTCATGGTTCTTTTACATGCTTTGTAAATACCCTGCCATACGGGAAAAGATCGCTCGGGAAGTGGAAGAAGCAACACAGGCAAAAGATACAGTATCCATTGATGAATTCACCACAAGGGTCACAGAAGAAGCACTCAGCAAAATGCACTATCTCCATGCCGCTCTAACTGAGACTCTTAGACTCTATCCTCCGCTTCCAGTGGTAGCTTTCACTATAATCTGCTAAGATGTATTCCATAGCTTTTCATGACATGCTAGATCTTGGACATTCATCAGGCAGTTCCCACCTTGTATTTTTTGTGACTAAAATCAGGCTGATTTAATCACCACATTCAATGTGGATGACTTGTCGAAATTAGGCTGATTCAACTGAGTCCTGAGTTAACCCAGAAAACCAGGTTCAAGTCGATGGCCATCCGGTTTCTCCAACCAGCCTATGACTGGCTGAGTTGACTCGGGCAGCTCCCATGTTTACCCACTGCATTTGTAAACCATGTCTGATGTAGAGCAGGTTGTGGATAATTTCATGGCCAAGATGGACCGGAGAAGACCCGATCAGAGGTGGAAGTATTCCGGACCGTTAGAACCTTAAAACAAGCATATCTCGCAAACCGGAATGAGTTATTCAACGTACTATATATGATTTTGGGGTAAGAGAAGCTACTTTAGCCAACCAAGCCCGCCTCGCTTGGTTGCCCATACCGAATTTGCGAGATTCCATAATATCGACAGTCTAAAATCTATTTTATTTCTATTTTTACTATTTATAATAAGTTTTACTTCGATCATAGCTTTTGATCCATTGAGTTTTAGGAGTCGTGCCCAACATGAAAAATTCTTAGAAAAATTAGGGGAATAACGCAGTTAGGCTAAATTAGACACTTACTATTTTTGACCAAAAACCATGAAATCTAGTGGAAATCATGAGAGTCTATAGATAGTTACGATTTTAGGAGTTTGAGTTATAGTTTGATTCAGAAACTTCTTCCTCGGTTTGATATCACTATTTCTCGTTTTTAGTATTAATCAATTTATTTTAAAATTATTAAAAATTATTTTCTATTTTTTCCCTCCTATATTTGAGGAATCTCTATAAGGAGTCCAGGTAAGCTCTATGGATTTGGAGCAATTATTCCCCAAGGAAGATGGTGCTCGACCTCGTCACGTCCATCCCTGCGTCAATGACCTACCTGACCATTGGATTAGCATGATTTTCAAGCCAAGACACATGCACAGTAACACGCCTGATGGACAACCCAGATCAAGCACACGCATCTCACATTGGCATGTGTGAGGATTCACGAGTAGCCACGCCAATGAATAGTTGATGATATCGATTTTGTAACATTCCGTTTGTAGGATGGGAAGTTGTGTCTATCAGATGACACCTTACCGGACGGATTCAACATTAAAGGGGGAGACTCAATTGGATACGGGCCTTATGTCATGGGCAGGATGAAGTTCATATGGGGTGAGGATGCAGAGGTTTTCCGGCCAGAAAGATGGATCGACGATGATGGTATTTTCCAGCCCGAAAGCTCTTTCAAATTCACAGCTTTCCAGGTAAGTAGCACATGAAGTCATGTTCCTAAATTCTTTTAGGCCTCTTTTTGTCACTTTGTTTAGTTTAAGAGGTCTATTAGCAAGGTTCCCAGTTTAACGAGAGAAAGAGGCACTTTGCACGTTTCTACCATCATGGTTCTACAACTCACTGACTTGACTCGAATTTGTAACTCGTCCGAGTCAAGTTGACTTGGCAAGTCGATGAGAAACTCACTCGTAGGTGTGAGTCAGCTGAGTTTCTGAAAGAGTCGATGCTTGCATGAGAACCAACACCCTTAATCAGTGAAGTGAAAGTGAATTTGGTCTTTGGTTATTTTATTTTATTTTATATATCTACAAATTTTTACCATATAAATATTTCACTGTAACAATTAAATATTGAGTCGTGTAAAGACTATCCAGTCTTCGAGTCAACCCGATCTGACTGGACATTGAGTTGAGTTTTTGAATGTTTGAACTATCTCTAGCATACACACGGCACGCTTTCTTCGGACTTAAGGACTGTTGCATCACGTTGTAGGGGTGGTCCATGTCCACAACTAGCAATGGTTGGAGGATCCAATCCCCCAAATGAAGATTGGGAAACAGCCCAATAACCATAAGAATGAGATGATACCAACCGATATTGATTGCATGGACACAATATACACACACACACACACACACATGCTTACCAGTGCACCTTTGCACATGTGTCATGGGTGTTTAATCCAAATAGTCCATGTGATGCGGAATCCCATGAAACTCAAAGGGACAAACTTTGACCTAGGACTAAAATTCTAGTGGGCCATAACAAAGAGATGCAAATCAAGGGATGAAACCATTTTAATTTTTTATTGCCCATCAAAACTTTGGATAAAAGTAAAAATTGGGCATGGCGGGTTTCATCAGGTGCTGCTTTACGTGGACTGTTCAAATTTTGAATTCACATAACGTATGATGAGTTTTCAAAAAAGTTCGCATGAGTTCCATGCGAAATGGTGCGCAGCTGAGCATTCGGCTCATATATATATATATATATATATATATATATATATATATATATATATATATATATATGAGTTCTAAAAAAGTTCTCACGAGTTCTAATGAGAACCGGTGGAACTAATGGAACTGGTGAGCAATCCTCTCTCTCTCTCTCTCATATATATATATACACACACACTATTCATGCAAATGCACGCAATTATTCGTGAACCATGCGTATTGCTTAAAACATGCAGGTGAATTGATATTGTATTTATGAGCAGCAAATCCACGGCAGTAGCCTTTCTTCCTGATATTTTGTTTCTAACCATCATGAGCGTACCTCCTCAGGTGGCTGAAACGACACATCATTTCTTTTGCACTGGGCATCGTGTAACACAACCCACATTTTCTTTGACTGATAAACAGGCAGGACCCCGCATATGTCTGGGGAAGGAATTTGCGTATAGACAAATGAAGATCTTCGCAGCAGTCCTACTCCGCTTCTTCAGGTTCGAGCTCAATGACGAGAAGAAGGTTGTCAAATACAGAACCATGCTAACTCTCCACATCGACCAAGGCCTTTATGTTCGAGCCTATCACGCATGATGGCCCTCATGCAGAGATGGTAGGATGGCCAGAGTCTTCCATCTTCTGGATACTGTAGTAGATGGGCCACTTTGGTAGATTATATGTCTGGGTAAAACGTCTTTCATGGTAGTCTGGATGTTATCAATGTTAAGCAGAAGGTATGAAAAAGGTTCAGTAATAAACACAGTTTACTGTTTCATTTTATGCAAAATTAACATTTTTTGATAGAGTTTTTGTGGTAGCTCTCCACCAAAACTCAACCTTAATTATTTCGTTGTTGAAACTCTATGGACCCCACCATGATGCATGCCAGTTACAGTGCCATATGTCTTTTACACTTATAAGAATCAGGTAAGAGAGAGTATCTTGGGAGCTATTTATACCTTGGCCATGAATGATGCTTGATATGCACACTATTAGATACTATGCCCGGTATACATTTGGTTGGTGGCAATGGGTAGGTTTGGGCTGGACCAAGCTACTGACACTTTAAGACCCAAACCTGACTTGAAAAAATATTGTTTGGCAAGGCTCGACCTGATCCAACCCAACCCAGCCCAAAAAGTTATAAATACTCTATTTCCCCATCAATTTTCCTAATATATCCGGTTATCAAGTAGACCACACATGAACAAAGAAATAAATATTTTAGAAGAATGAAACCAATGTTCCACATTCAAGATGGTTGCCTAACCAAGGTTTGGAAGGGCATATTTGTAGATTTATAAAGTTATATCGAGCTTGAGTTGTGCCCTCGGGCTCAAATGACTTGAGGCCAAGACCAACCCATATAGATTAGGCCATGCATGTGCCAGGTCCTGCAAATTGCCCATAGATCGCTCAAAAAAAGTCTTTTTCGCTGTTAAAATGGGTCAGACCTAATAGAGGCTGAATCAAATTAAATGTGGATGGGTTTGCCTGGAAACGGATTGGTTACATCTCGGTGGCTGGTGGTCGGTGCTCTGTGGGCCCCACCATGATGTATATGGTTCATCCATGGTGTTCATCCATTTTTACGGATCATTGTAGGGTTTGATGCCAAAAATGAGAGGAATATAAATCTTAGGTGGACCATACCACAGGAAAACAATAGTGATTGGATATCAACCATTAAAATCCTCCTAAGGCCCACTGTACTGTTTATTTAACATCTGTTGATGCAAAAATCTGGATCACCCTCCACAGAGCCTGTGTGCTCGGAGCAAACCCTGGTCCTGCAAAGAATAGTAAACAAAGGAGACCTTGGCTCAAGCAGGGGACCCTCCGATGCCAATGTCAGGCTAGGAAAACTGGGTCTAAGAGGTGTAGAGTAGAGTGAGGGTGCGAGATAGTCCGTACCTATCTTTGTAGAAATGACCCATATTTATACCCGAGGGTCATAATGAACGTGTCTGATAATTTCAGTACAGTCATCGCCACTACGCGAAGGCTGCGCGCGCATAGTCGTTGGCAGTTATTGGAGATCATGTGCTGGGCATTACTCCAGTCGTGCGTTACTGGGGTTGTGCATTGATGTTGCGAGCCGACCTCCTGACTCGGATCTTACTCGACGACCTGAGCCCACGAATAACTGGATTGTTGATACGTTAGGTAGAGATGCTCTGCTCAGAGGAACACTGAATAAGTAGATGACCTGCTTTCCAAGTTGATATAATCGGGTCTGACGTGCGGTTGTAGCTCCGACATCCAGCTCATAGGACATGCGATGACTCATCTCGAGTCTCGGGTCGGCTTCATGACTCTGCAAAAGCCCTCAGCTCGAACATTCACCTCGGTTCGGAGGTTTACTAGTTCGAGGCCTTGTCATTGGTGTCGAAGTTGACCTTGATGCGGCTCGGTTCGGATTTACACACAACAAAAGCCCCCTAGTCTCTAAGTCCGAGTTCGGACTCAGAGAGTAATAGACTTGGGAAAGCAAATCGAGGCTTAGGAAGGCGAGTTGTTGAATTCCTTGTAATGATGGGACTGAACAAAGTGTCACCATGATAAGCTTTGAGACCCGTGCTCTGTACGGGGATAGCCGCTTCTCCTGCTCTGGCCACTACGCATCGCACATGTGCCCAAGGATGTTGAGGCGGTTCGGCTGAATGAATCAAGGGATGCCACGCGAGTCTCAAAATGTGAAGAGACGTCGGTATATTGAATGCTGACAGCGTAGGGGTCGGAGCGACGTTTGGTTGCACGTATCTCGGATCGCCACGTATACGATTGGGCTCAGATCCGAGCCATTTCAACTTAGGCAATAGTTATCCGCCATCATTGCAGACGGTAGGCTCGGGCTATAAAAATCCTGAGGTTCTTTTTATTTCATCTCTCCTGTGCTCGAAAATACTCTTAGCTTTTTCTGATTCCTGCTCTCCTTCCCGAGTCTTACTACCGGAAAAAAAGTTTCACCAGTCGGAAAAGAGATTTTTCTGGTCGGAGAAGAGGATTCCGCTCGGATAAGCTCACTGGAAAGTAGAGGTGGGCATCGAGTTGAGCCGAGTCGAGGTGGGCCAAGCTTGGCTTGGCTTGTCCATGATGTACTCGAGTTCGAGCTCGAGCTCGAGCCTGGCCTCGAGCTTAACATTGAAGCTTGGCTTGTTTGCCAAAGCTGTCGAGTCAAGCTAGTGGTTCGAGTCGAGTCGAGTTTACCTCGAGTCGAGCTTGAGCTTGTTGGGTGAGAGAGTAATGGATTCTGTTCTTGATCCTCCTCCATTGATGAAAAATTCAAAAATCTTAAGAGAATAAAAGCAAAACCTGATGAAAAAACCAAATAAAGCTTCGAATCGGATGAGGAAACCTGTAAGAACCAATCTGTTCTTGATCTTCTTCCACCAGCAGAAATCCAAGTACTATAAAAGAAACAGAGTAGAACACAGATCAAAAATCCAAGCAAAGAGCTTTAGCCAATCAAATCATTGGATTTCCTTAAAGCTCTAACAAATCTGAGAAGAACTCATCTCGAATTTCTTGGGTTTCTTGCCTAAGAAGTAGATCTCAAGAGATTGAAATCATACTATTGTGGAGCTAAAATGAAAATTGGTGGTGGTGGTCGAGGCGGGGCGTGCGGCTGGCAGTGGGCAGAGAAAGAGAAGAAAGGGAAAGGGAAGGGGGTGCGTGTGGTCGGGTAGAGACTCTAAGGTTTGTTTTTTATTTTTTATTTTATTTTTAAGTTTAAACTTAAAACTTATATTAATATAATATATATATATAATATAATATTTAATATATTTATTAATCGAGCCAAGTCGAGCTCGAGTTCGAGCTTCGAGTCGAGTCGAGTCGAGTTGAAATGCCCCCTGGTCGAACTTAGCTTGAACTTAACTCGAACTTCAAATAATTAGCTTGGCTCGGCTTGAATCGGCCATTCAAGCCGAGTCAATCCGAGCTGAGTCGAGCGAGCTTTTTGAGCTAGCTTGACTCGTGAACAGCCCTACCAGAAAGGAGAATTTTCGTTGGAGTAAATCGCCCACATCGCTGTGAGTCTTCCACTGTTTCACTTTTTCCTTCACAATGTCGAGCAATTCGAATGAAGTCTACGAGGTTCAAAACGGTTCGGAATCTACGAGCACAAACCCCGGGGGCCGGGGCTCGGAGGGTACCTTCGAGGTTATCCCACTTTATCCTCCTCCCAAGAAGAGTACCTGTACAAAGTCAAAAAGCCGAACTAGGGGATCTCAGAGGATTCCTCGAGATCACGCTAGGAGGGAATTAACTAGGACTTCAGGAGGCCGATCTGGAGCTGAAGTACCTAGAGGCTCGGTTCTGGTTAAGACCCAAATGGCCAGCCTTCCATAGAGTTCCATATCCCGGACTTTATGCACATTAGGGCTCCCTCGACACATGATGCACCTGGAGACCCCTCTGACGGGGAAGTAGCAATCTTCGTCTGTTCTCTCCAGTGCGGACTCCAATTTTCACTCCACCCCTTTGTGTGCGCGTTGATGGTGCAGTTGAAGCTAGCTCCGAATTAGCTCGTCTCGATTGCCGGCGCATCCTGGTGTTATCCTTTCTCATCTGGCGAAAGTTAAAGAGCCAGCAATTGTCGACGGATGAGTTCCTGGCCATGTACTAGGCGAAGCACGAAAGGGCTGAGCCGTGCTGGTACTACTTCTCGACCAAGGCCCAGTATACTTCGGGCCTTGTCGCCAAGCTTCCTACTTCCAATAAAGATTGAAAGGGGAAATGGTTCTGGGCTTCAAGAGAGTGGGAAGCCCCCACATCTGAGCTTGCACATCTGCAGGTCACAGTGCCCACTAAGTTTGCCACCCCGAGTAGATTTGTGTAGGCAGTTTTCTTTTCTTCTTTGCTCGTTATTCATTCTAACTTCTGCTTATCTTGTAGTCTGAGGGGCCTGGTGGAACTACCCTCTCACCTCTGAGTCCAGATAGTCAGGGCTCGACCACTCAGCGAGGGGGATTTCACCTGGCATTACCTCATCAGCTTGGACAACCTCCTCTTGTCCAGTTTCTGTAAATTCAGACCTCTCCCCATCGCTTTGGGTAAGTCTTGTAATCTCACATTTTGCGCTTGAATTTCTCGAGTAGATGAGGCAGACCCTTCTTATTGATCAGGAATGTTTGAGGCAGCAGGATTGAAGAGGAAGAGGGGGGAGCAGCGCGCCCCTTGTTCAATGTCATTTTGGCATCGACGCCAGAGACCCGAGTCAAGATAATGGCCTGAAAGAAGAAGATTCCAACACCCGAGCCCGTTACGATTGAGCCATCTGTGGTCGAGGTGCTTGCAGTCCAGGAACTAGCACCAACACCAGCTACGACTCCAGTCCCGGCTTCTGAGGCCAACTTGTCACCGCCTCCCGGGATCCGAAGTGAGGCCGTGGGAGAGACTGCGGTAGCAGGTTTCTCTCACGATTCGGTCGGCGATGCCGAGAACCCCAACTTGGTGTTCACAGTTGTAGAGCTTATGGTCGATGAGGCTAATGCGTTGGTTGGTCCTACTGCGCCCTAGGATGAGGATCAGGCCTCCGTGGCTAGCGACATTGGGCGCGCCGCAGACCCGGTCCCTTTTGAGGGACAAGAGCTTTTTGTGCCTGGCCACCACATGTCGCTGTTAAACGATTGGGCGGCTAAGCATGCGACAGAGGCATCCATCACTCGCACCATGACCCATGACCCGGTAGCTTGAGTCGGTGGTGAATGACTTCGCGTCGTGCTGCTTCACGGTAAAATTTTCAGTCACGTTTACTTATCTTTTACTTACCAATTTTTTATTGTCGACCTAACCTTTTGGATTATTGACTTTTTAGGCATTGCCGATGCTTGTCCTCGTCTGAGATAGGTTGAGGATGGTGACTCGGCTGGAGAGAGAAAAGGCTGAACTGGAGGGGAGCCTGAAGGCCTCAATTGAGGAGGTCGAGAAACTGAAGGTTCAACTAGGAGAGGGCCACCTGAGGGAGCTGGGGCTCCAATGGGAGATCAATGAGCTACATGCATGTGCTCACTTGGTTGAGTCTGACCTGAATGATTCGAGGGCGGACTATGTACGGTTGGCTATCGAGCTTGAGGCTATTAGGCTTGAGGTTACTGAAGGTCTCACCAAACAACGCTCCAAGTTGGAAGCCTTGGTTACTGAGAGTCCTGTCAAGCAATGCTCGGAACTTGAGGCTTTGGCTGCCTCCCAGGCCGTCGCGGCTATGGAGGAATTCAAAGCTTCCAAGGAGCGAAACAACGAGCTGGAGAAGATTTACAACTTTACCTACAACGCTGGCTATAAAGCGTGTTTGGATGAAGTCCAAGGTGCTTATCCTGAGCTGGACTTGGACTTCTTGGCGACGGAGGATGCTGAGGATTCTCCAGAGGTGGGGATGGACCCTCCAGCAACTGCCGAGGCCGAGAAAGCTCCCGAAGCCGAGCCCCCAGTTAACTCGACTTCGAGCTACTCCTTCTCATCCCCCTCCTTCTTTTTGTAATGACAAGTTATGATCGCACACATCCAATTAATATCCAATTAAAGGTTTTTTGAATGTGTCTTTGTCTTCATCATGTTGTTGTTTGTTGAGTTTGTCGAATGACGAGCTGACCTCATCTTTAAGGGGTTAGTTCGTCGAAGGGTTCCATTTCTGTACTTGAGAAATGACCCCTTGTAGCATGATTATCCGTTTAGTAGACCGTTGTCGAATGATGAGCCAACTCATTCTTTAAGAGTTCATCTCTGCACATGAGAGACAGTCCTTCATAGTGTACTCGAATAGCGAAGTAACCATATGGTAGACCAAGTAAAAAAGTAGAGTAGAATAGATGATCTTTCATTAAGAGCCGACATGGCAAGTAGATCCGAGCCGTACATAGTTCTCCCCCTCAGGGATAGTAGATTTTCAAGTGTTCAGCATTCCATGGATGAGACTAGGGATATCCCGTCAGGTCTTCTGTTCACTCCCCAAGTATAGGGTTGTGATGTAGTAATAAACTCGGTAAGATCGAGGTCGAATCCCATGAGGACTGGTCGTCACAATTCAAATCTATGATTCTCCTTAACTAATTCAACAAATAATGGAACTAATTACTAAGCACAATTCTAAGAAAAAAAAATTAAAAATAGGGAAGAAAATTCCATCAGAGAGAGAGCACTAGGATTTTCGAATCCACCCCTAATTATCCTAACCCTTGTTTTGTCTGTTGATTCACCTTGATCTAGATTGATACCACTTATTAGAGAAAGCACAATCTGTGTCCTAAATCGGAGCATCAGATGTCTAATTCCTTTAAGCAATGCCATGAACAATACATCCCATGTCCGTGGTCGGGCACATGGTATGTACAATTCATTAAAGCACCCTGTTCCTTCCTCTATAGGAAACCTGTTCTTGATCAGACACAAGCACCTGTAATAAGCATCCAAACAACATCCATATATATACTTTGGTCAAGTTCATAGATGGAGAAGTATGGAATTTAAACCCATAAAGCCCACTCAGAGAAAGAAACAAATTAATTAAAATTCAAAGTAAATCAACTAATACAAGAGTTGATTAAATTAGGGGCTTCATCTCAGCCCTAGCTGAGAGATTAGTGACCCATAAAATCCATAAAAAAATATTAAGTAAAATTCATAAAATCAAAACACCAAACCAATCGATCTCTCTCTCTTCCTCCTTCTCTTTCTTCTCTCCCTGGCTTTGGATCTCGAATTCCCTAGATCTGAATGTCTTCCCCACGTCCAAAACTTTCCTTTTATAGCTGCTGGATGGCTGGAATCGGTGGCAGAGTCGTAGATGGACTCGGAGTACAAATTTTTGCAACCGTGATCGGTGGGCCCCACAGAAGTGTTTTCTGGAAAATCAACCCCGTCCATTGGATTCAGGATAAAATTTCAGTCAAGAATGGGTGGTTTTGAAGGTCCATTGGCGCGGCCCACAGAAGAAATCTCAAAAAGATCAGATTTGAACGTCGCCGGGTAGCCCTTTTGTGGCCTCTGTATCACGCACGTGTGTACGCATGAGAGTGAACTATTAGCATGGTTTTGTAGTTCTCGTGGCCCTCTACGCGATGGACGGATCGGATTGGCCGTACAGGTGACGAGCGGGGCCCACTGTCCTTCGCAAAAATGGCCAGCGGTCGTGCATTATGCGGGCGAACGACGGACGCTGCGATGATGGTGGGTCCCATTTTGTAGTTATTTTGGGAAATCCACTCCGTCCATTGGATGGAGCTCGAGATTTCAGTTGGAAATGACTGATTTTGGATTGTTTTTGGTGTGGTCCACAGGATCTCTTGCTTCACCGTCCGAATTGTATTCAACGGTTTGGATTGTCCGATGACTTTTATGAGGGAGAAAGGGCACCTAGGTCTTGGTAAGGTCCACCTTAGGAACCAAATGGACGGTCTGGATTGCTCATTTGGGCGATGTGTGGGGCCCACAACCACGAACCGGCGTCGGCTTGCGGGACGCTGTTTGCGTTTTACGGATTTTGAAGACGGGCGCGGGTCAGCGCCCGCGCTGACCGTCGGCTAGGTGCGGTGCACGGCCGCTGCGCATGTGCATGGTGTACATGCATCATGTGCGGGGCCCACTGTAATGTTTGTATGAAATCTGCACCGTCTATCCTTTTCCTCATATTATTTCAACCGCGGAAATCCAATTTGAGACAATTCCGAGATATCGTGGGTCCCAAATTGTAAATTAACGGGCTGATCTGTCCGTTGGACCACTTCCCAAGATCTGCAAGGGTTGAAATTTAATATGTACGGTTAAATTATGGCCCCCATCATATGTGTGAAGTTTCGAGTTGATCGGATGGCGGAAAACGTGTGATCTTGCATTCTGGACCATTTTCAGGCCCCTTTGTCGTGCTTTCCTCAGATCCCAGGCGTGTAAAATCTTCATTATTGGTTTTCTGGAGTCCATCCCGTGCTCTGGTAATTTTAGAGCGCCAAAACCATGTCTTTAACATCAATTTCCAATTCACACTCCTGATTTCATCCTGTAATAAAAACACGAGAAAAATCTGGCATTAAACACTATCATGTATGTAAAATTAGGCAATTGCTGGGGTCTGATATGCAATATTCGACCCTGATCACAACCCCCAACCAGCATTTTGCTAGTCCCGAGCAAAACATGCGAAAAATAATTTCAGAAATAAAGACAATTCCTGTAAACTCAAGTGACTTGTGAACAGATAGCTGAGATGTGAAAATTCTAAGATTCATGATCGGTGTGTGGAATTTTTCTCTTGGAATCAAGCTTACAACAAACTTCATAATCCAGTTCAAAATATTAGTCCATCAATTAGAGCATTCCTAAACATTGAGTTCCACGAGTGTAAAGTATAATCTCGACTTACAATCAATAAGAGATCCAATTTGTCAATTTCATGATAATTCGTGACAATCAAAACTTGAAACTAACACTTATCTCACAGATTAACTTTTCATGTTACCATCTTTTGATTTTCTTTACGAGCAGTAACGTAACTGAGGGGAATCAAATTCTCACCTATAGGGAGCAAACCTATGGCGAAAACTTGTCGCTTAATTTTTTTTTTTTTTCATATGTCAACTATGGAGAATCAAATCCACACCTATAGGGAGCAAACCTATGATGAAGATTTAGCCCTTTAATTCTTCTTTTTACTAAGTTAATCATTCAGTTATCGAACCAACACTTAATGTGTAAGCGAGATGTGATATGTAGAATCATGGCTCAATCAATGTTTACAACATCTAATCATGGATTAACAAGTTAAAATTGACTGTGAAATCAAGCAGATGGCCGAATCCAAGAGTCATAAATTACCCATCACGTATCTTATAATGTTAAAACCACAACTATCCTTCAAAATCACCTTGAATTCAATAGAAATTCCAGAAAAATTTTTAAAATTTTCACAAATTTTGCTCAAGACCAAGAAAATACTGATTAGGTAACCTAATCTCCCACCCCCAACCTAAAATCTACATTGTCCTCAATGTAAAAGAAATAAGCATGCAATGCACATAGGACAACGAAAATAAAAGAGGAGTGATGGAAGGATAGTACCTGGACGGAGAATGAAGAAGCTTTCTCAAAAAAAAATTGCAACGTAAAAGCGAGTTAGCACAAGAGAGAGATCAACATAAGTAAAAATAACAAAAAGAAAAATCAAAGAAGATCCGACCTATACCACTTTCGCAGGTGCTCTCGATTGCATTTAGCGCATGCAACAAGCCTTTAAACCCCTAGGTTACCCCTAGTGGACGAGTTGTAGTCTCGTGAGGGTTTGCAGTAATGTTACCCACAAACATTGAACTAACTAACTAGAAAAATGAAAAGAAATGAAATAAAATAAAAAGGCTGGGTTGCCTCCCAGGAGCGCTAAGTTTAACGTCTATCCTAAAATAGCATAAAGGAAACTACCCTAATCCTAAGAAAGCAGGGAAAAACTACTCAGTCATGCTGCAAGGTTCCTCTTTCGGCCAGTATCTGGATAAGTTTCTCAGTAGATTTCTCAACAGGATCATCCAAAAGCCATTTTTGCAATAGGCTTGGACGCCCTGGAGCTTGACCTTCCAAAGAAACTCATGTACCTCGTTAAAAAATTTTCGTTGATTCGCCTGAGGTATCCAGAGTATATATGATTCACCTGCGACAGAAAAAGTTTCGAAGTTAGTATCCCATGGTGAATCAGAGACTATACATAGATGAAAGTCAGAAAAATTCTCAGAAAGTGACGTAGTCTCAACACATCCCGAAGTAGCAGACTTCGGTTCAATTGTTAGCTCCTCCTCCCTTAATGGTAAATATTCAGGATTTGTGGAAGGAGGGGCTTCAGAGTAAGGGTTCTCTCGGTCAGTAATGACTACCGAGATATTGTTTTGCAAGGCATTCACTATGTCTCTTATCATGGGATCGTTTGAATCTGCAAAGTGTGCCAAGCAATCATCCAAAGAGGTGGGACATTCAGCTGAGAGTGACTCATTTTCCACATTAGAGCTCGTGATGATCTGCCCAAGGAATCCATCATTTTTAAGGTAAACGGAGGTGTGCTCTCTTGCTCCAGCCCTGCACAGACAGATTGAAGATCAGTATACGAAGCATTGATGTATGGACTCTGTTCATCGATACTACTCAGAAGAGGCGATGAATCGTCATTATTCAACAGTTCAGATGGTGGCCTCAACTGGGTGGTTTCAAATTCAAGAGTCATATCGAGTAGCTCGTCCATCTCCCGAATCATATCATCATGTAATTCAGAGGAGTGGTCCAAATACGTTTCACAAGAGTTAGAAGGGTCGGTTGTAAGGGGCCCGTCCTCTACCTTAAAATCAGACATGTTAGGTGAGGGAAGTGGCTCATTATAACCGACCACTTCGTGTACGTCTTGATCATTGACTTGGACCAAACTTGAGATTGATTCCAAGGGAATTGGGGCTGAACATCCATGATCATCATCCCAATACGCATCATTGTCTAATTCTGTGTAGTGTGCACTTGGGATGGGATCGCTTTCCTCACATTCTAAATTTGGTTGAGGTTCGAATAAACTAACCTCTACCTCATCATTGAGATCCTGTGTGTCATGTAAGGAAAGTGTGTCATCATCACTGTATTTGAAAGACACCCATGTTTCTTCCCCATTCTTTTGAACAGTCATTGAGATCGACTCATCGGGGAATTGAACTGTATGCTCATCAATGGAATCCAACTCCTCATTCCAAACTCCAGATTTCGTTAAAAGCGAGTGAGGATCACTTTCCTCGCATTGTATTTCTGGATTGGATTGTAGTTGGGATGAGCGAGTTTCCTCTATCCTTTCAATGCGCGAATTGAGTGCTTCTAATAATTTCATCAATTTCGCAACATGCTGGTTTAATTGTTCTGGATCAAAACATGAATCCTCTTGGATCGTTTCTGGTTGGATCTCAAAGGTATGGGATCCAAGAGAATAATTATTACAATATGTTGGTGGTTCATCTTCCCAGTTTTGATGGTTCCACTGGTTATAGTCATACTGATCATACATGGGAGAATATGATAGTTGATAATAGTCCTCATTCCCATAATTATGATCGTATACGGCCCTATTAACCGATGGAACATAACTTTCTAGTCGGTTCTCAATGTCAGTTCTCGATGGAGAGAAATCTTGAGGTATATGTTGAATTCCACAACCTTCAGGCATTTCCCAATATAACCTATCCAACTCAGCATATGCATGTACCCACGATTCCATGGTAGAACCTTAACTCTGAGTCTAATCCTAGAAGAAAGCAAAATCCTACAGCAATACCGAAAGTAAAGGAGAAGTTAGAAAGATGTTACCAGAGTAGAAGTTCCTATGTTAAAAACCTGCACAACAAAACAAAACAAGTTAGTATCTAGGGGATAAGACCTAATCTAAAAAAAAAAAATAAAGTAACGAAATTAGGACGAAGTTACCAAGTTAGAAGATCTATCAACGACCCTACAAGACAGAAAGGTTAGTTCTAAAAATTAAATAAAAAAAAATTCCAAAACTAAAGTTAGTAAAATCCTAAGACTATGAATTATGATAAGAGAGAATCCTAAATTTAATTTGGAACGAAACAGTCCCCGGCAACGGTGCCAAAAACTTGATGTTTTATTTAAACCAATACGATTTAAATGATTTATAAACTCGCAAGTATACGAATCAGATGTAGATACGGTACGTATTACGAGATCGTTCCCACGAGGACTGGTCGTCACAATTCAAATCTATGATTCTCCTTAACTAATCCAATTTTAGGAAAAACAATTAAGAACATGGAAGAAAATTCCATCAGAGAGAGAGCACTAGGACTTTCGAATCCACCCCTAATTATCCTAACCCTTGTTTTGTCTGTTGATTCACCTTGATCTAGATTGATACCACTTAATTAGAGAAAGCACAATCTGTGTTCTAAATCGGGCATACAGACTGTCTAATTCCTTTAAGCAATGCCATGAACAATACATCCCATGTCCGTGGTCGGGCACATGGTATGTACAATTCATTAAAGCACCCTGTTCCTTCCTCTATAGGAAACCTGTTCTTGATCAGACACAAGCACCTGTAATAAGCATCCAAACAACATCCATATATATACTTTGGTCAAGTTCATAGATGGAGAAGTATGGAATTTAAACCCATAAAGCTCACTCAGAGAAAGAAACAAATTAATTAAAATTCAAAGTAAATCAACTAATACAAGAGCTGATCAAATTAGGGGCTTCATCTCAGCCCTAGCTGAGAGATTAGTGACCCATAAAATCCATAAAAAAATATTAAGTAAAATTCATAAAATCAAAACACCAAACCAGTCGATCTCTCTCTCTTCCTCCTTCTCTTTCTTCTCTCCCTGGCTCTGGATCTCGAATTCCCTGGATCTGAATGTCTTCCCCACGTCCAAAACTTCCCTTTTATAGCTGCTGGATGGCTGGAATCGGTGGCAGAGTCGTAGATGGACTCGGAGTACAAATTTTCGCAACCGTGATCGGTGGGCCCCACAGAGGTGTTTTCTGGAAAATTCACCCCGTCCATTGGATTCAGGACAAAATTTCAGTCAAGAATGGGTGGTTTTGAAGGTCCATTGGCGCGGCCCACAGAAGAAATCTCAAAAAGATCAGATTTGAACGTCGCCGGGTAGCCCTTTTGTGGCCTCTGTATCACGCACGTGTGTACGCATGGGAGTGAACTATTAGCATGGTTTTGTAGTTCTCGTGGCCCTCTACGTGATGGACGGATCGGATTGGCCGTACAGGTGACGAGCGGGGCCCACTGTCCTTCGCAAAAACGGCCAGCGGTCGTGCGTTACGCGGGCGAACGACGGACGCTGCGATGATGGTGGGTCCCATTTTGTAGTTATTTTGGGAAATTCACTCCGTCCATTGGATGGAGCTCGAGATTTCAGTTGAAAATGACTGATTTTGGATTGTTTTTGGTGTGGTCCACAGGATCTCTTGCTTCACCGTCCGAATTGTATTCAACGGTTTGGATTGTCCGATGACTTTTATGAGGGAGAAAGGGCACCTAGGTCTTGGTAAGGTCCACCTTAGGAACCAAATGGACGGTCTGGATTGCTCATTTGGGCGATGTGTGGGGCCCACAACCACGAACCGGCGTCGGCTTGCGGGACGCTGTTTGCGTTTTACGGATTTTGAAGACGGGCGCGGGTCAGCGCCCGCGCTGACCGTCGGCTAGGTGCGGTGCACGGCGCACGCGCATGTGCATGGTGTACATGCATCATGTGCGGGCCCATGTAATGTTTGTATGAAATCTGCACCGTCTATCCTTTTCCTCATATTATTTCAACCGCAGAAATCCAATTTGAGACAGTTCCAGATATCAGGTGGGTCCCAAATTGTAAATTAACGGGCTGATCTGTCCGTTGGACCACTTTCCAAGATCTGCAAGGGTTGAAATTTAATATGTACGGTTAAATTATGGCCCCCATCATATGTGTGAAGTTTCGAGTTGATCGGATGGCGGAAAACGTGTGATCTTGCATTCTGGACCATTTTTAGGCCCCTTTGTCGTGCTTTCCTCAGATCCCAGGCGTGTAAAATCTTCATTATTGGTTTTCTGGAGTCCATCCCGTGCTCTGGTAATTTTAGAGCGCCAAAACCATGTCTTTAACATCAATTTCCAATTCACACTCCTGATTTCATCCTGTAATAAAAACACGAGAAAAATCTGGCATTAAACACTATCATGTATGTAAAATTAGGCAATTGCTGGGGTCTGATATGCAATATTCGACCTTGATCACAACCCCCAACCAGCATTTTGCTAGTCCCGAGCAAAACATGCGAAAAATAATTTCAGAAATAAAGACAATTCCTGTAAACTCAAGTGACTTGTGAACAGATAGCTGAGAAGTGAAAATTCTAAGATTCATGATCGGTGTGTGGAATTTTTCTCTTTGTATCAAGCTTACAACAAACTTCATAATCAAGTTCAAAATATTAGTCCATCAATTAGAGCATTCCTAAACATTGAGTTCCACGAGTGTAAAGTATAATCTCGACTTACAATCAATAAGAGATCCAATTTGTCAATTTCATGATAATTCGTGACAATCAAAACTTGAAACTAACACTTATCTCACAGATTAACTTTTCATGTTACCATCTTTTGATTTTCTTTACGAGCAGTAACGTAACTGAGGGGAATCAAATTCTCACCTATAGGGAGCAAACCTATGGCGAAAACTTGTCGCTTAATTTTTTATTTTTTTTTTTCATATGTCAACTATGGAGAATCAAATCCACACCTATAGGGAGCAAACCTATGATGAAGATTTAGCCCTTTAATTCTTCTTTTTACTAAGTTAATCATTCAGTTATCGAACCAACACTTAATGTGTAAGCGAGATGTGATATGTAGAATCATGGCTCAATCAATGTTTACAACATCTAATCATGGATTAACAAGTCAAAATTGACTGTGAAATCAAGCAGATGGCCGAATCCAAGAGTCATAAATTACCCATCACGTATCTTATAATGTTAAAACCACAACTATCCTTCAAAATCACCTTGAATTCAATAGAAATTCCAGAAAAATTTTTAAAATTTTCACAAATTTTGCTCAAGACCAAGAAAATACTGATTAGGTAACCTAATCTCCCACCCCCAACCTAAAATCTACATTGTCCTCAATGTAAAAGAAATAAGCATGCAATGCACATAGGACAACGAAAATAAAAGAGGAGTGATGGAAGGATAGTACCTGGACGGAGAATGAAGAAGCTTTCTCAAAAAAAAATTGCAACGTAAAAGCGAGTTAGCACAAGAGAGAGATCAACAGAAGTAAAAATAACAAAAAGAAAAATCAAAGAAGATCCTACCTATACCACTTTCGCAGGTGCTCTCGATTGCATTTAGCGCATGCAACAAGCCTTTAAACCCCTAGGTTACCCCTAGTGGACGAGTTGTAGTCTCGTGAGGGTTTGCAGTAATGTTACCCACAAACATTGAACTAACTAACTAGAAAAATGAAAAGAAATGAAATAAAATAAAAAGGCTGGGTTGCCTCCCAGGAGCGCTAAGTTTAACGTCTATCCTAAAATAGCATAAAGGAAACTACCCTAATCCTAAGAAAGTAGGGAAAAACTACTCAGTCATGCTGCAAGGTTCCTCTTCCGGCCAGTATCTGGATAAGTTTCTCAGTAGATTTCTCAACAGGATCATCCAAAAGCCATTTTTGCAATAGGCTTGGACGCCCTGGAGCTTGACCTTCCAAAGAAACTCATGTACCTCGTTAAAAAATTTTCGTTGATTCGCCTGAGGTATCCAGAGTATATATGATTCACCTGCGACAGAAAAAGTTTCGAAGTTAGTATCCCATGGTGAATCAGAGACTATACATAGATGAAAGTCAAAAAAATTCTCAGAAAGTGACGTAGTCTCAACACATCCCGAAGTAGCAGACTTCGGTTCAATTGTTAGCTCCTCCTCCCTTAATGGTAAATATTCAGGATTTGTGGAAGGAGGGGCTTCAGAGTAAGGGTTCTCTCGGTCAGTAATGACTACCGAGATATTGTTTTGCAAGGCATTCACTATGTCTCTTATCATGGGATCGTTTGAATCTGCAAAGTGTGCCAAGCAATCATTCAAAGAGGTGGGACATTCAGCTGAGAGTGACTCATTTTCCACATTAGAGCTCGTGATGATCTGCCCAAGGAATCCATCATTTTTTAAGGTAAACAGAGGTGTGCTCTCTTGCTCCAGCCCTGCACAGATAGGTTGAAGATCAGTATACGAAGCATTGATGTATGGACTCTGTTCATCGATACTACTCAGAAGAGGCGATGAATCGTCATTATTCAACAGTTTAGATGGTGGCCTCAACTGGGTGGTTTCAAATTCAAGAGTCATATCGAGTAGCTCGTCCATCTCCCGAATCATATCATCATGTAATTCAGAGGAGTGGTCCAAATACGTTTCACAAGAGTTAGAAGGGTCGGTTGTAAGGGGCCCGTCCTCTACCTTAAAATCAGACATGTTAGGTGAGGGAAGTGGCTCATTATAACCGACCACTTCGTGTACGTCTTGATCATTGACTTGGACCAAACTTGAGATTGATTCCAAGGGAATTGGGGCTGAACATCCATGATCATCATCCCAATACGCATCATTGTCTAATTCTGTGTAGTGCGCACTTGGGATGGGATCGCTTTCCTCACATTCTAAATTTGGTTGAGGTTCGAATAAACTAACCTCTACCTCATCATTGAGATCCTGTGTGTCATGTAAGGAAAGTGTGTCATCATCACTGTATTTGAAAGACACCCATGTTTCTTCCCCATTCTTTTGAACAGTCATTGAGATCGACTCATCGGGGAATTGAACTGTATGCTCATCAATGGAATCCAACTCCTCATTCCAAACTCCAGATTTCGTTAAAAGCGAGTGAGGATCACTTTCCTCGCATTGTATTTCTGGATTGGATTGTAGTTGGGATGAGCGAGTTTCCTCTATCCTTTCAATGCGCGAATTGAGTGCTTCTAATAATTTCATCAATTTCGCAACATGCTGGTTTAATTGTTCTGGATCAAAACATGAATCCTCTTGGATCGTTTCTGGTTGGATCTCAAAGGTATGGGATCCAAGAGAATAATTATTACAATATGTTGGTGGTTCATCTTCCCAGTTTTGATGGTTCCACTGGTTATAGTCATACTGATCATACATGGGAGAATATGATAGTTGATAATAGTCCTCATTCCCATAATTATGATCGTATACGGCCCTATTAACCGATGGAACATAACTTTCTAGTCGGTTCTCAATGTCAGTTCTCGATGGAGAGAAATCTTGAGGTATATGTTGAATTCCACAACCTTCAGGCATTTCCCAATATAACCTATCCAACTCAGCATATGCATGTACCCACGATTCCATGGTAGAACCTTAACTCGAGTCTAATCCAGAAGAAAGCAAAATCCTACAAAGAATACCGAAAGTAAAGGAGAAGTTAGAAAGATGTTACCGAGTAGAAGTTCCTATGTTAAAAACCTGCACAACAAAACAAAACAAGTTAGTATCTAGGGATAGGACCTAATCTAAAAAAAAAAAATAAAGTAACGAAATTAGGACGAAGTTACCAAGTTAGAAGATCTATCAACGACCCTACAAGACAGAAAGGTTAGTTCTAAAAATTAAATAAAAAAAAATTCCAAAACTAAAGTTAGTAAAATCCTAAGACTATGAATTATGATAAGAGAGAATCCTAAATTTAATTTAGAACTAAAAAGCTTGAGTCCCAAGAACGCTACTCAAAAACTTGATGTTTTATTTAAACCAATACGATTTAAATGATTTATAAACTCGCAAGTATACGAATCAGATGTAGATACGGTACGTATTACGAGATCGTTCCCACGAGGACTGGTCGTCACAATTCAAATCTATGATTCTCCTTAACTAATCCAATTTTAGGAAAAACAATTAAGAACATGGAAGAAAATTCCATCAGAGAGAGAGCACTAGGACTTTCGAATCCACCCCTAATTATCCTAACCCTTGTTTTGTCTGTTGATTCACCTTGATCTAGATTGATACCACTTAATTAGAGAAAGCACAATCTGTGTCCTAAATCGGGCATACAGACTGTCTAATTCCTTTAAGCAATGCCATGAACAATACATCCCATGTCCGTGGTCGGGCACATGGTATGTACAATTCATTAAAGCACCCTGTTCCTTCCTCTATAGGAAACCTGTTCTTGATCAGACACAAGCACCTGTAATAAGCATCCAAACAACATCCATATATATACTTTGGTCAAGTTCATAGATGGAGAAGTATGGAATTTAAACCCATAAAGCTCACTCAGAGAAAGAAACAAATTAATTAAAATTCAAAGTAAATCAACTAATACAAGAGCTGATCAAATTAGGGGCTTCATCTCAGCTCTACCTGAGAGATTAGTGACCCATAAAATCCATAAAAAATATTAAGTAAAATTCATAAAATCAAAACACCAAACCAGTCGATCTCTCTCTCTTCCTCCTTCTCTTTCTTCTCTCCCTGGCTCTGGATCTCGAATTCCCTGGATCTGAATGTCTTCCCCACGTCCAAAACTTCCCTTTTATAGCTGCTGGATGGCTGGAATCGGTGGGAGAGTCGTAGATGGACTCGAGAGTACAAATTTTCGCAACCGTGATCGGTGGGCCCCACAGAGGTGTTTTTCTGAAAATTCACCCCGTCCATTGGATTCGGGACAAAATTTCACCAAGAATGGGTGGTTTTGAAGGTCCATTGGCGCGGCCCACGAAGAAATCTCAAAAAGATCAGATTTGAACGTCGCGGTAGCCCTTTTGTGGCCTCTGTATCACGCACGTGTGTACGCATGGGAGTGAACTATTAGCATGGTTTTGTAGTTCTCGTGGCCCTCTACGTGATGGACGGATCGGATTGGCCGTACAGGTGACGAGCGGGGCCCACTGTCCTTCGCAAAAACGGCCAGCGGTCGTGCGTTACGCGGGCGAACGACGGACGCTGCGATGATGGTGGGTCCCATTTTGTAGTTATTTTGGGAAATTCACTCCGTCCATTGGATGGAGCTCGAGATTTCGGTTGAAAATGACTGATTTTGGATTGTTTTGGTGTGGTCCACAGGATCTCTTGCTTCACCGTCCGAATTGTATTCAACGGTTTGGATTGTCCGATGACTTTTATGAGGGAGAAAGGGCACCTAGGTCTTGGTAAGGTCCACCTTAGGAACCAAATGGACGGTCTGGATTGCTCATTTGGGCGATGTGTGGGGCCCACAACACGAACCGGCGTCGGCTTGCGGGACGCTGTTTGCGTTTTACGGATTTTGAAGACGGGCGCGGGTCAGCGCCCGCGCTGACCGTCGGCTAGGTGCGGTGCACGGCCGCTGCGCATGTGCATGGTGTACATGCATCATGTGCGGGGCCCACTGTAATGTTTGTATGAAATCTGCACCGTCTATCCTTTTCCTCATATTATTTCAACCGCAGAAATCCAATTTGAGACAGTTCCAGATATCAGGTGGGTCCCAAATTGTAAATTAACGGGCTGATCTGTCCGTTGGACCACTTCCCAAGATCTGCAAGGGTTGAAATTTAATATGTACGGTTAAATTATGGCCCCCATCATATGTGTGAAGTTTCGAGTTGATCGGATGGCGGAAAACGTGTGATCTTGCATTCTGGACCATTTTCAGGCCCCTTTGTCGTGCTTTCCTCAGATCCCAGGCATGTAAAATCTTCATTATTGGTTTTCTGGAGTCCATCCCGTGCTCTGGTAATTTTAGAGCGCCAAAACCATGTCTTTAACATCAATTTCCAATTCACACTCCTGATTTCATCCTGTAATAAAAACACGAGAAAAATCTGGCATTAAACACTATCATGTATGTAAAATTAGGCAATTGCTAGGGTCTGATATGCAATATTCGACCCTGATCATCTTCTAAATGGTAAGATCTAGGT
The DNA here is from genome assembly GCA_030180095.1 of Magnolia changhungtana. NCBI lineage: Eukaryota > Viridiplantae > Streptophyta > Magnoliopsida > Magnoliales > Magnoliaceae > Magnolia > Magnolia changhungtana. The sequence goes on from JASAUF010000671.1 coordinate 2,844,715, forward strand.
TCACAGAGCTGACCACGCGGTAGGGTCCCTCCCAGTTCGATTCGAGGGTCCCTACTCCAGGCTCCGTAGTGTTCTGAAAAATGCGGTGAAGGACCAGATCACCTCCTCAAAACCGTCTCATTTTGACTTTGGAGTTCTAGAATCGAGCCACTTGTTGGTGCCGAGCTGTGACTCGGAGCTTGATGGTGTCTCGCAACTCTTCAAGTAGATCTAGACTTGTCGTGATCTGGTCGGCATTTTGCTCTTCTTGATAGCTTCATACTCGCACAATGGGGAGTCCTATCTTGACTGGGATGATGGCTTATGAGCTGTATGACAATGAAAAGGGGGTCTTCCCAGTGAATGACTGAGCAGTGGTCCTGTACTCCTAGAGAACGAATGAGAGCTCGTCAGCCTAGTTGCCCTTAGCCTTCTCCAACTTTGTCTTGAGGTGATGCTTAATGACCTTGTTCACAGCTTCCACTTGCCCATTGGATTGTGGATGACAAGGCGATGAGTACGCATTGGCAATGCCGAGCCCTCGGCACATGCCTCGGAACCTGTCATTATCGAACTGTCTCCCGTTGTCGGACACGATGGTATATGGGATTCTAAACCGACAGATGATGTTCTTCCAGACAAAATTTGTCACCTTCTGCTTGGTAATTTTCACCATCGGCTCGGCCTTGGCTTATTTAGTAAAGTAGTTGACCGCTACAATCACGAACTTGGTCTGCCCCTTTCCTTAAGGTAGGGGGCGCCCTATGATGTTGATTCTCCACTGGGCGAATGGTCACGACCCACTCATAGGGGTCAGTTCTTCGGCAGGCTTCCTCGACACGACAACGAATCTTTAACACTTGTCGCACCTTTGAATGAAGCTCTTAGAGTCTTCTCAGATAGTTGGCTAGAAGTAGCCTTGACGAAGTATCTTTTGAGCTAAGGCACGACTCCCGGAATGATTTCTGCAAATCCCTTCGTACACTTCTTGGAGCACATAATCCGCTTCATCAGGTCAGAGACATTTGAGGTACGGCTGAGAGTACCCTTTCTTATACAGCGTGTCATCCAGAATCACGTACCGCGCGCTACCCTGACCTTCAACCGTCGAGCTTTCAACTTATCTTGGGGGACTTCTCCGGTGGTGAGATACTTGATGATTGGATCCATCCAGCTCGGCATCGTCTGTACTGGATTGATTATCTCTTGGTTGGCTCGGTCGGTTCGGTAGATGCTCGAGCTATCCAAAAGCTCAACGGGGACAATCCTTGGGATTTTTCCTTTAACGGCTGAAGCTAGTTTCACGAGGGCGTCGGCCCGAGAGTTCTCGGCTCTTGGGATTTGACTGATGACACAATCTCTGAACGTCTCGGTTAGCTTCCGGGCCTCAGCCAAGTAAGCTATCATCTTAGCCTCCCTGGCCTCGTACTCTGTCAAGATGTGGTTCACGATGAGCTGAGAATCGCACCACACATCGAGGAGATGGACTCCCAGACTAGCGGTTAGTCTGAGTCCGGCTAGTAAAGCTTCATACTCAGCTTCATTATTGGAGGCCTTGAAGCCGAGCCTGATCGCATACCAGATGGTGGTTAAGTCAGGTGCTACTAGGACATCCCTGCCCCGGCTTGTTTTGAGTTGGATAACCCATCCACCAAAAGGGTCCATCTGCTATTATCTTCCCCTACTGACTCTGCGCCCTTGAGAAGAGGAAGAGATGGAGGAACCTCAGGGGCAGCCTCCAAACTCGTGTCCTCGATTTTGCCACTTGGAATGGTAAATTTAGCAATGAAGTTGGCCACGGCTTGACCTTTGATCGCGGTCCTCGGTCAAAACTGAATATCGAACTCTCCGAGTTCTATCGCCCACTTGGTTAGACGCTCGGATACCTCTGGCCTCTGAAGTACTTGTCAGAGGGGTGAATCCATAACAACAATGATAAAATGCACCTGAAAGTACAGGCGTAACCTCCAAGCAGAGACGACTACGCTCAGAACTAGTTTCTTTATACTTGGGTACCTGGTCTCGGCTAGGACCATAGCCTTGCTGGTGTAGTAAACAGGGCGCTGTTTATCCTCTACCTCTCGAATGAGTGTCGAGCTAACAGTCGAGGAAGAAACCACTAAGTAGTGAAACAGAGGCTCGCCCTCCCCACGCTTAGACAACAAAGGTGATGACCTTAGGTACTGCTTCAACTACTGAAAAGCCTCCTCGCAGTCCAAGGTCCATTCAACTTTCTTGTGACCCTTCAATTACTAGAAGAAGAGGAAACACTTATCCATGGTTCTGAATATGAACCATCCGAGCGCCGCGACTCGTTCGGTAAGGCAATGGATCTCTTTCATTATCTGAGGTGAACTCATGTCGAGCAGAGCCTTAATCTTGTTGAGGTTTGCCTCAATACCCCTCTGGCTGACCTAGAACCCAAGGAACTTACGCAAGCCCACACCAAAGGCACACTTGGTCGGGTTCAGCTTCATACGGTACTCTCGCAGTATTAAGAAAGTTTTTCCGAGGTCTGCAATGTGGTTGGATGCTTTGACGCTCTTGACGAGCATGTCGTTCATGTAGATTTCCATGGCCCGACCTATCTGTTGAGCAAACATCTAGTTTACTAGCCTTTGGTATGTAGCCTCAGCGTTCTTTAGGTCAAAGGGCATGACCCGGTAACAGTAGTCTTTTGTCCATGACGAAGGTCGTCTTATGCCTGTCTGGGGGTACATGGCGATTTGATTGTACCTAGAATATGCATCTAGGAAAGTGAGCAGCTCGTGCCTAACCGTGCTGTCTAACAACTGGTCAATTCGAGGCAAGGGGTAGCTGTCCTTGTTGCAAGCTTTGTTCAGATCCGAGTAATCCATACAAACTTGCCACTTCCCATTGGCATTCTTTACAATGACCACATTAGCGATCCAATCTGATTAGTGAATTTCTTCAATGAAGCCGACAGTAAGGAGTTTTGACACCTCCTCGGCTATTGCCGCATACCCCTCGGGCTTGAACGCTCTCCTCTTCTACTTCACTGGTTTATGACTTGGGTCCACATTTAGCTTGTGAACCATGATATCTGGAGAGATACCCGACATATCTTCGTGTGACCATGCGAAGACGTCCTTGTGCTCTCATAGGAAAGTCAACATCTGAGCTCGTTGCTAGCTTGGAATTCAGCGACGACCCGAGCCAAATTGTTCTGCTCAGATTGGCATCCTCGAGCGGGACAGTCACTAGTTCCTCGGTGAGGGAATCCTCTGCAGGACCTCTGGGGTTAAGCACGTTCACGGTGAGAGCCTGCTTTGCCGAGGCCTTCCTCACTGCTACAGAATAGCACCTGCATGGCTCACGCTGATCTCCACGGAAGTATCCTACCCCTCCCTCGGCAGAGAACTTCATCATCAAATGATAGTAGAGATGACCGCTCTCATTGCGTTAAGGGACGGCTGCCCCAAGATGACATTATGCACTGATGGTACATTCACCATTAGGAAGTCCACTAGCAGCATCGCTTGATTTTTCCCTTCTCTCGCTGTAATCGGGAGGGAAATTGCGCCTTTGGAGATAACCTTATCTCCGGCAAATCTGTGCAGCGGAGTCTTCACGGGTCGCAGTCACGACCTATCTATCCCCATTTTGTCAAACGCTTCGAAGGAAAGTATATCGGCCAAGCTTCCGGTGTTGACCAGGATACGGTAGACCTTGCAATTGGCGATTATCATCGCAACTACCAGGGCATCGTCGTGGGGATGCTGAATGCCTTGCGCATCATCTTTTGTAAACGTAAGGTTGTAAGGGCTTACTCAGAGCTCTTTTCTCGGCCTTTCGGCCAAGTGGACGTAATACTTGGGGTCGGAACTCCGGGAATAGGCTTTACGAGCTCTATTTGAGTCGCTACCTTTGGATGGACCGCCATATATTGTCCTGATCTCTGTAGCCTCTTCTATAGCTCTACTTGGTTAATCATCCTTAATTCCGAGTTGATTTCTCTTCCTTCAGGTATTGACGCAAGTGGCCCTTGTGAATGAGGGTCTCGATCTCTTCCCTCAGATCGACACAGTCGTCGATGTTGTGTCCATGATCGTGATGAAAGAGACAATACTTGCGCTTATCTCACTGGCCGACGTCTGTCTTCATACAAGTTGGCCAATGCAATAGCTTCTGGTCTCGAATATCTAATAGAATCTGCTCCCGAAACGTATTAGTGTATGAGTTGAACTTTCTCTCGGGCTTCCTGCTCGGCCTTCAGTCTTGAGAAGCCTTGTCATCCGACCTCTTATTTGATGGTTGTGGCTCCTTGTCCCTCTGCCTCTTCCCTTTAGACGAGTGCTCTGTGGCCTAGATATTCTTACGTGAATTGAAGATTTCCTCAGCGTTTGTGTATTTATAGGCTCGGATGATGAGTTCAGCTAGGTTGGTCGGTGGATTCTTTCCTATGGAAAAGAGGAACCTCCCTTCATTGAGTTCGCTAATCATGGTAGACAGTGCCATCTTGTTGTCATAGTCGTCCACTTGCAGGGCTTCCTCGTTGAAGAGAGAGATGAAGTCCTTCAGTGATTCTCTGCTCCTCTTCTTAAGGGTAAGCAAATGGGTCGACGGCTTTTGACTCTTCTTGCCGACGATAAACTGGGTCAGGAATGATCTGTTGAGCTTGACAAAGGTGCTGATAGACCTCGGCTTCAGTTGTTGGTACCAATTTCTAGGAGACCCAGTCAAAGTTATCGAGAATGCTTAGCACATCATTGCTTCCGAGGCTAATTAAATTTGCATCCACGATTGGTAGGACTCAACATGCTTTGTGGGGTCCCAGGACCCCGAGTACTGAATAACGGGAGGTATCCTGAACCTCGGAGGCATCACCTCGCCCATGTTATTAAAAGTGAACGGAGGTTCGGTCTCTTCCATCATTACTTGTACTACAGTTGAAATCGGAGTCTGCTAGTTCTGTTGTAGAGTCTTAATCTGATTCTTGAGTTCCTAGAGCTAGGCTTCGCATGGATTTTTTTCTCGGCGACGGTCTCTCGAGGAGCTTCGACCTCGGGCGTCTTGCCCCTTCTTCTCCTTTCTAATTCATGTCGAAGGTCCGTCGGGGCTAGCGCCAAGGTCACCGATACGTAGGTCAGGGCCCGAGTTGTCGTATTCTGTATGGGATTAGCTCTAGCATACAAGTTCTGAGATGCTCCAACTTGCGAGCTCGCACGCATTGGTTCTCCCGAAGTAGCTGGGATGACCTCTTCCTGGCTCGGGGATGCTTGCTGTCCCGATTATTGCCTCAAAGTATTAATTTCATCCCTCAATACTTGGATCTCGTTCTGCATAGACTTGTACTTGCCTCCTCGGCTCCGAGACCTTTGAGACGGCCTTGTTGGAACTGACTCGACATGGAGTAGGGAGGACGAGAGCAGTTGCCCGTTCGGCTCGGATTCCATACTCGCCACTTGGAGTGCTTTCTTCTTTCTTTTCGCCATTTCTAGTAAAACTTTCTAGTCTTTTTGTTTGATATTCCCACAGACAGTGCCAAAAAATATCGAGGCAAAAATCTGGATCACCTTTCGTCGAGCTCTGTGTGCTTGGATCAAACCCTGGTCTTGCAAAGAACAGTAAACAAAGGAGACCCTGGTCCAGGCAGGGGACCCTCTGATGCCAAAGTCAGGCTAGGAAAACTGGGTCTAAATAGTGTAGAGTAGAGTGAGGGTGCAAGATATTACGTACCTATCTCTGTAGAAATGACCCATATTTATACCTGAAGGTCGCAATGAACGTGTCTGATAATCTCGGCACGATCATCACCACTACACGAAGGCTACGCACGCGTAGTCGTCGGCATTACTCCAGTCGTGTGTTATTGGGGTTGTGCATTGATGCTGTCGCTAACCAGGTTCTCATTCGAGCCGACCTCCTGACTCGGATCTTACTCGACGACCCGAGCCCACAAATAACTGGATTGTTTATACGTTAGGTAGAGAGGCTCGGCTTGGAGGAACACTGAATAAGTAGATGACTTGCTTTCCAAGTGATGGGTTTTTTTTGACTCGTTGTCCTTTTGCAATTGGGATGCGCAAAGTCCTTTCGCAACTAGGATGCGTAAGTCCTTTCGCAACTAGGATGTAGAAAGGAGTTTCCTAAAACTATAAAAAAGGGTCCCTAGGATTTTTCTACGTATGTGGTGTTGATGAGAAAAATACAAGAGGGCTATCAAAGGTGAGAGAGAGGGAGAAAGAGAGAGAGAGGAAGCTTATAGAAGGGAGGTTCTGCTCGTGGAGGTTTTTCTACTTTGCAATTTATATCTCAGCGCTTCTATGTCCTCATAATTGGTGAGATCTCTCTGGTTTTCTTTATTCTTTCATTATTCATCCACTCCTGCGTGAGTTAAGAAAGTTGTAAACGTTATACTTCATAGTGGATTGTTGATCTGGACGAGGTCCCGTGGTTTTTACCTCTTTGAGGGTTTTCCACGTAAAATTCTCTTGTGTGGTGTGTGATTGATGCATTGATTATTTTCATTGCTTTATTATCCATAATTCTGGTTTGTTCTGGAGGGCTAGATCCTAAGGTTTTGTGCAAGGCCGCCAACAAAGTGGTATCAGAGCTAAGTTCATTGAACGGGTAGGATCGATTTTGAATTATGGAAGGTGGCTCAAGAATGATCAACCTCAATGGTTCTAACTGGACCATATGGAAGGCTAAGATGGAAGACTTGCTTTATTGCAAGGACCTATATTCTCCAATCTTAGGCATATCAGAAAAATTCAAGGATATGACTGATGATGATTGGAAGAAGATGGACCGAAAGGCGGTGGGGTTTATTAGACAATGGTTGGATGATTCCATGTTTCACCATGTGTCTACAAAAACCTTAGCCGCAAGCCTATGACTGAAATTACAAGGGCTGTATGAGAGGAAGACAGCCGGTAATAAGATATTTCTGATAAGGCAACTTGTGAATCTCAAGTTCAAGGATGGTGGTTCTGTGGCCGAGCACATGAATGAGGTCAGCAATATAATGAACCAACTCACCTCTATGAAGATGGTCCTGGATGATGAATTGCAGGCTTTACTATTGCTTAGTTCATTGCCTGACAGTTGGGAGACATTGGTGGTGTCTCTAAGTAACTCCGCACCAAACGGAAAGATATCCATGGAACAGGTAACTAGTTGTCTCTTCAATGAGGAGACAAGGAGGAAGTCTCAGGGGTCTACTCAGCAAGAGGCTCTTGTAACACAGGAACGGGGGAGAGGAAAGAACGGGAAGGCCCGAGATAAATTAAGAGGCAAGTCGAGTAACAGAAAAGATGTTAAATGCTGGAATTGTGGCAAGAAGGGCCACTACAAGCATGAATGTCGTGGTAAGAAGAACGACAAGAAAGGAAAAGGGAAGGAAGATGAATCAGATTCCACTGCGGTCGCTTCAAATGGCGACATGGTAGTTATTCTTTCTACAGATCATGACGTATGTCTCACGGCTACGAGTCAGGACACCAACTGGGCGATAGACTCGGGAGCCTCTTTTCATGCAACTCCACACAGGGACTCTTTCATAAGCTACAAGTCAGGTGATTATGGGAATATGAAGATGGGAAATTCTGGCGTATCAAAAATCGTGGGAGTCGGTGATATTTGTGTGAAGACCGATGTGGGCTACACATTGTTCTCAGGGATGTGAGGCATATTCCAGACCTTCGCCTCAACTTGATGTCGACGGGAAGGCTGGATGATGATGGCTATGAAAGCCGGTTTGCTAATGGGCGATGGAAGCTCATCAAGGGTTCGTTGATCATGACTAGAGGAAAGAAGTGTTGCACCCTTTATAAGGCAAGTGTTAGTATGTGCAAGGGTGGATTGAACGCAGCGGAAGATTCAGCTATTGACATGTGGCACAGGCGTCTAGGCCACATGAGTGAAAAAGGGCTTCAGCTACTAGCGAGGAAGCAGCTCCTTCCAGACGTGACAGGTATGCCTCTCAAAACCTATCTTGATTGTTTATCAGGGAAACAGCATAGAGTTTCATTTGTTAAAACTGCTTCTCATGTTAATAAAGTGCATGCATTAGATTTGGTTTATTCTGATATTTGTGGTCCTATGAGGACAAAAACCTTGGGTGGGGCATTGTATTTTGTTACTTTTATAGATGATGCATCTAGGAGGATTTTGGTTTATGCTTTGAAATCCAAGGACGAGGTCTTTGGTGTATTTAAATTGTTTCATGCTATGGTCGAGAGAGAGAGAGGTAGATCATTAAAGTGCATCCGCACTGACAATGGTGGTGAATACATTGGCGACTTTCATGAGTACTGCAAGTCCCTGGGTATACGGCATGAACAGACGGTTCCCAAGATCCCCCAGCATAATGGTGTAGCTGAGCGAATGAATCGCACCATTGTTGAGAGAATCAGATGCATGTTATCCCATGCGAAATTGCCTAAGATGTTCTGGGGAGAAGCAATGCACATGGCTGTGTATTTGATAAACAGATCTCCATCAGCCCCATTGAATGGAGAAGTACCTGAGAAGGTGTGGACTGGACATAATCCATCATACAGTCATCTCAGGGTGTTTGGATGCAGGGCATCCGTTTACGTACCAAAGGATGAAAGGTCCAAGCTCAATATGAAGTTCAGGCAGTGTGTGTTCTTAGGGTATGATGATGAAAAGTTCGGTTATAAATTGTGAGATCCGACTGAGAGGAAGCTCGTCAGGAGTAGAGATGTGGTTTTCTTTGAAGATCAGTGTATAGAAGACATTGGTAAGCCAGAGAAGAATCACCCTAGTTCAGGTGAGCTAGAGGACATGGATCCGGTTACTCCTCCCGTGGTGCCTAATGACGGGGGAGTACAGCAAGGTGCAGAGGACGAGAGAGTTCCTTCAGAAGATGGACCAGGGGAGCAGCCTCCACTTGATCCACCCGTTGAGCCACAGGTCAGGAGGTCATTTAGGGACAGACAGCCGTCCAAGAGGTACTCGCCACATGAGTACATTATGCAAACTGATGGGGGAGAGCCAGAAGATTATTCTGAGGCCCTAACCGACGAGCATAAGGGAGAGTGGTTGAAAGCTATGCAAGAGGAGATGGAATCCTTGCATAAGAACCACACCTATGATATGGTGAAATTGCCTAAGGGCAAGAAAGCTTTGAGTAACAAGTGGGTGTTCAGAAAGAAGATTGAGCAGAAGAATTCACAGACGAGGTTCAAGGCCAGACTTGTGGTGAAAGGGTTTGGTCAGAGGAAAGGTATAGACTTCGAAGAGATATTCTCACCAGTGGTGAAGATTGATCAGGGTCGAATATTGCATATTAGACCCCAACAATTGCCTAATTTTACATACATGATAAGGCCTAATATCGGATTTTAATTATATTTTTGTTACAGGAGGGTATTAGGAGTGTGTATTGAAAATTAATGTTAAAAGCATGGAATTGACGTTTCGAAGTCACCAGAGCACGGGATGGACTCCAGAGAACCAATGGTGATGATTTTAAACGCTTGGGATCGGAGGAAAGCAAGCCAAAGGGGCCCGAAAAGTCAGAATGAAAGATCACATGGTTCCCGCCATCCAATTAACTCAAAACTTCATACATGTGATAGGGGCCATAAATTAACCGTACATATTAAATTTAGCCATTGAAGATCTCGAAAAATGGTCCAACGGACAGATCAGCCCATTAATCTCTAATTTGGGGCCCCATAGGATATTTGGAACTGCCTAAACTTTGGTATTTATGGGTAAAATAATATGAGAAAGAGGATGGACGGTGTAGATTTCTCGTAAACATCACGGCAGGCCCTGTGTGTGAGAAGTGTGCATACGGCACACGTGCGCTCCCGCACCGCACCGGTGCAGGTCGGTCGGCGCCGTGGCCGACCGCTCCTTCGTAAAAGCGTAAAGACGCACGGCGTCTTCTCCACGCGCCTGGGTTACTGCGTAGTGGGGCCCACTCGTCGACTGAAGTAAAGATCAGTACCGTCTGTTGTGTCGAGAGGGGGGGTATGACCCTCGCCTAGGTGGACTTTTGGTCCCATGCATACGAAAGCACGTGGATCGTCGAAAAACGCCAGGTGGACGGTGAATCAAGAGATCAGATGGACCACACCGAAATCACTCCAATCTCAGCAGATCTGACCGATTTTTTGAGAGGGAAGCAATGGACGGAGTGGATTTCCCAACAAAACATCACGGTGGACCCCACCATTTTCGCAGCGGACGGACGTTTGGCGTCCGCGTAACCCGCCGCCGGCCGTTTTCTGGCTGCTTGTGGGCCCCACACGTCGCCCGTACGACTGATCCGAACCATCCATCTTGTAGAGGGCCGCGAGCACTACAAACCATGCTGATATTCTACTCCAATGCGTACACACATGTGCGGTACAGAGGCCACAAAAGGGTTACTCGGCGACGTTCAAACTGATCTTTTCGAGATTTCTTCGTGGGCCGCGCCAATGGACCTTCAAAACCACCCATTCTGACTGAAATTTCGTCCCGAATCCAATGGACGGGGTGGATTTTCCAGAAAACACCTCTGTGGGGCCCACCGATCACGGTTGCGAAAAATCGCACTTCGAGTCCGTCACGACTTTGCCACCGATTCGACCATCCAGCGGCCTATAAAAGAGAAGTTTTGGACGTGGGAGAGGTATTGAGATCAGTGGAATTGGAGATCCGAGAGCAGGGAGAGGAGAAAGAGAAGAAAGAGAAGGAAAAGAGAGAGAGATTGTTCGGTTTGGTGTTTTGATTTTATGAATTTTATTTAATATTTTTATGGATTTCATGGGTCACTAATCTCTCACTAGAAATTTGAGATGAAGCCCCTAATTTGATCGGCTCTTGTATTGGTTGATTTACTTTGAATTTTATTTAATTTGTTTCTTTCTCGAGTGGGCTTTATGGGTTTAAATTCCATATTTCTCCATCTATGAACTTGATCAAAGTATATAGATGGATGTTGTTTGGATGCTTATTACAGTGCTTGTGTCGATCAAGAACAAGTTTCCTATAGAGGAAGAAACAGGTGCTTTAATGAATGTACATCCCTTATGCGGAGACCAAGGATATGAGATTTGTTATTCATGGCATTGCTTAAAGGACTTAGGACAGTCTGTATGCAGATTAAGGACACAGATTGTGCTTTCTCTATTTAAGTGGTATCAATTTAGATCAAGGTGAATCAACAGACAAAACAAGGGTTAGGATAATTAGGGGTGGATTCGAAAGTCCTAGTGCTCTCTCTCTGATTGAATTTTCTTCCCTGTTCTTAATTGTTTTATTTTTTAGAATTGTGCTTAGTAGTTCATACCATTATTTGTTGGATTAGTTAAGGAGAGTCTTAGATTTGAGTTGTGACAACCAGTCCTCGTGGGATTCGACCTCGATCTTCAGGAGTTTATTACTACATCACAACCCTATACTTGGGAGTGAACAAGTTTTTAGCGCCGATTCTTGGTTTTTCGTTCCAAATTGAATTTAGGATTCTCTCTTATCATAATTCATAGTCTTAGGATTTTACTAACTTTAGGTTAAAGTTTTTATTTTATTTTTAGAAACTAACATATTTCTTGTTTTGTAGGATTCTGAGATAGAAACTTCTAATTTGGTGATATCTTCCTAATTTCTCTATTTTTTTATTTTTATTTTTATTTATTTTTATTTCTAGAATTAGGGTTTTTAGAAAATTTTCTAACCTTAGATGTACTATTTTTAAAAAAACTAACTTGTTTTGTTTGTTTTGCAGGTTTTTAACATAGGAACTTCTACTCTGGTAACATCCTTCTAACTTCTTCCTTACCTTCTGTATTGCTGTAGGATTTTGCTTTCTTTTAGGATTAGTCTCAGAGTTAAGGTTCTACCATGGAATCGTGGGTTGATGCATATGCTGAGTTGGATAGGTTTTATTGGGAAATGCCTGAAGGTTGTGGAATTCAACGTATACCTCAAGATTTCTCTCCATCGAAAATAGACATTGAGAACCGACTAGAACGTTATGTTCCATCGGTTAATAGGGCCGTATACGATCGTAATTATGGGAATGAGGACTATTATCAACCATCATATTCTCCCATGTATGATCAAGTATGACTATAACCAGTGGAACCATCAAAGCGGGAATATGAACCAACAACATATTGTAATAATTATTCTCTTGGATCCCATACCTTTGAGATCCAACCAGAAACGATCCAAGAGGATTCATGTTTTGATCCAGAACAAGTAAACCAACATGTTGCGAAATTGATGAAATCATTAGAAGCACTCAATTCGCGCATTGAAATGATAGAGGAAGCTCGCTCATCCCAACTACAATCCAATCCAGAAATACAATGCGAGGAAAGTGATCCTCACTTGCTTTTGATGAAATCTGGAATTTGGAATGAGGAGTTGGATTCCATTAATGAGCACACGGTTCAATTCCCGATGAGTCGATCTCAATGACGTTCAAAAGGATGGGGAAGAAACATGGTTGTCTTTCAAATATAATGATGATGACACACCCCACTCACATGACACACTTGAGTTCAATAAAGAGGAAGAGGTTAGTTTATACGAACCTCAACCCAATCTGGAAATAGAATGTGAGGAAAGCGATTTCATCCCAAGTGTGCCTTTGCATAGAAGTAGATGATGATGCATATTGGAAAGATGATTATGAATGTGCAACCCAAATTCCCTTCGCATCAATCTCAAATTTGGTCCAAGTCAATGATCAAGACGTACACGAAGTGGTCGGTCATAATGAGCCACTCCCCTCACCTAACATGTCTGATTTTAAGGTAGAGGACGGGCCCTTTACAACCGACCCTTCTAACTCTTGTGAAACGTATTTGGACCACTCCTCTGAATTACATGATGATATGATTCGGGAGATGGACGAGCTACTCGATATGACTCTTGAATTTGAAACCACCCAGTTGAGGCCACCATCTGAACTGTTGAATAATGACGATTCATCGCCTCTTCTGAGTAGTATCGATGAACAGAGTCCACACATCAATGCTACGTATACTAATCCTCAATCTGTCTGTGCAGGGCTGGAGCAAGAGATCACACCTCCGTGTCCCTTCAAAAACGATGGATTCCTTGGGCAGATCATCATAAGCTCTAATGTGGAAAATGAGTCACTCTCAGCTGAATGTCCCAACTCTTTGGATGATTGCCTGGCACACTTTGCAGATTCAAACGATCCCATGATAAGAGACATAGTGAATGCCTTGCAAAACAATATCTCGGTAGTCATCACTGACCGAGAGGACCCTTACTCTGTAGCCCCTCCTTCCACAAATCCTGAATATTTACCATTAAGGGAGGAGGAGCTACCAATTGAACCGAAGTCTGCTACTTCGGAATGTGTTGAGACTACGTCACTTTCTGAGAATTTTTCTGACTTTCATCTATGTGTAGTCTCTGATTCACCACGGGATACTAACTTCGAAATTTCTTCTGTCGCAGGTGAATCATATATACTCTGGATACCTCAGGCGAATCAACGAAAAATTTTTGACGAGGTACATAAGTTTATTTGGAAAGTCAAGCTCCAGGGCGTCCAAGCCTATTGTAAAAATGGCTTTTGGATGATCCTGTTGAGAAATCTACTGAGAAACTTATCAAGATACTGGCCGGAAGAGGAACCTTGCAGCATAACTGAGTAGTTTTTCCCTGCTTTCTTAGGACTAGGGTAGTTTCCTTTCTGCTATGTTAGGATAGACAGTAAACTTAGCGCTCCTGGGAGGCAACCCAGTCTTTTATTTTATGCTTTTTCTTAGTGAGTTACTTCAATGTTTGTGGGTAACATTACTGCAAACCCTCACGAGACTACAACTCGTCCACTAGGGGTAACCTAGGGGTTTAAAGGCTTGTTGCATATGCTAAATGCAATCGAGAGCACCTGCGAAAGTGGTATAGGTAGGATCTTTTATTTTACTGATTTCTCTCTTGTTAGGACGACTCGCTTTTTGGTATTTTTGAGAGCTTCTTGATTCTCCATCCAGGTACTATCTTTCCCTACTCCTCTTTTCTTTTCGTTGTCTCATGTGCATTGCATGCTTATTCCTTTTACATTGAGGACAATGTAGATTTTAGGTTGGGGGTGGGAGATTAGGTTACCTAATCAGTATTTTCTTGGTCTTGAGCGAAAAATTGTGAAAATTTTTAAAATTTTTCTGGAATTTCTATTGAATTCAAGTGATTTTGAAGGATAGTTGTGATTTTGAAATTACAAGATTCAGAATGTGAGAAATTTATGACTCTTGGATTTGGTTGTCTGGCAGATTTCACACTGAAGTTTGAATAGTTAATCCATGATTAGAAGTTGTAAACATTGATTGAGCCATGATTTCACATATCAGATCTCGTTTACACATTAAGTTTTCAGTTCGATATTAATTGATAACATGGTAATCACTAAGCATGAAAGGAACCAGCCTGAAAAACAAAATTTGTTAACGTCAGTTTATAAAGAAGAATTGAAAGAGTTAGTCACATAATCTTCACCATAGGTTTGCTCCCTATAGGTGTGGATTTGATTCTCCATGGTTGACATAAATAAATAAATAAAAAAGTTAAGCGACAAGTTTTCGCCATAGGTTTGCTCCCTATAGGTGAGAATTTGATTCCCCTCATTTGCGTTACTGCTCGTAAAGAAAATCAAAAGATGGTAACATGAAAAGTTAATCTGTGAGATAAGTGTTGGTTTCAAGTTTTGATTGTCACGAATTATCATGAAATTGACAAATTGGATCTCTTATTGATTGTAAGTCGAGATTATACTTTACACTCGTGGAACTCAATGTTTAGGAATGTTCTAATTGATGGATTAATATTTTGAACTTGATTATGAAGTTTACTGTAAGCTTGATTCCAAGAGAAAAATTCCACACACCAATTATGAATCTTAGAATTTTCACATCTCAGCTATCTGTTCACAAGTCATTTGAGTTTACAAGAATTGTCTTTTATTTCTGAAATTATTTTTCGCATGTTTTGCTCGGGACTAGCAAAATGCTGGTTGGGGGTTGTGATCAGGGTCGAATATTGCATATTAGACCCCAATAATTGCCTAATTTTACATACATGATAAGGCCTAATATCGGATTTTAATTATATTTTTGTTACAGGAGGGTATTAGGAGTGTGTATTGAAAATTAATGTTAAAAGCATGGAATTGACGTTTCGAAGTCACCAGAGCACGGGATGGACTCCAGAGAACCAATGGTGATGATTTTAAACACTTGGGATCGGAGGAAAGCAAGCCAAAGGGGCCCGAAAAGGGTCTAGAATGAAAGATCACATGGTTCCCGCCATCCAATTGACTCAAAACTTCATACATGTGATAGGGGCCATAAATTAACCGTACATATTAAATTTAGCCATTGAAGATCTCGAAAAATGGTCCAACGGACAGATCAGCCCATTAATCTCTAATTTGGGGCCCACCGGATATTTGGAACTGCCTAAACTTTGGTATTTATGGGTAAAATAATATGAGAAAGAGGATGGACGGTGTAGATTTCTCGTAAACATCACGGCAGGCCCTGTGTGTGAGAAGTGTGCATACGGCACACGTGCGCTCCGCACCGCACCGGTCTGCAGCCAGGTCGGTCGGCCGCCCGCCGACCGACGCTCTTCTTCGTAAAGCGTAAAGACGCACGTGGCGTCTTCTCCCACGCCGCCGGTTCGCGTAGTGGGGCCCACTCGTCGGACCGAAGTAAAGATCGCATGCCGTCTGTTGTGTCGAGAGGGGGGTATGACCCTCGCCTAGGTGGACTTTTGGTCCCATGCATACGAAAGCACGTGGATCGTCGAAAAACGCCAGGTGGACGGTGAATCAAGAGATCAGATGGACCACACCGAAATCACTCTAATCTCAGCAGATCTGACCGATTTTTTGAGAGGGAAGCAATGGACGGAGTGGATTTCCCAACAAAACATCACGGTGGACCCCACCATTTTCGCGACGGACGGACGTTTGGCGTCGCGTAACCCGGCCGTGGCCGTTTTTGGGCACCGTGGGCCCCACACGTCGCCCGTACTGACTGATCCGAGCCGTCCATCTTGTAGAGGGCCGCGAGCACTACAAAACCATGCTTGATATTCTACTCCAATGCGTACACACATGTGCGGTACAGAGGCCACAAAAGGGTTACTCGGCGACGTTCAAAACTGATCTTTTCGAGATTTCTTCTGTGGGCCGCGCCAATGGACCTTCAAAACCACCCATTCCCGATCGAAATTTCGTCCGAATCCAATGGACGGGGTGAATTTTCCAGAAAACACCTCTGTGGGGCCCACCGATCACGGTTGCGAAAAATCGCACTTCGAGTCCGTCTCACGACTACTGCCACCGATTCCACCATCCAGCGACTATAAAAGGGAAGTTTTGGACGTGGGAGAGGTATTCAGATCCGAGGGAATTGGAGATCCAGAGCAGGGGAGAGAGAAAGAGAAGAAAGAGAAGGAAAAAAGAGAGAGATTGTTCGGTTTGGTGTTTTGATTTTATGAATTTTATTTAATATTTTTTATGGATTTCATGGGTCACTAATCTCTCACTAGGGTGAGATGAAGCCCTAATTTGATCACTCTTGTATTGGTTGATTTACTTTGAATTTTATTTAATTTGTTTCTTTCTCTCGAGTGGGCTTTATGGGTTTAAATTCCATATTTCTCCATCTATGAACTTGATCAAAGTATATAGATGGATGTTGTTTGGATGCTTATTACAGTGCTTGTGTCGATCAAGAACAAGTTTCCTATAGAGGAAGAAAGTGGTGCTTTAATGAATGTACATCCCTTATGCCCGACCAAGGATATGGGATTTGTTATTCATGGCATTGCTTAAAGGACTTAGAGAGTCTGTATGCCCGATTAAGGACACAGATTGTACTTTCTCTATTTAAGTGGTATCAATTTAGATCAAGGTGAATCAACAGACAAAACAAGGGTTAGGATAATTAGTGGTGGATTCGAAAGTCCTAGTGCTCTCTCTCTGATTGAATTTTCTTCCCTGTTCTTAATTGTTTTATTTTTTTAGAATTGTGCTTAGTAGTTCATACCATTATTTGTTGGATTAGTTAAGGAGAGTCTTAGATTTGAGTTGTGACAACCAGTCCTCGTGGGATTCGACCTCGATCTTACCGAGTTTATTACTACATCACAACCCTATACTTGGGGAGTGAACAAAGATGACATCCATACGGGTGTTGCTTGGGTTGGCGGTTAGCATGAATCTGGAGATAGAGCAGTTAGATATTAAAACTGTCTTTCTCCATGGTGACCTGGAAGAAGAGATCTACATGCACCAACCAGAGGGGTTCGAAGTCAAAGGCAAGGAGCATATGGTGTGTAGGCTGAGGAAGAGCTTGTATGGGCTGAAACAAGCTCCACGGCAATGGTACAAGAAGTTCGACTCATTTATGTTGAAACATGGGTATGACAGAATGGAGTCAGACCACTGTGTGTTCACGCGCAAGTTCTCAGATGGTGATTTCTTAGTTCTGCTGTTATATGTTGATGACATGCTCATCATGGGAAAAGACATCAAGAAGATTGACAGGCTGAAATAGGAGTTGGGCAAGTTTTTTGCGATGAAAGACTTGGGCCCAGCTAGACAGATCCTAGGAATGGAGATAACCCATGATAGAAGCAGCAGGAAGCTTTAGCTACCACAAGAGTGGTATATTGAGAAAGTCCTAGAGCGGTTTAATATGAATGTAGCGAAGCCGGTCAGTACTTCACTGGATGGTCACTTCAGATTGAGCGACAGGCAGTGTCCCAAGATGAAGGCAGAGGTGGAAGAGATGCAGAAAATACCCTACGCGTCAGTTGTAGGAAGTTTGATGTATGCTATGGTATGTACACGCCCAGACATAGCATATGCGGTTGGCGTTGTCAGCCGGTACCTTGCCAATCCTGGCAAAGAGCATTGGGCAGCGGTGAAATGGATACTGCGGTATCTAAGAGGCTCATCCAGGTTGAGCCTATGTTATGGTGACGGTAAACCTGTGTTAGAGGGCTACACAGATGCAGATATGGCAGGTGACATAGACTCCAGGAAGTCTACATCGGGGTTCATGTTCACGTTTGCAGGGGGAGCGGTTTCTTGGCAGAGCAAGCTACAGAAGGTCGTAGCATTGTCAACTATAGAAGCCGAGTACATTGCAGTCACAGAGGCATGTAAAGAGATGCTTTGGATGAAGAGGTTCCTACAGGAACTTAGCCTGAAGCAAGAGGAGCACGTGGTCTATTGTGATAGTCAGTGTGCTATACACTTGAGCAAGAATCCAAGTCAGCATTTCAAGTCAAAGCACATAGAGATTCGGTATCACTGGATCAGGGATACTTTGGAACAGAAGGTGTTACAGCTTGAGAAGGTCCACACGGACAATAATGGGTCAGATATAATGACCAAGGCCTTGCTTAAGGGCAAGTTTGAGGTTTGTAGAAACCTGGCTGGTTTAAAGAAGGTGAATCCCTCCTGGGTCAAAAAGGGGGAGATTTGATGGGTTTTTTTAACCCGTTGTCCTTTCACAACTGGGACGTGCAAAGTCCTTTTGCAACTGGGATGCGCAAGTCCTTTCGCAACTAGGATGCGCAAGTCCTTTCGCAACTAGGATGCGGAAAGGAGTTTCCTAAAACTATAAAAAAAGGGTCCCTAGGATTTTTCTACGTATGTGGTGTTGATGGGAAAAATACAAGAGGGCTATCAAAGGTGAGAGAGGGGAAGAAAGAGAGAGAGGAAGCTTATAAAAGGGAGGTTATGCTCGTGGAGGTTTTTCTACTCTGCAATTTATATCTTAGCGCTTCTATGTCCTTATAATCAGTGAGATCTCTCTGGTTTTCTTTATTCTTTCATTATTCATCCACTCCTGCGTGAGTGAAGAATGTTGTAAATGTTCTACTTCATAGTGGATTGTTGATCTGGACGAGGTCCCATGGTTTTTACCTCTTTGAGGGTTTTCCACGTAAAATTCTCTTATGTGGTGTGTGATTGATGCATTGATTATTTTCATTGCTTTATTATCCATAATTCTGGTTTGTTCTGGAGGGCTAGATCCTAAGGTTTTGTGCAAGGCCCCCAACACCAAGTTGATATAATCGGGTCTGACGTGCGGTTGTAGCTCCGACATCTGGCTCGTAGGATGTGCGATGACTCATTCCAAGTCTTGGGTCGGCGTCATGACTCTACGAAAGCTCTCGGCTTGGACATTCACCTCGGTTTGGAGGTTTACCAGTCCGGGGCCTTGCTCATTGATGTCGAAGTTGACCTTAATGTGGCTCGGTTCGGATTTACCCATAACATTTTCCATGCACTGGCAGGATTTGTTCATGAAATCAACACCGGATTCGATATTCAAGGTCGGGTTTGGTTCGGAATTGATCAGTCTATGTGGCTCCAGCGAAGAAGGGAGCAGGTTTGCTGAGGCTTTTGATGAATCGAGCGTGCTGACATTTTGGCGCTATGTTGATCCGTTGTGGAAGCTGAAGAAGCGTTTCAATATTGGGTCAGAAGCAATGCTTCAGGAGAAAAAGAATTCAATCGATGAATTCGTGTATAAGCTGATTCAAAGCAAGAAGGAGCAAATGTCTGGACAGCGAGATTCGGTAAGTTGAAGGCAATTTTGGGATTTCTACGAGGTGTCGTTTGGACCCCATGGAAATACTTGGACTTGGTTTCTTGTTGAAGTCAATTTCCATAAGATGTTTTGAAATTCCTTGGAAGGAGCTAGCTCACAAATTCCTGGGCAATGCATTCCTTTTCATATTTCGAATTCCCCATCTTGTAAATATAGTATAATTCCTGGTGCTAATACCCAAACATGACAAACAAAATCTCTTTCATAAGGATATTGTTTCCTAGAAACAAATTCTTTAGGCCCTTTTAAAAACTTCAAACTCTCCATGGAACTTTTAAAATCATGAAACGTGTGCATTCTATCTTAAATTTTCAAAAAATCAGAGAATTACTTTCTTGCTCTGCTCCTAAAATGGCCCTAAGGCAAATGCAAAATTTTCAAGCTTCTATTCTAAATCCGAGGCTCTATTATTTAAAAAAAAATGCTAAGGCAGTCAACATGATAAGAGATGAAGATGTCATTCATGGCACTCATGTTAGATTTCGGCCATTCTGCAGGAAGCCAACAACAGACATGCCCTGGTCTAAAATTCAGGCCAGTCGACTCATCTGGTGAGTTGCGCACACTGAAAACTGATTGTTAACGGATCTACAGCTGATTTTGTGAATTTTGGACGAGGGCATGTTGACGGATGGCCCTACCTAATGAATGGTCTGTGTGTCACAAATGCGTGACGTGTGAATGTACATTAGCTTCGACTGTTCTGTTGGTCATTGTGTTAAGTTTAAGAGGTCTGACAGCAAGGTTCACCAATTTAGCCTAAGATGGGCTATTGCACATTTCTAGCATACTCTTTGCATGCGTTTTCTGAGATCAAGACTATTGGATAACCATGTAGGTATTGGGGGGCAGAAGCATACAGAGATGAATAAAGTAACGTATTCCAATAGCACAATTAAACCCAATCAGAAAATTTATGAATTTAACATGGAAAAATTATTTCAAAAAAAAAAAAAAAAACCCCATGGTGCAAAGCCACAAATATACACTATAAAAACAGAAAATTACAAGAGATAGAGATTACCTGATTTGAACATGCCTCGAATAATCCAATCTTTATCCTTGAAACCAAAGCTGTCACATACCCCTATTCCTATTACACACATATATAGCCTCTGGGTGAATCACAATCGAAATAGGAAATAAATCCCGCACTTATGTAATACTACGTAATTTTGCTGGTACGTTCAATGGAACTTCGATGGCATCGATGACTTGTCGATAGTATCGAACTCTTTCGATGTTATCAAATTAAACACCACAATATTCCAGTGACTAAACATGTATTTTTTGAATTTTCTCAATTACACTTTATCCAGTGACTAAACATGTATTTTCTGAATTTTCTCAATTATACTTTGCTGAGACCTCGATGTCATTAATGACTCGTGGATGGCATCAAACCCTTTTGGATGGCTTCAAGTAGGACACCTAAAGTGTCCAACAACGAATTATGAAATTTCTCAACTTTTCATGGCATTGAGCAACATTTGTTGCCATCGAAGTCAGATCGATGGCATTGACAGACCTATTAATTTACATATTTAAGATATCAATCAACAGTAGGTAGGCCATGAGCAAAAATTTTCCATGGTTGGACGAATCCAAACCGTCTGATGGGTTTGATTTTCTAAACAAAGTGTATAGTGAATTGGTGGTTGTGGCTGGTCATTCATTGTATAAGCCTCTACAACAAGGATTATTTATAGTGATTGTTGTCGCACTATTTAAATGGTCAGGATTGTCGGGTCAGTGTAATTTGGTGTGTGACCCTTGGTGGGTTTTCCCCAGTGAATGAACCATTTGCATCATCGTACACATAAACAATCGTGGACTTGGGATGACGGTTGGATCACCTTATTGTCGATGTGCTCAATCAAAACTGTCCAAATTGCAGTCCCTCCACTGAAGATGGGGCACATCCCAATAGCCACAGAAATCAGGTGATCCTAAGCTAGCAAATACACATACGCTCATTGAATTCAAGCCATCAACAATATTTTTGTTTCTAACCATCCATCTGATGGGAACCTAGATCCTTAGATGGCTGAAAAAGTGGGCCCCACCTGTAACATAATAGATGGGCGACAATCCAGTGATCACATTGAAATGGTGATCCTGGCCATCGATAGTTTCAGTTGAATTTGATTCTTTCTGATGGTCCACATTGATGGTCTAAGTTATTCATTCCTGCGAATTTTCGGAGAATGTACTATCCGCATTAAATCGTCTCGATCACTTCATGTGGATCCCGTGATGCAAGCATGTCAGATGGGCCTGAGTGCCACTTTGGCCAACTTACAGGTCAGCTATACGCATGGGAGTCTAGATGTTATCAATGTTAAACCGAAAACAATGAATGAGATATGAATAGTTGGATTTTTATTTTTATTTTTTCTTATTTTTAATGATCCCATGAATGTCCAATCGGTAGTCAGATCATCAAATAGGCATGACTTTTGGTTCATGATACATCTAAAATTTAATTTTACTTGTATTCCATGCATGCAAATCTTGAGAAAATTTTAAGTGCTCGTATATTGTTCATCACACTCTGCCAGAGTATCAATTTTTTTTTTTTTAAATTTGTTTTCTATTTCATTTTATTTTTTATTACTATGATTTTTTTTTAAAAAAAATTTGGTAATTTTTCAGGCTACTATTCACTGAAACTTAGGAGAGCGGATTAGGTGAGATCTTGGCCTCACTCAAGATGGTGCGGACCTTACCATGGGGCCCACCTTGATGTACGTATTATGTATTCACTCCTTCCATCCATTTTGCCAGATCATTTTAGGGCATCATACCAATTAAGCAAATCTAATTATCAAGCGGACCACACTATAAGAAACCGTGGTGATCGACCTCCCTACCATTAAAAAAATTCATAGGCACAATTTAATGTTCTAGTGTTTCTTTACAATATGTCGGTAAGGTCACATAAGCCTGGATGATGGGGAAAAATTATCAACCTGATTAAAACTTTCGTGTCCCATTAATGGTCAATCAACATTGTTTCCTTATGATATGGCCTTCCGGATAATTTCTGTGTGATATCCGATGTATACATATTTGTGCCAGCTCTACATGGACCTACAAACCAGGATGATCCAAAACTCAAGTGGGCCATAGGCCCACACTAGAGGGGGAAAATTGGTATGGGGATGCCTATCATTGAAACCTTCTCAAGGTTCACTGAAAGTTTGGATTAGGGTAATATTTGGTTATTCCCTTCATCATGGTAGTCTAACCTTATGAAGGAGTTGGATGGCATACAAATAATATAGTAGGCATGATCAACGGTGGGCACTTCCATCTGCATTGTTATGTGTGTTGTGGCTTACTTGATTGTAGTGGCAGGCTGGCAGACCATGCAATATGAAAAATTGTGGGATCGACCATGATGTTTACGTTACGTTCATCTTGTCCATCATTTGTGCCTGTTTATACGTTACATTCATCTTGTCCATCATTTGTGCCTGTTTATGCCAAGATTGTTGTAATAGATATATTAAATCGAGACTATTATTGGGGCGGTTGATGCCATCAACAGTCTATTCGATGTCACATTTGATGGCATCGAATAGTTGTCAATCCCATCGATATTTTTCGGATTTTCTTCAGTTGGTCGCTAGACTAACTGGGCATATTTTTTATGTCATCGATGAGTATTCGATGCCATCGAAAATTTCCAAAAAATCAAGTTTTGTCTCTGGATAGTGGAGTTGTTATTTCAATGCAACCGATGTGGCTTCGATGCCATCGAATGATTAGTTTCGATGATCTCGAAGATTGTTCGATGCCATCGACAATTTTTGTGCAATTTTGCGCAGAGTTATAATTTTGCGGGATTTATTTCCGATTTTTCTTAGGATCCTTCTATAGGCTATATATATGGGTGTAAGAGGGATTGTGAAGTAATTCATCCAAGGGTTTCAAAGAGTATAGCAAGGGTAAGATTCGAAGTTGTTTGAATCGGATAAGCTTTTTCTCTTTCTAATTTTTGTTTTCATAGTGATCATTTGTCGTTTTGTGACATGATTTTTTTTTTCTGAAAAGGTTTTTTCATGTAAAAAACTGTTGTGTTCTCTTTGTGTTCGCTTGGTGTTATTGGATTGCTATCTTAGATTCATATTTATGTGCTTCCACGATCCCCCAACAAAGAACTCAGCTCAATAATAAGGAGATCCAAAACTCAAGTGGGCCACCATTGAAGTCTTATTAAGGCCTAGAGAAGTTTTGAGGGCCAGGCTGATATTTGTATTTTCTCTTCACCCTACAAATATCATCTTGATGCAAAGCTTTTGTAGCTCACATAAAGTTTTTAATAACTAATCACCACTATTCCGTGCATTATAGTCCATTTGGAATTTGCAGTCGCTTCATTTTTGGATCATAGCCCATAGAAAGCTATTAATAGTCAATCACTATTATTTCTTGTACTATAGTTCATTTGGGATTTGTAACTACATTTTTGGATTATGTCGTAAGATGAGCTTTTCAATATAAATTAATGGACGGCCTGGATGTAATCACATACATCACAGTGCACCCCACCTACCTCCGTGGATCCGGGGTTTCACCTAATCTGCTACCGAGACAAGTTCATCACAATTAAACGACGACTGGTCGCTTCTAGAAGGGTAGAAAATCTCTTGAAATCTTTTAAGAGGTCTTTGATAATGCATTGCACTGTTGTAATGCAATAGGTTAGGATGTTGGAACTGGAATTTTTTTTTTTTTTTTTTTTTTTAGTTTTTGTGTTCTCATCTGATTGGGCTCCCATGATACGAAGGATGCTTGGAGAAAAACTCTTTAATTGTATATTTTGGTCCTTTATTATAAAAAGGTCATGTCGACCTTTCAAACTGAATATAATGTAGATAGTCATATGGTAGATATAATTCAATATAAGAGCTTTTAGTCATTGTCTATATATTCACCATCAAGAAAAACCCTTCGTATAAATGGCTCAGATTATTCGAGGCAAAAGTTCCAATGTATGGTAGCAAACTGTCTTTCAAAATTTAAAGGTGTTACACTTTGTATTAGTTGTCCACTGTTTAAAACACTAAAAGAACTGATCATATGCAGACACATAAGACTATAAGATTACTATTTTACCCCAGTTTCTGTAGGACACCCGTAGCATTAAAATGATAGGCCCACCACTAAGTTCACTTAGCAAAAAAATCAGATGGGTCTCTTGGCCAGATGGGTCACACCTTTGAATCAATGGACTATTGAGGGTCCGACTCAACATTTAGGTGTGTCCCACCAAATAAGTGGATCAACATGACCTTCAAGAAGGGAGATCTTCATGGTGGGCCCTACTGTTTTTAATGGAATGAATGTCCACTAGTGACGTGTCAGACGGAAAGAAGGCAACGGTACACCATTCGTTTGGTGGCTACCAAAAAGATGGCTAAAGTGAAGATTATCATCAGCAGTTCAAATCCAACGGTCAAAATTAGGCGTTTGATAATGCTTCAAAAAGATTATTGAAATTAGCCATTGAATCCCGTTTATATGATCAAGTCTCGCTTTGTACAATGGACAATTGAATTATTGAACCCTTCAAGCTATTTTCGTTTGAACATTAATGGTCGCCATAAAATTATTCAATATAAGAGTTTTCATGGATATCTTCCATATAGGGCAGCCCTATCATATAAACAGTCTGGATCACAGAAAAATTCCAAATCCAATGGCTAGGGTCCCTATCTTATTGAAATACTTCAGGCCTTGTTAGTCTAACAAGTGGTGGTAAACATATAGTGCAGTCTACCACCCATGGTAAATGTAGTCGCATATCCGTGATTCTAGGACCGTCCATAGAGCGGGCAAAAAATTGCATTGACCTTTAAACGTCTTGTCATCCCTTACGTGTTATAAATATATTGATTTTAATATATATTTTAATAATATATTATAATAAAGTATTTTAAAAAAAAGATGTTTGAAAAAACACGTTTTTCAAGATTTTGGGAATAGTCCCACATGGGAAAGAGAAGAGAAGAAAATCTGATTTAAATGAAAACAACGGAGTATTATAATATTTACCTACGTAGTCCGTGGACTATAGACCTTGCGTGTTCCAGTGCACTGGAACACCCGCGCTCGGGCACGGGCACGGGCTCGGGCTCGGGCTCGGTCTCGGTCTCGGTCTCGGTGGGCTGGGCATTAGAGGCGAGCTAGCGCTTAGTGGCGCACTTTGCACTTGGAGCGCATCTGTCGACACAAATGTGTAACGGAAAATGACTATGGAGTTAATTATTAATGGAAATAAGCTGAACAAATGTGTAACTATGGAGTTAACAAGAAACCTGTCATAAAATGGCTAGCCCAACAGCTATAAAACGGCTAGTCAGCTCTCTCACAACAGCCATATAACGGCTAGTTTCTCCAACAGCTAGAAAACGGTCATGGAATTTAATTCCCTGGACCATAAATCCCAGCCATCATAGCCTATAAAAAGAGGGTTTGGATGGGTTTCCAAACAATCTCAGCTCACTCCAGCAAACCCATATGAACAGAGACAGCCAGCCCCTCTCCACTCATATAATATTATAGTATTTCCAGTAACATAGTAAGGCTCGAACCTTAGCTTGAAGAATAGACCAGCGGTGTGGTCTAGGACTGTTCAACTGATCCAGTGGCTGACAAACTGAACTGACCAGTGCAGTGTTCAAAATCAATTTTCTTCTTTCTTTCTTTTTCTTTCTTTGGGATTTTTCTCTTATATTGTAATATTGCCAGAAAGTGTGTAATAGAGTTCCATTTGGTGGGCCTTCGTGTTTGCTGAACGCAGACCCACACCAGGCTTGTCGTATCCTAGAAGCAATTTGCCTGTAACCTATCAGCATACTCATTCTACTTGAGTAGGGGCAAATAACGCTTTAAGGACAGCGTTTCAGACGTGCTTCAGCCTGTCCTTAGTTCTGATCGTAGTGATTTTTGGTTTCCATATTATACAGATATTACATTAATCTGTATAAAATTCTCAACATTACGTAAGATTGCATGGCCAATGTCTTGACTGTAGTTTAAAATCTGCATGGGTTGAATGGCTAGGATAGACCAACTCCAACCGGTGAAAATCTGATCCTGGCCCATTGATAATGAATCTCTCCGTGTAAACCCATTAGGTTCATCCAATTAGGGCCCGTTTGGACGGGTGGATTGAAAGCGATTGAATGGTATCAGGGTGGATGGCATGGATTTCAAGGCAATGATGGTGTTGTCAGTGGATTGTCTAAAGATCTATGGGATTGCTATATCCGAGGACTACTATATCCAGTCTGTTTGGCATGCCCACCAATCTCGGGATTAAACCTTCCTATCTCTTCCAATCCTTCGGACCAAACATGTCAGATTAGGGTGGATTGGATGGAATTTAAAGGTAACGATGGTGTTGTCATTGGATTGTCTTAAGATCCATGGGATTGCTATATCCCAGGATCAGACCACCCGGTATGTTTGGCATGCCGGCCAATCCCAGGATTTAACTTCCAATCCCTTCCAATACCATCCAATCCCTTCCAATCTGCCTGGCCAAACGGGCCCTTAATGTTATTAGTCAGTTATAACCCATCCATGATGGCCCATGAGATGGATTGTCAAGATTTCCGCCTGCGAAGATAGTCTATGGACGAGATTTGCTAGAAATATATCCCCTACCTATTCCACTGGTTACTTCAAGACATTAGCTGTTGGACTGGAGCCTTTTGAATCATATAAACCGTTCATATTATGGGTCTCACAGTGGAATGGCACAACGTGCAAATACCCTTTAATTATTTATGGCCTGCTTGGAATCATGAAAAGGAAAGGAAAGAAAACACCATCCCCTCAAGGGCTATTTGGAAAATCATGAGAAATACAGCTTTCTAGTTTCTTGTTGAAAAATTAATAAATTTATTTTACCATCTATGCTTCTGAAAAAGGCAGATTAAATGAGTTTTTCAACCGTTAAACCCTAATGTACAACTGTCCATCTTCTCACATGTGCTACACCTGCCAATTTATGTAGCTTCTAATGTGATTTGGTCCCTCTGAGTTGGACAATACCATTACAACATCACAATCATCAACATGCCATTTTATTGCATGTAATTACAGTATGCTACGGTTGTTGTAATAGCATGAAGATAGACATTGTCATTAGAGGTCACATGAATTGGACAATACCACTGCAACAATACGTACGCTAAAATGTCATTTAATTTTTGTCACCCCTATGTGGTTGTTCTTTAATGGCATGAAGATAGACATTGTCGTCATAAGTTATGTGTTTTGACAATATCATACAATGTTACGTGTGGGCATCTAATGCAAGCCCCATGGCGATGAGGATAATAATATTATTTTACTAGGGGAATCTTTACTTTTCACCATCAATTCCATCTAATGCAGATGTGCGACCCCTTTTAACTGGGCCATGTTTACATCTGCCCCTTTAACTAGAGGTTACTAGCTATTCACGTCCCTTACACCCCACATGTCTAAAAAATCCACATGTGCCAATGTGACACATGTATATTTGTAGATCTTCAATTACTCTGTATATGTCACTTGCTCATGTTTCAATTTGCTCGAGTGCTGCTCTCCAACTTTAAGTGCTCACATGTTAAATGTGCTAGCATGACTCTTGTATTGCATTTGGCACCATATACTTTCAAACACCTCACATGTGATAAAATTCAACTTAAGGGCTCCACATATATTAAACCGCATGTGTAGTTGTTCATTTCTTAGTATCCCATTCATGCCAAATGTGCTAATTTAACAGACGACAATAACCATTAGGATTTTTAAAAAGGAAAATTTTTATTTTCGTAAACAACATATTTAAAAATAAGTCTATAATTTAGAGAAAAAAAAAAGAAAAAAAAATAAAAATACAACAACAACTATGATTCCTACAGCTCTTAAAGTAGAGCTTTTTTATTTACCTAACACCATTTCCTTTCCCATGCATTTTAAAAATCCAAAATGGTTCTTAAAGTATACAAGAAAGTGGTCCGTATCCAGGGCAAAGGAAGGGTCAAAATATTTTAAATTAAGAGATTTTTATTTCATAAGATCTTTGCATTAAACTAGGGAAATTATTTGATACTCTTGAAAGGGTTGACATATTCTAAAATAAGAATCTTTTGTTTTTTATTTTATTCTATAAATCTCATGTCACTAAACTAAGAAAATTATTTGAAACTCTTGCACCGTATTATGCTTGATACACAGCTGCCCAGAAATTGCATACATGTTATACATTGGCGCAAATTAAACCACTTATATTGTCGAAACCACCGTAGCTAAGTTACAATACCAAAATAAGATTAATTTAACAATCCTAACCTCTAATTCATGGACACTGTTTTATCGACTTATGACCATTGGATATTTTTCATTTTATCCATCCAATACATGCCTACCCATCTGATAATCGGACAGTCAAATAAGTGTTATTTTTGAGTTATGATATATCTAAACCAGACTGGATCCATAATCGGCGGTTCAATTTATGAAATGTAAAAGGCTTGCGCATCATCCATCACGCTCTGCCCGAGTATTAAAGATTTCTATTATAAACTAACACCGGAACGCTTATTTTAAATAATGACACAGAATTTAGTGCACGTCGGATACCTTGTAGGAAATGGTACCGCAACAAGGGGGGAGCGTATTAGGTGGGTCCTCACCCAGCACAGTGCGGTCCTGAGCGTGCGACATGCCTTGGTATATGGGCACAATATCCACGCGGTCCATCCATTTTTCCAGCTAATTTTAGGACATGAGCCCAAAAGTGAAGTCGATAAAGAGATTGGATTAGGTGTGGCCCACCCTCACCAAATACGGTGCGCCCTTATTGTGGGGGCCACCTTCAGGTATGTGTATCCATGCCGTTCATCCGTTTTTCCAGATTATTTTAGGGCATGAGACAAAAACTGAGGTGAATCCAAATATCATGTGGACTTTCCCCTTCATCCAGGTCTGTTTTACCTTATCAACAGGTAGGATGCAAAATAAATATTATGATAGCGCTAGGAAGTTTTTAATGGTGGCGTTCAATCACCACCGTTTTTTGTAGTGTGGTCTACATCAGATTTTTATCTATTTCACTTTTGGGTTCATCCCTAAAATGAGCTTTCGAAAACTGGTGGACGGCATGGATATAGGACACATACATCAAGGTGGGCCCCGGTCAAGGCCGCACCCAATCCGTTCCCTTTTAAAGTTTTAATTTGAGTTATGAACACGCACACGCACACGCAACTTTTAATTGACCGTTACTGAATGCGGATGAACGTTAGGTAGATAGCAGGTAGAGCTGGTAATACATAAGAGCTAACTCTCCCCCGTACAAGTGGAAGGATAACGAGTCAATCTGGTCGGTCCATCTAGCATCACCAACTTTGGATGGACGATGTTTTCAAAAACGCAAATATCTGATTATCCCATCCATCTGATTTTTGAAACATGATCCATCCATGATAGGGCCCTACTAGATGGACATTCCCTATCATTACATCTCTCCAGTCTCTACGTTACCATCTCCTGTGTGTGAACATTCTGCCAGAGTATCAATTTTCTTCTTCTTTTTTTTTTTCTCTCATTTAAAATAAAAAGTAGGCAAATTCTGGTCAATAAAAACAATAGATAGGGGAGCAGACATGGGTGGGAGTACACGAACCGAGCTAGCTCGGTTAGCTCGCTCGACTCGACTTGAAAAAGCTCGATCGATTTGACTCGGTTCGAAGCTGGGTTCGAGCCGAGTCAAGCTGATTTTTGCTTGAAAATGAGTTCGAGCAGGCCCCAGCTCAACTCGACTCGGATCGAACCAATTTGGTGACTCGGTTACTTTGCCATTGATGTTGCTCACCAACTGTTTGATAAAATGACTCAACGAAGTGGCATTTGATAAGCATCTGATGAGCTTAGAGATACATTGTATATCTTATATCGAGGTGGGCTCCAAAGTCAGGGAACCACCCACACGGCTGGTTTCAAGATACCTAACAAGTCATGCCCGACCGTGGGACCAACCTTGATGCATGCATTGTATATCTATTCCGTCCATCAGTTTTCAAAGCCTGAAATTTAAGGCATGACACCAAGTGAAGCAGACCCAAATCTCAAGTGCACCACACCACATGAAAAAGTGGTCATTGAACACCCACCATTAAAAACTTCCCATGGCCCACCGTATTGTTTATTTGCCATCCTTACATGAGGTAGGCCCCACGGTTAGGGCCTCACCCATTAAGCTTTTACCCCAGCCTCACCTAGTCCCTTGAACTTTGACCATGGCCCCCACATGTCAGAACTAAAAAACAGCTGCAAAGAGTCAGGTTTTCGACTATATAATTCCTCTTGCGAGGGTGACTGCTACTGTTACAAGATCTCCTCCTCTTCTTCTTCTTCTTTATCACTCCCCAAAGCCTTCTCATGGAGTTCTATGCTTTCATCTCCCTTCTTATAATTCTACTACTATCTCTCCTACTCTTGAAAGGATTCTTCCTTGGATCGTTTACAGAAACCAAGAAGAAGCGATACTATCCCATATCCAGCAGTGTATTCCATCAGTTATATAATTTTGGGAGGCTTCACCATTACCTGACAGACCTTGCTCACAGGTATAAAAACTTCAGGGTCATAGCCATCGGCCACAGCGAGATCTACACCACTGACCCCACCAACGTCGAATACATACTCAAAACCAACTTCAGCAACTATGCCAAGGTAAAGAAAATCTTAGCATCCATCTCATTCTTATTTGGAATTGAGAGTTTGCATGAAGAGTAGTTTTGTTTGAGAACCCGCAGAATTAACTCGGTGAGTCATCTGAGGCTACTTTTTTTCAACACACCGCCACACACTCACGCCGCAGTGGGATTTCACCACCTATGGATATTCGAATTGAAACTCCTAAGAGTCTACCACCAGAGCAAGAGTAAGGATCCAGTCATCTGAGACTACTTGGGTTTGATCGTGGTTCGAAAAGTCGTAACTTCGACTTGATAAATAAATTGATAATGCAGTTTTGTAATCAATGTTATAACTTCTAAGTAGCTTTATATATATATATATATATATATATATATATATATATATATATATATAAACGTTACATTGGACCTAGAAAGTTTTTAATGGTGGGCTTTCAGTACAATCACTATCGTTTTCTTCTGGTGTGTTCCCCTGAGATTTGGATCTGTCTCATTTTTTAGCCCATCTCTAAAATAATAATTCAAAATGGATGGACAGTGTGGGCAAAACATGTACATCATTGTAGGACCCGTAGATCACATTTAGTGGCATGTGCAATCCACTTCTAATTTTTGCTGGTTAGACATCTTGACTCAGTTTGAGTTGACTGAGTCAATGGCGATTCCAACCCGAGTTCACAAAGTGCAGGCACAAAGTTGTATTTTCAGAGTCTACAAGACAATTCGGCCGAAAACCCAGCCAAGCAGGCTGACCTGGTCGAGTTTAAGTAGAATTTCTGAATTTTAAAAATATGGGTTTTGAGTCTGGAGTTAGAGGAGCCATCATGAATAAAATTCATTAGATAAGAGTCGTCGCTTAAAGATTTGAAGGTTCTCTTCGTTTTAATTATTCCCTGTGGAGTAGGTGAGTCAGATTTTAACAGTATTCTTCTTGCAAAAACAACACGCCTGTACCAGATTTTAACTTTTCATAAGGTTTGTCACACACAGATGATCTTGTAGCCTAGTGTACAAAACAAACTAATGGCTAGAAAAAACAAGTTGTTCTTCAAGTAGGGTTGTTCCGAATGTTGTGGCCTACACAATGTTACATGATGTACAAAACAAGTTGGTGACTAGAAATGTTTTGTTTTGTTTGTCCAGTTGTTGTGTATGTTGTGGCCAACGTGAAAGAAAAGGCCTGACTTTTTCTAGAATCTAATCAACGGTCATAATTCTATAGTTAGGATTGTGAAACTCTTACATGTACAATGATATGAACTAAAAAATCACTGGCTAGAAATTAGATTGGCTATGTACCGTGAGTCATGCTGATCCAATGATCTGTAACACACTTATTAGTGGTTGGACTAGACATGAACAGTTGCCATTATGGTTTAACGCATCCTTGCATAGTAGACACCCATGGTTGACCTTGTCCCTAATTCTCATCTAAGTGTGTGCTTAGATATGGATAGTGTTATATTTTTCTAACTTAGATAGATATGGCTAAAGTCTATCTTATTTAGACTTGGCTTCCATTCTCATTAGAAACCAAGTTGTATATGAATTATTTTTTTCTGGATCGGTATATGTTAACCTTCATTTTTTTATTTTTTTTCTGCATCTTAGTATCGATCGTAGTGGGGGTGGCTAACAGTGAAGTGTCAATTGACAGTGGGGTGTACTAACAAGCTAACAAAAAAAAAAAAAACCTTCATTTAATATGAATGATCAGTATCAAAGTGGGCCTACATAATGGACAACTAACATCAAAGGCAGGCCCCATATGATGGATGGCCCACATAAAGGTGTGGCTTCGCATGATAGACGATCCACATCAAGCGGACCCCACATGATGGATGGTCCACATTAAAGGTGGGACCCCAATGATGGATGGTGGACATTGAAGGTGGGCCCACATGATGGAAAGTTGACATCAGAAGAGGGCCCACATGATGAACGGCCCATATTGAAGGTGGGCCCCACTTAGTGGACAGTTCACATCAAAGGTTGGACCCACATGATGGATGGTGGGCATTGAAGGTGGGCATTGAAGGTGGGCTTACATGATGGAAAGTTGCCATCAAAGGTGGGCTCAAATGATGAATGACTCGTGTCAAAGGTGGGGCCCGACATGCTGAATGGTCGATATCAAGGTGGGCCAACATAATGCATGGTTCACATCAAAGGTCGGCCCCACATGATAGATGACTCGCATCAAAGTGTGGCCCACATGATGGATATGGTTGACATCAAAGGCAACCCATATTGAAGGTGGGGCCCACATGATAAATGGTTCACATTGAGGTGGGCCACATAATGGACAGAGTGGGACTCACGTGACGGATAACCCACATCAAAGTGTGGCCAGTGTGATGGATAATCCACTTCAAGTGGGTCCCACCCGATGGATGGTTCATATTTAACGTCTGGCATGATAGACAACCTATATCCGAAGGGGTTCACCACAATGGATGATCCACATAGAAGATATGCCCCACATGATGGATGGCCCACATCAAAGTGTTGCTCTACATGATGGACGACCCACATCAAGTGGGCTCCATCTGATGGATGGCCCACATTAAGTGTGGCCCCACTTGATGGATGACTCAAGTCAGTGTGACCCCACATAAAGGACAATTAATATTGATGGTGGGCATCACATGATGGATGACCTACATCAAGGCAGGCCCCACAATGGATGATCCACACCATAAGTTGTCCCCTAATGATGAACGGTTCACATCCAAGGTGGGCCCCTTATGATGGATGGGCCCACTTCGAATGTTTGATCCATGTGGATGTTTTACGTCAAAGGTTGGCTCCACATGTTGGGTAATCCACATCCAATGTCTAACATGATAGCCCGCCAACATCCAAGGTGAGAGGCATGAATGACAACACCTAGTCTTGAAAACAGATCTTATTTGAATGTTTTCCCAAATGTAATTATTTTAAATAAAAGCTTTTTTTCATTTTGAAAAAAAATGATTTTACCAAGCGAGCTTAGTGTGCAATAAGAACTAGTACAAAAAGTCTTATTAGAATAGCTCTTATTTAAAAAGCTCTTACTGGATTAGATAAGATGCCAAATGGACCCTTAGATTAGTGAGGTAGCTTATTAAAAGCCTTTTATAACAAGATATCGACTGTAATCTCTATAATAATCAAGTGTGTATACATGTATGAGGCATGCTTACATGCGCACCTGTGCACGTGCGCACCTTTATACACGTGTACATGGGACTCTAATCCGAACGGTCCATGTGATGCGGCATCCCATGTACCCTTCGGATCAAAGGACAATGACATGTGCCTAAAGCTGCACAGGTGAGCATGCCTCTCTCTCTCTAAGAAAGTATTACAAAATTAGTAGGGATAACTCAAATAATAGGTATATATGTATTTATATTATAATTAGATGTGTTGGACTTTAATTTTCCCTTCAGGCAAACTTCTAATTACTGTAATGAAATTGATGACAGTAGTTCTCATTGACTCGGACGAGTCGGACTTAGGAGTTTGAATACTGATTGTGAGTCAGATCTTGGCTTCTGATTTTGGCTCCATCTGGGCACTTCCATGTTAGTTTAGATGGGTTTTCAGTTTTGATCTTGACCTTATTATCTGTGGGGCGCGGCTTCGGTGGATTCCTGATCCACCGTGATGCGTGGGACCCGACTGTGAGGCCCACCTTGATGTATATGACTACATCCACACCCTCCATCTTTATTGAAAACTCATTTTAGGCATGATCCAGAAAGTGAGGCAGATCCAAATGTCACATGTACCATAGTACAGGAAACAGTATAGTAGCAATTGGCCATTAAAAACTTCTCCTGGGCCATAAAAGCTTTGGATCAAGATGATATTTGTGTAGTCTCCTCCTATAGGTCTTTGTGACCTTATCAACAGGTTGGATGGCAATTAAACATTCTGGTGGACTCATAAAGTTTTTAATGGTGGAGATTCAATCACGACTGTTTCCTGTGGTGTGGTCCACCTAAGATTTTTTTCATGCTTCATTTTTGAGATTGTGCACTAAAATGAGCTTTGAAAATGGTTGAACGGTGTGGATTTAAGATACATACATCACTATGAGCCCCACAGTCGGGGGTCCCACGCACCTAATCCACTCCCTTATCAGTGCGACAAGGGAGAGTTATTCTGCACCCAACCAACTCAACCGTAACTCTGAGTTGACTCACTGAGTTTCTAAAAGATTAGCTCATTCTTGCATCAGGGAACACATCACTATGATATACTGAGTGGCCTCTTAGGCGATGGGATTTTCGCAGTCGATGGTGAAAAATGGCGCCATCAAAGGAAGATAGCCAGCTATGAATTCTCCACCAAAGTCTTGAGGGATTTCAGTAGCCTTGTCTTTCGAAGCAATGCTGCGAAGCATGCTCATGTTGTTTTCGATGCCGCAACCTCCAATCAAACAATGGATATCCAAGTGAGTATCAAAGTTACAAGTATCAGTTCTACTTACAGGATCAGCTACAATCATGATTTCTATCCACTGGCAGGATTTGTTCATGAAATCGACGCTGGATTCAATATTCGAGGTTGGGTTTGGCACTGAATTGAATAGTCTATGTGGCTCTAGTAAAGAAGCGAGTCGATTTGCTGAGGCATTCGATGATTCGAGCGAGCTGATATTTAGGCGATACGTTGATCCATTCTGGAAGCTCAAGAAGTGCTTCAATATTGGATCAGAAGCAGTGCTTAATAAGAAAAGAAAAGTAATCGACGAATTCGTTTATAAGCTGATTAATAGTAAGAAGAAGCAACTTTCTGGAGGACAAGATTCCGTAAGTTAAATTGCTAAATTCATAAGAGTTTTCTTGGGTGTCTGCGATAATTACATGGAAATTTGTGTTTGGCTTGGAAATACTTGGAATTGGGTTCTTGTTGAAATCCATTTTCACTGGTTGTTTTGAAATTTGTTAAAGTTCCCTTGCTCCAACTTTTAGAGAAAGTGGTGATTTTACATAATATCAGAGCAGAAATTCTTGTATTCAAATCCCGAGAGCAGCAAATATGTCTCGGTGTGATATATTCTTCCACATTTTCACATATACTTGCATCATTGGCACATCTTCTATGAAACGCCTTTCGATTTATGCAAATCACTACGCATTTCTGAATTATGATAATTCAATTCTCTTTTGAACACATGAAATGGCAGATGAAGAAAGAAGACATCTTGTCAAGGTTTCTAGTACTGAGTCATGAAGACCCTGAAAACATAAACGATCGCTACTTGAGAGACATAATCCTGAATTTCATAATCGCGGGCAAAGACACAACGGCTCTCACCCTCTCATGGTTCTTTTACATGCTTTGTAAGTACCCTGCCATACAGGAAAAGATCGCTCAGGAAGTGGAAGAAGCAACACAGGCAAAAGATACAGTATCCATTGATGAATTCACCACAAGGGTCACAGAAGAAGCACTCGGCAAAATGCACTATCTCCACGCCGCTGTAACTGAGACTCTCAGACTCTATCCTCCAGTTCCAGTGGTAGCTTTCACTATAATCTGCTAAGATGTATTCCATAGCTTTTCATGACATGCTAGATCTTGGACATTCATCAGGCAGGTCCCACCTTGTATATGTTGTGACCAAAATCAGGCTGATTTAATCACCACATTCAATATGGATGACTTGTCGAAATTGGGCTGATTCAACTGAGTCCTGAGTTAACCCAGAAAACCAGGATCAAGTCTACGGCTATCCGGTTTCTCCAACCAGCCTATGACTGGCTGAGTCCACTCGGGCAGCTCTCATGTTTACCCACAGGGTTTGTAAACCATGATTGATGTACACTGGGTCGAAGACTATTTTTTATTTTTTTTTTGAAATTGGAGAATTTCATTTCAATGGCAACTAAGCTGGACCAAAGAAAGCCCGATCGGAGGCGGAAGTGATCTGGACAATCACAACCTTAAAATATGCATATCTCGCAAACCAGAATGAGTTATTTGACGTACCATATATGATTTTGGGTAGGAGAAGCTACTTTAGCCAACCAAGCCCGCTACGCCATGTTGCCCATACCGAATTTGTGAGATTACATCATATCAACAGTCGAAAATCCATTTTATTTTCATTTTTACTATTTATAATAAGTTTTAATTTGATCATAACTTTTGATCCATTGAGTTTTAGGAATCGTGCCCAACATGAGAAATGCTTAGAAAAATTAGGGGAATAGGGCCAAATTGGACACTTATTATTTTTGGCCAAAAACCATGAAGTCTTGTAGAAATTATGACCATCTATAGGTAGTAAGTTTACCATTTATAGTAAATCATGATTTTAAAGAGTTTGAGTTGTAGTTTGATTCCAAAGCTTCTTCCTAAGTTTGATATCACTATTTCTCGTTTTTATTATCAATCAATTTATTTTGAAATTATTAGAATTTATTTTCTTTTTTTTTCCCTCGTATATTCGATGAATCTCTATATGGAGGCCAGATAGCTCCATGGATTCAGAGAAATTATTCCCTGAGGAATACAATGCCCGACCTCGTCACGTCCATCCCGAGGATTAGCATGATTTTATAGCCAAGACACATGCACAGTAACACACACCTGATGGACAACCCAGATCAAGCACATGCGTCTCACATTGGCATGTGTGAGGATTCACGAGTAGCCACGCCAATGAATAGTTGATGATATCGATTTTGTAACATTCCCTTTGTAGGATGGGAAGTTCTGTCTATCAGATGACACCTTACCGGACGGATTCGACATTAAAAAGGGAGACTCGGTTGCATACGTGCCTTATGCCATGGGCAGGATGAAGTTCATATGGGGTGAGGATGCAGAGGTTTTCCGGCCAGAAAGATGGATTGACGATGATGGTATTTTTCAGCCCGAAAGCTCTTTCAAATTCACAGCTTTCCAGGTTAGTAGCACATGAAGTCATGTTCCTAAATTCTTTTAGGCCTCTTTTGTCACTGTGTTTACTTTAAGAGGTCTATTAGCAATGTTCACAAGTTTAACGAGAGAGAGGCACTTTGCACGTTTCTACCATCATGGTTCTAAAACTCACTGACTCGACTCGAATTTGGAACTCGTCCGAGTCAAGTTGACTCGGCGAGTCGATGAGAAACTCACTCGTTGGTGTAAGTCAGCTGAGTTTCTGAAAGAGTCGATGCTTGTATGAGAACCAACACCCTTAATCAGTGAAGTGAATGTGAATTTGTCTTTGTTTCTTTTATTTTATTTTATATATCTACAAATTTTTACCACTATAAATATTTTACTGTAACTATTAAATATTGAGTCATGTAAAGACTATCCAGTCTTCGAGTCAACCCGATCTGACTGGACATTGAGTTGAGTTTTCGAACTATCTCTAGCATACACACGGCACACTTTTTTGGGAGTTTAAGGACTGTTGCATCACCTTGCAGGGGTGGGCCATGTCCACAACTAGCAATGGACAATGGTTGGAGGATCCAATCCACCAAACGAAGATTGGGGAACAGCCCAATACCCATAAGAATTAGATAATCCTAACCGACTGATTGTACGGATAGGAGAGAAACATTACAAGTTTACGAGAACTCGTGAGAAACTTTTCAGAACTCATCTCCTGTGTTGTGAGTGCAAAATCTGAATAGTCGCACTACACCGCAGGAGACCTTTTGGTCACTAACTTACCATCGGTCATGCCAACTTAAACAAGTGTTCTGTAAATGAGCCTCACCATGATGTGTTCCTGTGATCCAATCCGACAATTTAATCTGTGTTATTAATTGAACTGTAGGGTGTAAAAAATATGTCTGATTTATGATTTACTGGGCCACAAAATAGAAAACAGTGGCAGAGGAGAAGCTTACCTTTGAATTTTTACAGGGCTGACCATGATGTTTATGTAAAATCCATTCCATCCATTGATTGCCTTGTAGAGGTTAATGCATGGAGACCAAACATTAGACCCATACCTTGCGTATGTGAATCACACCAAGTAAAGTGATTTTGATAGTGGGTTTCCCTGCACGATTTTCACTCATGTGGCTTACTAGAATTATAGATGTGGCTGATGTTGAATCAATATCCCTAAATTATCATCTTAACCCACTATGATTAGAGTGGATTTTACATACATGTCAAGGTGGGCCCACTTTCAGTTCACCCTGTATTGGTTGGAACGTTGTCCGAGGCTGTGATCCACATTCCATGACTACCATCATCGATCGGCCTAACAGCTGGTAGGTGCTAGTCGGCCCAACAATAATGTATGTGTTTAATCCAAGCCATCCATCTATCTTACCAGCTGAATGTATGGCACATGATCCAAAAAATGAGTCAGATCCAAATATCAAGTGGACCATGTCACAAGAAAGATTGCTGGAAAGCCCATAATTAAAATATTCTTTGGGCCAACGTAAGTTTTGGATCAAGCTGATATTTGTGTTTTCCCTTTTCAGTCGTCTTTGTGACCTAATCACTAGGTTGGATGCAAACCAGGTGAATCGATACTGTATTTATGAGTAGCAAACCCACGACAGTAGCCGTTCTTCGCAATATTTTGTTTCTAACCATCATCAGAGCCTAAGTCCTCAGGTGGCTGAAACGACACATCATTTCTTTTGCATTGGGCATCATGTAACACAACCCACATCTTCTTTGACTGATAAACAGGCAGGACCCCGCATTTGTTTGGGGAAGGAATTCGCGTATAGACAGATGAAGATCTTCGCAGCAGTCCTGCTCCGTTTCTTCCGGTTCAAGCTCAATGACGAGAAGAAGGTTGTCAAATACAGAACCATGCTAACGCTCCACATCGACCAAGGCCTTTACGTTCGAGCCTATCACGCATGATGGCCCTCATGCAGAGATGGTAGGATGGCCAGAGTCTTCCATCTTCTAGACACTGTAGTAGATGGGCCGCTTTAGTAGATTATATGCACGGGTAAAACGTCTTTCATGGTAGTCTAGATGTTATCAATGTTAAGCAGAAGCTATGAAAAAGGTTCAGTAATAAACACAGTTTACTGTTTCATTTTATGCAAAAATATCTTCTGTTTTTTTCTTTTTTTTCTTTTTATAGATTTTTTGTGTAGCTCTCCACCAAAACTCAACCTTATTTCATTGTCGAAACTCTATGGGCCCCACCATGATGCCAGTTACAGTCCCATATGTCTTTTACACTCATAAGAATCAGGTAAGAGAGAATATTGGGAGCTATTTATACTTTGGCCATGAATGATGCTTGATATACACTCTATTAGACACTATGCCTGGTATACATTTGGTGGTGGCAATGGGTCAAGTTTGGGCTGGACCCAGTTACTGACACTTTAGACCCAAACTTGACTTGAAAAAAAAATTGGTTGGGCCCAGGCTGGCCCGCTTGATCTGACCCAGCCCAGCCAAAGCCCAACTTTAAAAAATTGTTTGGCAAGGCTCGACCTGATCCAACCCAACCCAAAAATTGATTAAGACTATTTCCCCTTTAATTTTCCTAATCATCCACTATCAAGTGGACCACACATGCACAAAGAAATAAACATTTTAGGAGAAGGAAACCAATGTTCCACATTCAAGATAAATGGTTGCCTAACCTAGGATTAGAAGGGCATATTTGTAGATTTATAAGTCACATAAAGCTTGGGTTGTATTGATCAGGCTAAAATGACTTGAGGCCAAGCCCGACCTGTATTGATTGGGCCATGCATGTGCCAAGTCCAGCAAATCGCCCCTAGACTCCCTAGAACAAAGTCCTTTTCGCTGTTAAAATGGGTCAGACCCTCCTAAGGCTGGATCAAATTAAATATGGATGGGTCTGTCATGATTGTTGTATTTGATATCTTAAATCTAGTTAGATACAGAGCCTGTTGATGCCATCGACAGACTGTTCGATGTCACCTTCGATGGCATCGAACAGTGCTCGATCCCATCAAGATTTTTTGGTTTTTCTCCAGTTAGTCACTGGACTATCATGGCATTCTTTCAATGCCATTAGAGTGTTCGATGGCACTTTCGATGCCATCGAACATGTCTTGATGCAATCAAGAATTTTTGAAAAATCATGTTTTTTTTCTAGACAGTTGAGATGTTATTTCAATGTCATTGATGTGGCTTCGATGCCATCGAAGGATTTTCGATGACATGGAAGACAGTTCAATGCCATCGACCATATCCGTGCGAATTTTCACAGAGTTGCAATTTTGTGGGATTTGTTTCCAATTTTGTTTGAGATTCTTCTAGATCTTATGAATATGGGTGTAAACGGGATTGGGAGGCATTTCTAAGGTTTTTAATTCATCCAAGGGTTTCGAAGGGTGTAACAAGGGTGAGATTTGAGGTTGTTCGAATTGGGTAATCTCTTTCTCTTTGTACTTTCTGCTTTCATAGTTCTATCTGTCGCTTTGTGCCGTGGTTTTTTCTCGCAAGGGTTTTTTCACGTTAACATTGTTGTGTTATCTTTGTGTTTTCTTGGTGTGATTGGATTGCTTCTTTTAATTCACCTCTGTGATCTTCCGCGGTCCCCCAACAATATTTACAAAGGTTTGAATTTAATTACTAAATCAACTTTAATATCTTCAATTAGTAAATGCATGTAATGTTTGACACAATGGTTGTAATAAGCCCACTAAAATATATGCTTTGCCCGAAGATGATGAAATTTCAAGTCTCAAATGGGCCACAAGCACAATATCATGTTTGAATGACTAACCAACAATTTTTAACCGTTGATCTACATGGAAAATGTTTGGACGGCGTTGATCATCATATTAAAGCAATTATAGTGATGCAATTGATAATCTAATAATTTTGGGATATCATTAGTGGGCCTTGTGCCCAATAGAGTAGTAGCCTAGCGACACACATGTTACACATGCAACTCAACTCTTGGAAGGATTTAAGATGCAATCCAAGCTTTTAGGATGGATTTGAAACCCCCTCTTTGAGGGGATTCGAAACCTCTATATTTGAAATTCCCCCAAATCCACGGTGCCAATCAACCCCTAAAGAACCTTAGAGAACTATAAAATCCAGGGATTTTAAAAACCCTTGGATTCGGAAGCCTTTGGATTTGGAACCCGTGGATTTGAAATCCGATTTGGAACCCCTGGATTTGAAATCCTCTTATTGTATTTGGCAGCCTAGATTCAAAATCAACTTTAATCCAAAAGTAGTTATGCATAGTATATTTACAGGGGTTTGAATTTAATTACTAAATCAACTTTAATATCTCTAATTAGTGAACGTATGTAATGTTTGACACGATGGTTGTAATAAGCCCACTGAAATATATACTTGGCCCGAAAATGATGAAATTCTAAGTCCCGGTTGGGTCACAAGCACAAGATCACATCTAAGTAGCTAACCAACGATTTTAACTGTTGATTTACATGGACAATGTTTGGAAGGCATTGATCATCTTATTAAAGTAATTATAATGATGCAATTGATAATCTAATTATTTTGGGATATCATTAGTGAGCGACGTATCCAATAAATTAATAGTCTAGTGACACACATGTTGTACATGCAACTCGTGGAAAGATTTTAGAGGTAATCCAAGCATTCACGGTGGATTTCAAACCCCTGTTGCTTTATAGTGCCAAACAACCAAGTGACTTAAAACCCTCTCATATCCCCCCAAATCCATGGTGCCAAACAACCATAAGCGCCTATTTGGATACTACCAAATAAGTAGCCTTGCCTTTTTAACTTACATAAGTTAATAAATTATTTTTCTTAAATAAGCTAATTTGGTTATGAAATTTAAATAAGTAGTCTTTTAAAAAAGTAATTTATTTTTTATAAGTTACTGTTTTTTTTTTATTGCTTTTCAACTTTCAGAAGTAACTTATTTCCTTTGTTTTCATTGTTTTTTTTTTTCACACACACACACACTCACGCCACACGCACGCCATGGGATTTCACCACCGTGGGTACTCGAACCCTTGACCTGGTGTTGAAACTCCATGGAGTCTGCCACCCGGGTAAGAGTAAGGACCCCTTTGTTTTCATTGTTGTCACAGCAACTTAAGAAATTCTTTAAAGGAATATACTCTTTGTAGCCATGAACCTCTTTTTGTTCCATGACATTGGAAAATCATCCAATAAATGGGTAGATGATCTAGTGGGCCCCATATGACGATGGCCCATATTGGGTGGCCCCACATGATGGATGATCCACATTAAATATACACCTCTAGTGATGATGGCCCACATCCAAGGTGAGCCCCGCATGATGGGCAACCCACATTGAAGGTGGGGCCCACATGATGGGTAACCCACATCAAAGATTGGCTCCACATCATGGACAATTAATAATGGTGGGCCCCACATGATGGATGATCTATATCAAGGTGGGCCCCACATGATAGACTATCCACATCAAAGGTCAGCATAATGATGAGTGGTGTCCAAGGTAGGTCCCGCATGATGGACAGGTCACATCGGAGGTGGCCCCACCTGATGGACTGTCCACATCAAAGGTGAGCCCCACATGATGGGCAGTGGATATTGAAATGGGTCCATATGATGGACAATAACAATGATGGTAAGCCCCATGTAATGGATGACTCACATCTACCTAACGAACTATGCACATTAAAAGTTAGCCCCTGATGATGAATGGCCCACAACCAAGGTGGGCCCTAGCGATGGATGGCCTACATCAAAGGTGGGGCCGACACAATGAATGATCCACATCAAAGGTTGGCCCCACATGATGGACGATGATTCTAAGGGGAACCAAACGGACTTTAGAAAAATTACCTATGATGTTGGAAACCAAATATATTTTTCTACTTAAATAATAAATATATTATTTTTCAAACATACTTATCTACCAAGATAAGCTAGGTATGGCATAAGTAGCTTATCTATAGTAAATTAGATCCAAACTCCCTGATGTAGAGCGGGTCGTAGACAGTTTCATGGCCAAGATGGACAATAAAAGGCTTGATTGGAGGCGGAAGTGATCCGAACTATTAGAACATTAAAACAGGCATTTCTCGCAAACTAGAATGAGTTATTCGACATACTGTATATGATTTTGGGGTAGGAGAAGCT
Source organism: Magnolia changhungtana (assembly GCA_030180095.1). NCBI lineage: Eukaryota > Viridiplantae > Streptophyta > Magnoliopsida > Magnoliales > Magnoliaceae > Magnolia > Magnolia changhungtana. Next base: position 2,889,071 of record JASAUF010000671.1, read on the forward strand.
ACTTTAGCCAACCTATGTTGGATTGCCCACACTGAATTTGTGAGATTCCATCAGATCGAGGGTAAAAAAATCCTTTTTTATTTCCATTTTTACTATTTATAGTAAGTTTTAGTTGATCGTAACTTTTGATCCATTAAGTTTTAGGAGTTGTGTACAATATGAAAAGTGCTTAGAAAAATTAGGAGAATAACATGGTTAAGCCAAATAGGACACTTACTATTTTTTTTTTTTTACCAAAAACCATGAATTCTAGTGGAAATCATGACCCATCTATAAATAATAAGTTTACTATTTATAGTAAGTCATGATTTTAGAGAGTTGGAATTGGAGTTTGATTTGAAACTTCATATAACTATTTAAGGGATTGTAAACTCATTTTTTATTATCATTTAGTTTATTTTGAATTTTATTAAAATTTATTTCTATTTTTTCTCTCCTCGTGGATTCGAGAAATCTCTGTGAGAAGTCCATATATAAGCTCAGCAGATTCGGGGTGACCTTGTCACGTCCATCCATCCGTCACTCCCCCTAAGTGTGTTGTGTGCATGTATCTCTAGCACATATTCTACCCCCTCCTGCTGTTATAAGGCAGCTCATATTCACGTATAATGCACTCACAAGGATTCTGTCTTCCTCATGTATAAAATTTAGTAAGAGTGGGCTTTCCGTTAATTGAGGCCCGCTCCTCTACATCTGTCATGTTATAAGCTATTCTACAATTCGGTGTGTGCCCCACACGTGATGTAGGGCTCGCATCCACTGTTTATAAGCTGCCTTCAAGTACATAATGCATACCAAAATCTGGTTCTTCCAAAGGAGGTGGGTCACAGATCAAGGAACAGTTGGAATATGGGATGCTCACCATTAAAACTTTTCAAATTGTGTGTGGGGCTTACATGTTTTCTGTATGCCATCCAATCCATTTTATAAGATCCACCCTACCAAGATGAATTGATATCCCAGAAATTAGCCCATCCTCAAAACTCTGGTGGGCCACGCCTTGTCATTCTAGAGGTTTTAGGCACTGGTTTACATGGCGTGCCCTCACTTTTTTTTTTTTTTTTTTACATACAGACCCGACACACGCCCACGCACGCCATAGTGGGATTTCACCACCTATAGATATCGAACCCAAGACTTCACTTGAGTGTTAGGTTGGCCTGATTTTTGAGCTCAAATGAAAATATAAGAGTGCGTAGACGATGGATGGAGCTGATCGCATGCACACATCACACTAGGCTTCGTATGTAGACCATCCAAATTGTGATAAGGTTGGCCCTTGGCATATAAGTAAACATTAAGCTAATCATCGTAATGACAGAAAATATATGTATAAAATACAGGCCTTACCTCTCTTCTACTATTCTCTCACACTAATAAATATCCTACAAAATAATGGAATCTCTTTTTATCTATACTCTTCTTTTTATAGACCATGGCAGAGCATGTAACACAAACCTAATTGAACAAGCTTTTTATTGAAGCAAGGAGAAAGAGAGGGAGATGGTCCAACACAACCAATGGCCTGCGTCCTCATCTCAACCCTTCTCTATGGTGTGTAGTACCTGAGGTTGGACCGGCCGGCCTAATTTTATATTTCCATACATACGAGGCTACAAGGCAGGAATCTGACGAAGGTGTCAATCTTATGCACATTTTCTTCGACATGAAAGCTAGGTGGGACCAACATAATGTTTATATGACATCTACGCTCTCCATCACTTGTGCTATATTGTTTAGGGCCTGAACTAAAAAAAATTAGGCAGAACTGAGAGACACCAAAGGAAACAGTGGAAAAGAGGATGCTCACCACGAAAGCCATCCTGCAACCTGCAATGATGATAATATGCCATCCTGACCATTCATAAGGGGGAAAAACAAACATTATCCTAATCAAAGACTTCAATGGCCCCAAAAAGGTTTCAATGAGACTTGGATTCTCGTAGTGACCCTCCAGCATCCAAGGTCGGTACCGATGGGTGCTATGGCCCCACAACGCATCCATGCTATTCATAAATTTTGTCAGCTCATTTTGGGTTGTTAGTTCAAAAATGAGTCAGATCCAAATCTTAGGTGGACCACACCACAGTAAACAATGGTGATTGAACAGCCACCATTAAAAACTTACAAAGGTCCACAAAAATTTTCGGTCAAGATGATATTTGTGTTTTCTCTTCATCCAGATCTGTGTGACCTAATCAACAGGTTAGATGACAAATAAATATTATAGTGTACCCTAGAGAGTTTTTAATTGTGGGTGTTCAATCACCACTGTTTCCTGTAACGTGGTCTAGTTAATTAAGAATTAGATCTTCCTCATTTTTGAGCTCATACTATAAAACATGTCCACCATGGTGGACCCACAGGAGACCTCGGTAGTTGAGGGGTCGCTACTCAGTTTCAATGGCAGGCACGCCAACTCACTTGTTTTTGTAGCACGGCTTACTTGAATTTTTTTATCTGCCTGATATTAAGCGGACTTTACACCGACATCACGGAGGGTCCACACACTCATTGAGCGGCTCACAACTGAACCCTTGCATCCAGATGCAAGCTGTGACTTCTTTTGATAATTTGAGTTGTAGCATGTCACATTCATCATTAGTATAGGACGGCTGGGATCATTTAATTGGCATGACTGCTGTTTCGAGCCCCTCATCTACTTCATTTAAGCTTTATTTCAATGGGTCCTTACTCTTACTCCAGTGGTAGACTCTCAAGAGTTTCAACACCTGTTGAGGGTTCGAGTACCCATAGGTGGTGAAATCCCACCATGGCGTGAGTGTGTGGTGTGTGTGCGTGTGTAAAAAAAAAAAAAAAAAAAAAGCTTTATTTCAATGAATCATCATGGGCCACAAGAATCCTATCCAACCATTTCATATGCAAACCATGCACATGACAATTAAATCATCCCGGGAGACTAAAGATTATGGGTACCTATCATGACCGTGGGGCCCACCTTGATTAATGAGTTGAATATCCACACCGTCCATTTGTTTTTCCGGTTCATTTTAAGACATGAACCAAAAACTGAAGTAGATCAAATATTAGGTGGACCACACCCCTGGAAAGAATAGTGATTGACAATTAAAAACTTATCATGGGCAACAAAAGTTTGAATCAAGCTGATATTTGTATATTTCCTTCATATGGGTTTGTTTTACCTTATTAAAAGGTTTGGATGGCAAATAAGCATCATGGTGGGCCCTAGAAAGTTTTTAATGTTGGCATTCAATCACCCATTATTTCTTATGGTGTGGTCCACTTGGGATTTAGATTTGCTCAGATTATTGAATGCCCATAGTTGAAAACTCCTTAGAGACCACAAAAGTTTTGGATCAAGCTTATATTTGTATTTTTCCTTTGTTAGGGGAAAAATATGACAAGTGAGATGAGTCGGCTTATGGAGGGGACCAACTATATTGACATAGCTCGGACTCCTCAGGCGCCAAGCCTGACCGATGCATACATGTTAAGAACGCCGAAAGAAGAGACATGGCCCTAGTTTACCAGGCGTTGAGCCTAACCGGGGCTTACATGTCCCGAGCCAAAGGGCGAGACTCCACGGAGGCCAATGCACCTTTATAGACACTAAAGAGGTCTTTCAGAGGTGACTTCAAGCCGACTTCATACATCAATCGGCTACAAACTGGGCCTTGGCATAGCGTCAGCCCAACCTATCTTTTAGGTCGGCCATGGGTCGGCCGTCAGTCAGTAGAGAGTCGATTATGGGTCAACTGACTACACTGATTGAAGATCAACATCCACGACCCACCGACGATTAGTAAGAGAGGGAGACACCCAGCGTAAGTCGTCCGAATACACTGATGTTCAAAATCAATGAACGGTCGGCTGAGCCTCAGTCAGCCAAATCTCAAATATTATTGCCTCTTACGGAACTAGAGCCGAGCCAAGAAGACAACTCAATCTCCTTCTGAGATCTTCAGCAGATAAACTCCGATCCCGAAAATCTAGGGAATCAAAAATCGTAAAATCCTTAAAGATATTAATCAATCCCTTCAGGGAAAGTTCTATACGCTACGGGATTACGTTGCCTCTATAAATAGAGGACCTACCCACGGTAAAAAGTACGGATACACATCCACTTCTCACCCCTAAATATTTACCATTAGACCCTGAGTTCAGGCCTGACTTAGGCATCGAAGGATCCCCTAAACTAGTCAGGGTCTCCTTTGTCCTCTTCCTGTGCAGGCACCAGATACTCAAGTGTTGAAAGGGGGGTGAGCCAAAAAACTGCATGAACACCCTTCATCTAGGTACATGTGATCTTACTAATAGATTGATGGCAAATAAGACATCACAATAAGCTTATATTTGTTTTTTCCCTTCATCAAAGTCTGTGTGACGTTATGAACAAGTTAGGAGGGCAAATAAGACATCATGGTGAGCTTAGAAAATTCTAAACGATGGGTATTCAATTCCCACTGTTTTTTGTGAAGCTTTGGATATGTGTCATTTTTTTAGCTCATGCCCTAAAACAAGTTGGCAAAACAGTTGAACAGAGTAGATAAAACGCATATATTAGGGTCGCCCTCACAGAGCTTGGGCAATGGACTTTCCTAGTTTCGAGGATGCTGCAGGGCTCTAGGCATTACGGCAACCAGTACCTTTGTTCTCATAAATGTTTACTAGATTTAGAATATCTTGTGATAATATATCATGAGATTTTCAAATTTTAAGACAATATTTTACTTTTCACTATCTATTTTAATAAAATAAGTATTTAAAAGGTTAAATTAAATCACTTTTACTCATAATTTAAAATTTTTAAATTACTTATCATCGTAGAAATCTCAAGTACTCTCACTGATTGGACCACATAGTTACAGTACACTCAGGGCCTGTTTCTTAATGCTGAACTTTTGTACTTAACGCGAAATTTGGAAAATGTTCCATGTTTAGTGGTGTTTGTTAATGCAGAAGAAGGAAAGCGCTCCACCATTTTATGTCGAAATTTTTCCATGATAGGAGTCGATCTTAATGGGGAATCAAGAATGCACTCCGTATTTTTTTTTTTTATCCAAAATTATCCTCTACGACAAAGATTTTCTCCCTTGCGTTATACACATCCCAACTTTTAACATGGGGCACTTCTCTGAGCCCACCATGATTTATGTGTTAGCCAGATCCACACCATCTATCAACTTTTTTATATTATTCTAAAGTGTGATCCGAAAAAAGATGCACATCCAAAGTTCAAGTCAACTACACCACATAAAGTAGTGGGACATGAACGACTACCGTTAAAACATTTCTGATGCCCACCATGAAGCTTATTTGCCATCAAATCTCTTTAGGTCACACAGATCTGGATGAAGAAAAAACACAAAAATCAGCTTGATTAGAGCCTTATGCAACCCCAAGAAGTTTTCAATGATAGGCACCCAATTCCTACAATTTCTTGTAGTGTGGCCCACTTAAGCCTTAGATTTGCCTCGTTTTTTGTATTAATTTTTAAAATAATATAAAAAATAAATGGACGGTATGGATAAAACATATATATCATAGTAGGCCCCTCAAAGCCCTTAATTATTCATATTTAGGTAGATCTTGGTGGGGTAGTACTTAATCTCCTCTTACATTTGGGGTGTGAACTATGTGCAAATGTCTTTCGCAGGAAGTTCTTGCGTTGGAATCTTAGGTGGAGCCCACCGTTATGTTTGTGATAAATCTAATCTATACATTCGTGTTTTGAGATCATTTTAGGACTTGAGACAAAAAAATGAGGAGGATACAAGACTTAAGTGGACCGCACTAAAGGAAAAGGTGGGTAGGAAAATTCCTATCATTGAAACCTTCTCGAGGTCGACAGTGATGTTTACATGCCATCAATACCATTCATACGGTCATTCCTAGTAAGATGAACTTAAACCATAAATATTAACATGATTGAAAACTTCTGTAGCCCCACGAATATTTAAATTATGGGTGTCCAATCCTCACAATTTTTTGTCCATTTGAGTATTGGATGCGCTCATTTTTAGCACTATGTCCTAAAATAATCTCACAAAATGGATGGACGGGGTGGATTTCACACAAACATCACGGTAGGCCCCACCTAGATTTCCAGTAGTGGACTTCCTGGGAAAGGCTTTCTCATGAAATCTGGTTCACACCCGGGGACGTGGTTTGGCCAGTGATGGTGCCCCTAGCTGGGTGGCTAGTGGTCGGTGCTCTGTGGGCCCACCATGATATATGTGTTTCATCTAGTCCATTCATCCATTTTTCCAAATCATTAAATAGATCATTGATAAATAAAAAATAAAAAATTGAGGCATATATAAATCTCAGGTGGACCACAACAAAGGAAAACAATAGTGATTAAGCACCCACCATAAAAAATCTCTTAGTGACCATTGTAATGTTTATTTGACCTCAAACCTATTGATTAGGTCATACAGACCTGGATTGAAGGGAAAAACAAATATCAACTTGATCCAAAACTTTTGTGGGCCCAATAAGTTTTTAATGGTGGGCAATCAATCAACAATGTTTGTGACACAAAAGCTTTGAATGATTTAAAAATTCTTTCGGGCCACAAAAGCTTTAGATCATGTTGATATTCGTGTCATCTCTTCATCTAGCGCTTGTGACATTTTCAATGGGTTGGATGACAAATAAACATTTTAGTAAAATTTATGGAGTTTTTAAAGGTAGGTATTCAATCACAATTGTTTCATATAGATAAATGTGTCAAATTAATATATTTCAAATATTTTAGACATTAGTTCACAAACAAGTTATTCTAAATTCACTATTAGTTTTCTGACTTCATATTCAGACTTTAGATTTTAGATTTAACAAACAGGCCCTCAGCCAGCGAATAATTTAATTTCAGCCTATTATAAAGTGCAAGTAAATCCAACCGTTTGGATACAGTGACCCCACCATAACCTAGTGCAAAAATAAGCACTATCCATTCATTAAGTAAGCCATACCGTGAAATTAATTTGTAGACATTGATGATAGAAAAATACAAGTGTGGTTGATTCATCTAAGACATTGATCCGAAATTTTCAAAATTATTTCAATCGGTCAACTCTAACCATGCAAATATAATTAAAAATGTACGAACAAGACACATTCAGTGAAGGAAAGGTCAACAATCCAATGGCTAGGATCTTCCAATTTGAGGAATTTTCGGTCCATTCGTGATCAGGGCCATCTACAAACTGAGTTTCACATGTTAGGAATTGCCTGAGTGGAAGCCAATAGGAAACTCGGCCTCTATTATTTCATATTTTATTTTGAGTTGAGCGAGTTTCTCTTAGTAATATTTCAAGAAAAGGTAAAAATCTAAAAATCTCAGGCAAAATTCTCAATCCGAGAAATTGCCAAGTGATTTTGTGAGTATGGCTACAGTCCACGTCTGCCACTGCATATTAAACGCTGGCAAGTCATCCACCATACAAGTGACAGCAACATACATCAATGCAAGGCATCTGAATATCACCACATTGAAGCGATCTCAACCATCTGATTGGTAGCCAGCAATTCAAATCAAACAGGCCAAATCAGGTGGTTAAGGGTGCTTTTCGATTGATGTGATTTATGGGCAATGCTCGGTGAACCAACGTAGTACTGTATGTGGTAGTGGACGACTTAGCGTCTTCTCTAATAAATGGACCATTCCTCACTGATCCGGGACTATACGTTTACACTCATTTTCATTCCCTGACATGGAACAATGGAAAGCCGTCATGTGTTTACACTAGCCATGGAAAGCTGTCATGTGTTTACACTAAAGCTGTCATGGATCCAAGGGAACATACAGTCGCATACCATGTGACTGCAATTAGTGAGCCGACAGTTTGATCGATCAATTGATCTGATAGTATCCGGACCGTCCAAAAATATCTAGAGATCAATCCGTATAATTCGGGGCTCACTCAATCGATCAATCGATTGAATCCCTATTTCATGTATAGATTTAAGATATCTCGAACCAAAGTAGATCTAAATGGTCTGTACCATGTAAATTTAGATGTAAATTTACATGAAACTGATATTTGTATTTTACCTTCATCCAGATCTCTTTGACCTTACCAACGGTTTGGATGGAGCAAAAAAATAAATAAATAAAACGAGTCTGCTTACATTTGGCCTGTGGAAGTTTTTAATGGTTGGCGTTCAATCATCAATGTTTCATGTGGTATGGTCCACCTGAGAAATGGATCAGCTTAAATTTTGGGACCACATTCTAAAATGGGCTGGAAAAACGGATGGACGGCGTGGATATATAGACAATACGAGTTTGGCCGCACAGTAAGGGTAACCTGGGTAACACGTGCCAACGCCAATAATGCATGGGAGCCTGTAAACCAGACAATCTCTACTTCTCTCTCTCAACAATGGAGAAATCTCCTGAAAGGGATTGTGTCATCCGTCTGATGATGGGTCAGGGACTCAGGGCATGCCTGCCTCCACACGCACATGGGAGATCATACAGTAGAACCTGTAGAACCTGAATGTGTAAACCCATCTGTAGATAGCACGTGTGGCATGATTATTTATCAATTACGACCGTTGATCTCGCTTCCTCTGCGATGGATGGAGGATGCTTCAAATGCACATCCATCTAATCAGTAAATCCTTAATAAACAAAAATAGTTCAACGGTTACCATTCGGATCTATCACCAAATTCTCTACAACACCTGTTTTGCGTATCTACGTGAAACACCCCAGATGTTTATATGTAAATCCACTCCGTCCATCAGGTGAAAACCCATGTCTAAACTGTAGATTCAAAAGATCATCCAATAGAAAATACTCTGATTAGTCACACCATTGGAAACAATGTGAAATTGCTGGTAAAACGTCTCAGTTCGGGGGACCAGTTGATATTTGGATCAGGCTCGTTTTGTATTTTCACTTCATCCCACTTGATTAATAGGTTTAATGAAAGATAGATGCTACGGTGGCCCCACACATATACCTATGGCTGGGCATCCCATCCTCATTGTCCCATGTGGTGTGACCCATATAAGTTGTGGATCTCATTAATTTATCACATCTGGGCCTCATATCGAGGATAAAACCTGATGGGCCGATTGGATTTTACATATATAACATCGTGGATTCCACAAGCTTTGCCATTTTACGGGTTGCCTAGAACAGGTGTTGGAGAGGATTCGATTTGGAAAATCCAGGAAAGGTGATGATTAGGTTGTTAAATACATGTGATTTTTCACACATAGGCCATCCATGATACATAACACTAGATGGACGGCTCTGATTGATGCATCACCTTGGAATGGATGCTTTGCACAGTATACTTGGGTTTTCAGCTCTGAAAAATGCAGTCCACAGTTTTCAGACCCGGGTCATTGATTTAATGGGTATGATCATGGATGGCATTATCTTAGCTATAGATTTCTGACCTGAAAATAAACGGTCCAGATTCAATTGATAAAGCCTATATCAGCAGCCAAGGATCCCTCACACCGTGACTAGTTTATAGCATGTCACCCAGGAAGGTCGTACTGAGTAAACCTGTGGGGGAAGCGTCCATCTATTTTATTAGATAATTTTATGACATGGGTCCAAAATTGAAGGATATCCAAAGCTCTAATGCACCACACCACATGAAACAGTGTGAATTGAACTTATACCATTGCAAAATTCTTGAGTGTACGGAATTTTTGTATTAAGCTTATATTTGTTTTTTTCCCTTCATCTATGTCTTTGTGATATTATTACCCACTTGGATGACAAATAGACATCACTGAAGGGCCTAGGAAGGTTTCAACGGTGGAAATTATTATTCTCACTGTTTCCTATGGTATGATCCACTTGAGAGTTGGATATGCTTCCACTTTTGGCTCAACTCCTTAAATGAGCCGAAAAAACGTATGAACGGTGTGGCTAAACTACTTATTTTCACGGTGGGCTCAGCTGAGTTTACTCAGTACGATAAGAGCGTACTGAGTAACTCAGTACGCAATCCGATTCCTGTCACCCAAGGCGGGGATGCTGCAGTGATGGAAGCGGATTGGCTCCTGCCCCGGCCCGTGCACTCGCGGACTACTGGAATATATCAGGCGCCGTATCGAACCCTCCAGACACGTGCACAATAATTACATAACCGAATACGAAGCAAAGATAATGGCCATAACGAGGCATGATCGTCATTTCCCAGGATGGTGTACCTAGCCAAGAGGCTACCGAAGTGACGCGGTGAAATCGGATTGGGACGAATACGAAGCAAAGACAATGGTCATAACGAGGCATGACCGTCATTTCCCAGGTTAGGTGGTTTGCTTAGCCAAGAGGCTACTGAAGTGGCGTAAGATTGGTTGAACGTCAGAAGTCTATTCCCTTATATTTAGTATTCTTTCTAGAAGAGCTCCGTTAGGTAAACACCATTTTATATTCATTTCTTTTATTGGCTCCCCCTGCTGAAGTGACGTCACCACTTTCCGTGGGGACCACCTCGATATATGTATTGTATTCATACCGACCTTCTATTTGGCATAATCCAAAGAGTGAGAAAGATCAAAATTTCAAGTGCGCCTCACCGTAGAAAACAATGGGAATTGAACGCTTACCATTAAAATCTCACCTCTTTGGGTCATATGAGCTTTCAATCAAGCTAATATTTATGCTTTACTTTAGTCTATGTCTTTTTTAACTTATAAAAAAGTTAGATTTCAAATAAACATCATAGTTAGCCCTAGGAAGGTTTCAACAGTTACTTTGCCGCCACTATCCCACTTTTTTCCCTGGTAGGGTCCACTTGAACTTTGGATCAGCCTAATTCTTTAGCTCACTCTCTAAAATGATCTCTCCAAATGGATGGATAGTGTGGATACAACACACATCATGATGGGCCCAAACAACGTGGTGACGTAACATCAGTAGTCAGACTCGCTAGGTCTGGTTTAGGGGTGTACACAAATTGGGCTAGCCCGGTTAGCTCGCTCAACCCGGCCCGAAAAAGTCCGACTCGGTCTGACCCGGAACCGAGTTCAGGTTCGGACGGGTCAATTTTGTAGGCCCGAAAATGAGTTTAGGCCGAGTTCGGATACAGCCCAGTTCGGCCCGTCTCGGTCCAAAACCCGACTCGCCCCGGCCCGTCTCGACTCGGCACGTACGGTCCACTATATGAATGGGTTAGTACACCATTTAAGATAAGGGTAGTATGTTAGCACAGGCAAGGACAGTACCGAATCTGCTTTTGATGGATTGCACTAAAAAAGTAATGTTTATATGATGCCACAGGTCCAAATGTAACTAAGCGTGTGGGTAGGTACGTTGCAATGGAATTTTAGACAACGGAATTATTTCTCCAGATTCTTTATTATTCCATAATAGGATGGTACCGTACGTAGAGAAGAACTAGAAAATGGTAGAGCCATATTGCCACTTTACATGTGCTGGGGTCATCTTTCAATCAGGATGGCCTGTTTAGTGAGATCCACTGACGATGGAAATTGATTCTAGATATACATAGTTGGGACGATCCTAGCCATCTAAATAGTGGCCTCCAAATCAGCGGTAGGAATAGAAAACAGCTGACAGGGAACATGTTGTGCAGGAGAGTAAAGATAAGAGATGGCTATAGTCTTCTGATAAGTATGGTACCGTTGATCGAGGGCCTTGTAATGGGACGCGGATTACTTGTCAAAGTCTTTCCCATTAATTTGTTGTAAGGTTCGAAACTGACCCGAACTCAGGTTCGAAACTGGCCCGAACTCGAAGGTTCGAAACTGGCCCGGACTCAGCCCGAACTCGCACGATTGCAACCCGGGCCCAGTTCGGACTGGAGACGTTGGCCCGGTGACTAGGCCCGGTCGGGTTCCGGCCTGGTGCGGCTGTTGAACGAGCCTGAACGGACTGAGGCCAGTTCGACTCGGCTCGACCCATGTACACCCCTAGTCTGGTTAAGTAGCCAACCGGCTTCCGTTTCCAATGGACGTGGATTGCAGCCAAAGCCATCAACATGAACTTCCTTCAACGGCAAGCTAGGTGGGGTACAATGCTTGTGAGAAATCCACTCTATCCATCCTTTTTTCCATATCATCTTATAATGTAGGCCCAAAAATGAGGCAGATCTAAAACTCATGTGGGTTGTACGGCTAGAAACAGTAAGTGGGGGAATTCCTGTCGTTGAAAATTCCCAGGTCCACTATGATGTATATATGCCATCCATATGGTTCATGAATCATGAGGTTACTCTTACAGGGATGAACTGAAATTATAAAAACATTAGCATAATCCAAAACTTTTGTGGCCAACTTGAATGTTTCAATGGCGAAAGCTCAATCCTCACCTTTTCCTACCGTGTGGCCCACTCGAGGTTTGGATCAATATCATTGTTAGGCCCACGTCGTAACATAATCTTTAAAAAAACTGATTGCGGGATAGATTTATCAAAAACATCACTGTGGGCACCACCTAGACATGTTACTACTTTTAATACTCTATGTGACGGCATTTTAGTAACTCATAGAGGATGGGATTTTTAATTCTTAGCGGGCTCGCTGCTCAACTAGATGGTAGCAAGTCTCGTGAGATGTTCTATGAGCCCCACCATGATGTATGTGTTATATCCACACCATCCATCCATTTAGAGAGATCATTTTAGTGAGTGAGCCAAAGAATTAGGCAGATCCAAAGTTCAAGTGGATCCCACCACAGAAAACAGTGGGACGGTGATGGGCCACCGTTGAAACCTTCCTAGGGCTGACCATGATGTTTATTTGAGATCTAACTTTTTTATAAGTTAAAAAAGACATGGAATAAGGTAAAGAATAAATATTAGCTTGATCAAAAGCTTTTGTGGCCCAAAGAAGTTTTAATGGTAAGAGTTCAATCCCCATTGTTTTCTACTGCGGGGTGCACTTGAAATTTGAATCTTTCTCACTCTTTGGATTATGCCTTATAATGATCTCGCCAAATGAATGGGCGGTACAATACATACATCATGGTCCAACGGAAAGAGCGTTTATCCTTTTATAGTCGAGTGCGTGCACCATCAAACGGAGAGAAAAGTCTAATGAAGCTCCAACGGAAAGAGTACTAATTGTAAGGCAACAAACTCTTAGCATTCAACCAATCCTATTTCACCGCGTAACTTCAGTAGCCTCTACTGAACTGTTCAATATCTAATCCGCTCCCCATTTCTCCTATTTAAGAATCCTTTGGGGGCGCTGATTAGATATTGACAAGGTCAGTAGCCAATACTGAAGTGACGTCACCAAGCTCCGTGGACCCCACCATGATGCATGTGTTGTATCCATACCGTCCAACCATTTTTTGAGATCATTTTATGGCATTACAAATAGAATGAAATAAATCTAAATTTCAAGTGGACCACCACAGAAAACCGTGGGAGCAGTCACACCCACCATTGAAACATTTATAAAGCCCACCGTGATGTATTTTTGAGATCCAACCTATTCAAAAGTTAACATAGAGATAGATGAAATGAAAACAAAAATATCAGCTTGATTGGAAACTACCGTGGCCCCTTAAGAAGTTTTGAACGGTGGATGTCAATGTCCCCACTATTTTCTATGGTGGGGTCCGTTTGAACTTTAGATATATTTCATTCTCTTTGTAATGTCATAAAACGATCTCTAAAAATGGTTGGACGGTATGGATACAACACATGCATCATGGTGGGGTCCATAGAGCTTGGTGACGTCACTACAGTAGCCAAATGGCTACTGACCTTGTCAGTATCGAATCCGCGCCCAATCCTTTGCTATGCAACTCATCTTGTCTTCTTTATTAAAAAAGTCGTCAACCATTCCGATATCTCATCTTCTTCTTCTTCATCCTCCCACCCAAGCGTTTTTCATGGAGCTCTTCTATACTTATATCTCTCTTCTCATAACTCTACTACTCTCTCTCCTACTCTTGAAAGGATTCTTCCTTGGATGGTTTACAAAAAGGAAGAAGAAGCAATACCATCCAATATCCAGCACAGTCTTCCATCAGCTCTTGAATTTTGGGAGGCTGCACCATTACCACACAGACCTTGCACGCAGGCATACAACCTTCAGGCTCTTTGGAATCGGCAACAGCGAGATCTACACCGCCAACCCAGCCAACGTTGAATACATACTCAAAACCAACTTCACTAACTATGCTAAGGTATACCTGATCTCAATGTCCGTCTCTATCTTCTTGGGAGTTTGGTGTGGGCATGAAGAGTTGTTTTGTTTGAGAACTCGCCGGCCAACTCAGAACTAGCCCGAGTTGACTCAGTCTGGTCAGGGTCTGAGTAATGAGTTGGAATGTAGAGCCCTGTCCATCCACGTGCAACCACATGTGCCAATATGGTACACCTGTGTGATATTTGAATTTTCCTTAGGGTCGGTCACAAAGATGAGGCTTCTGGCCTAAAAGATCAAGCCATTTCGCTCTACGCATCGAAATGGGTGATAGCATAGGTGGCATGCATGCAAGCCAATCATGCCTAAGTCTTATATTATCAGTGATAACGATTTACCATTTATGGCAGCGGTGAGCTCCTATACAGGCCAACCATACGTAAGTCCTATATTATCAGCGATGGCGATTTACCATGACCTTTCCGTATCCATCAGATACACCGAACAATTGTCACCGGGAGTCATCGTGTATATTTAAGAGATCACAAACCTTTTTCACCGAAACCGAAATACCGGTGTCACTGAAATAGAACAATAAAACTACATATGGGCATGGTTCATTTTCTACGGATTTTGCTTTATTTCAGGTTCAGAAATTTTTCCATTTCCATAATCCATAAAGATAAACTAAAGTGAATGGAATCTATGAATCCCCCCCCCCATCGTTACATTGATTTCCAATTATTCATTGGAGCCTGATGCAAAATAAAAGCAATTAAGTCCAAAGAAAATACATAAGAAGGGAACATAATATAGGGGTGCGTGGATAAAGAGAAGATCATTGTCTTCTTCTTAAGAATAGTTATTAAATCCATAAGAAAAGAGAAATCTCTCAAAGACGATAAATAAAAGTGAAATCATTAAAACATGATATCTCTAAATAACCCCTAAATTGAAGTAAAGATTTTGGACTAAATTCTAATTTGACCTCTAAAATGATTGAATTTTATAAAGACAATTATAGGCGTAGAATTCGTTGATAGCTTTTCAACAATATATTATACGAGAAAATGAATAGCTGATCATAAAATTATGGCTAAAGAGTCCATATTGTATGATTAGGCTGTTTTTAGCTCAATTTCTTTCGACCCTGTCTGTTTAAGAAGTCACAATCTGTTCTACATCAGAAAGAGCCTGACTATCTGGGCTAGAAGACCTGATGAAAGGCTCAAATCTTGCACACATGGATTGGATAAAACACTAATTACTGTAATGAAATTGTTGATAATGGTTTTCATTGCCACATTAGAGTTAATCTCAGGAATTTGGATGTTGGTCCCAATCCAGATCTTGGCTTGGACTCATCTCTTCTCAAGTTGGGTCAGATGGGTTCTCTGTTTTGATTTTTTTTCTTACTGTTTGTGCAACAAGTGAGTCATTCTGGACTCGACCAAGTCCTACTTAAAAGCCATTTTACTTTTAGTGACTTCTCCGAGTCAACTCACTGAGTTTCTAACAAACTAGTCAAAGCTTGTAACAGGGAACATATCACTATGATATTCTGAGTGGCCTCTTAGGAGATGGGATTTTTGCAGTTGACGGAGAAAAATGGCGCCACCAAAGGAAGATAGCGAGCTATGAATTCTCCACCAAAGTCTTGAGGGATTCCAGTAGCGTTGTATTTCGACGCAATGCTGCAAAACTTGCCCACATTGTTTCTGATGCTGCAACCTCCAATCAAGAAATGGATATGCAAGTAAGTATCGAAATTACAAGTGTCATTCTACTTGTAAGATTAGCTACAATCATGGTTTCCATGCGCTGGCAGGATTTGTTCATGAAATCAACACTGGATTCGATATTCAAGGTCGGGTTTGGTTCGGAATTGAACAGTCTATGTGGCTCCAGCGAAGAAGGGAGAAGGTTTGCTGAGGCTTTCGATGAATCGAGCGTGCTGACATTTTGGCGCTATGTTGATCCGTTGTGGAAGCTGAAGAAGCGTTTCAATATTGGGTCAGAAGCAATGCTTCAGGAGAAAAAGAAATCGATCGATGAATTCGTGTATAAGCTGATTCAAAGCAAGAAGGAGCAAATGTCTGGACAGCGAGATTCGGTAAGTTAAAGGCAATTTTGGGATTTCTACGAGGTGTCGTTTGGACCCCATGGAAATACTTGGACTTGGTTTCTTGTTGAAGTCAATTTCCATCAGATGTTTTGAAATTCTTGGGAGGAGCCTAGATCACAAATTCTAGGGCAATGCATTCCTTTCCAATGGTCATATTTTGAATTCCCCATCTTGTAAATATAGTATAATTCCTGGTGCTAATACCCAAACATGACAAACAAAATCTCTTTCATAAGGATATTGTTTCCTAGAAACAAGTTCTTTAGGTCCTTCTAAAAACTTCAAACTCTCCATGGAACTTTCAAAATCATGAAACGTGTGCATTCTAGCTTAAATTTTCAAAAATCAGAGAATTACTTTCTTGCTCTGCTCCTAAAATGGCCCTAAGACAATCGCAAAAAATTCAAGCTTCTGTTCTAAATTCAAGGCTCTATTATTTAAAAGAAATGCTAAGGCAGTTAACATGATAAGAGATGAAGATGTCATTCATGGCACTCATGTTAGATTCAGGCCATTCTGCAGGAAGCCAACAACAGACATGCCCTGGTCTAAAATTCAGGCCAGTTGACTCATCAGGTGAGTCGCGCACACTGAAAACTGATTGTTAACGGATCTACAGCTGATTTTGTGAATTTGGACGAGGGCATGTTGACGGACGGCCCCACCTAATGAATGGTCTGTGTCACAAATGCATGACGTGTGAATGTACATCTACCATGAAACAGCTTGTGATATCTCCTTGCACAAAATCGCTACAGCATTCATGATAATTCAGTTCACTTACACAAACACATTAAATGACAGATGGAGAAAGAAGACATCTTGTCAAGGTTTCTAGCACTGAGTCATGAGGATCCAGTAAACATGAACGATTGCTACTTGAGAGACATAATACTGAATTTCATAATCGCGGGCAAGGACACAACGGCTCTCACGCTCTCATGGTTTGTTTACATGATTTCCAAGAACACTGTCGTGCAAGAAAAGATCGCTCGAGAGGTAAAAGAAGCAACACATGCACAAGATTCACCATCCATTGATCAATTCACCACAAGCACGAGGGAAGAAGCACTCAACAAGATGCACTATCTCCATGCAGCTCTAACTGAGACTCTCAGACTCTATCCTCCAGTTCCAGTGGTAGGTTCCACTATAATCTGCTAAGAGACATGCCATAGCTTCTTGGGTCGTGCCAGATCTGGGACATCTGTCAAGCAGGTCCCACCAAGAATATCAATATGCAGTCTGAAAATCAGCCTGGTTTAATCACCAGTTGGGCAGACGTGTATGAAAAGGATGATGATGGTTAAAAAAGACTAACCAAATGTTCCACATTGGAAGCAAACATGGCCCACCTAGGACAGGATTAGCCTGATTTTGCCCAGATCAAACAAACACATCTTACATTTGCATGTGGGTAATCACCAAGTAGCCATAGCAGAGTTCAATCGCTACATTTAATAACATATAAAACTTCTTCAATAAATTGCTGATGGCATTCGTATTGATATTCTAATGTTTCTGTTATAGGATGGGAAATTCTGCCTAGCAGATGACACCTTACCAGATGGATTCGAAGTTAGAAAAGGGGACATGGTGGCATACCTACCTTATGCCATGGGCAGGATGAAGTTCATATGGGGTGAGGATGCAGAGGTTTTCCGCCCAGAAAGATGGATCAATGATGATGGCATTTTCCAGCCCGAAAGCCCCTTCAAATTCACGGCCTTCCAGGTTAGCAGCACATACTCTCATGTTCCTAAAATTTGATTTGCCATTTTCTTAGTAGTCGTGTTTATTTCAAGAACCAGAGATGGGCAATTCGGCATTCTGGCATACACATAGCACATGTTTTGTGAGATGAGGACTGTTCGATCAACGTGTAGGTGGACCATCGCAAATTGGTGGTTGTAGATGGTCATTTGTCAAAAGGCTCTATAGAAGGATAATTTTCTGTGATTTTTGTTACACTACTTTTTAAATGGTTAGGATTTTCAGGTCTTGGTCTGTGACCCTCAATGGTTTTTCCCAGAGAATGAACCATTTGCATCATCATACACATACGATATAGGAAGTGGCATGACGATTGGATCACCGCATTGTAGATGGGTTCAATCAAAGCTGTCCAAATTGCAGTCCACCCACTGAATATAAGGCATAATGGCCCAATAGCTACACCAATCTGATAATCCTATCAATCAATGCACAGGCACCCATTGAATTTAAACCATCTATAATATGTTTGTTTCTAACCATGCATATGATAGAACCTACATCCTTTAGTGGCTGAAAAAGTGCGTCCCACCGGTAACATTGCTTTAATCGAACAAAAAAGACCCACTATTTCTTTTAACTGAACATCATATAAACATCACATGTCTTCGTAACTTGTAAGCAGGCGGGACCACGCATCTGTTTGGGGAAGGAATTCGCGTATAGACAGATGAAGATCTTCGCAGCAGTCCTACTTCGTTTCTTCAGGTTCAAGCTCAGTGACAAGAATAAGACTGTCAAATACAGAACCATGATCACTCTTCACATTGATGAGGGCCTTTATGTTCAAGCCTATCATGCATAAAGTACTACTCTTAAGTCTCATGAAGACTAGTAACTAGGTAATGGGAGCCACATGCAGAGATGGCGGGACGATCAGAACCCTCCATTTCATGGGTGCTAGTGTAGATGGGCCACAGGCTGGTGATGATGATGAAATGCTTATCGCAACCATCAATATTTCCAGGTGAATTTTGGACTGGTTGAAAATTTTTTCCAATGGCCCACATTCAGCTGTAAAAGTTGGTCTAAATTATTAATTCATCTGAGTCTTGGACCATGGACCATCCACAACAAAGGTCCGAGGATGGACGATTCCAATCATCTGGCCATCTCTCTTCATGTAAGTCTCATGAAGCAAACATGCCATGTGAGCCTGAGTGCCAGTTTGGTTATATTATTCTCAAATATGTTGTGAAATGTCATTGACGGAAGTCTAGATGTTATACTTTCTTTTTTTTGGAAGATAGATGTTATAATGTAAGGAAAATGAATGAAAAGAGTTCAATAATGAAAATGTTTCCAAGCACCTGTTTCACTTCATGCAGTCTGATGTATTATGTTTTTGTTTGGTAGAATTTCTGGGCCACAGCTCACCAAAACTCCAAAGAAGATTTATTTCATACTCTGGCAGTGAGTGATACTTAATATGTAGGCACGCGGAAATTGAACATTTGGATAAATTAACTCAAATTAAACCATTAAATTGCGGTACCTACCATGGATAGGTCGTGAACTCAAAATCAGATCGATTGGGTTATTGTAAAGATATTTGCTCATTGAATACTGATCATTGGCAAATTCTTTTATTTTTATTTTCTTCAAATTCGACCATCGAATACATATCCGTGAATCATGGAGAGTTGGAAAATCAAACCAGTACAACTTTTGGTTGAAGATCTATCCAAGCTAGTGTGCATGATCTTGGATAAACGCATCTTGATTCAAGAATTTCAGGTCCAAAATGACTGTAGAAACAAGACTGCCGAGAAATCTGCATACCCGGAATTACTGCTTGCCTCATGATAATAGGTTTGGGGTTACGGGGGGAAGATGGACACCGGGCCTTGAGACCCATCCTTTGCGATTCCTATATGCCTCAACTGCTTGTATACGGAGTCTTTCATGCGATGCACCTTGGATGGTCTTCAATGCCTTCAAACAAACAGAATGCTTACTTTTGACATGTATGTCCACTTCAAAAGCAGAACAAATTGCATTGTGTACTTAGATTAGGCCATGTTTGGACACACTATTGAATTGAATTGCAACTTCAAATCATTGGTCCAATGATGCAGAAATAACCAAATTGCAATGACCTTCTCAATATTCATATTGAAGGGTGAGGCTCCTAATTGCAATTATGTTACCTCCAAACTGAATATCTGACTGCCTTTTCAGAGCTACTTGTTACGAATAGCAACGTGATTGCAATTTGATTCTTTCATCTTCATTGAACCGATTACTACAATTCAATTCATAGTACATCCAAACAAAACCATAAGCAAGCACTGGAACTCAAAGAAATACCTTGGGAAAATTTAACTTTGGTGGAGCTTCAACAACTTCCCCAAATTTTATTTCCTCACACCCAGGAAAGTCTAGGATTTCTGTCTTTGCCTTCTTATGTTTCTTCTTTCTTTCTTCCAGGTACCTACAGGAATTAGAACCCATGGAAAATTATGGGAAGCGAGATTAATCTTTAAGCATATATCAACCTTTGTGTCTTGAACTGTGAAAGAAAACAACTGAGACAGAAAGATGAACCCAAAGTGTGTGACCCTCTCATTGACCGATATCACCATCATTATCATAGCCTTATCCTGACTATTTGAGCTCACTTCTTTTTCTTCTTCTTCTTCTTCTCTTTTTTTTTTTTTAAAAAAAAAGGTAATGATTTCATTAAAACACAAGAAAGCAAAAGTGCGAAACAGGAAACAGCCATGAAACATGACCATATTGTCACTTCACAAAGCCAAACAAAACAAAAAGGATAAAACAAGAAAACACAATCCCCCAAAATAGTTGCCTCCCAGTCAGCTCTTAAGGATTCAAGTGAAGCCCCTGCGAATTCCAGGAGGGCAGGGGCCCACCCCAGGACCAATGATTTGATAGAGAGGTACAGAGAGCTGATGGGTGGAGCTCCATCTTCAAATATTTCCTCCCATTCTAAATACTCCAAATAATTTCCAATGGGACCATAGTCCAGATACACTTTCCCCGATTTGAGAATGGACCATGGTCCCATCTTGCAACAACATCGGCTGGTGACCTCTTCAAGGCCCAGCAAACTCTAAATGGCCTGAAGAATTGATCCCAAATTGCTCTTTCATCCTGGCAGTGAAGTAAGAGATGCTCAACAGATTCCTCATATCTCCTGCACATGATGAAAATATTGGCTATTGCAATATTCCTCTTTCTGAGGTTATCTATGGTAAGGATCTTGTTGGTGGTGGCTATCCACGCAACCACTTGAACCCGATGAGGAAAAGGGGGCTATAGGCTTTCCAAATTTTAGCGCACAGTGGGGAGGTTGGTCAGATTCATGCCGCTTCATGAGAACAGAGTTGGAAGAGAACTGCCCATTGGATGCCCACTTCCAACCTCATAAAGGATACTCGATGGGTGGGGAGGCTTGGTTTTACACATCATGTTTTGCTAATCATTGCAATCCAAGACCTTATCCTTGACAAGTGAAGGACCCTCTGCATCCCTTCTCACCATCTCAATCCAAGTCCCTTTTTTTCCTCGTCTTTCTTTCAAGCCTTTGAACCCTAATCTTTCATAACAAGGAACTCAATGGCTTCTCATGAGAATAATTTTGAATCCTATTCTTCCCAAGTGCCATTGCCACATGTACATGAGAGATGTGGATCATTCATCACAGGTGAGTCCTGCTATGCATGTCCGGTGGTGCGAAAGTCAAGCTGGTCTAGTCGGTAGTCATTAGGTGGGCCACACTTCTGGGTGGTTAAAAATGTTTGAACAATTGTAAATGCAAACAAAGGTAAAGCTTATGGCTGGCACCGACCTCATTTTTTGGCCTCGGAATTCAGTTTCTATCATAAAAGATAGCTCAATGAAAACTGTGCCTGGCAATATTGACATATCTAGTAAAGTAAGAGAGGGTTTCTGTGCCAAAAAGACCCCTTCACATGATCAACCTTTTCTAATTGTCAAGGGAGCTACTAATGAGCCCCAGTGCATGTCTGTTACATTAGAGATTCTTCCATCCAATGCAACAGCTGAGCCCCAGTGCATGTCGGTTACATTAGAGATACTTCCATCCAATGCAACAGCATGTGTTCTTTTCCAAGAGGTAGAGCACAGACAAAATTACAAAAGAAGAAAATTTTGCAAAAAATAAAAAAGAAACAAAAAGAAAAGAAAAAAAAAAAAAAAAGAAAAGGAATTTGCATTTGCACAGCCTAGTGAGTCAGTTACGTCTGAACAAAGCCGATAGCCACAGCAAATACAACCCTATCAAACTAAGTTCTCCTAAAGAGTGACATAGATCAGCATATGAGTTCAAAGATCTACACAGTCCGACTTAGAACAGATAACTAATGCAGGCCTACTTAACCAATCACATGAGATAAATGCCTGTTCACAAGTAATATACCCCAATCAAATGCATATTGAAATGATCATATCTCTTGTTCTAATGTAGTTAAAATCAATGGACAATAGAAGGCCCTTGCCTTGACAAACCAGCCATTTTCACAGAATGATTGAAGGCTGATGAATACAACAAAGAAAAAGACCACAAAGACTAAACAATGGAACAAGCATTAGCAAGAACTGGCTAAGGTTGACAGCTTGTTTCCTTTCCTTGTTTCTTTCAGCAGTAAATAAGCTTTGTTTAGGGCCTGTTTTGAATCGAGGATTCCATGATAGAAAATACATGCATTCTATCATTATAGCATAGGGATGGTGATTGGATATCAACTGCAAAAGGTTAAAGGCCTGCCACCATCAAGTTATGTGCCATCAGATGTAGTTAGGGTACAATCTATTCAAATACATTGATTGATTCGCATGGATTTCTCCTACCTTTGAGACGACCGTTTGTCTCTACAATTATACCACTGCCCTACATCTCGCCACACACTTCCCCCTCCACGAATAAGCTATTTCCATCTTCCATCCCAGGAGACGTCGATCACCATCCATCATCTCCTGCACCTGAGTCGAGAGACTTGAGACAGTTGCATGTCTGCCTGCTCTCATCGATGACCAGAAAGAACTCAGAGTGGGTGATTAACAGTTGCCTTCGTTCCATGTATAGATCATCGGCTCTACCTTCTCTAATGCACATCAATTTCTCCCGCAGATTGCTTGTACATGGAGTTGGCCATATTCCTGAATCCTTTGAATGCGAGCTGCTGCAGAGTGGGTGACGATTGTTTGAAAGTCTCTATCTGCTGCCTCAGAAAGGTCAGCATGCCCTAACCACCATGGGGTTTCTTCTCCTTTTCGTTCCAGACGACAGGGCTGTATGTTACTCGTGCTGTTATTTGGTATATTTTGCCCACTCATGTCAACGCCTTTTACCGAAACACATGTTACATGTCTACTGTTACCAGCAACCCATCTTCCAACCCATCGATAGATTGGATACGATCAAGGTATTCCATATCAATAAAGGTGGCAGTAATTGTCACCACCATTACTGATACGGGTATCGGCCGATATAGGGGCATAACGACCGTTAAGACTCATGTAACGGTTGTTTTTTTTTTTTTTATTGGTTCGAAAAATTCTGAATATATATATATATATCTAGAAAATCCAGAATAATGTAAATATTCCAAATGTGTATTCATTTTTTCTTTTTTGAACATGTTTATGGTAGTATAACGGTCCACTCTTTGGTGAGAGTGTTGTATTGGGTTGTGTGGAGAATTTATGAACATGGTTATATATCTCTAATGTTTACTCATTACAATCAAGCATTAGAAATAGAAATTGAAAAAAATGGCATGAATACCACTTTTTTCAATTTTTTGAAAACATTGCCCTTAAGAGCTTATTCACTCAAATCGCTTCAATCTACTGTTTTAATCTTAAAAACTATGGCAAGAGTGGTCAAAATCTGTTGTAGAATGATCTAAGGGAGTTTTTGGAAAAAAAAAAAAAAAAAAAAAAAAAGAGGAGAAAAATAGATTTAAATAGAAAAAAGTTGCAGTTTTTTTTTTTTTTTTTTAAAACCATTACAGGAGTAATGGTTATTACGCCCCATAACGGCCGATATGATTCCAAAAAACCAATTGCCCCATTTCACCCCTGCATTGCATCACGGTCACAGCAATTACTTGTACGTATCAGCCTTTATGGCCATATCATAACGGATACAGGACACTTTGTATACGATTTTCTGTACATGCAAGTAGACGGTGATGGGGGTTACAATAATGTGAAGTTTAATCAATTCAAAATCCCATTTCTTCCATGATTTTTACAATTAGCATGTTTCATGGCTATGAAATAGCAAACCCATCTTCCACCCTGCCGGCATAAGTTTGGTGCAACGTTTTAAATAGCTACGCTATGTAGCGTGTAGCTTCTGCTACATAGTGTAGCTTCTGCTACATAATGTAGCTTAGCCTTAACGCAATGTAGTTCATGAAAATAGCTTAAGCCACATGTGCATATACTACATGATAATTTGTGCGCACTACACGCTACATCGACTATGCTATACACTACATATCTTACATTACAAGTTATTTTTTGCTACAACATTAAAATCAATTAATGTTTTCAATGATTTGTTACCAAGGTATTTCATAACAGTGGCTATAATGGCCACCACCATTACCTTTACGATACGGGTTGTAACGAGCGTTACAACCCCTGTAATGGCCACTACTGTCTCTCTTTTTTATAGAAAATATATAGATATATATATATATATATATGGAAAAACTATATCGGCCCCATAATGGACCATTACAGGGCAGTTACAACCTTTACAGGGGGTTGTAATAGCTGTTATGGATCATTTTTTCCGTGATGGCTATTACGGCCTTTACGACCCCATAATGTGTAACAGTTGCCACTGTTACCTTTACATAACGGCCGTTAAGGCACACCATGTTTGTTACAATTTTTATATTTTCAATAAAATTAGTTAATATTTTCAATGCTTTTAGTAAAATAATAAGTAACAATATTAAATCAGTTTCATTGCTCTTTCTTTACCTTTATACTTAATTATTGTCCTCTCCAATTACTTTAGGTTGCGTTTGGTTGCACCAAATATCATGAAATTTTATTAAATTCATTATTAGTCAGTCTAATTTGGTGAAGAATATCATAGATTGGTATAACCAAGCACAACCTTGATTAAAAATCTAGTAGCTGTGTAGCTTACTCCTCATGCTTCAGAGGGGTGAACGCTATGCTACACGCTATTTGCTATTTAAAACACTGGTTTGGTGAGACTTTATGTACATGCATGCAGACAATGATGGGGGTCACTAAAATATTGTGGAGTTTTACCAATAAAAAATGCCTACTTTTGCATGCTCATTCCAACTGGCATGTTACATGGCTGCAGATACCAACCACCCATCTTACACCTTGTCTACAAAAAATGGGTTCGATTTTGTGTACATGCAAGTAGATGGTGGTGTGGAGAAGAGAGGAGTGAGATTGAGAGAGAAGAAGAGAGTTTGGGGAAAATGTTGTGCTTGTACAACATTCCCACATACACAATGTTTTATTAGAATAGAACATATAGTACACTGTAAGAGAAGGAGGAGGTATGCACGTTCACTTACATTAAAAGAGTCACTTAACACACACACTTTACACTGACACTCTCTAGACTCCTCCTCAAGTTAGAGCATAGATGTTGATAACAAGGTATCTCATATCAGTATCGGTTGGTGTAACGGTGCCCTCCGATACCGATGCGGATACAGGGGTGTAACGGCCCGTATCAGTGCAAAAAAAAAAAGCCAAAAAAATATGAAAAAATATAGATTAAATCCGGAATATTCTAAGCATTCCAAATATGCATTCATTTATAAATTGGAACATGTTTATGGTGGTGTAACGGTCCACTCTTTGGTGAGAAGTTGTATCGGATTGTCTGATGAATTTATGAACCAGACAACCTGGATTTGACTGCAAAACTCATATATTTAATTTTCTAACTATCTACTATCAATGATAGATATATTAGAATGAATGTAATATGAAAATATCTTACATGTGTAATATATTCGAATTTATAAAAAAATAAAAATAAAAAAAAAAAACAGCCGAAAATAGTGCGTAAATAGAAGAAAATTATAAAAAAATATATAAAATGACAACAACAATTTGTAAAATGGACATTAACATGTTCTACTATGATTAACGCATCATATTCTACCATTAAAACAGCAAAACATTCAATAAAAAATGATTTTTTGAATTTTTTTTTATAAAAAAAAGGTCGAAAATAATGCGTAAATAGAAAAAAATTATTAAGAATTTAAAATGACAACAACAATCTGTAAAATGCACATTAATATCTTCTACTATGATTAACACATCATATTCTACCATTAAAACAGCAAAACATTGAATAAAAAATTATTTTTCGAATTTAAAAAAAAAATGGCCGAAAATAGTGCGTAAATAGAAAAAATTTATAAAAAAATATAAAATGACAACGACAATCTGTAAAATGGACATTAACATGTTCTACTATGATTAACACATCATATTCTACCATTAAAACAACAAAACATTCAATAAAAAAGGATTTTTCGAATTTTTTTTAAAAAAAGGGCCGAAAATAATGCGTAAATAGAAAAATTTTTATAATATATATATATATATATATATATATATAATGACAACAACAATCTGTAAAATGCATATTAATATCTTCTACTATGATTAACACATCATATTCTACCAATAAAACAGCAAAACATTGAATAAAAAATTATTTTTTGAATTTAAAAAAAAAAGGCCGAAAATAGTGCGTAAATAGAAAAAAATTATAAAAAAATATAAAATGACAACAACAATTTGTAAAATGGACATTAACAACAAAACATTTAATAAAAAATGATTCTTTCGAATTAAAAAAAATTTATAAAAAAAAAAAAAAGCCGAAAATAGTGGGTAAGTAGAAAAAAAATATTAAAAAAAATATAAAATGACAACAACAATTTATAAAATGGACATTAATATCTTCTATTATGATTAACACATCATATTCTACCATTCAAACAACAAAACATTGAATAAAAAATATAAATACCTATTTTTGAGGAATTTCTAGAAAATCACCCACGGAGCTTTGAATAAAAAAAATCCTTAATATGAGTTGTTGTTATCTGTAATATCAAGCTAAGAGTTGTCGAAAATAGCAATAGAATGATTTAGAAAGAGTTTGGAAGAAAAAAGTTCAAAAAAAAAAGTGAAAAAACAAAACTTTAAAAAAAAAAGGCCGTTTTTTTTTCGTTACGCTCTGACCGTTACAGTGCCGTTACGGCTACAAAATCGGGGGGGTGCCCCATTACGGTCACTACCGTTACCGATACGTATTAGCCAATACGGCCGTATCGTAACGGATACAGGACACCCTGGTTGATAATACCCAACTTGTCACGAACACGATGAAAAGTATCTCAACTTAAAGACTTTATACGAACATCAGCAAGTTGATCCCTGGATCAAACAAAAGGGGTGGAGATTTCCTTAGAGGCAACTTTCTCCCGAATAAAGTGACAGTCTAACCTCAATATGCTTGATGCGCTCATGGAAAACCTGGTTACGAGCAATATGTATGGCCGCTTGGTAGTTGCAATGAAGAGGAATAGGAGCTAAAGGAGAATAGCCAAGTTCTTTGAAAAGGGTGTGAAGCCACACGATTTCACACGTCGCATAAGTCATAGCACGATATTCTGCTTTAGAAAAGGACCGAGAAACAACCGATTGCTTGTTGCTCTTCCATATGACAAGATTGCCACCTAGGAAGGTACAGAAGCCAGACGTAGAGCGGCGGTCATAAGTACTATATACACAATCGGCATCGGAATAGCCAGAAAGATGAAGATGATCATGAGAGTGAAACTACCAAGATCTGGGGTTGATTTAAGATACCGAAGTATGCGGTATACAGTCATGAGATGTGAAGAATGAGAAGCTTGCATGAATTGGCTAACAACGCCCACCGCAAAGGAAAGATATGGACGAATAATAGTCAAGTAAATGAGTCGGCCTACAAGACATCGATACATCCCAAGATCAGAAAGAAGAATGCCATCATCTAGTTGAAGCTTTTGTGAAGTATCCATGGGGTGGTAGCAGGTTTGCATCCTAACATCCCAATCTCCATGAGAAGATCAAGAGCATATTTTCATTATGACAAGACCACCCCAGATAAGGATCGACCAACCTCTATTCCTATGAAGTAACGAAGAGGACCAAGATCCTTAAATTCAAACTTGGTCTTCATAAATTCTTTGACATCTCCCATTCTAACAGAATCACTGCCGAACAATACAATATCATCCACATACACAATGAGAATCATGATGCCCGTCGATCAACGACATATAAAGTGGGAATGGTCAGCATGACTACGAACAAAGTCGAACTACATAAGAGACTGACTAAATTTTTTGAACCACGCACGCGGGGACTATTTGAGTCCATAAAGATTCTTCTTTAACCAACATACAAGCATAGAATTGTGGGAAGCAATAAAGCCAGCAGGTTGACACATGTATACTTCCTTTGCAAGATCCCCATGAAAAAAATGCATTCTTAACATTGAGTTAAAACAAGGGCCAGGATAAATTGACGACCAAGGAGATCACCACACGAATAGAATTAAGCTTAGCCACCGGAGAAAATGTCTCGAAGTAATCCACACCATGAGTCTGCGTGTAGCCCCTAGCAACAAGATGGGCTTTATAATGATCAATAGAGCCATCTAGAAGAAACTTGATCGTGTAAACCCATCGACATCCAACAGGTTTGTGCCCTGGAGGAAGAGGAACTAGTTCCCAAGTACGATTCTTCTCAAGCGCAGACATTTCTTCCATCATCGCCTTCGTCCAGTCAGGACTTTGAAGAGCATGTGAGAGAGACATTCAAGTGAACTAGTTCAAAAGGGTGAGGTTTCCTTCCAGAAGAGCTGGGAGAAACCGTAGTGGGATGATGTTTAGACAATTCACAAATATCACAGCATAAAGGTTTGGTGATAGTTAAGGAGGAAACAAAAGTCTCAATCTAGATAATGATGAATGGCCTAAGTAACAATGCCACCATGTCAAGGACTCTCGGTCCAAAGAAAGGGTACTACAAGCAGCAATATGTGTATTATTAAAAAGATAAACGCCTCCTCGCTCATGCCCCCACCAATCATTCTCTTCGTCTGTAGGTCATTAAAAAAAAATGAGAGAGAGAGAAGGTAATGAAACAATTTAATGATCTAATAAGAAAGCTAACAGACAATATGATTAATGGAAAACGAGACACGTGCAAGATTGAGGATAATGACAAGGGAAAAGAGAGATTGAACCAATTCTAGAAATGGGAGTTTGGGTTCCATCCACAACAGTGACATACTAAGAGTGGTGAGGAAAATAAGAGGAAAAGAGTTGTGACTTACCAGTCATGTGGGAGAATGCTCCAGAGTCTATGACTTAAGAGGTAGAAGAGGAAGATGCAAGAAGAGTGGTACCTAACTGGGCCGAAGCTATGTAAGAAGGCTCGGGAACATCACAAACTTGAAGCTACATTAGGGCATCATATGCAGCCTGAGGCTGAGATATAATAAGAGATTCCCCTAAAGAAGACTGCTCAATTGTAGGGGTGGAAGGCTATCAATCAGGAGCAATTGTGGTAGTAACAGAAGCGGCGACACATGTTGGATGACCATGGAGCTGCCAACAATAATCAACAGTGTGATTGATTCCACCACAATGCGAACAAATGCGAGAACCATCACATCCTTGTCCAAGGCCAACCACAACCACAAAGATTGTGACCGCCTCGACTGCGATCTCCCTTGCGGCCTCTGCCACAACCACCATAACCAAAGGTGCGCCTCGAACTCAATGATGGTGCCCAAAGGGTAGGAAGAAGAGAAGATTAGTTGCTAGCAAGACGTGTCGAATGCTCTAGTGGCACAAATGAATGAGAATGAATAGTAAAGATAGTAGCGCACTAGCACATGGCATAGACTGTTGTCAACAGGGGGAAGAGGATCCTTCACAACAACCTGATCCCGAACACTAAGGTAATCGAAGTTCAACCTGTCTAAGAAATGCATGATGCGAGTATCGTCCCATTGCTCATGAGCATGTTCATGATTGTCTTTACATTTGGAAGGAAGTTGCTAATACAGGTCCAGCTCATCCCACATACCTCAAAGTGCCAAATGATAATCTTTTAATGATCTTGAGTCTTGTTGGAACCGACCAATTGCTTGAAAAAGCTGGAATATCCATGAAAATTTTT
The DNA here is from genome assembly GCA_030180095.1 of Magnolia changhungtana. Classification (NCBI taxonomy): domain Eukaryota; kingdom Viridiplantae; phylum Streptophyta; class Magnoliopsida; order Magnoliales; family Magnoliaceae; genus Magnolia; species Magnolia changhungtana. The sequence continues at coordinate 2,919,309 of JASAUF010000671.1, forward strand.
GAGACTTAGAAAACATATCATGAAGCATATCCTAAATGCCTTTAGCCGAGGATAAAAACATCACTGAGTGGCTAACCGAAGAATCCATACTATTCAACAACCATTCAATAACTTGATAGTTATCCTTTGTCCAGGACTTGTAGGTGGCATCTATAAAGCTTGAAGGATCATCCAAAATATATGACAGCTTCTCAGTTCTCACAAGCTCCCATGAACACTTTTACAGATCGCGCCCATTGAAGATAGTTGTCACTATTCAATTTAATGGAGGTGATCTGTAGGGGGTTGGATTCGAGAGAGCCCATGCCAAAAGATGAGAGCCCTTTTGTCATCCATATGAGGGCTCCAAGTAAATTTTTTTTTTTTTTTGAAAAAAAAAACAACTTCAACCAACTCTTTCTCACTCAATCCTTCAAGGAAAAGAGAGATAAACCACAAACAAACAACAATCCTCCAAAACAACAACAAATACAGTTAGATCTGACTCAAAAAAGCAAAAAAACAGCATGGTCACCATGTGTTTGAGGGTAAAACCCACTCAAACATGAATCCTAACTAAAAACCCCTCCATGATTAACTTAGGAGGAAGATTTCGGTTCATCTTGAGAAAAAAAAACCTAGAGAAAAGCTTATCGATTTAAGATAAATCGAAGAAAATCTGGTTGGGGGCCCGATTTTCAAATTTTTCTATTTTGGCCAAAACACCATAAAAGGTCTTAAAATTTTCCAAAAAAAGATAACAAATCATCCAAAATCAATATCTATCAAACTCCTAAACTTTCATGTCAAATGAGGTCCATGCATCCCTACAGCGCTGACGTCAGTCGTACAGCTGATGACATCGGCAAATTGACATGTCACCTCTCAATTGGTCTGATGCAAAATGGCTTGATCTAGGCTCTGATACCAAGTAGAAGATGATTTGATGACCGAGGTGTGGAGAGATGAGAGGAAGGAGATAATAAAAAAGTTTAGGAAAAATGTTGTGTACAACATGCTTAAGGGTGTACATGAACCAAGCTAGCGCGGTTAGCTCACTTGACTCGACTCGAAAAAGCTCGATTCGACTAGGTTCGAAGCTGAGTTCAAGCCAAGTCAAGCTAATTTTTTGAGCTCGAAAATGAGTTCGAGATGGCCCCAGCTCGACTCGACTCGGATCGAACCCAACTCAAATAGAACTCGGATTGAACCAGTTCGGTGACTCATGTACTTTGATATTGAGGTTGATCACCAAGTGTTTGATGAAATGACTCAATGAAGTGTGGTTGTTGGCAAGGAAGGTATGTATATGAAACAAATACCCTTTTTTTTCTTGGTTTTTATGTTGCTTAGAAGGTGTTTGATAAAATACCTGTAAAACCACTGCTGTTGTTTTATGTACAGTGAGATTTTGAAGGTGCAGTCCATGTGTTTGTGAAATGCTGCACAGGCAAACTTGGCTAGAATTGGCCCGAGCTGCTGACCGAACCGAGCCGAGCTGGCCAGTCAGGCTTGAAGACCGAGCCGAGCCGAGTTCGAGCTGGGGTCAGCTAGTGGTCGAGCCGAGTTGAGCTGAGGCCAGCTCGATTCGGTTCGACTCGATGTACACCCCTAAACATGCTCACATACAATGTTTTATTAGAAGAGAACATATAGTACACTGCAAGAGAAGAAGAAAGTGTGCACATGCACTTACATTAAAAGAGCCACTTAACACACACACTTACTTTATACTAACACTCTCTAGAATTGTACCATACGATCAATCTACAATTGATTTGAAGAATCGATATATTGTGCATGCTATAGTAGCAGGATCTTCCACCACACATTATGCTGCATGGGGAGTTAGCCTGCCGGGAAAATGCAACATGGAATACAAGTTCACGTCCCCTTACCTAATAATCTCCTCATGCAAATAATCTAACCTTGCGCATTTCATATTTCCAGCAAAATCCATTATCATAATATGTGTACCCTGTATTAGTCTCTCCCACGTGTAAGCATTGATTGCATAGTCAACCTTCCAAGGCTATTACGTCATTCCTCTCGGCAGTGTCTCCTCTCTGATTAATCACTCCCCGCCTACAGTTCCTAGTACCTGACTCCATGCCAATGTTCCTCATGGCATATTCCCCATCGTTGTTGAGCAGTCTCCACCTCATACAACTCCGACGTTGGACAACACTCCAACACTAGCATTGCAGAGTACCTTGGGGATGCCAACGCCCTACTTGGGATTGTTGTTGAGCTCATTGTTGTCGTAAATTCAGTATATTTATTCAGTCGTGTTTGAGGAAGGTCAAAGGTGGCCTCCTAAGTATGTTTTGTAGGTGTTCGTTGGATGCTTATCGCAACCCTTGTACTGCATTGTTTCGTAGCTACTCGTGATGGGGATGTTGTTGGGTCTTTGATTAGGGTTTCTGTTTTAGATCTTGAAAGGACTAGTGTGTTTGTGTTTGATACCTAATCTTGCTGGGGTGTTGATGGTTTTACGTTGTGGATTTCTTAGCAATGAACGATTCTAATTTCCAATTGGGTATGTTAGCCACATCATAGATATGCAGTAGATATGAGTACTTCATATTCATACGTGAGAACCAACCATGTATTATGTGAAGTACACATCCCACCAGGAGTAAATTATCATTGACACAATCATCAATGTTTACATTCCCCCTGCAATCCAATTGCAGGAATAGGAACCTGTTAGACGCTAGCCACAGAGCATGGTAACAATAGGTGGTCAAAATTCGTCTGTTTGTTTATGCTTTCGGACCACGGAAAACAGCTATTTTCTCACTGCAATTTAAGATTCCAGTGTAATATGAAACAAAAAAGCAATCATTACCATGAAATCCTCAATTCCAAACAGGCCCTTAAAGAAAGCATTAAGCAATCAAGACAAGAGTCAAGCTAATATACAAATTAGTTCAGAAGTGTTGCTGCTTACGTACTGGGAACACTTAAAATTTTCTGTAAATGGACGAATCAATGCCAATATCCAAATACTACTTCGACATTCAAAATAAGTGGTTGAAAGTTCTGAGCATGTTGAACTCGCCTATCCTTATTGGAAAAAATAAAAAAGAATTCAAACTAATGTTTACAGTCTACAGAGGAAGAGACAGATGTAAATGAAATACTTACTTCTTCTTGCGCTCTCGTTTTGTTAAGCCAGTAGCAGACATATCCTGACCCAATTTCTGAAAACGAAGGTCATCAACAGCCTTCCTCTTCCTCTTTCCTTTTTTCTTATCATGTGCATTCGTATTTGTAATTTCATCTCTGTCCACTTCAGGCTTAGGTGCCCTCATCTTATCATTGTTACCACCCTCTTTAAACTTGGAGGCATTAGAACCACAAGCATCCTTCCCCTTGGAATTCACTTTCTGAAAATGAATCAGATTTCTAACCCTTAGGCCTTCTATACCATTTTGAATGGTGATAAAACAATGGTACTTTCAAGCACTATGGTAGTATAATCACTCTAATATAGGGAATAGGGATACACTACACTAATGTGTTGATCTTGTGATTTGTGTACGACAAAATCATATGAAATCAAGGTGAACGTTTAGGGCCAGTATGTGAATTTCGAAGGGACCATGTTGGCCACTTAGCGTGCCATCATTTTCCAGGATTCTCCCTGATAACCCAAAAAATTGAATTTTAAGATATTCTCAAAGAATCAATTATTTGTATTTTGCAGGAAGAACCCTACAAAAGGAAGTGCACACCCATTGCTCTTCTTTTTTTCCTCACGAACATTCTCATCCAAACTGGACCGTAATGTGCTCAAACTTATTTTAATTTTTTTAACTCCGCATCGTAATTCGTAGCATGTCGTTTTTTATTTAACATAGTGCAAGACACTAAGGGCCCTTTTGGATACCACCAAATAATTTATTTTCTCTACTTACAGCAGTAGACAAGTAACCTATTTGAGATAAGTTTGGTTTAAGATCGATTATAAGTAACTTTCTTACTTACTAGTAGAAACCAAGATAAGCTACTGGAGGCATAAGTAGCTTATCTTAATAACTTACTATCCAAACGCCCCCTAAGAAAGTCCACATTTCACTTACTTGGTCACCAGCAACATCTCCATTTCTTCTCTTGTGTTTGGTGTCCGTTGAAATTTTTAAAGACCCTGAAAATCCAGAAAATAATCAACCCAAATAAGAAGTAAATAGATACATATTATTGCTTCATTGAGGAAAGACCAAGCTAAATCTCACTAACGCAAGCTTCCAACGTTTATAAGCATTCTAAATCAATGTCTACAGGTATAGAGAAACTCCCTCATTGAGAACCCAAGAACTGAAGGTTATCCCACTTAGAGAGCTGATCGCTCGTCTTTAGAGGGGCCCCATTTTTCATAACTCCAGATCATGCGCCATACATGTGGCATATGTATGATGATTTGAACCAGGGGTCCTGCAGGCTCCGCCATTAATTGGAAACTAACTAAAAATTACTTTGATTGTATTATCCTAACCATCTGATAAATGGGCCTTTTATCACCTGAACATAAATCACAGCTAACTTTTTTTAGCCACTTGTATGCCACCGATTGAAGGGTTAGGAATGTCCAAACATTGTGATTTTGTTTTGGAAGATTAAAAAAAAAAAACATACTTTTGTTGAGAGACTATGATGGCAGTTTAATTGGTGATACACAAATGGATTTGATATTATAAGTATTTTTGAGAAAGAGAAGAAGAAGACCGATGGGTGCGGGGGTCTTGAAGTCGATGATCCTGCGGAGTTTGGAAGGGAGGGCGTCGAGGTCGCTGGGTTTGGGTGGGGGAGGGAGACGACTGTTGTCTCCGTGCGCTGCTTTGTAGTTCTTCTCCCTCCGCCTCTGTCCTTTCCCTCCCATCTCTCTCTCTCTCTCTCTCTCTCTCTCTCTCTCTCTCTCTCTCTCTTCTTTTGGGCTTCGGAACCCTCACAGGCTCAGACAGTCGAGCGAGCTCAGTCGGTCCGCTCGTTTGGCGGCAACGCTCGAGCCCGACCCCCCGTTTACTAAACGAAAACGGATTGGCTAATCCCCCCTGCAACCAGCCCCGTGGCTGATGTTCGGTGATCTGTGGGCCCCACCATGATCTATGTATTTCATCCATGCCGTTCATCCATTTTTACAAATCATTTTAAGCTTGATACAAAATATTGGAGGATAAAAATCTCAGGTGAACCTCACCACAGGAAAACAATAGTGATTGGATATCCTCCATTAAAATCCTCCTAACGCCCACTATATTGTTTATTCAACATCCAATCTGTTGATTAGGTCATACAGACCCAGATGAATGGAAAAAACAAAGATCAGATTGATCCAAAACTTTTATGACCCCTGAAAAGTTTTTAATGGTCAATGTTCATTCAACAATGTTTCCTTTAATGTGGTTCACTTGAGATTGGGATATACCTCGTTTTTGTTCTCATACCATAAAATGATCTAAAATAATAGATGGACGGCATGGATGAAACACACACATCATGTGGGGGCCACAGAGCACCGACCATCAGCCATTGGCTAGTGGTAGGGGGAGCAGCCGATCTGATTCCTTAGTAATAGATTGAGTGTAAATTTTTTTTGTTTGGCTTCTAAGTTGTTGATGACGAAATCTGGACCACCCTCCACTCCGTGCGATGTTCCTCGAATAAACCCTGGCCCTGCACAAAGGGTGAGCAAAGGAGACCCTGGCTAAGCCGGGGGACCCTCCGATGCCTAAGTCAGGTCAGGGGAATCAGGGTCTAAGTTAAAGTGTAGGGGGAGAGTGCAAGATCTCACGTACCTGTAGTGATGGTGTCCTCATGTACTTATACCTGACTGTAAGATGGTCTGGATCCGTCAATCACAGCACGATTCGCTCAATCAGGAAGATTTTCGGATCATGGAGATACTGCGCCAATCTAATGATCCACGCTCCACATTCTGCGCATCGTGCGTATCTGCAGGCAGAAAAATCGGCCATGTCCACTTATAGTAGTTTCCAAGTTTAGCTTGAGGAGCGTCCGCTTCCGCCTCGGAATACGCAATCGGCTCGGACCTTTTAGTAGGTAAGATTTCAGTCAGTAGTCATAGGCATTCGTCAAACATCGTCCGTTCTGATGGTCTGAGCCGAACTGTTAGTTATCCATCTAATCTGATAAACAGTTCTCGGAATGATAAGGGGCTCGGATCTTCCCATAACAGAAGCCCCCTACTCTTCGAGGTCTGCTAAGGGCTCGGAGAGTAACCACTCGAAAGATCAATCGCCTCGTTTACCGGTTCCTTTGAGCACGTCGTAACCCTTGCGTTTCAAATCTTTATGCTCGCAAGGTTTCCCGCCCATGAGTTCCTGCGCAGTGGACGCGTGGCGACGGTGACGACGGTTTAGATTTTGAATCGCTATCCGCCTATAACTTGTTGCCACGTACACTTGAAGTAATACCTCGGATGGAGCCTTTCCTTATTTGGGCGTCGTTTCGCTTATCCGAAGCACGCCGCTTGATGTCAGAGATGTACTGCCCGACAGTGTCTGAGCCAATGGTGTGGGGCCACATCTGCTCTGAGGCCGACTTATGGCGATTCGGCTGCGGCCATCATTGCTGGTCATTAATGCAGGGATTTGCTGCAGTCTATATAAACCCTCCTTCGGAGATTTCGCTTCACTCTTATGCATTGTGTTCGAGCTGACATCGGAAGAGGCGATTTTCGGCGAAGGCGATTCCGGCCATCCAGGGGTTTTTGTTGGGCGATTCCGACCGATTAAGCATTTCCAGCAAAAGCGATTCCCGGTGACCGTCCGGTGAGTCTCTTTGCACCTCTTTGCATTTCTTTCTTTTTACTTAAGATGTCGTCCAACCTGGAGACCGTGCGGGACTACGGTGATGACTCCAAGTCAGAGAGTTCCGACAATGGGAGAGGGGCCTCTGAAGGCCCCTTCGAAGCCGTGCCCTTATACTCTCCGCCTCGAAAGCAGAAGGAGACTGGGGCTCGGACTCACAGAGCTGGCAGGAAGAAATCTGCTCAAGCCCCCCGGACCACAACCACCGACGCCGCTGAGATGCCGGCAAGCGGGAGGGCCTCGGAGGTAGTCCCTAGAGGTTCTATGCTATCGAAATCTCAAATAGAGTGGATCTTTATGAAATTTCAAATCCCAGCCTCCGTCCGGATAAGGGCCCCTGGGCTCCTCGATGTCGTTGGCGCACCTGCTAAGGGAGAAGTCGTTATTTTTCTTTGCGCATTACAATGTGGGGTCCGACTTCCTCTACACCCCTTCGTCCGAACTATGACAACCTACTTGGGTTTGACTCCCGGGCAATTGACCGCTAATGCTTGGAGGGTACTCATCTCCACCTACATCATTTGGAAGCAAGTCAGAAATTCGGAGCTGGCCCCAACGGAGTTGATGAACCTGTATCTGGTTAAGCACGACAGCAACGAACCATGGTACTATTTCGCGACCCGAGATAGCAAGGGGTCGGGGCTGGTCATGAACCTTCCGTCCTCCAACAAAGACTGGAAAAACAAGTGGTTCTGAGCTGTGGATGAATGGGAAGCACCTATGGCCGAAGTCAGGACTCTGACGGCTCGCATTCCCACTCGATTTTCAAAACCAGGTCGGACCAGTTAATTTCTTTTGTCTTCATACTTTCTCCTATTGTGTCGATTAGACTGAACTTTTTGTTCTTCCTCTTAGCAGACTTCCCTAGAGGTCCGCCCGTCCCTGATTCGAACCAGATGAACCGAGTTACCAAGGCAAAGGCGAGGTCAGGGGAGCTTCGCTCCTGGTCAGATCTGATCACTGCCACCAATCTTCATTGGTCTGGGCTGTGCAGGTCTCAACCTCTCCAGACATCTTTCAGTAAGTCCTCCTTCTGTTCCTTCGGAATTAGACCTATTTACTTAGTCACTGATTTGTCATTCTTTATGCAGGAATAGCCGAGGCATTCGGTTCTTGGAAGAGGAGGGTGACCCCGACTGCGGAGGAGTTGTTGAGGCCAGTGCCCCGGACGAAGACCATCTCTCAGAGGAGGCAAGCGACTCCTCGCGGAGAAGGTCCCTTAGGTCCTGGTGCTGCAGCTATGACTCCGATTTCGACTGTGGTCACGACTATGCCTACGGCCGTGGTAACTACGGCCCCATCTCCTATCCCTCCGTCTCTAGCTACGGCGCTTGCTGAGGATCAGGTCTCAGCAACCATTATTCCAAATCCCACAACCATAGCCCCTTCCATTTCGCCCGTAATCATTCCTCCCGTAGGAGCGGCCCATCCGTCGGCTCCCTGTATAGTCATCCCTTCATCAACCGAGCGGGAGGAGGTCGTTCGAATGGCAGATGCCATGATTACTCCACCCGAGGTCCGAGGTGACCTTGGAACCGAGGCTTAAGCCTCGACCGGTAGCAGAACGGTTTTGCAGAGGCGGCAGACTCCGCTCACGTGGAGACGAGCGGAGGGAAGTTCACGCTGAGCTATCATCTTTCCTGCTTGACACCTGGGCCGCGAAACACCCCTGAGGAGAGTATAGCTAACCTCCTCGACAAGTCGGACAACTCATTTTTAAATGACTTGGCTTCCATTTTTTACACGATATCTCTGCCGACTCTCGTCGTTTTTCTTGTACTTGCGGTTTTCAAGTGTTCATTTATCTGTTTTTGTGTAGTCTGTCCTAAAGCTTTTATCGACTCGAGAAAGAGCACGGGAGTCGAAAAAAAGAGAAGCTGAGGTGGAGGCCCTTAATGCCCAAATGGGAGCCTTGCGGGATGAGAGCACCTCCCTCTGACTTGAGCAGGATGAGCTGCGTCGACAGCTTGAGGATGCAAAGGCTGGGGAACTTCGGTTGTAGGGGGTTGTGGCTGACCTTAAAACTAGGGAGCTACGACTGAAAGGGGTCGTAGACGATTTCAAAGCTCAATGTGATGCAGCGAACGCCGAACTAACCCGCGTTAGGGCTCAGGAGGACTCGCTGGCTCAAGAGAATGTCCGACTGGATAAGGTTTTTGAGCAAGCTAAAGTCGAGGCTAAGGAAGAGCAGAACCGAGCCGTAGCTCAGGCGAGGGAAACTCAACAGGCCGAGGATAAGACTTCTCTGACCGAGGTGGTAACCGCTACGGTGGAAGCTTTTAGAATGTCCAAGGAGATGGATGTTGAGGCCACCAAGTTCTACGACCGTGGCTATGACAATTGCATCGAGGCGGTCCTGGGTTTATATCCAGACCTTAACCTCGACTCTTTACTCTCCGAAGAAGTTGAGGGGTCGCCTGTAGATGGAGTCCGCTCGAATCAAGTCCCAGACGCCCAAGCTCCCACGCCACCTGCATAGCTTAGATTTACCTTTCCCCCCTTTTTTTGGTCAAAACCTTTTCTTTCTAGTTACTTTTTTACTTTCTAATGGAGGTTTGTGAATGATGATTTTTTGACCCTCTGGAGAGGGCGTGTGGGTGATGACTTTCCTCATATATTAACCTGTAGTTAATTTTTTGTTAATTGTAAACCACTTGATTGTGGAACTGATGGTTGGTTAATTTTCTTTAAGGCGTGACTGAGCCGACCTCTTGACGGGTCAGTGTTTTCCAATGCCATTTCGTAGAATTTTCTGAGCTTTTATGGCCCGTTCGTTGTCCGATCCCCTAGGGAGTCAGCTTATCTCACAATTGGCGAGAACCTTCTGCTTTACCCGTTAGTTCGCGAACCAACTCCTATGTTAGGGGAGTCGGGTCAACGTTTGGGCTTTTTTCCCTTAACTTAGAGGGGATGCTGTGTAGAACTTTTGTGGGATAATGTATTAACCCCTTCTTTAAGGGATTAATCCATTGAGTTCACCCCAGCATATGAGAGACAACTTTTCCTTAGTAGATAATTCATTCATGTGGATGAGAAGTCGAATTTTATTTGGAGCCTTAAAGGCTTGTCGCTCAGAGATGTATATTTATTGAGAGCCTTAAAGGCAAGTCCGTCATGGGTAATGGACTTTCAGATGCTCGACATTCTAGGGGTGGGGGAGCTGACAACCTTCGAGGTCTTCTAGGTGGTAGGAGCCTGGTTTGGTTGACCGGACGACCCAATAAGACCATTCCCAGATCGGTCCGAGCGTACCAGCCCCCGGCTTAGCGGTATTCTAGAACACCCTACGAAGGACCAAGTCCCCTGGTTGGAATCGCCTAGTCTTGACCTTCGAATTGTAGAACCGTGCCACTTGTTGATGCCGAGCAGCGACTCAGAGCTTTGAGATATCCCTAACCTCTTTGAGCAAGTCCAGGTTAGCTGCGATCTGATCGGAATTGTGCTTTTCTTGGTAGTTCTCGACTCGAGCCGTAGGGAGACCAATCTCAACTTGCACCATCGCCTCCGAGCCATAGGAAAGTGAGAAAGGAGTCTCTCCTGTTGAGGACTGAGCTGTGGTCCTATAGGCCCAGAGGATGAGCAGAAGTTCTTCAGCACGGCTGCCTTTTGCTTTTTCTAATTTTATCTTGAGATTGTGTTTGATGACTTTATTAACTGCCTCTACTTATCTGTTCGACTGGGGATGTCGGGGAGAAGAGTATGTGTTCATGATGCCAAGTCCTCAACACATGCCTCAGAATTTATCGTTGTCGAACTGCTGGCCATTGTCTGACACGATGGTTTGTGGAATCCCGAACCGACTGACAATGTTTTTTCAGACGAAGTCGATCACCTTCTGCTCCATGATTTTGGTGACGGGCTCGGCCTCAGCCCATTTGGTGAAATAGTCGACAACAACAATGACAAATTTGACTTGCCCTTTCCCTGTGGGTAAAGGGCCAATAATGTCGATTCCCCACTAAACGAATGGCCAGGGGCCGCTCATAGGGGTCATTTCCTCAGCGGGCTGTCTCGGTACGGCCGCGAAGCGTTGACAGTTATCGCATTTCTGAACATAGTCTTTGGTATCCTCCTTGATGGTTGGCCAGAAGTACCCTTGTCTAAGTATCTTCATGGCCAAGGCCCGACTGCCGGAATGATTTCCACAGATTCCTTCATGAATCTCCCGTATGACGTATTCTGCCTTATCGACCTGAAGACACATGAGGTAGGGCTGAGAGTGTCCCTTTTTGTACAAGATACCATCCAAGACGATGTATCTGGCTGCTCGGACTCTAAGCCGCTTGGCTTCCAACCTGTCTGAAGGAATCTCACCTGTCGTGAGATAATTAAAGATCGGGTCCATCCAACTCGGACTTGCTCGAACTGGATTGACCTCTTTCTCCTTTTTGCTGATGCTTGGCTGCTCTATGAATTCAATAGGAATGATTCGAGGAATCTTCCCTTCCGTGGCTGAGGCGACCCGTGCCAGGGCGTCGGCCCATGAATTTTCCACTCTCGGGATTTGATGGACAGTACAATTCCAAAACTTTTCTATCAGTTTCCTTGCTTCGTTGAGATAAGCAACCATCCTTGTTTCCTTGGTCTCATACTCGGCAGATATGTGATTTACCACCAGTTGAGAATCACATCAGACTTGAAGGGATTGGACACCCAGACTTGCTGCTAATCTGAGCCCGGCTAGTAAGGCTTCATATTCCACCTCGTTGTTTGAGGCTTTGAATCCCAACCTGATTGCATATTGAACTATTGTAGAGTCAAGCGCGATCAAGACGATCTCGGCCCCGGCTCCTTTGACATTGGACGACCCATCCACATAGAGAACCCATCCTGGGTCTGGCGCTGCATTTTGGTCATCCGGAGGAATAGGTGGGTTTGTTTCAACCCCGGTGCCAATTTCTTCGGTCCATGGAATAGTGAATTCGGCGATGAAGTCGGCTACGGCTTGGCTTTTGATTGCTGTCTTCGGACGAAACTGAATGTCAAACTCACCTAATTCAATGGCCCAGTTGGTTATTCGACCCGACACCTCGAGTCTCTGAAGAATTTGCCTAAGAGGGGAGTCTGTCAACACGATTATTGAATGAGCTTGGAAATATGGGCGCAACCTCCGAGCTGAAACAACGAGGCCGAGCGTTAGTTTCCCTAGGGGCGAGTACCTTGTTTCTACCAGTATCATGGCCTTGCTCACGTAATAAACAGGGTGTCGTTTACCTTCAACTTCCCTGATCAGAGCTGAGCTGATGGCTGAGGCTAAGACCGCGAGGTAGAGGAATAGGAGCTCACCTTTTTCGGGTTTGGACAGCAGAGGGGGTGAACTCATATACTGTTTCAGTTGCTGAAAAGCTTGCTCGCACTCCGATGTCCAGTCCGCCTTCTTGTGACCCTTCAACTGTTGGAAGAAGGGGAGGCATTTGTCCGTCGCTTTGGATATGAAACGTCCGAGTGCCGCAACTCGCCCTGTAAGGCATTGGATTTCCTTAATATTCTGAGGCGAGCTCATGTTGAGTAATGCCTTGATCTTGTCGGGATTCGCCTCGATACCTCTCTGACTGACTTGAAAACTAAGGAATTTTCCTGAATTGACTCCGAAGACGCACTTCGTCGAATTTAGCTTCATCTAGTATTCTCGGAGGACGGTGAACGTTTCTCCGAGGTTCGTCAAGTGATCAGATGCTTTGATACTTTTCACCAGCATGTCGTCGACATATACTTCCATGGTGCATCCAATTTATTTGGAGAACATTTCATTCACCAGTCTCTAATACGTAGCCCCAGCATTTTTAGGCCAAATGGCATGACCCGGTAACATAGAGTCCCTTGTCTGTGACAAAGGTAGTCTTCTGCCTGTCTGGGGGGTGCATTGCGATCTAATTATATCCATAATATGCGTCTAGGAAAGAGAGCAATTCATGTCCCGTCGTGCTGTCCACCAGCTGATTGATCCGAGGCAGGGAGAAACTGTCTTTCGGGCAAGCTTTGTTTAGATCTGAGTAGTCTACGCAGACTCGCCACTTCCCGTTGGCTTTCTTGTTGGCTTTCTTTACGATGACCACATTTGCGATCCAATCGGGATAGTGCACTTCTTCTATAAATCCTGCGTCGAGTAGGACGGAGACCTCGTCGGTTATTGCTCCATACTGCTCGGCATCGAATGACCTTCTCTTCTTCTTGACAGATTTGTGATCTGAATCCACATTCAGCCTGTGGACCATGACTTCCGGAAAAATTTTCAGGCATATCATGGTGAGACCATGCAAAGACATCCCTATGTTGTCGCAGAAAATTTAGAACTTCAAGTCGTTGCTCAGGATTCAGTAACGTCCCGATCTGAACTGTTCTACTCGGATCAGCTTCATCAAGCGGCACTTTCTCTAAGTCTTCCACAGATGTGCCTTCCGCAGGCCCTCAGGGGTTTAAAACGTTGATAGTGATCGCTTGCTTAACCAACCCATTTCTTACCGCCACTGCATAACATCTCCGAGCCTCTCGTTGATCACCTCGGAGATGGCCTATCTCGCCTTCGGTGGGGAATTTCATCATCAAGTGTTAGATGGAGATGACTGCTCTCATTGTGTTAAGAGATGGTCTGCCCAGGATAACGTTGTGTACGGATGACACATTGACAACCAAGAAGTCCACTATAAGTGTGAGTTGATGTTGCCCTTCTCCCGCAGTCGCGGGGAGGGAAATGGCTCCTTCGAAAATCACTCTTTCCCCGGCAACGCCATGCAGAGGGGTCTTCACAGGTCTAAGATGAGACCATAGAATCTCCATTCTTTCAAAAGCTTTTGAGTAGAGTACATCGGCCGAGCTCCCGGTGTCGACCAAAATGCGGTATACTTTGCGATTCGCTATAGTCATGGTGACTACTAGAGCGTTGTCATGTGGGTGCTGAATCCTGCGCGCATATTCTTCTGTGAAGGTCAGAGTGTACGGACTGACCCGAAGTTCTTTACTAGGCTGTTCGATTAAGTGAATATAGTGTTCCAGTTTAAACTTCCTGGAGTGAGCCTTTCGTGCTCTATTTGAATCTCCTCCGCCGGACGAGCCCCCGAAAATAGTACGAATTTCGGCAGGCTCCTCCACGGTGTTATTTGGCTACTTTCGCTCTCTTTCTTGTCTCCGAGCGGCTTTTCATTCCTTCGTGTATCGGCGCAAGTGTCCTTTTCGAATAAGGGCTTCGATCTCATCTTTAAGGTCTACATAGTCATCCGTATTGTGGCTGTGGTCTCAATAGAAGCGGCAGTACTTGCACTTGTCTCGATGGTACGGATCGAGTCTCATATAGATAGGCCAGTTCAGTAGTTTTTCTCCTCGGATGTTTAGTAGGATCTGTTCAGCGGATGTGTTAAGGGGGGCGTAGGAACGGAATCTTCCCTCCGGCCTTCTGCTCGGACGACGATCATGAGGAGTATGGTCATCGGTCCCTTTGCTAGGCGGCTGAGAATCTTCGTTCCTGGGCCTCTTCCCCTTACCATTCAGCTCGATCATTTGGATACACTTGCGGGCATTAGTGAATTCCTCTGCGTTGGTATACTTCTAAGCTTTGGCCACAAGTTCAGCCAGTGTTTTGGGCGAGTTCTTCCCGATTGAAAAGGTGAACTTCCCCTCTTTTAGGCCACTAAACACAGCAGCGAGCGCTCATCATAATCTTCTACCAATAATGTTTCCTCGTTAAAGCGAGCGATATAGTCCTTTAACGACTCTTTCGGCCCTTGCTTGATAGCAAGCAAGTGAGTGTTGGGCTTTCGACTTCTCTTACCGCTGATGAACTGGGTAAGGAATAGTCGGCTCAACTCTGAGAAGAAGCTGATAGAGTTTGGCTTGAGTTGCCGGTACCAACTTCGAGCGGATCTTGTGAGCGTGATCGAGAACCCCCGGCACATCATAGCATTCGTCTCCATCTGGATCTGCATCCAGGAGAGGTAGGCTTCCACGTGCTCGGATGGGTCTCCGGACCTAGAGTACTGGATGACGGGAGGTACCCGGAACCTCTGAGGTATCACCTCGGTCATGATTTCAGAGATGAAGGGAGGTTCGGTCTCTTCCATCATCGCTTGAACAGCAGCGGGAACCGACGTCGGTTGTTGTTTCCTTTCTAAAGCTAAAAATTTGTTGTTGAGCTCCTCGAACCGCTTCTCCCATGGGTCTCTGTTCTCTGCCACAATTTCTTGGGTATTTTCTATCTCCGGACTTCTCCTTCCCCTCCTCCGTTCCAGTCGATGGCGAAGATCTGTCGGGGCCAGGGCCGAAGTAACCGATACATTGATCGGGGCTCGCGTGATGGTGTTCCGAGCAGAGGGTCGATTCTGAGTCGGTGGAGGATGCTGGCCCGACACGGGCACCTGAGGATGTTGGGGTGCCTAAGGCCTAACACTCCTTAGCACGGAGTGAGCTTTCACAACCGGACCGACCGGGTCGGAGACAGGATTCTCCTGAGCCGGATGTAGTCGCGACTCATGTTGCTGCTTTATCCTATTCACCTCGTCACGTAAAGCTTGTATCTCGCCCTACATGGTGCGATACTTACTCGCCCGATTGTGAGAACGTTGGGAAGGCCCTGGGGCTGATTCTGCATGGAGTAATGAGGAGCGAGTTTGTTCGTTCGGCTCTGGTTCCGTAGCTACTGCTTTCTTCTTTCCTCTGGCCATTAGACTCGAAAATAGGAACCTGACTTTTTGTACTCGATTCCCACAAACGGTGCCAAAAAATGTTGATGACGAAATCTGGACTACCCTTCACTCCGTGCGATGTTCCTCGAATAAACCCTGGCCTTACACAAAGGGTGAGCAAAGGAGACCCTAGCTAAGCCGGGGGACCCTCCGATGCCTAAGTCAGGTCAGGGGAATCAGGGTCTAAGTTAAAGTATAGGGGGAGAGTGCAAGATTTCGCGTACCTGTAGTGATGGTGTCCTCATGTACTTATACCTGATTGTAAGATGGTCTGGATCCGTCAATCACGGCATGATTCGCTCAATCAGGAAGATTTTCGGATCATGGAGATACTGCACGCAATCTAATGATCCACGCTCCACATTCTGCACATCGTGCATATTTTCAGGCGGAGAAATCGGCCACATCCACTTATAGCAGCTTCCAAGTTTAGCTTGAGGAGCGTCCGCCTCTGCCTAGGAATACGCAATCGGCTCGGACCTTTTAGTAGGTAAGATTTCAGTCGGTGGTCGTAGGCCTTCGTCAAACATCGTCCGTTCTGATGGTCTGAGCCGAACTGTTAGTTATCCATCCGATCTGATAAACAGGCCTTGGAATGATAAGGGGCTCGAATCTTCCCATAACATAAGTGATAATGTATTTACAAGTAAACACGTTACAAATTTGGCTAACTTTTAAAGTATTTACAGTATATAAAGTAAGGCCATGTTTGTTAACGCTGAATTTTAGCACTTAACACGGACTGGGAAAATTTTCTGTATTTAGTGGTGTTTGTTAATGCGTTGTTAACGCGGAAGACGGAAAGCGGTAAGTGGTTTTTCACTGAATTCTTTCCGTGATAGGAGTCTGGCTTAATGGTGAACACAGAATGCGCTCCGTGATTTTTCATTAAACAAAAAATTTTTAATTCCAAAAATACCCCTTTTCAAGTTATACGGATCCACGCAATACAAAATCAACCTTTAACTTATGAAACTTTTTTATGCCCTACCATGATTTATGTGTTTGATCCACACCGTTTATCAACTTTTTTAGCTAATTCAAGGTATGATCCAATCAAAGAAGTAAGTCCAATAATTAATTAGACCATAAGGTGAGGATTGAATGTCCACCGTTAAAAACTTCTTGAGAGTTAGAGAAGTTTCAGATCAAGCTGATATTTGTGTTTTCACTTCACCCACGTCTACATGACCTAATGAATAGGTTGGATGGTAAAAAAAAAAAAAAAAAACCATCACAGTGGCCCATGTAACTTTGATCTCTTTGAAACGTTCTAACAACGGACGTGGATTGCGTACTACCCCCGTCCCTAGCTCTGTGGGCATCCAAACCCTCTATCCCATTTCTCATATTATTTTAAGGTATCAAAACAAAAATGAGTCATATCCAATGATTAAATGGACCACATCATAGATGACTCTTCCATTTAATGCAACTGGTGCATTTTAATGCAACCATGATTATTATTTGGTGTGGTCCACTTGAGCGTTGGATCAGCCTCATTTTTATGTTCATGCCTTAAAATAATATGAGAAAATGGATTGAAAATTTGGATGTACATATACATCACGGTGGGCCCGCCGACAGATCTGCCGTTCGGAGCCAGGGACGGGCGCGGGTAGTACGCAGTCCGCGTCTCTTCGGAAACGGATTCGCTGCTCCCCCTGACACAAGCCCTGGGGCTTATGGTCGGTGCTCTGTGGGCCCCACCATGATGTGTGTGTTTCATCCATTTCATTCATCCATTTTTACGTATAATTTTATTAATCAATTCCAAAAATGAGAGGTATATAAATCTCAGGTGGACCACACCACATGAAAACAATAGTGGTTGGATATCTATCATTAAAATCCTCCTAAGGCCCACTGTACTGTTTATTTGACATCTAATATGTTGATTAGGTCATACAGGCCCAGATGAAGAGAAAAAACAAAAATCATCTTGATGCGAAACTTTTATGGCCACAAAATGTTTTTAATCGTCGACGCTCATTCAACATTGTTTCATGTAATGTGGTCTGCTTAAGATTGGAATATACCTCATTTTTGGTCTCATACCATAAAATGATCCCTAAAAATAGATGGACGGCATGGATGAAACATGGTGGGTCACACGGAGCACCGACCACAGCCATTGGCGGGTGTCGAGAGGAGTAGCCAATCCGCGCGTCCTCTTCTCTTCCGACGCTTCTGGATAAGGACGCGGATCTCCTGCGGAAGGTTCTGCGCAAGGATCTGGGTGGGGCCCACCACAGTGTATGTGAGAAATCCATTCTGTCCATCTATTTTGAGATCTCATTTCAGGGCGTGGGACAAAAAATGAGGGGGATACAAAGCTTAAGTGGGTCATACGAGAGGGAAAATTAAGGAAAGAAATTTCCACTGTTGAAATCTTCCCAGGCTCCACCTTAATGTTTATATGTTATCTAAACCGTTTATAAGGTTATTGTCAATGGGATTAAGTGAAAAAACTAAAAGTATAGATTGATACAATAATTTTTTGGGCATAAGAATGCTTCAACAGTGCTCACTATATGATCATTGTTTCATCTCGTGTGTCCCACCTTAGTTCTATATATGCTAATTTTTTATTTTAAGTCCTTAAATGATCTCGAAAAATGGATGGACGAATTGGATTTATCAAAAACATGTCGGTGGGCTCCACCCAGTATCCTTGCGTAGGAACTTCCTGCGAAAGCCTTTTGCAGGAAATCCGCATCCCTTGTATACAATACGGGACGGACCTGCTACTCCCACTGCGACCGGCTTGTGGCTGATGGTTGGTGCTCTGTGGGCCCTACCATGATGTATTTGTTTCATCTATGCCATCTATCTATTTTCTTAGATCATTTCATGGTTTGGGACAAAAATTAGATATTTAAAAATCTCATATGGACCACACCATAGGAAAGATTGGTGATTGAACACTTACCATTAAAAACTTCTTAAAGGCCACAAAAGTTTTAAATTAAGCTTATATTTTTTTTCTTTTCTACCAGGTGTGCGTGACCTAACCAACAGGTTGGATGACAAATAAACATTACAGTGAGCCCTAGAAAATTTTTAATTGTGACCATTCAATCTCTACTATTTTCTTCTGGTGTGCTCCAGTGGAGATATTAATATCTCTCATTTTTCTTATAATGTTATATAATGATATTTAAAAATGTATGAACGGCTTGGATAAATCAGAAATACTCCATGCAGGGTCATAGAGTATTGTCAGTAACTATGTTGCAATTGACACTGTCCGTACGCAATCCGCTTCCCCTGCGAAAGCCTTTCGCGGGAAGCTCCTGCGTTGGAAGCCTATATGGGCTCATCGAGCTCAAGTTGTATGAACAATTTTAAGGAGATCAAACTTGGTGGAAAATCGTCTGGTGTAGTACCAATTCACGTTTATTTTTTTCTAAGATACATCAGGTTTCTCATTCACTTCTCCATTGCATCATCAATTATTTTTTCAGTATCTTTATAAAAGATTATAAATATTTCTCTTCGATAGGTATTACAGTCTCTTTATCTTTAAAGATTGATATGATTTTCTTAAGTTTTTGTCTTTTCTATTTATTTTAATCAAGTAAATTTATTAAAAATTTTTTACCCAATTGTTCTTCTTTAAACAATTCTCAGTTTATACTAGACTATTGTAGCGATGACTTCAAGGGATAGTGGCAGGGCAAGATGGAGTGATTTGGAGAAAAAAATATTTATTGATTGTTGTCTTGAAGAAGCACATAAGGGTGGTAGGTCAGGGTCAAGCTTGACCAAACAAGCATGGAACAAATTAATAATTGAGTTGAAAAAGCGTACGGGAAAAGAATTTAATCAAAAGCAATTGAAGAATTTATGGGATTATCGAAAGTACAGTATACTACATGGATTAAATTGATAAGCATTACGGGACATGGGTACAATCATTGACGGGGCCAATTCGATTGGCTTTGAAGAAAGATGGGATGAGTACATAAAGGTAATTATGAAATTTTGTTATATATTTATAAAAAATTTGTCTTTCATCAAATTAAGACATGATTTTATGATATTTTTATTGCGGAGCAAATAAGAATGCGGCTCAATTCGAAATAGACCACTAGCATTTGAGAACGAATTGAGGGCCTTATTTGAAGGTTTTGTTGCAAGCTGGTCAGTCTTGAAGCCTACACAAAACATAGCGACAATCTTCCGAGGAGTATTTTGGGTCGTCATCTCAAATACCTTCAAATACACCTATGAGTGAAAATGAAATCAATTTACACGTCTTGGTATTAACATAAATTCAGCTCTTAAAGAATTGGCACCGCTTATCGATTTAGAAGCTCATCAACGCAAAACGACACAAACCAAATAGGAAGAAGGATATCCAAAGTAGCGTAGATGCACTCATACAGATTGGAAAAGACAGATCGAAGGACCCACTATCAAGGAATGTTTAATGAAATTAAACATGACATGTCATCAATAAGAAGACCAGATCCATTATACTTTAAAGCTCTAAAATCGTTTACCCAGAAGAAGGAGAATAGAGAAGTGTGGATGCTTCTAGAAGAAGAAGAGGATATGAAGCTTTGGATAGAGACTTTAGATTAGTGTGTGGTTTATTTTTTCATATTTTTGACATTAGTTTTATTTCTTTTTCTTTAATGTTTTGACATTAGTTTTGCTTATAGACTTTATATTTTTGTTGATATAATCTATTTAAGAGATTTGTTAATCTTTACTAGTTAATTGTTTAAACATCTAATTGAAGTCTTTACTTTCGATGTTGACAGAATTATGGCATTAACAAATGAAGAAGAGATTATTGAAGATTATTGTATTAAAGCTGCTATTTAATTATTTAGAGACATCTACTAACAGAATACAAGCAAGTTCTCCTGCATTACCTGGATCATATTTTGTGAAAGAATTGCTAGATGGTCCATCTTCAGTTTGCTACGAATTGTTTAGAATGGAGAAAGATACATTCAATAGTTTGTGTAACTTGTTTCGCATTCGAAGGTGGTTATTTGATAGTAGATATGTATCACTCGAGGAAAAGATTGCCATGTTTATAATAACAATTAGTCATAACCTTCGGAATAGATTGGTAAGAAATCGATTTGTACATTCAACACAAACAGTGCATAAATACTTTCATGAGGTATTATTGGCTATGTTAAAATTTGCCAAAGAAATGATTGTCACTCCATCATTCGATCAAAATATCAAGAAATCGAACACACCAGACATCTTCGGCAAATATTTAAGGTAAAACTTCATATAAAAAATATAAATATATTTACTTATAATTGAATCATCCTACTCAAGGATTAACAATTTACCTTTAATGTTTAGGGTGCCGTTGGTGTGTTAGATGGAACCCTCATTCCTGCATGTATCCCAACAGATAAACAAATACCTTACAGAGGAAGAGGAAGGGGTGAATGTGCTCAAAACGTTATGGTCATCTGTGACTTTAATATGATTTTTACATATGTTATAGCTGGATGGGAAGGGGTGGCACATGATTCAAGGGTACTTATGGATGTTGTACTTGATCCAAATAAGAAATTTCCGTTGCCCCCTCCTGGTAATATTTAATATATTTTTTCATATAGCTTAGTGAAATTATAACTTGAAATTTTACTAAAATGTCATTTGTTTTTATGTAGATAAATATTATCTTGTTGATGCTGCTTATACTCACACAAGAGGATTTATGGCACCATACCGTAATGTTCGGTATTGGTTGGGTGAATTTCGTAGTGGTGGGCGGCCTACTAGTAAAGAGGAGGTTTTTAATCATATGCATGCAAAGTTACGGAATGTAATTGAAAGGTCTTTTGGCGTGTTGAAGGCGCGTTTTGCAATTTTGAAGCGGATGGCACCATATTCCTTCCCGAGCAAAAGAGACATAGTTATTGCATGCATGACACTACACAACTACATCGAAAGGAATCCATCTCGATCCACTCTTCCAACAATACAATGATGAAAATGTTCTTTCGAGAGATGAATATCGAATCGAGAGAATGATATGCCTGAAGTGGAAGGAGTATTTGGAAACTTTGAACAAACTATTATGTCGAATATGCAAGAAGAAATTGCCGCCACACTTATACATGCAAATCATTAAATTTTTATCTGTTTTTATGAATAATGATATTTTAATTTTCTATCAAGTACTTTATAGTTTATTTGAATTAAATAAAATAATTTATTTTCATTTAATAAGAAATAATTTCTTTATAATGTAAAGCATTTCCAAACAGGAAATAGATAGGGGCAAATGTGTCAAATTAACATATTTCAGACATTTCAGATGTTTGTTAACAAACAGATTGTTTCAAATTCAAGATTTAATTTTCGGACTTGACCATAGTTACCAAACAAGTTTTTGACTTGATTTGATTCGGGCTTGATTTGATTCAGGCTTGACTTCAGATTCAGGCTTTAGACTTCAGATTTAACAAACGAGGCCTAAGTATTCTTATACCGTATGAAGTAACCATTTACAACAAAGCTTGAGGTGGTAAATCCCACCGAAATGAGAAAATCACATTGAAATGACTTAATTTTAGGCGTTAATAGATCATTAAAGCAGGCCTTAAATGCAATTTGAAAGTTTTTAATGTTGGACATCTCATCCTTCCATCTCATGTGATCTATTTGATGATCAATCAAGCAGTTAGATTGGATATACCGTACACATTACAACAGGTTCCACACATCATGTGTATTAGCAATTGTATTATATTATGTGAAATGTTTTTAGTTATAAAGACTTATATAGTGAAACATAGCTTTTCGCCAGTTTCAAATTACAACCAAAAGTTGTAATGTATTTGCAACTTATAAAAACCTTTACAAGTAACTTTTAGGTATCCACCGCCCCATACCAATGGTAAATACATGGGAAATGGATAATAATGATTTCCTTAAGTAATTACAGCAGCAGCTGAACCAATGCTTGACATCACGCTTGCTTTTTTCGGCAGTAAAACTATTGATGTTTTGAAATATATGTGGGGCTGATGGTGATATATGTGGGTTATCCACACCGTCCATCCATTATCCCAGCTGAAATTAGGGCATCATCCAAAAGGATGAGGAAGATCCAAAGCTCAAGTGGGCCACACCACAGGATTTAGTAAATCAAACACCTAACTTTAAAAACTTTTTGGGGCCACTATTTCCTTTGGTGTGGGTCACTTGAGTGTCAGATCATGGTCCGCTTCATTTTTTGGTTCGTGCCTCAAAATATTATGCTAGAATGGATTGACGGCACAGATACATCATATATATATATATCATAGTGGGTCTACAAATGTAAACCAGTCCATTTGTACCAGTTTTCCAAGTAAAAATACGTATGAATTTTTAAACAGGATGTGAGAGTAATCATTACTTATCTACCTTGTATTTACATTGGATTTGGAAAATCAAACATGCCTTAAGGGAAATCCTCGCGCGATTTGCACGTCTTGAGGGTTCAACAATGAGCCTGATATATTCCAGTGGTCCGCGGGAGCATCTCTGTTTATCCTTGCTTTATAAAACCATAAACACCATTTTCAGAAATCATATGAATCTCCCCTCCATCCATCACAAGCATGTGTTGTCCTTGTCTGCTTCTAGGATTTCACCATTTTTTATTCTATTGCTTCACCACACTACAAGTATTCCTCTCCCAACTTATTACTCATCTTCCTCTTCGCATGTGAGCCAAAGAAGTTTTTCGGTTGTTGCTCCACCTCTCCTCATGGCATGCTCATCTAAACTCTAGCATCACATCGATCTCACCCCCCTCAACAGGTATGCCATCACAGCAATCTCTCCCCCCTCCAGCACCTTGGACCTGCCTCATTTTTTGTTTCATACCCTAAAATTATATGGAAAAATGGATAAATGGAGTAGATAAAAACCATACATTATGGTGGGCCCTACAGAGCCCCTGTATGGAATTAATTCGTCCTGGATGGGGCAGGAAGCAATCTGCTTCCATCACCATGTAGCATCCCACGTTGGGTGACATGTGTTGTTGATAGATATCTTAAATCTATCAAACAGGCTCAATGTCATCAAGGGAATTAGGTTAGCCTAAGATAGTTCGGCTAAAAATCCATCAGCATATTCTTTTGAAATTTGCGAAAAATTTGGCAAGCCTAAGGTCAAGTTCGGCTAGTTGAAGTGTCGGTCGGCTAGCCCAAGCTCTGCTTAGGCCAGCCGAAGGTTATGCAGTTTGTGCGCGAACTGCGTAAAATTGAGGCGGTTTCCAGATTATTCCAAGTCAGTGCGAAAGTAAGATTTCTTAATCTATAAATAGGAGTTCCTATGGCCATTCTAAGAGATGCTAAGACTTTCTAAAGGTATTCTAAGGGTTTCTATAATGAGTTCTAGGGTTTCAAAGGGTGTAGAAAGGGTGAGATTAGAGGTTGTTCGAATCGAGTAAGTCATTTCTCTTTGTAATTTATGCTTTCATAGTGGATTTTTGTCGTTTTGTGCTGTGGTTTTTTCCCGAAAGGATTTTCCACGTTAAATCCTTGTGTTCTCTTGTGTTTGCTTGGTGCTCTTAGATTGCTATAGTTCGACTGAAAATCCAGCAGTGTATTCTTTTGGAATTTGTGGGAAGTTCGGCCAGCCTAAGGTTAAGTTCAGCTAGTTGAAGTGTCGGTCGGCTAGCTTGAGATCTACTTAGGCCAGCCGAAGGTTATGCAATTTGTGCGTGGATTGCATAAAATTGAGGTGGTTTCCGGACTATTCCAAGTCGGTGCGAAAGTAAGATTTCCTAATCTATAAATAGGAGTTTCTAGGACCATTCTAAAACATGTTAAGGCTTTCTAAAGGTATTCTAAGGGTTTCTAAAAGGGGTTCTAGGGTTTCAAAGGGTTTAGAAAGGGTGAGATTCGAGGTTGTTTGAATCAGGTAAGTCCCCTCTCTTTGTAATTTATGCTTTCATAGTGGATTTTTGTCGCTTTGTGCTGTGATTTTTTCCTGAAAGAGTTTTCCACATTAAATCCTGTGTTCTCTTGTGTTTGTTTGGTACTATTAGATTACTATCCTAGATCCATATCTGTGTGATTTCGCAGAACAAATCCCAATAAGTGGTATTAGAGCAATCGTTGGGCCACATATATGAATATGAAGGATTATCAATAATGAGTAACACCAAGTTTAATATTGAGAAGTATTCGGGCAAAAATAATTTTGAGTTATGGAAGATCGAGATGATAAGTTCCTTAATCAAGCAAGGCAAAGATGGTGCTCTTGAGGAGCGAAAGTCTACTATGATTGATAATGATTGGAATACTCTTGAGAAGAATGCCTTATTCTCGATCCGTTTATGTCTCACGGATGAGGTTCTCTACAATATTATATGAGAGAAAACTGCGGCTAAGTTATGGACGAAGTTAGAGGATGTCTATGTGAAAAAATCATCTGAAAATCGCCTACACTTGAAGCGTCAGTGGTATAACTTCAAGATGGTAGAGGGTGGAGATCTGGAGGCTCATATCAGTAACTTTAATAAATTGATTTGTAAATTGCTAGATATGGAGGAAGTGATGAAAGATGAAGAACAAGCATGTATGTTGTTGAATTCTCTTTCGGCGTTGTATGAGTCATTCAAGGAAATAATGTACACCACGAATAAAATCTTGAGTGTCGACACCGTTATCTCAGCCCTTCAAGGGAAGGCCATGAGAAAGTTAAACGGCAACATGGGGACATCTTTTGATGCACTATTTATGAAGGGCATGAATTTTAAACAGGGTACAGGATCTTCAAGTTCTAAATCTAAATCTAAGGGCAAGGGCAAAAGCAAGATAAAGTGCTGGAACTGTGAGATGAGAAGGACACATGAAGAAGGATTGTGAAAATCCTAAATCGAAGAGAGAAGAATCTGAGGCTTCATACAAGGAGGCCAATGCTGTCACCTCAGATGGATCGATTGAATGTGATGGTGATGTCTTGTTTGTATCAACGATCAGACGCCCATTACGATGATCGTAAGGGCAAATGGATCCTAGACAAAGGGACATCTTTTCACATGACTCCTCATTAGAGTTGGTTCACCAGTTTCAGAGAGCGTGATGGTGGACATGTGTTTATGGGCAATGACTTTGCCTGTAATGTTGTGATTGTTGGTACGGTGCTAGAGCTGGGCATTCTTGACCCGATCCGGTGGATCTGACCCTATCAAAGCCGAACCAATGGCCTAGATCGGTGTGGATCGAGTAGGATCAATCAGATCCGACCGTCTTTCAGATCGATCTCGGATCGTGATCCATCCGGACCGATTCGACCCGAAACCTGAACCGAATGGATCCGACCTGAACCGATCCGAAACGAGTACTTCTTATATATATATAACTTTTAAGTTATATATATATATATATATATATATATATATATTATATGTATGTATATAACTTTTAAGTTTTTTACCCAAATACTTTTACCCCTCTTTCTTACCTTACCCATCGAACGAACTTTTACCCTCTTTCTTTCTGACCCTACCTGTTGAACGATCCTCTCTTCTTATTCTTCAAATCTCGATCCGAAGCCACAACAACAATTCCGGCCATCCTTGATTCGAAGAAGACAGGTATGCTTTTTTTTTTTTAAAAAAAATAATTTTAAATTTCTTTTCCCTAAGTCCACAACCGAACGATTTCAAACCCTAACCTAAGTCAGATAATCAGATCCACTAGGTTGGAAGTTGGAACCATCATGACGTACATCTGGTGCAGAAATCAACCCTATCGGCTCCTCAGGTGGGCCACACATGAGAACAATGTGTAACCATTGATAAATAGAAAAATGTAAATGTGGTCCACCTGATGAGTCGATATGGAATATTTACATATAAGGTGATCATCATGTTGGTGCTAACCTATTGGATGGTTTGGATGTTGTACAAACATGAAAGGTTAGAACTTATCTACTAGCTGTACCATAACTTACAGTCCAACCCGTTAGACTTAAGACTTGCTATATATATATATATATATATATATATATATATATATATATATATATATATATATATATATATATATATATTAGTCAACCTGTCAAAAATCAGATTGCGTACTGAGTTGCACCTTTACGCTTTTTATTGTACTGAGTAAACTCAGTTGGGCCCACTGTGAATGTATGTGGTTTATCCACACCGTCCATCAATTTTTCCAGCTAATTTTAAGGGTTGATCCCAAATTTGAAGTAAATCCAAAGCTCAAGTGGACCATACCACAGGAAACAGTGTGGAATAATGATTTCCACCGTTGAAACCTTCCTAAGGCCCACAATAATGTTTATTTGTCATCCAACATGTTCGTAAGTGATCAGGGTCGAATGTTGCATACCAGACCCCAGTAATTGCTTAATTTTACGTACATAATAAGGTTTAATGGAGTATTTTAATTGTGTTTTTGTTACAGGATGAAATCAGGAGTATTAATTGCAAAATAATGTTAAAAGCATGGATTTCACGTTCTGAAGTCATCAGAGCACGAGAACGACCCCAGGGAACCAAGATCAACGCTCGAGATCCGAGGAAATCAATAAACTGAAGTTCAAGGGGCCCGAAAAGGGTCCAGAATGCAAGATCACATGGTTTCCGCCATAAAACTTCATACATGTGATGGGGGCCATAAATTAACTGTACATATTAAATTTCAGCCATTGATGATCTCGGAAAGTGGTCTAATGATACCTGTTAATCTCCAATTTGGGGGGCCCACGATATTTAGAACTGCCTTCAAACTTGGTGTTGGCGGTTAAAATAATATGAAGAAAAGGTTGAACGGTCTTTGATTTCCCACAAGCATTACATTGGGCCCCACATGCATGTGAGCACGTGCATAGAATGCACATGCTTTACGATGCCGGACGGTGAGTCGGTCGGCGCGAGCGCCGACCGACCCTCTCCTTCTCAAACCGAAAACGTCTTCGTCGTTTGATTTGGGTTTCGGTTGTGGGTCCACACCGTCGCCGGTACGGCCAATCCGGACCGTCCGTCAGGTCTAAATGAAGGCCCTCTTCAATGCCTAGGTGTCCGAATCGTGGATGATCATCAAGAATAGAATCCAACCGTTCAACAATGCAATGGACGGTGGACGAGATCTCCCGTGGTCCACAACAGAATGGAGGAAAAAAATATGCGTTTCTAACCGGTTTTCCGTCCTTATCCTAATGAACGGAGTGGATTTTCGGTTTGATAAAAGGAATGGGACCCACCATTGCCACGGAGGACGAATTCGCGTCAGCGAACGGACGCCGCTGGTCCGTTTTGCGAACGACAGTGGGCCCCACACATGGCCCGTCCGGCCGATCTGATCCGTCCATCGTGTAGAGGGCCATGAATACTACAAAACCATGCTGATAGTTCACTCCCATGCGTACACACGTGCGTGATACAGAGGCCACAAAAGGGCTGCCCGGCGACGTTCAAAACTGATCTTTTCGTATTTTCTTCTGTGGGCTGTGCCAATGGACCTTCAAAATCACCCATTCTTGACTGAAATTTCGTCCTGAATCCAATGGACGAGGTGGATTTTCCAGAAAACACCTCGTGGGGCCCACCGATCACGGCTGCGAAAAATTGCACTCCGAGTCCGTCTCACGACTCTGCCACCGATTCCAGCCATCCAGCAGCTATAAAAGGGAAGTTTTGGACGTGGGGAAGGCATTCAGATCCAGGGAATTTGAGATCCAGAGCCAGGGAGAGGAGAAAGAGAAGAAAGAGAAGAGGGAGATCGTTTGGTTTGGTGTTCCGTTTTTTTTATGAATTTTATTTATCCATCTCTTTTATGGATTTTATGGGTAACCCTGAAATTTGAGATGAAGCCCCTAATTTGATTAGCTCTTGTGTTGGTTGATTTACTTTGAATATTAATTAATTTGTTTTTTTCTCTAAGTGGGCTTTATGGGTTTAAATTCCATAATTCTCCATCTATGAACTTGATCAAAGTATATAGATGGATGTTGTTTGGATGCTTATTACAGGTACTTGGGTCTGATCAAGAACAAGTTTCCTATAGAGGAAGAAACAGGGTGCTTTAATGAATGTACATCCCATGTACCCGACCAAGGACATGAGATATGTTGTTCATGGCATTGCTTAAAGGAATTAGACATTCTGTATGCCCGATTCAGGACACAGATTGTGCTTTCTCTGTATAAGTGGTATCAATTTAGATCAAGGTGAATCAACAGACAAAACAAGGGTTAGGATAGTTAGGGGTGGATTCGAAAGTCTAGTGCTTTCTCCGATTGAACTCTTAATTCTTTTTTTTTTTTTTTTCATAGAATTGTGCTTAGTAGTTTATTCCATTATTTGTTGGATTAGTTAAGGAGAGTCATAGATTTGAATTGTGACAACCAGTCCTCGTGGGAACGATCTCGTAATACGTACCATATCTACATCTGATTTGTATACTTGCGAGTTTATAAATCATTTAAATCGTGTTGGTTTAAATAAAACATCAGTAAGATCACAAAAACATGGATGAAGAGAAACCACAAACATCAGCTTGATCCAAAACTTCTGTGGCCTCCAAGAAATTTTCAATGGTAGAGGTTCAATCACACTGTTTCCTGTGGTGTGGTCCACTTGAGATTTTTTATATGCTTTCGTTTTGGGATCAAGTCCTAAAATTATCTGTTAATATGGATGAACGGAGTGGATAAAATAAATAAATAAGAGTTTACTAAGTACGATAAGGGTACTGAGTTACTCGGTACGTAATCCGCTTCCAACCTATCAGTAGCTAATCCACGTCCCACACGCCAGCTGCACAGGTGACAGGCTGTTGCCTGTTGTAAATACGTGTCGTGCGAAGACGAGTGCGTATACGCCTCGAGCTCCGAGTTGTACGAACGGCTCAAATGAGATCAAAGTTACATGGCCCCACCATAACATTTATTTTCCATCTAATCTTTTAATAATATTAAAAATACATGGATGAAGTGGAAAAATAAATTTCATATTGATATGAAACTTCTGTGATCTGAAAAAGGGTTTCAATGGTAAACGATCAATCCCCCACTATTTTTTGCAGTGTGGTCCAACCGATCTTTAGATCTGTCTTATTTTTTGGCTCAAGCCTTAAAACAAGCTCTCCAAATAGATGGACGGTTTGGATATAACACATACCTCATAGTTTGACTAAAAAAACTTACTGACATTAATGCACCACCACTAGCCAATTTGCTTCCAGTTTGTATCGCCCACTTCTCTCTTCTGATCCGAATGTTACTCAACCCAATCCGATACGGTTTTTCTGACCGAGTCGGACTCGGTTCGGGTCAAGCTAGCAGTGCATCGGATCGGATCAAGTCAGATGACCCGGACTTGGTCCCAGATCGAAACGAGTTCGGGTCCAACCATGTAGAATACGGACCGAATAGAGTTGGACCCAATCCGGTCCAACTAGGTCCGATGCCTAACTCTATACTGTGCGCATCAAGATGTTTGATGAGACATAGCGTACCTTGACTAATGTGAGGCACGTTCCTGATTTGAAGAAGAAACTTATTTCTCTTGGTGTACTTAAGGCAATGGGCTGTAAGTTCACAGGTATTGATGATGCTCTTAAAGTATCTAAGGGAGGCATGAAAGTACAATGACTCGGTAATCTTTACAGGTTGATCGGGAGCACTTCAAAAGGTGGAGCTGTAGTGGCTATATCAGATTCCACCTCTGCACGTGTGTGACATGCTAGGCATGGCCACATGAGCGGGCAGGGCATGAAGGCTGTGACACACAGACAGAGATACGAAGCAGATGGAACAGTCACCTATGAGAAGAATCACACATCATGATCGCAAGATATCAGCGATGTACATTAACGACTCCAATATCGCATATGACCTCGTTGCAGATGAGGGGGATCTGTCTTCTATTTAGATAGCTTTAGGTGAGCCTGGTGCTCAAAAGTGGAATGTGACTATGGACGATGTAATGGAATCGTTGTACCAGATCGGCACATGTGAGTTGGTAGAGCTTCCAATGAGCCAGATAGCAGTTGGATGTAGGTGAATCTTTAAGATGATATAACATAGATACAGAGCGGAGTTGGTAGTGAAGGATTATGCTCAGAGAGAAGGAATCGACTTCTCAGAGATATTTGCGCTGACGGTATAGTAGGTGTCTATTAGATCTGTGATTGACGTTACTTGGCCAATGCGATCTTGAGCTGGAATGATGGATGAGGAGACTGTGCTTCTGAATGGGAAATTGGAAGAACGGTTCTTCATGAAGCAACTAGAGCGATTCGAAGTTAGAGGGGCCGAGAAAATTTTTTACAGGAGGTCGTGATACGACCTGTCACCTAAGCGGTGGTATAAAATTTGATTCCTTCATGGTGAGTCAAGATTTGTATGTTGATGACATGTAAATCGTCAATCATAACATGTCTGAAACCAATGTACTAAATACTTAGTTAAGTGGGACATTCAAGATGAAGGATCAGGGGGGCTGTAAAGATGGTTCTCGGCATTGAGACTGGAAGAGGAGTATGTTTTGGCTATCTCAGGTAGAATACCTTGGTAGGTATTGATCAAGTGTGTGATGAACCAAGCAAAGCCGGAAAGCGTTCCCTACGCGTCTCTCCTCAAGTTTTCCTCAGGTCTTGTCCTAAAACAAATGAAGAAAAGAATGATATGTTTCATGAGCCTTATTCGAATGCGTATGCCATGGTCTGTATTAAATCGATTATTTCATAGGCAATCGATTTTGTGGGTAGATACCCTGGCTAACAACATTGGGATGCGGTGAGATGGTTACTTCGATACATTCGAGGTACGAAGGACTACGTCTTACTTTTCAGAAGACAGGAGCATAGGTGGTTTGACATGTGGATTTAGATCCAGCAGACATGCTTACCAAGATCGTTCCTTCAGAGAAGTTCAAGCTTTGTGTAACTTTTCTAGGCTTGGCGATGATGTAAAATGAAGACAGAGTGTGCATGAGAAGCGTTGATGGAGCTATGATGCAAGGCAGAGATAAGAGAAGAGGTCGAGAATCTACACATTTGAAAATTGAAGATATGGTAGAGATTGTTGTTGATATATATCTTAAATTTGTCAAACATGCTCAATGTCATCAAGGAAATTTGGCAAGCCCAAGATAGTTTGGCTGAAAATCCAGCAGCATATTCTTTTGAAATTTGTGGGAGGTTCGGTCAGCCTAAGGTCAAGTTCGGCTAGCCTGAACTCCGCTTAGGCCGGCTGAAGGTTACATAGTTTGTGCGCGGATTGCGTAAAATTGAGGCGATTTTTAGACTATTCCAAGTTGGTGCGAAAGTAAGATTTCCTAATTTATAAATATGAGTTTTTAGGGCCATTTTAAAACATGTTAAGGCTTTCTAAAGGTATTCCAAGAGTTTCTAGAAGGGATTCTAGGGTTTCAAAGGGTGTATAAAGGGTGAGATTCGAGGTTGTTCAAATCGAGTAAGTCTTCTCTCTTTATAATTTATGCTTTCATAATGGATTTCTATTGCTTTGTGTTGTGGTTTTTTTCTGAAAGGGTTTTCCACATTAAATCTTTGTGTTCTTTTTTATTTGTTTGATACTATTAGATTACTATCCTAGATCCATATCTGCGTGGTTCCGCATAAAAAATCCCAACAACATGCTACAAACTAGTCATGGTGTGAGAGATCCTTGGCTGCTAATCTAGGCTTTATCAATTGAATCTGGACTGTTCGTTTTCAGGCCAGAAATCTATAGCTAGGATAATGCCATCCATGATAGTTTTGGACATAGTCCATCCATGATCATACCCATTAAACCAATGATCCGGGTCTGAAAACTGTTGACTGCAATTTTCAGAGCTGAAAACCCAAGTATACTGTGCAAAGCAGCCATTCCGCGGTGATGCATCAATCAGAGCCATCCATCTAGTGTTATGTATCATGGATGGCATACGTGTAAAAAATCACACGTATTTAACAATCTAATCATCACTTTTCCTGAATTTTCCAAATCGAATCCTCTCCAACACCTGTTCCAGGCAACCCGTAAAATGCTCAAGCTTGTGGAATCCACCATGTTATATATGTAAAATCCAATCGGCCCATCAGGTTTTATCCTCGATATGTGGCCCAGATGGGAAAAATCAGTGAGATCCACAACTTATATGGGTCACACCACAGGGGACAATGAGGATGGGATGCCCGGCCATAGGTATATGTGCGGGGCCACTGTGGCAGGTATCTTTCATCAAACCTATTAATCAGGTGGGATGAAGTGAATATACAAAACGAGCCTGATCCACGAGCAATTTCACGTTGCTTCTAATGGTGTGAGCAATCAGAGTATTTTTACCGGATGATCTTTTGAATTTACAGTTCAGACATGGGTTTTCACCTGATAGACGGATTGGATTTACATATAAGCATCTAGGGTGTTTCAAGCAGCTACGCAAAACAGGTGTTGTAGAGAATTTGGCGATGGATCAGAACGGTAACCGTTGAGCTATTTTTGTTCATTAAGGATTTACTGATTAGATGGATGTGCATTTGAAGCATCATCCATCCATTGCACAGGAAGCGAGATCAACGGTCGTAATTGATAAATAATCACACCATACGTGCTATCTACAGATGGGTCTACACATTCAGGTTCTACCGGCTCTACTGTATGATCTCCCATGTGCGTGTGGGGGCAGGCATGCGCTGAGTCCCTGACCCGTCATCAGACGGATGACACAATCCCCGGCAGGAGATTTCTCCGCTGTTGAGAGAGAGAAATAGAGATATTGTGGTTTACAGGCTCCCATGTATTGTCGGCGTGGCAGATTTGTCCAGCAGCAAAGGACAGACCTGTTATCCAGGTAACACGGCTGTTACCCTTACTGTGGGGCCCAACTCGTGTTGTCTATCCACGCCGTCCATCAGTTTTTCCAACCCATTTTAGAGTGGGGTCCCAAAATTTAAGCTGATCCATTTCTCAGGTGGACCACACCACATGAAACATTGATGATTGAACGCCAAATATTAAAAATTTTCACAGGCCAAATGTAAGCAGACCCGTAATTTTTATTTTTATTTTTTCCATCCAAACCGTTGGTAAGGTAAAAAAGATCTGGATGAAGGTAAAATACAAATATCAGTTTCATGTAAAACTTTTGTTGTCTACAAAAAATTTTTAATGGTCATTTGACAATTTTTCCAGTGGCATGGTGCACTGGATATTTGTATCTTCTTGATTTTTTACTTTCAGGGGATGATAGGGGTGGACACTACTAACTTTATTTTTTAGACATGTAATATTTTTGGGTGATCTCCATGGAGATCCTTTACCCTACTCAAATGACAGAAGCTTGTTTACGTATATTTTCATTATATTGCGATAACAAACCCTCAGAGAAAAAAATAGAAAGAAATAAAAGAAACAGAAGCGCCTAAACTTGTGAAGGCATGTAAGAAAGAAAAGAAATTAGACAGATAGAAAGAGCTACTCAAATTGGATTCATTCACAGACGATCAAAATTTAATTTCCAAAGAGTTTCAGAAAAAGATGAAGAGAAACGATACAGCAAATGGCTGAAGGGAAGAATCGTGTCCAGTATACAAAACCTTCAACTCAAAAGAAGAAGAAGAAGAAGAAGAAGAAGAAGAAGGAACAACCCTGTACACAATAAAGACCTGGACCACAATCACTTGATGGATACATATGTTACACTCGAAACCCCTTAGCTGCATACATATATTATGGCATTACCACATCAATGGTGAAATTCTGTGTCGAGCATAGGCCACTCTAGTGTCGATTTCATCCCATGCATTCCCATTCTCCTAACAAAATCCAATGGCTTGAGACTTTATTTAGTCTGAGGGCTTCTGTCATCGCCTTCATGACTAGGCCGAAGCATTTGATCCCCTGCCTTCAAGCTCAACTATAAACCCAGAGAAGTCAGAAGTGCCAGTTAATACAAGGCAGGGAGTTCATATGGGGAAGAAAACGATGAAGTCACAAAAACAAGGAATCAATGCTGCTCTGTTTACTATAGAAACATTAAGTACAAAACAGTAGCCCATGCCTCCTTTTGAGAATTTAACAGTTTATCTGGCAGCTAAGAAAATGTAATATCCGGAGTTATTAAGTAACATGGCAAACTTTTTCCTCTTTGGCTACACTACCATATATGTTTACCATGATTCTTAGATGGTCCACCGTACATGTGGCATATGTAAAATTGATCCAGACTGTCTGATATACAATAGGGTCCAAATCATGGGCCCCATGATGGACAAAGCATATCATAGACTTGACTGCATGATCATAACCATCTGATACTAGCCTTTGAATATGGAATGCTGACATTTTCTTAACCGCCCATTTGATCACCAATTGGATGTTAGGAGCATCGATTAAGTGTGTTTTTCCATTGAAAATGGGGCTCATGATTTGATTAACATAGACGAATGCCACACGTATGGTGGATATGGCACATAGTAGTCTTCCCCTTTCTTCCTCTCTCTCTCTCTCTCTCTCTCTCTCTCTCTCTCTCTCTTTCTTATAATGTATCTTTTCTTTTCCAAGCCTTTTGTTCATCACTAATCTTTAGGATTCCAATTGGAAGAAAACCAAAAATCAACTACAAAACATAGAGGACTTACAGCTGGATCAGTAAAGATTATCAACTGTTTATCTGCCGTCGATACCAAAAGGTTCGTGTTATCCTTGCTTAAAGCCATTGCAGTAATATCTTGCCCCTCAGCTAGCTCCAGGGTATGGAATATCTGCAGAACAGGATTCTTTGCTTATTAAAAGAAGATACCTGAGGAAATAATCATGAAGATGAGAGGATGCATGAAAAGCAGATTGTTCTTCGTATCCAGTTTCCCATACCTTCAGAGTATGCATATCCAGGAAGCAAACTGAAGGGACTGGAACCACTAACTGATTCCTGTTTTCGTCCTTCAACCCCAATGCGAGACCTTCGACATCAGGCTTGTCTGATTCTGAGTCTGTGGTATCAGTGGAACATGAACTTGTACCAATTAGAGCACTTTGTCCATCCAGAGAAACCTCCATGCAGCTGATGTTTCCTGGGAAAAGTGACAGAACGGCTGTTGCAATGGGAACTCCATTGATGTTGAATGTGCTTAGTGTTTGCTTCAGCCCATTCCAAATCATTATGACTCCTGATGATGAAATGCAGACTGCATGTGCCTCCACAGAAGATAGCTTTCTTATCAACCGGCCCTTCCTTATAGAATGCACAAGAACGTCGGAAGAAGGAGAGCAGGAAACAATGATACCCAGATCAGAATTGACACAACAACATACTATCTCCCTAAGGTGGCCTCTCAGAACATGAATAGGACCCTGTATACGATGCCTCTGGTTTGTTTCTGTTTTGTTCTTTGAGCTACCACCAGCCACAGGACTCCCAGTAGGTGTCCCTACAGTGGTAGAAGGCTCTGGAATTCTTCTAGTGTGTGTTGGGCATGCTCGATGTATCCTCCATAGTATAACTGTCGTGTCTCGAGATCCCGTCACAAGGTAGTTACTGTCAGGTGAGAGAGCAAGGCAGGTGACTGGCGCGCAGTGCCCTGCTGCTGTTTCAATGGTTTTCACCCAATCAGATGAGATCAACTTAACACTGTTATCCACATGCCCACCTGATTGACAGGTAGAAGAGACACATTAGGGACTACTAACGCTATTGTTAAGGATGCGTTTTGATGCCCATCAAATAGTTCAATCAATTATAATTTAGAAAAAAATAGCATTTACGCCAGATAACATTGGTCTAAGTACCCATCATGGACAAGTGATATGGACCTCGTCTTCAATTAGATCAGCTGAGAACCTTAATTTGGTCCATATCTTCAATCTAGATGTTTGGATCATGAAGATCTTCAACCTGGATAGTTAGACCTTCAATCATGACCCTGGGATGTGCTTGGTCTGTAATGGAACCACTTACAGTCTCCCATTGTATGATCAGATATCATCATCTTCGCCCCCACTGGGAGAGGCCTGAACCAAAATTGCAAATTTTGAGAAGACATGTCTCTAGAAGGTGAAGGAAAAGACGTGAAAGAATTTCAAGGCCCAAAGTTTCTTAGCCTGCCTTTTCTCATGCATTTTACAGATTTAGCAAAGAAGAATTTCCAGTTTTTGTGTGCAGCTTTGTCATAACATGTTTTCTAGACTTACAAGCCCGAATTTGCCTCCCCATATAAAAAACAATGGAACCTTTTGCAACTACAGTCTGTAAAGGATAGACAAATGTAGAGGATCTTAAGAGCTATTCCTTTCATCAATTACTTTCATTTCTCCAAAAACTACTATCATTGCCAAAAAAAAAGTGTAGCCTACCGAGATGAAGGGAAAAGAAAAAATCCAGGGAACTTTCTTTTAGGAAATTGATAAAAGTCATAAAAATCTAGAAAATTGCATTTCACCATAAGATATTTGGTGAATGGATGATCAAGAAAAATGAAGAAATACCCGTGATGATTTCTTTGTCATATGTGACGGCCACAACAGCTGAGCTCCTGATTCCAGATGTTGCAAATGCCAATGCCTGAGGAAATTGCCATTCTTCTAAATCAGATCCACCAGGCCCTTTGAACATTCGCCTGAAAGGTCCTCCAGCAGAATTTGTCGTGGCTTTACCATGTTGAAATAGAAAAGGTGTGCCGTGGCCATCAGGTGTATTTGGCTGCCACTTGTGCAATGCTACATGAGCAGCTGGAGCATTTCTGTCAATTACCATAATGGAGTCTGGGTATGCGAAAATAGCTGCAGCAGGCACATTGCAGCGTTCTGGATTTGGAACCACATAAGGTCTGATCTCATTAGGGTTCCGAAAGATGGTCTGAGTTCAAAAAATAAAAATAAATGAATGAATAAATAAATAAATAAATAAATTGTGATTTTAAATTAGGGTTAGAATTTTTATTTATTTATTTATTTTTACATAATTAGTTTGATGTGCAACATGAAACAACACACACAAGGCAACAAGGGCAAGCAAAAGTTCAATGCTTACTCAATTTGGATCAGGAATATCACTTGAATTGGGTGTATATGTTATGCCAGTCAAATTTAAAAACCAACTTCTCTGTTTTTGAAGTTGAACAATCTTTCATACATCAGACAGTGGTTTAGAGACAATTTAGTGGAAGTGAAACCTTACACTAACGATGGTTTAAAATCTTGTTATTAGAGAAGAAGTTCATCACTTTTAGTTTGACATGTTTTTGCAAGTTTGACGTTCAGTAAATGTGGCCTGAATGATTGTGGATGCATATTGTAGAAATGTCTCCAGACAATATCTCTTCACTGTCTAGTGTATGTGGAAGCTGTGTGGCCGAGCATTTGTACAGCTTGAGTGACGCCATCTGGTGAATGGCATTCTGGGAAAAACGAAAAAAACCATGTCAGATCCCTGGTAACGACAGAATCTATTTCAATGTCAAAGAATAAACACCACCAGTCACTCTGAACCTAATCAGCTTCCACAATCTATACATGACAAAATTGTTCTGGTTAGCAACTTGCAGGCCAGTTATTTCCAAGTTATTTGCTAACTTACACACTCTTTGCTATTAAATTGATCATGTATTTACAAAACCGTGCGAGTGGAGATGGATTGAAAGCATATTCTCTACAATATCAGACAACAAGATAACTAGGCCCAGTTAATTGAAATCAAAATGTACCTGCAGGTGCAAAACTTCTGCCAGTGGTCTCCTCTTCATGTGCGGAACAGTTAGAAGCTGGGAAGGAGTTTGTCCGAGGGATGCAATCTGGTCTTGTATAGCACATATTTGTACCTTTTGTGATATTTCAGGGGATAAAGTAAGTGCCATGTCACATTCAGGGAACAACATAAAAGAGGGTAAAAGTAGCTTACTGGGTCTGAAATTTTATCAATATCTATTTTTTCTTCATAAGTTATGTAAAAGAACACATTGTTGGCTGAAATAGCTTCCTTTCCTTGCTGCTTGTAACTGAAAGTCTCAATTTATCCCATTAAATATTAGTCAATGAGAAAATGAGACGAATAACTTGTACTTTTCATGATATCAAGATTGAGATAGTACAGTGCAATGCAGAACATGGGGAAAGTAGTGGGAATCTGCTAAATTATTAGTACAGGTAAAACATGCCTACCCAAATATAAGGTCAATCCATTCATGCAAATGAGCAGATACATGCTCACTCTCAAGAGCTTTACGATGCTTATGAATGAAATCAACAGGGCTATCAGCCCAAGGAGGAAGTTTGACGTAATCTGCAATAATGAATCAAGACGGCAATTCGTCAAATTGGGATATCAATTTTTCCATACAATTCATGTTTTATTTATCCCTAGTACTTGAGGAAATATTCATACCAATCTTGCCTCCAAGTTGTGTTGTCCCAAAATCAATTGAATTTCCATTTTTTAGAGCCTCAGGGAGGTAAAACAGCTCAGGAACCTAATTATGGACAAACAAAGAGACAGGTATGACTAACCACCTTTTGCAAATGGAACTACGAACGAAGGTCAATAAAGAGAAGCAATTGATGACCAGGTGCAGACATCTAAGAACAATAAACAAGACATCAAGGATAGAACTAACAGCAATGATGTTTATGTACTAGCGGTTATGCAGATTCTTACCAACTCTTTCACATCATTCATGTCCTCGAGAACGCCATTCCAAGTAGCACCTATATCTGAAAACATCCGGTCTGGATGTTCAAATTTTCCACCTTGTAGTTGAACTGAAACAGTAGTAAATGGTTCTAGCCTAACAAGATAGTATAAAACCTGTAGAAGAAGTATCAGCTGTCGGACAAATTTTTACCTGAGATCACTATATTCTAGTAGCATTCAATGCCTAAGTGGACACCCAAACAATAGATATGTAGGTCCAGTTAATACAAGAAAGCTATGAAGGTAAAAGGCAATTCCTAAGTTACATTGTTCAGACCACAGAAACAAAAATGAAATGTGTAAGGACTGCAGTCTGTTCCTCATTGTTCAGACCACTGTCCAAAGAAGATCACTAAATTCCGTCCAAAGAAGATCACTAAATTGCTCAGTAACTTAATTGCAGATTCACTTCCAACAAGTATGATATGCCACATCAAAACTAAACATTATGAATATCAAATGATCAATAATCTTCATGTTACAAACATTATTTGCAAAATTAGCAAAGTTACTCTATTTGATGTGAACTGTGCAAATGTAACCCCTGGTTGTTCACTGCAAATAAGTTCTCAATTCATTTCAAGCTGGACAAATTGAATATTCAAATCAGTACCTTCAAATGAGTTCCCTTGTAAGTTCAGGTCTCCCAATTCTTATATTTGCCAGAATCCACTTGTTAATTTGGAGTTTGCATGGCTTAACAAGGTAGATTAAAATATTGGACTCAAAAGAGAATCTCAAGAGCTTTCAGATGGTTGAACTTGATAAATATATTCAGGAATTGTGGGATTTGTTGTCCATACCCATGTATATGAAACAATCAATCATGCCCAGTTGCACAAGTGGAACCGCAGTCAGTAGACACAGAGAGGCAGTGGCCTATGTTGCTTTGCCTTGAAAACAACTGAGATTTGATCTTGTCAAATATAGGAAAGAGTTTTACGTATAAAATAGACTTCAGAAACAATTACATTGGTATTTAGAAGTATACCAGCATACATAAGAGGCCGCATATGCATCAAGAAATCCACATAAATACATCACCTAGGCTAAATATGATGATGATAGTTTGTAAATGAATAAAGGATGAGCAGGTGTATATGCACTCCATAAAGTCGCAGTTAATATAAAGATTAGAGCTGTTATACAACCATTCCATTTGTTAAAGTTCATTCTAAATCCTTCAAAAGATGATGCTTTAATGAAACACCTAAGAGATCTGACCTACACAGCTTTCAAGACTAAACACCATATCAATAGTCTTGCAACAATAAAATCTGAGCTGCTAGTCATTACTGACATGATATAAGCATATCAACAGAGAAAACACACTCAAAGATAAACTGCAAGCTTCAAGCGCTGGCTGCAGCCTGAAGATATACAATAGCCCCTTCTCTTGTAGCAGATAAGAAAATAACAACTGGATTGAACTTACTGTTCTGGCACTGGAGTAATGTGAAGAATAATGGTACTTGGGGATGATTGGATCAACAAAGCTTGAATACCTTTCTTGGAACTTTCTTAGCCGATCAGCATTTAATGCGCCAATGGGCTGCAAGAACATATGAACTTCAGATAAGGGCTCAACTTTGAAATATATGCATCAAGGATAGTCCATCGAGGCTGCTCTGCCTTGAGGAAGAAGCCTGGTATGGATTTTTAAACACTGGTCGCATCTTTGTAGTAACCAAGAAGAGGAAAGAAATAAGCTTATACAAACCTTAGAAAGGTCTCGATATGAAGAAGGATCCCCAAGATCCAAGTTCTTAGAACTGTAATCTGCAAGAATCCATGGAAACACAGGATACTGCAAACAGGAGAAGGACGCTTAGAAACAGTATGGATTACCTCTTAATGGAAAAAAATTATTACAACCTACTATCAGGAAATCCACCTGTGTGATATCATTGTAACTTCTTCCAGCCAGGGTATTAAGCTTCATTAGATATTCAAAATTGCTAATCTGTAGGAAATTGTAGTTAGCTTAGCTGTTTGTTAACCCTAATTCTAAGAATTCAAAAAGTTCGAATTATTGAAAGTGCAAGCCTATGAAGTTATATTATGTTTGAAAATCACATTCTTTACAAATTAGTCTTGTTTACCTCCCACCTAGCCCAACGTTCCATAAGCTGAGTCCTTTTAAGAAAATGCACCGGTCTCTACAACAAGAAAAGTTATATAGAAATGAGCATGTAAGTAATAGAATGGTTGAAAGTCTAGAAATTTATATTATTTTTTAGTTGTCTGAAATGTTTATAATTGAGGCATTGCAAGGTTCACACCTGCGTTGCCAGATAGATGTTGTTCAAATGAGGAGGTTGTGCTTGAACAATAGCACGGTATGCGTTTTTTCGACCTTCAGTACTCTAGAGAAAACACAAGCACAATGCAAAACAATGAATACTCTCACTGAAATGATTAAAGCATGCCACTAAGATGGATTCTATAAATAAATTGAAACAAAAGGAAAAAGAAATATATTTCATACAGATTATACCCCGAAGTGAAAGAAGAAGTTTGACCGGTCAACCATAAACAATTCTAGTGCGCTTCTTCTCAAAAGATATCTGCAGAGATATAACAGCATAAATGAGAGAAGTAGGGACTATGGAAGCATGTTGTTCATTTAAGCAACATAATGTCATGAAATGAA
The DNA here is from genome assembly GCA_030180095.1 of Magnolia changhungtana. Taxonomy (NCBI): domain Eukaryota; kingdom Viridiplantae; phylum Streptophyta; class Magnoliopsida; order Magnoliales; family Magnoliaceae; genus Magnolia; species Magnolia changhungtana. The sequence goes on from JASAUF010000671.1 coordinate 2,961,105, forward strand.
AAAGATTTGAGAATTAAAAAAAAAAAAAAAGATGTCTTGGATGGAAATAGTTCCACATTCAATTACCACGCCATAATTAATTCTAAAATAACAGGATATGCAAATAAATAAATAAAAAACTCTCTTTCATACAAACAAGGTATTAAGGCTGTTAGATAGGCCACGCCTTGTATAGCTAATTTCCATAGATAGATAGCTAATTTCCATGGATAGGTGATTCTGTCTTTATCATTTACCTTGTATAGATGGCTGTAGATCTCTATATATTCAACCCCTTTGGGGTGTCTCATATACAAAAAAACCAAAGGAGCCTCGTTTCTCTTTGCTTACATGGTATCAGAGCTATACCGATCTTAGCTGATCTGATCCGACACCACCATCTTCAGCTGCACATCCTGATCCGACACCTCCTTTAACATCGGCACCACCGCCTGACAGATCCGAGCTTTCCTGCGCTACCAAACCTCTGCGGCACCACCTCCAGTCAGATCCGGCCCCCTGCTACGTCACCCACTCCATCCAACCACCCCTGCTGTATCACCCATCCCATCTGACCAACCCCAGCCCGTCCGCACACCCGGCCGACCACCCCCAGCCCATCAGCACACTCGTCCGACCACCCCCAGCCCAACCGACCACCCCATCTCCGTCAGCACGTATGCACACATGCACATCCGACCAACCCCAGCCCATCCAACCACCCCATCTCTCCCCAAGTCCCTTTCTCCCTTGCTGTTGCTGTTCTGTTGCTGTTGTTGCAAGGTACCTCTTTCCTTGGTGTGGTTTACTTCAATTCAGATCTATGGACAAAGACTCCCGTACAGAGGCCCCACGATGTAGTTTTTATGGTACCAACTACAATCTATGGGCTATCCACTTTCAGAATTTCCTCAAGGGTCGTGGTTTGTGGAGACTAATTGATGGATCTATTACTGTCCCCATTTCCACAGATGCTGACAAAATGGCTGAATGAGAAATAAAAAATGGACGTATTATTACCTGGATTCTCGATTTGGTTGATCGGTCAATTGTTGTTGATCTCACGCCACATCGCACTGCTAAGGCAATGTGGGAGCATCTCCAGGCAATTTGTAAACAGAGTAATGCGGCTCGGTTATACCGCCTGGAACAAGATCTGGTTCACCTTACTTAGGGTGACAAAAGTATTCAAACATTTTATTCTACCATTGTTACAATTTGGGCAAAGATGGCTATGATGGATCCAGAATTTCCTCATGACTTTAAGATCTTCCAAACAATGCGTGATAGTGAGTGAGTTCGACAATTTCTTATGAAGCTGCGTTCGGAATTTGAGCATTGTAGGGCTGCTCTCCTGAACCGTAGCCCAACTCCTTCATTGAATTCGGTTATTAATGATTTATTAGCTGAGAAATAACGACTGAAAGTTCTCTCTCCCATGTCTCCAACTCAGGGATCATCTGATCTGGTGCTTGCTGCATCCACCTCTGCACCAAACCGTAGTTCCACTCATTTAATTTGTTGCGGCTGCAACAAAGCGGGACATGTCGTCGCTCAATGCAAAAATTGGTGTGCTTATTGTCGATTGGTCATGGTATTCAGGACTGCCCTTCACATGCCTATGCATCCTCTTTCGGTCGTGGATGTGGTGGTCGAGGTCTTGGCCGTGGTCGTGCTCTTTCTGCTACTTCTGCGACTATTTCTCTTACTTTTGTTAGTGATACTGCAACTACTATTTCTGCTGATGAACTTTCCTCATCTTTGATTCCTACGATGCTCCAGCAGATCGTGCAGGCCCTTTCTGCAGCCGGTATGTCAGGTATATCCTCATCTTCTACATGGTTCTTCGATTCAGGTGCTTCCAATTATATGACTGGTGCCGTATCCCATATTCGCAACATTCGTCCCTACACCGGAAATCAGGCTATTTCTACTGCGGATGGCACTAGACTACCCATTCAGTCCATTGGATCATTGGAATTCTCTCCTTCTGCCCATCACCAGTTCACCCTTCATGATGGGTTTCATGTCCCTAACCTCTCCTCAAATTTAATTTCTATTGGTCAACTTACATCCAATAACTTCTTAGTCATTTCTTCCAAACTGTTGTTTTGTGCAGGATCTGACAACGGGGAATGTACTTGGGAATGGTAGGCGGCATGGTCGTCTGTACGTGCTGGACTTTGACCCATCTGTCACTCTGGCTTGTTGTTTCTTTTCTCCATCTTCATCAGATATTTGTTCAACAAATAAATTATAAAAACTCTGGCACTTTCGCCTGGGTCATCCACATTCAGATCGGTTAATTCAGTTATTTTCTTCTGGCATGTTAGGGAATATTTCTCTTAATAAAAGTGATTTGGATTATTCTTGTTCTTCCTGTTGTCTTTCAAAGAGTAAGTGTATTCCCTTTCCTCTAAGTACTACAAAATCATCATCTATGTTTGAACTAGTGCATACGGATGTTTGGGGTCCTTCACCAATTATGTCTTTCTCTGGGTTACGACACTATGTTATATTCATTGATGATTTCACACGTTGCACCTAGATTTACTTTCTGCACTCTAAGTCATAGGTTTTTGAAAAATTCAAGTTATTTTACTCTATGGTGGACACTCAATTTCGAGTAAAAGTTCAAACTCTCCGCTCTGACTTAGGAGGAGAATATCTCTCAACAGATTTTCGTACATATCTTCAGGGTCATGAGATTATTCATCAGACTACCTGTTCTGATACTCCACAACAGAATGGAGTGACTGAATGAAAAAATCACCATATTGTTGAAACTGCCAACACCCTGATGACAGCTATGAGTGTTCCTCGTTCTTTCTAGGCGGAGGCAATGTTACATTCAGTCTACTTGATTAGCCCGATGCCAACCAAAGTTCTGAATAGTAAATCTCCTTACTTTGTTCTCACCGGCTTACCTTCTACATATTCCACATTTCGTGTTTTTGGTTGTGTATGTTATGTTTACCTGACACCACGTGAACGTAACAAACTATCTCCAAAATCAGTCAAATGTATGTACTTGGGATTTGGAGAAACTCAGAAGGGTTTTCGATGTTATGATCTGGTTTCTCGTCGTGTTCGGATATCACGACAAGTTGTTTTTCTTGAGCATATTGCCTTTCATTCATCTGTTCCTCCTCAACATGCACCAAACTCTCCTGGTCTTATCGCCTTTCCTGACATTCCTTTTGCCTCGAGTACTCTTCCTCGTCCATTGCAGGTTTACTCACGACGACCATGTATAGATCCACCACCTATAATTCTCCCTACTGTACCTGTTGCCGATCCAGAACCCACCTTGATACGTCGTTCCGCTCGTGTACATCGACAACCTGATCGCTTGATATACTCTATGTTTGCCATGAATGCTACTCTGGATACTGCATCTATTCCTACTTCATACACTAAGGCAGCCACTCATGATTGTTGGAAGAAGGCTATGGCAGAAGAACTTGCAGCATTGGATGATAATCATACGTGGGACATTGTCACTCGACCCACTGACCAACAATTAATTGGCAGTAAATGGATCTATTCTGTAAAACTCAAATTTGATGGATCATTGGATCGATCCAAGGCTCGACTTGTAGCTCAGGGATACAAACAGGAACACAGAATTGATTATAATGAGACATTCGCTCCTATGGCCAAGATGAAAACTGTTAGTACTCTTCTGGCAATATCATTCGTTCGTTCTTGGCCACTCGCTCAGATAGATGTGAAAAATGCTTTTATTCATGTATACCTCCAAGAAATCGTATGTTTGAAACCTCCTCCTGGCTCTTTAATCCCTGCCAATAGTGTATGTCGCCTAAAGAAAGCTTTGTATGACCTCAAATAGGCACCTTGGGCATGGTTCCAATGCTTTCACAATGTTGTTATGGGTGCTGGCTTTACTCAAAGTGGTCACCCATCCTTATTTTTGCGCACTACTGATCGCGGTATTGTCATTGTTCTCGTATATGTTGACGACCTACTCCTGACTGGTAGCGATGCTGCTGGCATCTCGGCATTAAAGGAAATTCTGAAATCATCCTTCAAGATGAAGGACCTCGGCCATCAAACATACTTTCTTGGGCTTGAATTTTCATGTTCTCAACGTGGGATCCTGATCAGCCAGCGTAAATATACAAAGGATCTTCTCGCTTTGGCCTCATTGACAGATCAGAAGACAGTTCAGACTCCCTTAGAACTTAACGTTCAATATGGCCATGACGATGGTCATCTTCTTGCGGAGCCCACCTTATACAGCCGTTTGGTTGAGAGTCTGGTTTACTTAACAATGACTCGCCCTGATATTGCCTACGTTGTCCAAGTTGTCAGCCAATTTGTTTCAGCTCCTCGGACTCTGTATATGACTACGGTGTTGTGCATCCTACGGTACCTATGTGGAACTCTAGATCGATCACTGTTCTTCTCCTCCACAGCAACTCTGAATCTTCGTGCTTATTCGGATGTTGACTGGGCTGGTTGCGCTCTCACACGAAGATCTACCACTAGTTACTATGTTTTTCTTGGCTCTTCTCTCATCTCTTGGAAGTGTAAGAAGCAGGCCACTGTTTCCAAATCAAGCACGGAAGCCGAGTATCGACCGATGTCAGCTGCTTGTAGTGAGCTTATTTGGTTACGTGGACTTCTTTCCGACTTGGGCGTTCATCTACAGAATCCTACTCCACTCCATGTAGATAATTTGAGTGCCATTCAAATTGCCTCTAACCCTATTTTCTATGAACGGACAAAGCATATGGAAGTTGACTGTCACTTCATCCGAGAGAAGTTTCAGTCTGGGCTCATTTCTCTTCCACATGTTGCATCCCATGATCAGATTGCAGACATTCTCACGAAGTCCCTCACTTCTGCACGTCACTAATTTCTAGTTGGCAAACTATTACTTGTCGATGACCAGCATTAGTTTGAGGGGAGATGTTAGACAGGCCATGCCTTGTATAGCTAATTTCCATGGATAGATAGCTAATTTCCATAGATAGATGATTCTGTCTTTATCATTTACCTTGTATAGATGGCTGTAGATCTCTATATATTCAACCCCTTTGGGTTGTCTCATATACAAGAAAACCAAAGGAGACTCGTTTCTCTTTGCTTACAAAGGCAAGACAAAATATGACCAAAGAATAGATCTTTTAGAGAATTTTTTAAAAAAAAAAAAGAAAAAAGAAAAAAGAAAAGAAAAGCACAGATCTTTCAGAAGGAGCAGACAGTTGCTTCCTTCCATGAAAACTGGGAGTTTTGCATTAGGCAAAAATGCAATCGTAACCAGCGCCAACATTAAATTGGCAGTAGAAGTTCAGTTTACTTTCAAATAGAAGAACTATTCCTTGTGGCAATATAAGTCAACAACTAAGGGTAACACATATTGCAACCTTAACCGTACAAAAGGAATTGTTTCAAAGGACAACATAAGAGCAAACCTACTTCAAGGTCATCCCTACTGCCACAAGAAGTTTTAGGGAAATTTAGTGAAAAATGATGAAAGCAAGCACCAGAATAGAACTAATAACATATAGGATGCTATTTCTTACAGGAACGCACCAATACTAAGTTGTCTCTAGAAGCTGTATGGTGTGTGCTGTTGACCCATGCAAGACAACTTTTGAGTATATCAAGGCCTGCATGATACAGTATAACTATGCTACTAAATGGTGCCAATCGCATAACTATTTGGTTCCCTTTTGCTACTATGCATTTTTTTATTTGCAACCCATTAAGGGCGTGTTTGATTTTCGGTGAAATGGCAAATCGCGCGTAAAAAAGTAATGATTATTTCCCCGTGAATTTACAGCATCCTGATATGACTGCTTACTTTTTGACACAAAAATCAAGAATATTACAAAATATCTGTGGGTCCCACTGTGATGCATTTTGCTTATCCACACCGTTCATCCATTATTACATTTGAATTTATAGCATGAGTAAAAAATTGAGGCATATCCAATACTCAAGTGGACAACGTCATACAAAAAAGAGAATCGAATACTCACCGTTAAAAACTTTGTAGGGCCACTGTTTCTTTTGGCGTGGGCCATTTGAGTGTTAGATCTGCTTCATTTTTTGTCTCATGCTCCAAAATATTGTAATAAAATAGACTGACGGAATGGATATATCATACACATTACCTTGCAGCAAATAAATTAAAATTACATCCATTAAACCAATTTCACTGGCACAAACTCCTATGAGTTTTCAAACGCAGGAAATTGTAATAATCACTATTTCCCTTGCATTTCTCATTTCTCTGAAAAACAAACAGGCCCTAAAGCACCAAGATCAATGGATTTGGCACTTGATCTGGGTTGTTCATGTTGATTGGGTTCTGTTGTCGTATCTTACTATTTTTATTGTTTTTTAATTGTCATATTCCATTTTATCTTTTCATTATCCATTTAAACATCAAGGATCCAAACAAATAGACAAGCAAATATCAACCTAATAATCACAAGAACATTTTCACCCATCTTTTTTTTTTTTCTTCTAAAATTAATCATTTTCCCCATTCCTTCTGATTTGTTTCTATACAGAAAATAGGAGGCCTCTATGATTCACCCGCCATAAAAATCGTAAAATGAGTTGTAATGGTTTGGACTACGGCAAGTCACACTCTGAAATCAAGAATGTGTTTTGCGAAGTGTCTAGTGATTGCATTTAGCTCTTCTCACTCCAGTTAGTCTCAAGTCTACCAACTTTGAACAAATGGCCTCAGTCACGTCAAAGTGGTTAACATATCCACATCCAACATTTTGACATCCTTTAAGCCAAATAGAATACATGCAAAACTGTAGAAATGCTGTACTGCATATTAGAGTTTTGTATATGCAATAGATACAGTACCAGTATAATATTTATTCAAAATTCAAAACCCGGGGAAAAGGGCCAAAAGGAAAACAATAATCTCTCCACAATTAGAACTGATTGCAGGTAGCTAATGGGATGTTTTTGCATGTGTATAAGGCCAAAATGATAGAGAATGGTGACCTAAAATGACAGAAATGCAGTAGCATGAGATGAAAGAAGTAGAAAATTGACAAGAAATTGTGACCAACTCACCTTCTGCTAAACATTTGATGGAGGGAAGAGATTAACCAGCTCCGATTCTTTTCTTGGACTCTGTTTTGACCGCTAGGATTCAACCCATCATCCGTTGTATTGTCATGACAGGATTCATCAACTATGAAATTGATTCTCTTTGTTGTAATCTAAACAAGGACATTAATTCCACAATTAGTTAGGAACAGGAAAATTATTGGGAAATTAAACTGCATTTGTGAATTCCTATATGGTGGCACTGTTAAGCATGTTGAGAAATACTTAGTATTAAAATAATACATATAATAACCCTTTGGAATTTTGTTAAAGAAATGCAATAAATTACACATAGAACAAACAAAACCACGACAATACATCCCATCTTACATTAAATAATGAAGACTAAAATTATATTTTCCGATGATTTAAAACTCTTCGTTTACAAGGGACTTGATCTTTACCTAGTTTGACGGGTATTGAAATGTACCCTTGTTACTTTCTCTGGCGGACAGTTGCAATTGACCTCCCCTTATTGTTTTTCTTCTAGAAGCTGCTATCTGAGTTGTGATCTGATTTTCATAATGCATAACACAAAATCACTTGAGATAACTTCTGTTTTGTAGAGGAACAGTTTGAGCCATGTGAGCTTGGAAGTAGTGGCAGACATCTATCTATACATTGCTTCCACTCTAGATGTCCACAAACGAGACTATTCCTTTCTCTTCAATGATTTTGTTTCTTTCTAAGACCAGACAGAGATGAATCATTCACACCCAACTCCCTCGATATGCCTCAAGAGCAAAACTCAACCCATCCTAGAAGGAAACTTATACACAAGGAACAACCATCAAGATGGAGTTTAAAGCAACCAGTGGGTGGATCCCATGAGGCTACTCCCAATTCATTCAGCCTAGATTGAGCCTCTCCTCCCCTTGAAATCCTGGATGATTTGTAGAAAGAACTAACCTTGAATTTTGGAATCATGGAGAAACCAAATCCAATATAAATTTATAGGAACAACTCTTCTTTTCACCCTCTTCTCGATGATGCCTTGCTATCAAATATCCCATTATACCTTTCTTTCCAAAGATGCTAAAGAATTGTGAATGCCATCATCTACCACACATCATTGCCATTAGGCCATGATGGGAAACCATGAATTCCATGCCAAACAGTGGAAAAGGAAAAGGGATTTCCTTTGATGTGATGATTTTTGTGCTACACCTTTCCATAATTTAGTCCTGGCACACGGATATAGATGTGTATTGTGAGTGAGAGGAATATGGGATTTCCACTTGATACCCAAACAAGAACTCAAAATTGGAATTCATGTTGCAATAGTTCTCATGGAAATCATCATTGAATAATTATTGTTTTTTTCTTTTATTTTGCCTTGGATTCCACATATCCTGTTGTACACATGTGTTGGGGGGCAACCCCTAGTGGGGCCCACCCACATGTGGTAGTGTAGAGGGTTACCAACCCTCCACCACCTCTCCCTTTTCTCTTCTTTAGAGAGAGAGAGAGAGAGTGCATGTGCGTGTGTGTGTGTATGCGTGTGTGCGTGCGTGCGTGTGCATGTGCATGCGTGTGCATGCCCACTAGAGGAGGAAGAGGAGAGAAGGGTAGACTCGCTTGCATGCTTGATCAAAACCACAATTTTTTTGGCTACCATTGCTTTTGTTGAATCAGGTAAGTGAATTGGCTTGTTTTCTCGTAGTGTGGCTGACTTGAGTGGGCCGTTGATTTCCATGTTTTGGCTCCCTGATTCGGCTATTATGAAATCATGCCACTCGATCCGTCATGACCTGAAATATAATGTGCCATGATGTTCGCATGCACCTGACAGTGGTACCAGCACAGTGATTGATGCAATTCCAAGGAGAGGAACAGTAAAATGGATTTTGATGTGAATTTTTATTGCCTTGTACAGGTCACACCGCATGGGAATATACAGTAGGCAATTCATTTATAATCACTATGTGCCATTGGGTGAAACTAGCCCACAGTTACGTAACACTTGTACATTATAAAATATATAAATTTATTGTGCACTACATGATCTTTTGGATATACCTTATAATTTTAATTATTTATTGTGGTTATCACCTGGCTATTACTATAGAGGGAACCCTTTTTTGTCCTTTTGACTTTGCTTGTTCTGCTTCACCCAATTGGGTAAGTAAAACTTTTGGATGGATTGACAATGACCTTATTACCCTCACGTTACTTGGTTTAAGTGATGCTAATTTGGACGACTGATGATGATTGCACATGAATAAAAATAAAAGAAAATGTCTCATATGTGCTTCCCTATTGACTAATTTAGGATACTCTCACCTGTAGTGAGAAGCAATGACATCCAAATTAGTTGTTGTTAATCTTTTGAAAGGAGAGAAATTTGATGGGAATAACTTTGATGATTGGAATAGGTTTATTGGGATTTTATTGGACGATGAGAATGTTTTGTACACTAAAAACCGTTAGAAAAAAATTGTAGATAAAATACGAGGATGTTTTGATTAGTCTGAAGATTGCGCAAAAAAAAATAAAAAATTAAAAGAAATGAAATAAAATAACAGAAGTGTTAAAAACATCCTCCTTGGCTCCATGAACAAAGAACTGATCCTTCCATATGAAATTTATAGGACTGCCATGAAAATGTGGGATGCCTTAATTAAGTCTTATGCCAAAATATTGGATGCAAAGATCAGAACTACGTAGATGGAATTTCCTTCATATAGAATGCTAATTATAGCAAAAATGTAGGTTGTGCTAAGACAAAAAATCAGAAAATTATAGCAATGTTTCAATCTTTGTGAATTTAGGGGCAACCGAGCATTTGACAAAGGACATAAAAAGTTTTACGTACTTTCAGACTACCTCACTGGGAAGTCACAGACTCCCTGCTACTTAAAAGTACTCTTTTTTCTCCTGGGATGAGAAGAAATCTAACATTGGTCACGTTTCTAGTTAGAAAGAATTTTGATGTAAGATTTTGTAAAAATAAGATCTCATTGATGAATAAATGTAATGCTTTCTTGGAGTGAATTCTCAGGACCTATTTAAGCTAGATGTCGTAAATAGATTTTCATCAATACCAAACAACTCATCTTTCACTAATACTAGTGTTGTATCTGAATCCATTAAGTGGTATAACATATTGGGACATAATTAAAAAAAAGTATGATGAGATCAACAAAAAATAGATTACTGGGAACATTAACAAGAGTAAATTTACCTATTTGCGAAGAAAACTATTCCCTAAGGTAGCTAGATCTAAAGAACTTTTATAGATCTTACATAGTAATATATGTAAGCTATTGAATGCGTGAGCTTGAAATGGTTGTTAGTACCTTATATTTTATTGATGACTACTTACAATATGAAACGACACATCTAATTTCTCAAAAGTCGAAAGCACTTGATTGCTTTCATAAGTATAGACTAGAAGTAGAGAATTAGTTGAATAAAAGAATTGCAAGTATTGCGGACAACTAGGGATGGGGAATACACATTAGATATCTTCAAATCGTATTATGAAAATGCCGACATTGCTCTACAATATACCATGCTTTGTAGTCCTTTGCAAAATGGTGTAGTTGAAAGGAGAGATAGAACCGGTCAAATATATGATGGCTTGTGCAAATCTGGAAACTACCTTTTGAGGAGACATACCACTTACAACTGTTTATGTATTAAATAGAGTTCATTCAAAATCGATTCCCAAAATGCCTTTTGAAATATGGATTGGTAGGAGACCGTCATTAGGTGATTTATGTCAATGGGGTTCATTGGGTCACGCTTTACTTCCCAATCTGAACAAAAGTAAGTAAGATAAAAGAATAATTAAGTGCACATTCATTCAGTATTCTGACCATTCAAAATGGTTCTGTGTTAGTATATGAAGAATATGGTAGATGGATTGAAATCAAATCCCGAAATGTGATATTTGCGGAAGATGCATATTTTAGTAGAAAGAAGCACAAAATGGAAATAGAACTCTATAAGATGCCAGAAGTAGTTCAAGGAAGTGAAAGCAACAATTTCAAAAATGATAGCGGGGGCATTCTTATTATTCGTGAGGTTAATGGGAGCATGTCAAAAAGTGCTCTTGAGCTTTGACAATGTTTACGAGGTAGAATTCCTAAAACTTTCATTTTTTACCCAGGTTATACCCTTTTCCTCCTCTTTTCCTCCTGACTCTATCCCTGAGGAATCTGGAGATGATCCATACCCTTCTTTAGCAAAGATAGACTAATAACCAAACTGATAAGAAAATTTTGCAGATTTCTATGCATATTTGGTAGAACAACTTTCTTGCATGCCATTAGTAGGAACAATTGATGTGATTAACATCAAAGCTCATGGAAGAGACATTGAAGCATAAAACTTATAACAACATAACTTATAAGTTAAAACAACATAACTTGTCAGTTAAAACAACATAACTTCTTTTCGATCAAGCCATTTATCTTGGAGATTCTATGCCTTGACAGCTAAGAATTCTGAGCAGGAAATTTATGCCTAAAAATAACCAGTAAAATGTGATCTATGGATAACTGACAAATAAATCTAGCTTAGAAACTTTTAAATATCGTACTTACTTGAAATGTTCCTTGTGCAACACCTAATGGGCGGACCATCAATGAAGAAATTTCAAAAATAATTTGTTCACTAAGTTCACTTGGCACATAACCAGGAGCAACTTCTGATGCATTTTCAACAGAATTTTGGTCATTTGCAACTTCAACATCTTGGTAATCCATCGATTCCTGCATAGATTGCTTGGCAGTAGCTGAGAGTGTCTGCTGATTCACCCCACTCTGTTCCATACTCAATGTACCATCCTCAAAATGACTGTTTTCCGTCTGCTCATCATCGTCTTTTCTTTCTTCCATTGAGACTCCTGCCATCATGATTGTAGTAGGAAGGCCAGCTGTAACTGATACCTCTGGATCATTTGTATGACATTTGAAATTCCCTTCATTGGGTTTAAGTTGCAGTAACTGATCTTTGTGGTCAGCAGCTGCACCCAAATGGTCAGATCCCTTGTAATTCCTTCTCAAACAAAGTCGCATCCTCAAGGAACTTTCCATGAAATCTAACTTCCAGAACCCCTGCATAATTAAGTTAAGAGAAATATATGTGTAAATTCTAAATGACAGCACAACGAATAAGGTTAATGCTTAAAAACAAAATTATAACCGAATTCAGGAAGAGCAAGAACTCATGAATGTTTATGGGAATCATGCTGCAAAGAATGATATTTCAGTGTACCTGCTCAGGATCACATAGATAGTCCCCAAATGGCCCAAAAAGGCCATTCATTTCAATTAGGCGATGAATGAGTTTGCGCCATGCATGAGTCCCAGTGAATGCACGGTGCTGATCTATTATATCAACCTGTGCACGCCGATCCATCTGCAAAAAGAGCAAAAATTTCTAATCATTTAGCTGCAATCAATGACAACACAAAAGGACCAGAAGCATCACATTAATTGTACCTCCACCCTCTTCATGTTTCTTGCTAAGGCAAAACTTCCAACTAGGACAGCAATATACTTATAGGACAATACAGAAAAATCCTTCCCAGAAACTGATTTTGTATCAACTGACTGTAGGCACTCATTCCAGGCAGTTCCCATGGCTTCAGAAACAGTCCATCTCTTCATACGGTCTGAGTTGCTTTCGCTTCTCCTTTGTGCTGAAGTGGCCATTGCTACAGCACTAAGACCTCTTCCTGAACCAATCTTGGCAATGCGCTCAAGATCACGTGCAGCAGCCAAAGCAGCAGCCTTTGCAGAAGCCTTGTCCTTAGGAACAGAGGCAGACTTATTCGGAGTGGAAAGTTCCTTCTGAAAACTTGCGAATGTGTGTAGCCTATTCCTTCTGCGCTCAAGTAATGATGAGTCACGCCTAAGCTGTGTATTTCTTGCAGGTGTCACAATTTCACCACCACCAGCACCAGCAGCAATCATTGCCAATGACATTGCAGCAGGTGGAGAAGCAAAAGCAGCAGCCCAACCCGGAGATATCATCACAAGAGCAGACTGGAGGAGGTATAATTATTAATCTCAAAGATTATAAAATGAGGCTAAAAAAGACAATCATTCAGGTTTGCAGAATGAAGAAATGCTACTTTTAAAGAAATCTGAAGTTTGTAACATATCCCAGTATGCATGATGAAGTATCCCTAACCGAGTACTATACTGCAGGGCATGCTTAGAGGCCATATTATGCATTAGGAGTTAAAGGTGAAACTTTGTTATGACTTACGAGAGAGAGAGAGTAGACAATAGGGAACGGATTCCTAATACAGAGCCAGAAGCTTAACACCCTTTTTTTCCAAGCCATTGGCAATACCATTTGCCTCTCTCCCACTATAACAACTGAAATGTTTAGCCTAGAGACAATCTCCTGAATTTCATTGAAAATAAACATTAGTTCCATTGTTGGACCAGACTGCTTGGTGGATGGAATATATCAACATCTGGAATATTTTGTATGCATTGGAATTTGGAAGTTAAGGATCCTTTTTTTCTGTAGAGGTCTAACTGCATGCTAACATCCATTATTGTGAAATTCCGGAAAAGGGATCAAGTTAATAGCATCTATGAAGGGAAAACTCTAACATGCAGAAATTACAACCACAAACTGAGATAAAATAGTGGCTTAACAATTAGAATAGCTCAATCCTAAACAAATGGGATGCACAAGTGATAATTTCCAGGCACGACAATAAATACTAGGAGAGAAGTTTAATCACCTCAAGAGGCAATGCATCTGCTGCCAAAGCACGATCTTCAACAATGAGGGGATTCAGACCATCTGAGGAGGTTAATTCATGAATTCCCACCAAAAGTGGCCTCCACCGCCGTACAATAGCTACAAATGGTGGTACAATAGCCCCTAAGTACTGCTTGCGAAGAGGCTTTCTATCCTTCCCAACTGCATGCCACAACTGCATCATAAAATTTATAAACAAATAACTAGAAGAAATTCCAAGCAAGAAGAAATTAAGAAAAAAGAAGAAGGGAAAATAGGTTAAATTTATGTTGCAATATATCCTGTATAAAAGAAATAAAAGCCTGTTCCAGCTTTCACTAATTACGCATACTGCAAGATTTAATCAAACAAATGGGGGATTATTCGAACTCAGGGTAGACAGAAAACAATAAGAAGACAAATCGACTGACCTCAGCATAAAGAATACTAGATGCAACCAATACCCTCTGTCTCTTGGACTCAGAAACCGGCCTATTTAAAACAGGTTCAAGCACACTGCACATCATGATCATGGTATTAGCTTAGATTATCCATATCAACTTAATCTAAGAACTAAATGGTAGTCTTGGAAATGCTGGTGCTAGTTCAGTCACAAAAATTAAGCTTCAGGCAAAATTCTGTATTACCACACTAAAACATCAAAAAGTATTTACACTTAAAAAGTAAGAAAGAAAGAAAAAGAAAAAGAAAGGAAAAAAAAACTCAATTACTTTACAGAAAGTAAAAAGTAAATCAACAAATGTTATCCAATGAACATTTACGTGAAAAATAACATTAAATAGTAAAAAGGCCAACTCAATGGCTACAATAATACCTTTGGGTCATTGACCTCTCAAAGATGTGGCAACCCAATGATTTTGATTTCCATTAGAATTATCAAATTGCTTCTTAATGTAAAATACCATTAGCCTTGGAGAAAATCTTTGGTGTGATTGCATTAAGAAGCTAGATTCTTCTAACTATACTCTCCTCCATATTCGAGAACCACATACATGTATTTATCAACAGAAAGACCAATTTCTCCAGACACATGAGTTGCATTAAGAAGTCAGATCAATTGACCTATGAGGTTTTGCCTCTGGCAGTACTTTGGCAAGCTTGCATCTCATCACCATACATTCAAACCATGAAATAATTTGTAGGATATAACCATCTTATTTAGTCAATTGAAATATTCAGCAAACAAAACCAATTGAGGGCCAGCAAAACAAGGCCAACGATATTTACTCCGAAAATTCTGCCATTTCTTACACATCCCCTCTCCTCTAGATTCACTCTATATATTCTTGAGTAAAAGGGCATTAAGGTAGGATAATGATCGAGGGACTACTACTCTGTATCATTACCAATACTGCACCAATAGATTTTTATTTTTATTTTTATTCACAAATGTGTAAACAAGTGTCTTTTCACATCTCCTGAAGTTTCACTGAAAAATTCCACTCTAGTCAGCAATATTCTTCTGGGTATCGGCAATATTGATACATATTTCCTTATCCCCAGTCATCGATTCGCATTAAACAACACCAACACTCTGAACACTGACTATGAATACTCGATCTAATTAAGTTCTCTTTCTTAGGTTCTGGCATCTATTTATTTTTCTATTAATAACATAGTATGCAACCATGACTAATATAGTTACCAATATTTCATTGGTATTTGAGTAATAATGTTTTATAGAAGAAATAATGGTTCTCAGCTGTTTCATCTTCTTTCTTTAGACCAAAATAGAAAACCATGCAAGGAAGTGAATGTAGTAGAATTGATATTGGAATTGGTAAATAAAAAGTGAAAACTTGTTCCTGCAAATATCCATCCCTCTTTTTTGGGAAAGTGCATTAGAAATTTCAAGAGGAGCACCATTGCAATTAGAAGATCCCATATATAATGTGCACATATGTATGCTGTGGTTAGGCAAGGCATGCATGTGTATGTATGCACATGTATATATGCCTGCAAGCACATTCATACAATATACTAAATGTAAATATACAAATGCACAAGAACATAAAGACAAATAATACAAATGCGAAAGTAAAAGCATTATTCCATGATGAAGGCTGCAATAATAAAATCAGGCTTTATACAACCAAAGAACACCTATCAGCATTTTTTTTTTTATCGATACATTGAGAGAAATTGTCATGTAGAAAACAATTGAACTCTCACATATATTTCATCTCTCAGTCACCCAGTTTCGCAATGTGTCATAGGGAAATAAGAGCATAGTGAAACATAGCTCTTGCATAAATAGGCATCCAAAAATTGCTTAGTGCATGGAAAAATGTAACTAAGAAATATGAAAAGAAAAAAGGATGATATTATGTGGGATGCACAACAAAGGAGTATATCATGATACACTTCAATAGGCAATTCCTATAGACTCAACTGATCATAATACGCTGTTTAGGGTGTTCCTATAGACTCAACTGATCATAAGACACTGTTTAACATATGAAAGTAATTGCTGAACCTAAGGAGCCTAGGTTTAGTAGTCCACACAAATTGTAGTCCTATAGGATTACCGGTGACCAATTGGCCGTCGAACAGGGTGGGAGGCTGACAATATGCAAGACTGCCAACCACTTTCCTGATCTAAAACCTCAAAGAAATGATAAAACTGCATTGAAGACAGGTTTGAAAAGTTTAACTGTGTAGAAAGTTTTCCATTTTTTCCTGAAAAGACTTTACACGACCTGTATCATAAAAGCTCATTCATAGTGCTAGAAATGGACTGCTATCAAAAGTTTCAAAGATATTTAGCTTACAGGTAAAAAACACAATAAATTAGAAAACATATACTGGATACGAAAGGCAAGAAGATGTACCTCCAAAGTAAAGCTGAACGTGGCTTCCTTGTTGATGAGCAGCTAGTATCATCTAATGGCATCATGTTGCCTGCTTGCTGTAATCCTTCGGATATGCCTTCCTTGACGCTTACATTCCTCATAAAAATGTCATCTTCACCATAGTCCTCTTCCCTCATTGAAACAAGTACCATCCGAAGCATGCAAAAAAATGGTTGATCACTGTCCAATAACTGCTGAAGTGTTGTAATTCCTCCTGCTGTAGTGTTGGATCCTCCAGTGCCTAGAGCATTACCACCTCTGCACTCATCTAACAACAAGACCTGTAGCATGGCAACTGACTTCTTTACTAAAGGCAGTTCAATCCAGTTTCCATTTGAATCCTTCTCCAAAGCAGAATTCCATGATTCCCAACCACTACCACCGCCACCGAAAGCTGTAGTTTTTGAGGGAAGGCCAACTCCATACCACATTTGGCTCCTATACTTCCAACCTTCAGCTACATCTATGGCACAGCTACCATATGAGACAAAAGCACATCGAACAGATTCATAGGGCTCTGCTGCTGCAGCAGCAGTAAGACGCTCCATCATTGCTGCAGAAAATTGCCCATTTGCATCACCCATGGGAGCAAGAGGCTGATTTGAAGCAAAATAGTTGAAACTAGTGTAAGAAAGAATCAAATTGAAATGTAAAGATGCAACAGCATAAAAATATGAAAGGATTTTGCCAAAGAAGGTCTGGCTTGATTTTCAAATAAAATGAATGACATAACCCTTTTCCTGAAATTGGATGATTTTGTAAATTATGCATAGAGAAGTTCATGAACATATGGGTTTGGGAAGAATGCAAAGATAACCATCTTTTTCATTCATGCATATCAACAATATATAAGTCAATAATACTTCTTTACAACTAGTGAATAACTCATTGCAACATCCTATTTACTAGAAGAAAATATACATCACACGGTATGAAACTATATAAATATGTATGTATGTGTGTAGGCTATATTTGTAATCTTGTGGAGTACCATATCTTTATTTCATACCAATATAAGTTATTAGTCATTGGGGTTAACACTTGTTGCCCATAACTCTCTCTTTCTCCTTTCTTTCTTCTTCCTCTTCTTCCTCTTCTTCCTTTTATCTGTCTTCTTCCCTCTTTCTCCTCCCTTTCCGTCCTTCTTTCTTTATCTTCTCTCCCTTCTACTCCTTTCTACTCCTTTCCACTTGGTATCAAAGCATTGATCCCCTACTGACATCATCAATCCGTACAGGTCTTGTCAGCAATGCACAGTTAGATGGCCCAGTGAGAAAGAAAAATACAGGATCTGAAAGAGGATGATTTTAGATGAATTATGGTCATTTTTCCATGTATTTTTGGTAAGTTTTTATGGTGTTTTACCAGAAATATAAAGGGGAAATTCGTATTTGTGTTTTTACTAGTATCTTTTTTTTTTTTTTTTTTTTTTTTTTTTTTTTGTGTGTGTGTGTGTGTGTGTGTGGAGCTTTTCCATATTGATTTGGGTCGGTTGACTCAGTGCAGTCTTTGGAAACAAGAAATTAGTGGGGAATTTTTTGTGGAAGATAGTTGCTGTAAAACCTTTTTGGGCCTTTTTCTGTTGATTTTTCAAGTGCTTTCTAATACAAGAGGTACAGGGGTGTGTTAGGGTTGTGTCCACACCTATGTGTGAGTAGGTGTGGGGATCTTGATTCTGTGTTTGTACTTTGTATGGCTTCAAGTATTAGAGTGTCTACTGCGATATGGAGGGTACTTCACTTTTGAGTGATACCTTAAGTTATTCAATAATATGCAAGCGGAACAATGCACCTAGGATGAGTGATAATCCAAGGTGGCATATTACCACTATCAAGTTTGATGGTGAAAACTATCTAACATGGTCCAAATCGACCCAAATTTCATTGAAGGTCGGAAGAAACTAGGATATTTAGATTGGACCATTACAAAACTTGAGAAGTCCAATCCTACTCATGCAGGTTGGGAAGCTGACAATATGATGATAATGGGGTGGTTACTTCACACAATGAAGGATGAAATTGTTGAAACTTTCATGCAGTATGAAATTGCGAAAGAGATTTTGGACTGTTTTACAGCTACCTACTCTAAAGAAAAGAATGTAGCTCATGTTTTTCGGTTAACATGAGAGATTCCAAATCCGTTATGGTTGTGCTCAGGACTGCCAAGATGAGATTGAGATGCAACAAATCTTTAACCTTCTTGCTGGACTCAATTCAGACTACAAGACTATTTGTTCTAGGTTCTTAGATGAGAGGCTCAGGCTATTTCTCTTGAGGCAGCTTCTCTTTGCTTCAACGAGAAGAATGTTGTCGGAAAGTGATGTTTGATACTGCTTCTGGTTCTCATAATAAATCTACTCTACCTAGTACTGTGATTGGTGGCTGTAGTAAACAAAGTTGAACAGACAATCGTAAAGGGAGGTTTGCTAGAGGTGAATGATTTGGACCTAGTGGCTATAGTATGGGCCATGGTGATTCTGGCCAAGATCATGGAGAGCCATGGTTGTAATGACCTAAGTCGAGGCCCAAGAAATTTGTGATGAGCAGAATAAACTAGTTTGCACTCATTGTGGTCACCTCAGGCATACTCAGTTGTGGCCCGTTTTGGTGCTGAAGCTGAACTTTGGGCTATGGCTCATGAGGTACGTGAATTTCTTTGGTTGAAGACCGTGTTCACTGAGTTAGGTCTTCCAGTTTCTTTTCTTGTGACTTTTCACTGTGATAATCTTGCAGCTATCCACATTTCGTTTAACTCATTTTATCATGAGCTCACACTAGGAATATTGAGGTTTATTGCCATTTTATCTATGAAAAGGTTGTCAAACAACCATTTACTCCAAAAGTTTAAGCTGTCAGAGTGTGGTGTATCAATGTATATCAAGGGACTTTATCGCTTTAACACCCCCCCCGCATGTGCGGGGTGGGAATTCCGCACGGGAACATACTGACGAGGGTGGAGGGACACTCACACCATAAATAGGCCGAGCTTAATTTCCCGGTCCCTGGGCTGGACCTGATATTCCTGACCCCCCGTGGGAGAATAATATATTAGCGAGGCATATTTGCTGCTCTCGAGAGTCGAATATAGGACCTTCCTCTCTAATTTTTTAACCAAAGGGATTGGTCGGCATCATCTGCTTCATGTGTTCCAAGCCGGGCATGATTGATATCCATAGCTCTAGTTTGTGGGAAGTGTAGGGAATTATATACATGTAGGCTATATTTGTAACCCTCTAGAGTATCATATCTTTATGTCATATTAATATAAGTGTGTTGGCCATTGGAGACTAACACTTGACTTGTTTCCCTGAACTCTCTATCTCCTTCTTTCTTTCTTCTTCCTCCTTTCCTTTTTTCTTCCCTCTTTCTCCTCTCTTTCTTTCTCGAGATTCGATTGCCACATCATGGTCAATAATAACTTAATGATTTGCACCTATATTGATTACCTACAGCTATGACTTATGAAATTGGAGTACTATATTTAGAAATGCAAACATACACACAAAAAAGAAAAAAAAAATATGATCCTCCATATAAAAGATCACGGCACTTTGAGTTGCATCAATATGTATACCAGACATCTAAGAGAGACACAACTATAAGAAATGCAACAAAGGGCTTTGTATCGCATTTCTAAAAATGTGATACAATAGCATGTTTCTTACATACATTATCAGAATATAATTCACCAAAATGCATATGTTAAAACCATGATTCATGGTCTATTGCATGCTCATTTATAATGCACCAAAATGGTACTAGAGGTCGACCTCATGGGAGCTTCCCATGAGGTTGAGCTCTATGGGCCCCACCATGATGTGTGATGGACATCCACACCATGCATTTGGTAACTCCCCTCTAGGTTATGGTATGTGCCAAAAATCAGTTGTATCTGGAACTCAGGTGGGTCAGACCATCTGAAACCATGGGAAATCATGCCTAAAACATCTAAAAGCACTTGGTGGGGCCCATCTGAGTTTTGGAATGGTCTAAAATTTGGTGTGACCACTCATCCATGTGGGACACACACAATGGATAGGCTGGATGTCTAAACTACATCTCATTGGGCCCTATATATAATCAGGAAGGTTTCAATGGGCTAGCATCCACTCTCAACTGGTTTCTGTGGTGTGGCTCACCTGATTCATGGATTGGCTTGATTTTAAGGCCCATGGTACACTATGGAAGGGTGCATCTAATTAATGGGATGGATGTTTGTCACACATCACAGTGGGGCCCATAAAGCTTGACCTCATGGGAAGCTTCCCATGAGGTCAACCGAATAGTACCTTTTCCCTATATATATATATATATATATATATATATATATATATATATATATATATATATATATATATATATATATATATATATATATATATATATATATATATATATATAGTGAAATGCTCACATGCGCACTAGTTCTCATGATAACTTTTTGAAAACTCATCTCACGTGATATGAGCCCAAAATCTGAATGGTCTATGTGATGCATCACCCTGTGAAATCCCTAGGGCCCAACTTTTACCGTGATCCAAAACTTTGGTGGGCCATGGCAAAAGGAAACAGTTTCCTCCCTTGATTTGCCTCTCTCTTTGCTACAACCCACCAGAGTTTTGGTTTAGGTAGAAAGTTGAGCCCTAGGGGTTTCATGGGGTCCCGCATCACATGGATTATTTGGATTTTGGGCCCATGACACGTGTGCAAAGGTGCCTAAGTGAGCATGACTCTCTCTCTAATAAATGATTATGAATGATTTAATGGGAGGGTAACCCCTCTTAACTGTTGTATGTGGTGTGGCCCACCCAAGTCATGGATTGACTTGATTTTTAAGCCTGTTGCTCACCATGGAATGGTGCATCTGACTGATGGGGTAGATGTTCGACACACAATACGGTGGGGCCCACACAACTCAACCTCATGGGAAGTTCCCATGAGGTCGACCTCATAGTACCACTTCCCTGTGTGTGTGTGTGTGTGTGTGTGTGTGTGTGTGTGTGTGTGTGTGTGTGAAGGAATTTGAACAACAGAACAATTGAAAGTTTTATCTGTGAGTTTTTCTCAATGCCACATGAAATTGCACCAGTCTTGGAAAAAAAAAGGGAAATATTCTTATTTCAAAAGATAACAATTAAGGTGGCATCGCTTTGCCCATACGAGGAAAGCACATGAGACTAAAAGAGTGGCTGAAATCAGATGTGAGGTTCTAGTGGATTGCTCACATGCAAACCCCAAGAAGCTGCGTGTGAAAAGATCTTTCTTTTTGTTTTATTTTATTATTTGGTTAAGTCTGCCAATATTTATTATGTTTTAGAAGTAGAGGACAACATCTAGTCAGATAAATCATTTTGGAAGAATCAATGAAAAAAAATTGGCATGAGAATATTGGCAGACTTAACCAAGAAACTTGATTTGCATGCAAGTAATAGTTGCAAGTTGCGAGCATAGATAAGTGTGAAAGATTAAGAAGATCTAACTATATGTTTATGTTTTTGAAAGCAGCAACAGCAAGTACAACACCAGCACAAATATCTGCAAATAAGTTAATTTGGAACTCATCAAGCACAAGCTGACAGTAAAATATATGCAGGTATAGCAATGTACATACATCAAGAGAAAGATTCCCAGAATCACTAGATAGTGATATTCTTCGAGAGCTAACAGTTTCCATTGACTCTCCCATAGCTTTGCCTAATGAATTTGACAGGCTACCAATGGATGAAGGAACTGAAGTTGGAGATCCCGGACAACCCGTAGAATGTGAAGCAACAAAATGTTGGCTTTGAAACCGTAAATGATCCTCTACAAGCATCAGAATCACAACGGCATTATCTGCCAAAGCTAAATACAGATGAGTAGTAGACTCTAGTTCTGCTTTAGCATCTTCTGGAGAGGAGACCTTAGCCGCAACAGCAGCAGTAGCTACAGCAATAATATGAGTCTGCAGCAAATAACAGAAGGTATTGAAACTAACTCAAGCAAAAGGCATAACAGCAAGAAGGCATATCAACTGGGTTAACATATATGTTTGTAGGCAGTTCCTAACTTTAAGCAAATAAATACGAGCGCAAGAGGATTATACGATTGGCATGATAGATTAATCAACTGCAGAGACACCGAAACCATATGAGAATTGATTAAAAAATTGAAATACTTGATGTTAAGTTCTGATATTTGAAAGCATCAACCTGAATTTTAGAAATGATAATGGAAATAGAGCCCAGTCACCATGTCAGCGAAAGGAAAATGTTGATTAAGAGACATGAAGGATTCCAAGCAATTGCCTGTTTATGAAGTCAAGAATAATGTTATAAACATATTACAATATTAAAAAGGAGTCTGTTTCCAAAAAGGAAATGTTGTGTTAGACATGCATCGAACAAAAACAACAGACATTTATTGATACCGATATCAGAAAAAACCTGAAAGTATTTTTCTGTTTGGTGTATTCATATTCTAACAATAATGTTTTGAAGCATCTCTGATGTGATCTTTAAAGCATCCCCTGTCTCTCGAGATTGACTCTCTAACGCAGTCGCAACTCCCCAATGTGAAATATAACAAAAACCAAAGAGTTAAGACAAGAAAGATACACAAAATATCACATTACTGGTGTTGATTTCACATCCCAACTGACTTTACCAACTAGGCTCTCATACTATGAACCAAGCTAAAAATTCTTTAATATGCAAAGAACTACACAAATTCAACTGTCCTTTCTTTCCAAGCAAGGGTCACATACTTATAGATGGAAAAATAGAATTTAGATACTTTAAACAATGAACCTAGACACTTTATTTTAAACAATAAATCTAGGCACTTTATTTCTAGCACTTTACAACGAACCTTGACACTTCATTCCCAAAAAAAAAGAAAAAAGAATCTAGACACTTTACAATGAACCAAAACAGTTAAAACATTAATTGCCCAATAAGATACCTAACACAAATTCCTAAAATATCTTCCTTGAATAATGATCCAATCATGGGTAGGCTTCTGAGTCCTCAATGTAGATTATCCACCAATCCAGCCGTCCAATCTCAAATCGGAATCTTTCGAGCCTTCTCGTTGCTCTTAAAATGATTCAAGAACTCCTCCACTAATGTCATCACTCAATCTATCTCATCATCAGTCTCCCCTTCCTGAAAAGAACTTGACTTCTAGTTCTCTTCGTCCTCCTCTAGCACTTCAACAGTCGGTTGCTCTCCCTTTTAGGGTGTGAATCTTCTATGTTGAAAAAGCAGAAGTCTTCACATCTTTGGGCAGCTTCACCTTGTATGCATTGTCATTGATTTCTTTTAAAATATGACACGGCCCAATCTTCTTTATTTTAAGTTTGTTATAAGTGCCCACGGCAAGTCTCCCTCCTCAAAAATCATCAGCCTGCAGCTAGATCTGCGGCTTCCTTATACATGGCATTGTTAGCTCGAATTGTGTTCACGTTTCGTTATGCATTGCTTGAATGTTCCAAGCCATATCTTCAACACCCTCGTTCATTATTCTAGGCTTTTGGATTGGTACAAAGTCCAAGATATTAGTTGGAATAACCCTTATGCAATCTCAAAAGGGCTCATCTGTGTGGATGTATTGAGCGAGTTGTTGTAGGTGAATTCTGCATGAGGTCCCACCGTCTTGGGCAATGACCCACCAAATTATGAAACAAGTTGCCTAGGCTGCTGTTAACAACTTCAGTCTGTTTATCTATACGTGGGTGATAGGCAGTGTTGGAGCACAGGTTTGTCCCCAATCTCCTCCACAAAGTGCACTAAAAGTGGCCCACGAATCTGCTACCTCTATTGGAAGTAATGATCTTTGGCAGACTATGCAATTAAGTCACCTCTTAGAAATAAAGGCTGGCCACATATGAAGCATCTAAAGTCTTCTTACTAGGAATGAAGCGTGCCACCTTAGAGAACCTGTCAACAACCACAAAACACTGTCCATACCTCATTGGATCCGTGGAAGACCCAATACGAAATCCATGCAGACATCTCCCATGGTGGCTTAGGAACATTGAGTGGAGTATAAAGGCTAGAATTTTAAGCATGACCTTTAGCCATCTAGCAAAAATGGCAACGTTCCATGAATTGAGTCACATCTTGACATAATTTGGGCAAAAAATAATCTTGTTCCCATAACGCTATTATCTTGTCATGAACAAAGTGACCCACCAAAGCACCTAAATATGATCCACTCGTAAAGGGAGTAATTTGGGACGCATAGCACACCCCTTGATAGAAACCCATCCTACATAAGACACTCTCCCAGATATCCCTGCTACATATCTGACCAAATCTGTCCAAAGTATGGATCCTCCCGAGGAATATATCAAACCCAACTACATGCACCTGTAAAGTAGCCAATAATGCCACCTTCAGACTTAATGCATCAGCCACCTTGTTGTGTGGATCGGACTTTTTCTTCAAAGAGAACGTGAATTCCTGCAACTGAGAAATTCACTTGTTGTGCCTGTGGTTCATTTTATATTTCCCTTTTATATATTTCAGTGCATCATGATCAGAGTACAAGACAAACTCCCACTGAATTAGATAATATCACCAATGTCATAGGGCCGGAATGATGGCATAAAATTCGATATCACAAGTAGAATACGGAATCCTAGCTTCATTGAGCTTCTCGTTGAAATATGCAATAGGCCTTCCATTTTGGCTTAACACTAAATTTATGCCGACATGCAATACATCCCTATCTACTTGAAATACCTTTTCGAAATCCAATAATGCCAAAGCCAGAGCTTCCGATAAATTCTCCTTAATCACACCGAAGCTATCATTTGCTTCTTTTGTCCAAACGAACAAAGCCTGTTTAACGCAACTTGTTATTGGTGTGATGATAGTGCTAAAATTTCTTATGAATCGACAATAGAAAGATATCAACACATGGAAACTCTACACCTCCTACATGCTAGAAGGGGTAGGCCATTCCCAAAGAGCCATCTCTTTCTCGTTATCAACTGTAATTCTAACCCCAACACCATATAACCCAAGAAATCACCCAATCAGTCACAAAAAATGCACTTCTTGATATTGGCATACATTTTCTCACTCCTTAGAACCTTGCACACTTCCGAAGGTGATACATATGAGTATGCTTGTCCGAGGTGTAAACCAATATATCATCAAAGTAAACCACAACAAACTTGCCAATGAATGGTCCAAGCATTTGGTTCATCACCTGCATGAAGGTGCTTGGTGCATTTGACAAACCAAATTGCATGACAAGCCACTCAAAAAGCCATTCACATGTCTTAAATGTTGTTTTCTATTCATCCCTCAGGGGGATTCTAATTTGGTGGTAAAGGCTTCTCAGATCTATCTTAGAGAACACCCATGCACCAACCAATTAACATATCAAGCATGCCATCTAACCTTAGAATTTGGAATCTGTATTTTATTGTAATATTATTGATGGTCCTTCTTTCCCTGCACATCCTCCACAATCCATCCTTCTTACGTGTTAAGAGGGCAGACATTTTCCCATGGCAATCCACTTCTATGTGCTTAGTATGAAACAGAGAAAAAGGAGAGAAAGCCAAAGGATCTCATTCCATAGCAACTCCAAGACTCCAACCACGGATGTTAGGGCGCATTTGGCCAGGCGGAGACACATACGACAATTTGTCGAACCGGGAATGAGCCAGCAAGCTGAAAAACGTATGAGCACGCTAGCGCGCAATGGCTTTGAAGCAGCTGTTGCTTGCTGGCTGGTTGAAACAGCATAGGTACTCATGCTCTCACCTATATAACCATGATCAATAACTCCCTAACCTGCCGATTGAGCTCCTCATGCTCTTTTGGGCTCATCTGGTAGCTAGTCTATTGCGCAAACTAGACACCAAGATGGAAAGTCATCAATAAAAAACATCTGCAAATTCCCTCATCATAGGCTTCATTACATCCAACACTTCCATACCACTCATCGTATCCTTACCAACCATGGCAAATATTATCCCGCTCTCTTTCATCTCCACTATAAACGATGCCATGGAAAGAAAATTCATGTCCCGGAATAAGTATCACGGATTCATTCTCTAGTGAGACCCAATCCAACTTTCACATTATCTTTCTAAAAAGTGAAAGTGTTCTTCTGGCCACGATGTACAACACTGGTCAAACTGCCATAGTCTACTCAACAAGATGTCAGACATGTCCATCAAGGCAACATTGCATCACACTTTGTCATGATACTTTCCTCCTATCGAAAATGAAATAAGTGGATGGCTGAAATTGTTACCTCATTATCTTTCTTAAACCAAGAAAGGAAATATGGTTTAGGATGCTTCTATGTAGGAATATGGAGTTTGGTGATCACTTTGTGGGCCATGACATTTTCACAACTGCCTCCGTCAATGATCATGCGGCAACAACGTCAATTAACCATACACTGAGTATTGAAGATATCCGTACCTAACCAGTCCTCATAAGCCTTAGGTGCTAACAAACTCATTTTGATCACAAGTGACTGATCTAAATCTCCACAAATAATGGCATCCACATCTTCTTCATTATAAAGAGGATCCAAGTCATCACCATGTGCTGCCCCATCACCATCATCATCCGTGTGCGGAATTCTCACAATGTGCTCCTCCCTCTTTCTAGTTTCGGATGAAATATGCCCATGTATCCACATTCGAAGCAGAAGACAGTACCCATTCTTTTCCCTCTATCGTCAATCTTGGCACCATGTCGTCCACCCGGAGTCATGCAGTTGGCCCCAAGTTGAGCTCGTTCAACCCTAGTGAACTACCCTGCACCTTTGGTACCACTGTCCTCTCTAACCAGCCCCTTGTCAGTCTAGTAACTCGATGATCCAGCCCTTCCAAAAGTCTGATTTTGGAAATTTTCAACGAAAAATGCGCGTTGGTGAACCTTCGTAATTGTCGACAATGGATGGACAGGCAAAGCCTCGTGCATAGCCTTCTTTAACCGAAGAAGATAACACCCAACCAACTTCAAATGTTTATGATTGGCCAATTTTTTGTATTAAAAAAATCTCTTCCACAACATCCAACCAATCCAAAAACTCTTCCCCTTCCATACTACTACTATACTCTAGAATGTCTAATGTAATATCCAATTCTCGTCCTCTCTCCTCTTGGGTATAACTCCACTCTACAACCGAGGTCCTCTAACCAGAGATCTATCATAAAACTCGCTATAAAAGTCTCCTCCCTTTGATTCATTATTGAAATCATCATGATGAACTGCCAATTCCATGCACTCAAGGCGTTGGGCCAAGATCTCCACTTGTATCTTTAATATGGCATTTTCACATCACGTGGGCTGGGCTGATTGGGATTGGCTTCTCCTTCATCACATCTACCTCTACCTCTTGCTTTGTAGGAAGGCATATTGATGAGAGAATTGATCTAAACCTTGTTGGATCAAGATTGAGAGGCTCTGATACCAATAGACACAATCACAACTCCTTAATGCGGAATATAATAAGAACCAAAGGCTTGATACAAGCAAGATACGTAAATACCACCTTATTGGTGTTGATTTCACATCCAAACAGGATCTACCACTAAGGTTATCACACTAGGAAACCAAGCTAAGAAGTCTAATATGCAAAGAACAACACAGTTCC
The DNA here is from genome assembly GCA_030180095.1 of Magnolia changhungtana. NCBI lineage: Eukaryota > Viridiplantae > Streptophyta > Magnoliopsida > Magnoliales > Magnoliaceae > Magnolia > Magnolia changhungtana. The sequence goes on from JASAUF010000671.1 coordinate 2,989,390, forward strand.
ATTGTCCTTTCTTTCCAGCAAGGGCTAAATATTTATATACGGAAAACTAGAATCAAGACACTTTGAACAATGAACCTGGAGACGTTATTTTAAACAGTGAACCTAGACACTTTACTTTAAATAATGAATCTAGACACTATTTTAACCAGTGAGCATAAACACTTTACAATGAACGTAGACACTTTATTTCAACAACGAATATAGACACTTTATGATAAACCTAAATACTTGAAACATTACTTACACAAAAAGATATCAAACACAAATTCCTAAAATATCTTCCTTGAATAATGATCCAATCATGAGTAGACTTGTGGGTCCCCCACATATTATCCACTAATCCAGCCATCCAATCTCAGAGCAGTCCCTTTCGAGACTTCTTCATGCTCTCAAAATGATCCAAGAACTCTGCTAATACCATCACTCAATCTATCTCATCACCAATCTTGCTCTTCCATTCTAAAGAGAAGTCTACACTCGCACAAATTATCTAGAAACTGCCATAATTTTCATTAACGTATAACTATGTGTGCATGTTTCCTGCTGTACTATTCTTCCCCGTTCAATGCATCGTCTTTTCTTAATTAAAAAAAAAACTGTGTGCATATCTACAATGGGTTGTCGTGTCTAAACCTTGTTTGCATGTCCCCCATTGACTTGTGACCAGTGATTTAAATATCGGTATCAATCCACGTATCGCACAATATGGAAACATATGAATATTGCATGTGAAATATCACATGTATCGAGGAATGTATCGCTGTTTGAGGGAAACATTAGGAAGATAATGTAATTCTTCTCATATGTTGTAAGAGACATGGCGAAAGATCACAAAACAAGTACGGACAAGGACCTAAACTATGAGCTATCTAACAATGGTGATGCAATCATATCCAAAATGAGTTCGTATAATTCATAACTCATACAACACAAGTATAAAAACAGATTCCTCTAAACAAATTTGGGAGAAAATGGAGTTTTTGTGGGTTTTTTAATTTTTAATTTTATTTTTTGAATTTCCTGTGGGGGAATGTATCACTATGTATTGACTGTACAAATTGCAAGGTATCACATGTATCAACGATATGGGGGGGATTTTATACAAGGTTTTTAGTAGCATTGCAGTATTTTGTGCAATACAGGGAAATTCAATAACTCCCCCTATATATCGTATCAGCCCCATGTGATATCAATAGTATCAGCCAATATTATTGATATTTAAAATCACTGCTTGTGAGCATGTTTAGGTTAAATGGACAAATACACATACAACAACATCCATGTCATGTAATGATTGATTATAGAACTATCAAGACACATGTGAAAAGAACAACATCCATTCCCATAAATCATTGAGTAACTCTTTGGAGTGCCCAAACAGTTTCAATCTTGCATAGACCCCCACTCCTTCACATTATTTGTGAAGGCATACCATGAGCTAGCCCAGCTGCACAAATGGGAATTTGCCATCTTAAATTATCAGAGCAAAAATAAACACCTCTAACACTATTAATGCAATTATGAGTGTAAATGTTTATTTGGTAAGTGAAATATAAGGCTTAAGAAATGAAAATTACCTGGGCCTCAAGTTCCTTAGCAGCAAAATCTAGTAAGGCCCCCAAAAGCCTTCGCTTGAAGATAGACAGTGATTCTTCACGCCTTTGGACATTAAAAAGGGAAGAATAACAAAATAAGTTAGCGGATTGACAAACGAATTGCTAGAAAGCAATTCTTGGAATGATGAGAAATATTCCTCAATATTTAGAATTAGAAAAAAACTCTTTCAGTTCATAGACAAAATTTCAAATCAGCTCCAAAATCTGATGCAGACTAAATTGGGCCCAAGATCCATGGGCTAGGCCCAAACCCATTAGGCCTAGGCCCAAGGCCACATTTGGCCCATCAATAAAGAGGTCCAAGCCTCCTAATTAGGCAACTAACTATGCAAAATCAATCAGCCAACCATGTAATAAAATTTCATTAAATATCTCTTATCTGATGCAGGATATGAAATTAAATATGATATGTAAGAGTTCAAGCTTTAGATTATACCAATTTTAAACAATTACAAAATTCCGCATCCTACATACGATCAAATATTCAAAAAGGGGAATTTATGGGGGTCCAAGCCTACATAAGTTTAGGGCTGGATCAAATAAAATTATATACCAAACAAGCCCAAAGGAGTGTAAGATTCATCCATTCTTGCAAAGGATTGTTCCCCAATTTAAGAGATTCACCATGTTTCAATTTAGGTGGAAAATCTAGGGCTCAAATTTGGGGATAATTGGGATTTGGTATTCTTTAGGGTTAAGGATCTGGATTTAAGTCTAAAGAGGAGGAAAATAGAGGAAAAAAATAAAACCTGAGATGAGCCATATGAGTGGACAACAGCTGACCTTGGGCGCACGTGCGTGACCACTCGTCCGCACATGTGTGGGGCCCACAAAGTCGGAAAGCGACTCCTAGGCTAGGATCGGCCAGGGTAGGATTGCCTCCATGCCAAATTTCGTGTTGATCCAATGCACGTTTTATGCGTGGTGCTCCGCCTAAGTTTCAACCCCTCAGATGGGCCAGAATCTGAAAATCTGTTTGTGTACTGTTATATGATAGAACTTGGATACAAAAAAAAAGTGAATCTGAAGGTGGAAGGGATGTAGAGGATGATGGATGTGGGGCGTAATGAAGTGGGGATGATTTGGGATGGTTGTGGCTTTGCACCACGGTAGTTGGCCATTCGAGGAAGGAAGGGTTTCGCACCCAATTTGATTATTCAACCCAAAGAGATAGAGAAGAAGAAAAAATGTAGAATTTTTATTCATAAACTTCATTGAGAATACCTCCTACATGGGGTTGCTTATTTATAAAAAAAAACCCTAAACCCCAAAAGACAATTTTACCCTTACGCCATGTGCGCACACTAATACTTAAAGTGAAGTAAATAAAATAATAACTTATCTACGCAATCAAAGCCGCTCATGATGTTTCTAATAATGAAATAGTCAAAACTCAAAATCCTAGATCATCTAAGGTAGTGGGCCACGATCATGAGATCCGATGGTGGAATTTATGTGATGATCGGGTCCACTCCAAAGTCCCATAGCGCAGCCCGTAACTGTGAGACCCTCCAAAGATGTCGTCATCGATCTACATCGAAAGTGGGGCCTTCCTCCTTGAATATGTGCGTAGGGTGGGGGGCGTGCACATGATGTCCCCATCATTATCCATTAAGCATCTTTCTTATTTACTCTTCCATTTTTACAATAAGTCATTAGTTGTCAATGACATTAAGAACCTCCATTCTTCGTATGTCTAATTTGTAATTCTTATGCTTAGCTTGGAGGTGCTACGTGTGGCTGGATTGGAGTCTTGGATCAACAACAATCTCAATATTCTACTTTCAGGTTTTTAATCAAAGAAATTTACATCTTTTCCTTTATTCTCTTCATTGCACTGATTCCTCCTACCTAACACCCCCCTTTTTAATTCTTTTACAAAGCAATTGACAAGGGAACACTCTGTTGAAATTTCAGTAGCCATATACCCTCCTAAATCCAGCCCCCGATTCCAGCCCATTAGAAGCCTAGAAAACCAGCCCTATTCCAGTCCAAAAATCCAGCCCTCATTACAACCCATTAAAAGCCCAAAATCTAACCCATTAACAATCCATATCCAGACCATTAAAAGCCCATAATCTAAGCCATTAACAATCCAAATCCAACCTTATTTCAGGTCATTAAAAACCCAAAAATCCAGCCCATCAAAAGCCCTGAAAACCAGCGCTATTCTACTCCAAATTCAGCAGCTATCCCAGCCCATTAAAAGCCCAAAATCCAACTCACTAACAGACCAAATGCAGTCCTTGTTCTAACCCATTAAAGCCTAGAAATTTTAGCCCATTAACCATCTTATATTCTAAACCAGAAACCACCCTATTATGTCCATTACTTTGTCAACGTTGCTACTTGATGTGATGTCTACCCGTAGTGGTTATATCTATCGAGGGAGGCTTACCAATTATCAACAACACAATTAAATCATCACAAGGGTAGCCAATTTGGAAGACAATGTTGACCAGTTAGCTACATGGAGAATAGCATGGAGAGCAACTTGATTCCATCAGAGATCCTAATAGTAACCCAAATCCATAACCAAGGTTCCAACCAAAAATCTCGGTGAATCAAAATGGTACTAGTCATCGGGAGTCTATTTATGATTTCATGCAATGGCTCTTTACAGAGAGATCCCATGAAACTTCGATAGAGACACCCAAGAAAGACAATATCACTAAGAAAGTATGAGTTGAAGTTTCGGACTTCATGGGCCGACTTGATGCAAAGGCATTTGTCAATTGGATTACAATGCTTGAAGATTATTTTACATGTTACGACACAGAAGATGTACAACAAGTGGCCTTTGTCAAGGTCAAGTTGAAGGGCACAACAAGAATCTAGTGATGAAGCATTGGTGATAACAATTTCATCATGGGTCTCCTGCTATTAGCAGGTGGGCTGACATGAGAAAGAAGCTGGAAAGTGAGTATTTGCCTTTATACTACATGGATACCCTTCTCCAGGAGCCCCTTTCGTTCATATGAATTTTATCGGTGGATGGCTATACAGAAGTTCGATGAGTTCTTTGTCTGTTGTATGCTTGAGACCAACCGCGTAACAACTAACAACTATCGGACATGGTTATGCCAAGAGATCTAGCATGAGATGGTCATGTATGATTTCGAGTCAGTCGACAATGTTCATTGGAAGACTCAGTGAGTTAACCAACAATTGTGGTAGCACTCTTTGAGGTCTTCACTCTCTCATTGGGGAACCTTTTGTGAGGAAAGGTCCAGATCCACATCTTAACTGGACTCCGTTGCAGGGTTACCAACCACCTTCACACCCTTTTTAGCTATGCCCACAAATGCAAACTCCACTTGTAAAGCAACCACAACCTTTGCAGCAATCTCCGCCAGAGAATTCATACCAAACGCAACCAGCACTACAGAGACATGACACTAGAGGTTGATGTCCTAATCCTTATCCTCCCCTTAGGCGAGAACAACAGAATGTTGACTATTAGTGTTGCGAATAAAGAGAACACTTGTCCAATGAATTTATGTAAGCTAAGAAACTCCATTATTGTGTTAATGTGGACCCCTACTACTCGAATGACCATGAGTATTAAGGTGAGCATATCGAGATGGAACAACCTTATGTAAAGCCTGCATCACAGCCAGAGGACCCCCCCTGCTGAAATTGTGGTTGAAGCTGAGGTTGAAGGCTCCACTCTTATCATACGCCACCTCCTTAGCACCATTGCGGAGGAAGTGGTAGGCTGACAGCGGATCACTATTTTGTGTGCACGGGTAAAGTGTTCAGGTAGGTTATGTAATACGATCATTGATAATAGCAAGGTGATGAACATTGTCTAATATGAAATTATTGATATGCTTAAATTTCCAACTAAAGATATCAAAAACCATACAAGGTTGCATTGCTCTATGACAGTGCCATCCCGAACTTGAAGGTGTTTGGTGTCCTTTAAAATCTGCATTTATGAAGACAACATTTGGTGTGACATAATTTTGATAAATATCACCCACATCCTTCTCGATTAACCTCGACTCTTTGACCAAAAGGTACAAAGTGACGATGAGGCTAGCATGCATAGTTTCTTGTGGCAAGGTCGTTGAATCCACCTTCACCCCATTGCAACTTACGTCACCTCCTTCATCTACACCCCTACCGTCTACGCTAGCTGCCCTTCTTAACTCCCGTGTTCTCACCATATGGAAGTTCAAAGAAGGCAAAGAAAAAAACATAATATGTTCACTCTAGTCACAAAGTAGGTGTAGGAGCCTATTACTGATCATGATGAGCCTATTCCTAATGAAGTAAAATCTATGCTCTATAACTTGCAAGATTTGGTCTTAATGATCTGCCTGAGGAGTTACCTTCGCTGCAGGATATTCATCATGCCATATATTTAGTTTCTAGAGCATCCATAACTAACTTACCAACACACCGAATGAGTCTAACCAGGCACACCAAGTTGAAGCGTTATGTTGATGAATTGCTAAAAAAAGGGCTACATCCGAGAGAGCCTAAGCCCATGTGTTGTGCCAGCCCTCCTTACCCCCAACAAGGATGGAAATTGGCATATGTGTGTCGACAACTGAGTTATTAATAAAATCACGGTGAAGTACCGCTTGCTCATTTCTCGGCTTGATGATATGTTGGGCTTGATGCCAGGATCTAACATCTTTTCCAAGATTGATCTTCGCAGTGGATATCCCTAGATTTGTATCCAACCTGGTGATAAATGGAAGACGACATTTAAGACGAATGATGGTCTCTATGAATGGTTGGTCATGCCATTCAATCTCACAAACGTGCCTAGTACTTTCATGCACGTCATGACCTAGTTGTTACACCCCTTTATTAGCAAGTTTGTTGTTGTTTACTTTAATGACATTCTTATCTATAGTGAGTCGAGGACTCAATCACCTAGGTCTTATCTTCAGAGTCCTTCCCCGTGAGCGCTTCTACATCAACATTAAAGACTACACCTTCATGAGTACATCCTTGGTCTTCTTAAGCTACATTGTCTTGTTATAAGGTGTATAGGTGGACTCTAGTAAGGTGAAAGCCATTGTTGATTAGTTGACACCGACCACTATCTCTGAAGTTCGCAATTTCCATGGCCGCTGTAAACAGAAATTAAAATTAACCAAAATAGGATTACCCTACTCTCTTTCTATTATATGAAAAAAAAAAATCTGAAAAATATGGCAGTCGATAGGACCACCCAAACATAATATATGCTCACTTCAACACTCCCCCTCAAGCTGGAGCATAAATATCAGTCATACCCAACTTGGAACCAAGTAAAGAGAACTATCTATGATAAGGCTTTAGTGAAAATATCTGCAATATGAAACTTGGACTGAATATTGGATTATTTGCAATGTGGCAATCTTTTCTCGGATGAAATGGAATCAACTTCAATGTGCTTGGTCCTCTCATGGAATATTGGATTATTTGCAATGTGGGTAGCTGCTTGATTATTGCAATAAAGCATCATAGGACCACCTGCAAATAATCGAAGCTCCTGTAATAAGGACTTGAGCCATAACAGCTCACAAACGGCATGACCCATGGCTTTGTACTCGGCCTCAGAACTGGAACAGGCCACCACATTCTGCTTCTTACTCTTTCAAGTGACTAAATTCCCCCAACAAAGGTATAATATCCTGAAGTAGATCATTGATGGGGACATCTCGCGCACATGCACGCCCCCCTTACACATGTACGCAAGGAGGAGGGCCCCACCTTCTATCTGGATCGATGACGACATCCATAGAGGGCCTCCTAATTAGAGGACTATGTTTTGGTTCCTTGGGGTGGACCCGATCATCATGTGGATCCTATCATTAGATCTCATGATCGTGGCCCACTACCCTAGGTGACCTAGTACTTTGGGTTTTGCTTATTATTGTTATTAGGAATATCATGGACGGTTTAGATTGCTTTGATTAGTTTTTATTTTTGATTACTTCGTCTCCAAGTAATAGGTTGCGCACATGGCGCGAGTTTTGGGGTATAGAATTTTATTATAAATAGGCACCCCTTGTAGTCTTTTTTCTAAATGAAGATTAATAAAATTACTGCGTTTTTCTACTCATCTAAACTTCTGAGTTGTGGAGATTTAATTGGGTGCGAAACCCTCCTTCCTCGAAGGGCTGACTACCATAGTGCGAAGCCACACCTATCCCAATTTGCCCCCACCTTCTTCCATCCATATTTCTCTTTTCCTACAATCATCTATGCTTCAAATCCATCCTCTATTGCAGTTCTATACAGCAGATTTCGAGAATCTGGCCCTGTAGGAGGGCTGAAACTTCGACGGAGCACTACGCACAAACCGTGCATCGGATCGAGTTGAGATTTAGGAGTTTTGGAGTCCATCCCTGGCCGACCAGGGCCAAGGTGGCCTTTTTTTGAATAGTGGGCCCCACATACGTGCGGCTGGGATCACACGCATGTGCGTCTGGGCCATTGCTGTTGTCTACACGTGTGGTACTTCTCTGGTTCGTCTCTCTCCTTTTTTTTCACTCCTCTTTCACCCAAAATCCCTAAACCTAACCCTAAATTACTCAAATCCCTAATTTTATGCCTTTTCTTCAACCTTAGGGTTCCCCAAATTGAAATTTCTGAATCCCTTAGATTGGGGGAATTATTTTTGTGCATGTGTGGATGAATTTACCCTCCTTTGATTCTTGTTTGGTCTATAATTTTAATTGATTCGGCCCTAGCATGTGTAGGCCTGGACCCGCATAAGATTTCCCTTGATTAAGTGTTTGAACTTTTGTGTGGGATGTGGAATTTTGTGTAATTGTTTCTAAACTAGTGTGATCTAAAGCCTGAAATCTTGCACATTATACTTGAATTTCATGTCCTGCATTAATCGTCTATCGATGATGGAACCTACCCAATTAGTATCAACAAATGCCTCTACCTGAAGATGACCATCAACTCAATATCAGATTCCCTGGCCAAGTGCCTTCTTCTGATACCATGTCAAATAACCACTTGCTTTAAAAGCTCAAGCCATTAGAGGATGGTGTATCAATGAATATTGAGGGAGTTTAACACTCCCCCGCATGTGCGCTACACGGGAACATACTAGGCAAGGGTGGAGGGACACTCATACCATAAATAGGCCGGGCTTGATTTACCGGTCGCCGGGCCTGACTTGATTTTCCTAGCCCCTCGTGGTAGAATATATTAGGGAGCACATTTGTTGCCCCCAGGATTCAAACATTTGACCTTCCGCTCTTATACCATGTTAAATAACCACATGCTCTAGAATATATCATTGTATATTGAGGGACTTTAACACACTCAATTCAACAGCCTCACCACATTTTATAGATGTTTTGTGTGGAACTTAAGCGGCATCATGGCTCCAATCACTGATTGCATTAAATAAAGAGAGTTTCAATGGATAAGTGCAACAACAAGAGTGTTTGATAGGATCAAAACTAAGATGACTAAAGCTCAAATTTTGTGCCTTCCGGACTTGGTGAGTTGCGACACTTCTAACATGGGAATTGATGTGGTTCTCAATTAAGAGGGTCATCCAATAGCATTCTTTAGTAAGAAGCTCTCTGATGCGAAGCAATGGTACTCCACTTATGACTTGTAGTTTTATGTCATTTAGCTACCACGGAATTGTATCAATATTTGGTTGACAAGGAGTTTGTCTTATACTCTAATCATGAAGAACTCGAGTATCTAAACTCTCAGCAAAAGATGAGTGCTCTCATGTCAAGTGGAGCACTTACCTACAAGAGTTCTCATTTGTCATCCATCACAAGGCTGGCAAGGACAATTAGGTTGGTGATGCCTTAGCCATTTATTGTCATTAATGTCTACCACTATCATTCTAAGAGACATGACATGAGTATGGAGAAGACAAGGATTTCAAATGTATTTACACGCTCTTAGTGGAGAGCAAACGAAACACCCACATTTCAACATTCATGACAGCTACTTGTTCGAGGAGACACAACTTTACCTACCCAGCATGACCATCAATGTGTATGTTGTGAAGGAATTACACAATGATGGATGTAGTGGTCACTTAGGCCGTGATAAGAACCCAAACCTCATTGGTGATAAATACTTTTGGCCTCATCTAAAATTAGATGTCGTGAAAATTTGTTTGTTATGAAGGGTTTGTGAACTTGCTAAGGGTCCAAAGAAAAACGGTGGATTGTATCAACCACTACCATCTTGCATGTAGCATGCTCCTTGGGAAGATCTTAGCATGGAATTCATAATGAGTTTGCCAAAAACTACTCGGAAGTATTTATGGTGGTTAAACGATTTCCAAAGATGGCTCATTTCATACCATGTTTGAATACAATAGACGATCTCAAGATTGCTTAATTATTTTTTTGAGAGGTTATTCATCTTCATGGGCTTCTGAAGATAATTATAATTATGTCAGATTGTGATACCAAAGTTTGTGAGCTATTTTTAGACAACTCTTTGGACAATAACAAAGACCAAGCTTTAGGTCTATAATTCTTACCACCCTTATACAATGGTCAAAGCGATCAACTGTAGCTTGGGTAAGTTATTATAATGTCTTTTTTGCGATCATATAGTTATATGGGACCTAATAACATCCATGGCTGAATTTTCCTATAATAACTTAGTCAATAGGTCAACGGTGATGTCACCTTTTGAAACAGTAACTGGTATACATCCTCGTCTTCCAGTCGATTTGGTTCCTCTACCCATGGAGTCAAGACCAAGTGCAAAAGTTAATGACTTCATCCAGCATATGTAGCAGGTGGATGACGAAGTTTAACACAATATCGCCACAACTAATGAAAATTATAAGCAACATGTAGATATAAGATGTCGTTTTATGGTTATGGTCTTGAACATTTACCCTCTGGGATCCTCAAAGAAGCTCCATCCTCACAATACAGGACCATTCAAAATCATAAAGAAGATTAGTGCCAATGCTTATGTTCTAAATCTCCCACTAAGTTAACTTATTAATCCTACTTTCAATGTGGAAGATCTTTCCATCTAT